>OY282584.1:26526970-27726970 GCA_958298965.1 Chrysolina haemoptera
AGGTCTACAGTAGCCTAAGAAGTGTCCGCTGTAGGTAGTTCCACTATTATGTATTTATTGTTATGAAAGCATCAAAATCTCAAAAACTAAACAAGATATGTTAAAAAGTATGGGAAGAATATCGTCGTACTCAATCAGGTCAACAAAAAGTTATTTGTGAAAATTTTTCATATCTCGAAAAAAAAAAAATTGTGTCTGGACTTAGCCTAAAAAAATTCATCGTGACTTGGCGAATAGTTTCGTGTCGACGAATTTTGATAAGTCCGTATTATACACACAATATAATATAAAATACAAACGAAATATGAAATAAAACTCAGTATCTGATAGGTCTTCCTGCTCATAGAAGAGAACATGAGGGAACATGAGAGAACATGAGGGATTAAGATGGAATTGGGGTTTCGAGTGAATCATTATGTTCATGCCACGTGCTCGCGTAGGTCTACAGTAGGCTAAGAAGTGTCCGCTGTAGGTAGTTCCACTATTATGTATTTATTGTTATGAAAGCATCAAAATCTCAAAAACTAAACAAGATATGGAAAAAAGTGTAGATAGAATATCGTTGGACTCGATCAGTTCTACAAAAAGTTATGAATAAAAATTTTTCATATTCCAAAAAAAAAAAAACTGTGTCCAGACTTAGCCTAAAAGAATTCGTCGAGACATGGCGATAATTTTCGTTTCGAAGAATTTGAATAAGTCCGTATTATACACACAATATAATGTAAAATGTGAAAGGTCTTCCTGCTCTTAGAAGAGATCATAGGCATTTTTCTCATGAGGGATTCGATGGAATTGGGGTTTCAAGTGAATTATTATGTTCATGCCACGTGCTCGCAGAGGTCTACAGTAGGCTATGTAGTGTCTGCTGTAGGTGGTTCTACTATTAAGTAATTATTGTTATCAAAATCTCAAAAACTAAACAAGATATGGAAAAAAGTGTAGGATGAATATCGTTGGACTCAACCAGGTCAACAAAAAGTTATTGGTGAAAGTTTTTCATATCTCGAAAAATAAAATTTTGCTGGACTTTGCCTAAAAAAATTCGTCGTGACTTGGCGAATAGTTTCGTGTCGACGAATTTTGATAAGCCCGTATTATACACACAATATAATATAAAATACAAACGAAATATGAAATGAAACTAAGTATCTGATAGGTTTCCTGCTCATTGAAGAGAACATGAGGGAACATGAGAGAACATGAGGGATTCAGATGGAATTGGGGTTTCGAGTGAATCATTATGTTCATGCCACGTGCTCGCTTAGGTCCACAGTAGGCTAAGAAGTGTCCGCTGTAGGTAGTTCCACTATTATGTATTTATTTTTATGAAAGCATCAAAATCTCAATAACTAAACAAGATATGGTAAAAAGTGCGGGAAGAATATCGTTGGACTCAATCAGGTCAACAAAAAGTTATTTGTGAACATTTTTCATATCTTGAAAAAAAAAAATTGTGTCTGGACTTAGCCTTAAAAATTCGTCGTGACTTGGCGAATAGTTTCGTGTGGACGAATTTTAATAAGTCCGTATTATACACACAATATAATATAAAATACAAACGAAATATGAAATAAAACTTAGTATCTGATAGGTCTTCCTGCTCATAGAAGAGAACATGAGGGAACATGAGAGAACATGAGGGATTCAGATGGAATTGGGGTTTCAAGTGAATCATTATGTTCATGCCACGTGCTCGCGTAGGTCTACAGTAGGCTAAGAAGTGTCCGCTGTATGTAGTTCCACTATTATGTATTTATTGTTATGAAAGCATCAAAATCTCAAAAACTAAACAAGATATGGAAAAAAGTGTAGATAGAATATCGATGGACTCGATCATTTCCACAAAAAGTTATGAGTGAAAATTTTTGATATTTCGAAAAAAAAAAAAACTGTGTCCAGACTTAGCCTAAAAGAATTCGTCGAGACATGGCAATAATTTTCGTTTCGAAGAATTTGAATAAGTCCGTATTATACACACAATATAATGTAAAATGTGAAAGGTCTTCCTGCTCTTAGAAGAGATCATAGGCATTTAGCTCATGAGGGATTCGATGGAATTGGGGTTTCAAGTGAATCATTATGTTCATGCCACGTGCTCGCAGAGGTCTACAGTAGGCTATGTAGTGTCTGCTGTAGGTGGTTCTACTATTAAAAAATTATTTTTATCAAAATCTGAAAAACTAAACAAGATATGGAAAAAAGTGTAGGAAGAATATCGTTGGACTCAATCAGGTCAACAAAAAGTTATTGGTGAAAATTTTTCATATCTCGAGAAATAAAATTTTGCTGGACTTGGCCTAAAAAAATTTGTCGAGGCTTGGCGATAATTTTCGTTTCGACGAATTTGAATAAGTCCTCATTATACACACAATATAATGCTAATACAAACGAAATAGCTCGGTATAATCTGAAAGGTCTTTCTGCTCTTAGAAGAGATCATAGGCATTTGGCTCATGAGGGATTCGATGGAATTGGGGTTTGAAGTGACTCATTATGTTCATGCCACGTGCTCGAGGAGGTCTACAGTAGGCTATGTAGTGTCCGCTGTAGGTGGTTCCACTATTAAGTAATTATTGTTATGAAAGCATCAAAATCTCAAAAACTACACAAGATATGGTAAAAAGTGTGGGAAGAATATCGTCGTACTCAATCAGGTCAACAAAAAGTTATTTGTGAAAATTTTTCATATCTCGAAAAAAAAAAAATTGTGTCTGGACTTAGCCTAAAAAAATTCATCGTGACTTGGCGAATAGTTTCGTGTCGACGAATTTTGATAAGTCCGTATTAATATAATATAAAATAAAAACGAAATATGAAATGAAACTAAATATCTGATAGGTCTTCCTGCTCATTGAAGAGAACATGAGGGAACATGAGAGAACATGAGGGATTCAGATGGAATTGGGGTTTCGAGTGAATCATTATGTTCATGCCACGTGCTCGCGTAGGTCCACAGTAGGCTAAGAAGTGTCTGCTGTAGGTAGTTCCACTATTATGTATTTATTGTTATGAAAGCATCAAAATCTCAAAAACTAAACAAGATATGGAAAAAAGTGTAGATAGAATATCGTTGGACTCGATCAGTTCTACAAAAAGTTCTGAATAAAAATTTTTCATATTCCGAAAAAAAAAAAAACTGTGTCCAGACTTAGCCTAACAGAATTCGTCGAGACATGGCGATAATTTTCGTTTCGAAGAATTTGAATAAGTCCGTATTATACACACAATATAATGTAAAATGTGAAAGGTCTTCCTGCTCTTAAAAGAGATCATAGGCATTTTTCTCATGAGGGATTCGATTGAATTGGGGTTTCAAGTGAATCATTATGTTCATGCCACGTGCTCGCAGAGGTCTACAGTAGGCTATGTAGTGTCCGCTGTAGGTGGTTCTACTATTAAGTAATTATTGTTATCAAAATCTCAAAAACTAAACAAGATATGGAAAAAAGTGTAGGAAGAATATCGTTGGACTCAATCAGGTCAACAAAAAGTTATTGGTGAAAGTTTTTCATATATCGAAAAATAAAATTTTGCTGGACTTGGCATAAAAAAATTCGTCGTGACTTGGCGAATAGTTTCGTGTCGACGAATTTTGATAAGCCCGTATTATACACACAATATAATATAAAATACAAACGAAATATGAAATGAAACTAAGTATCTGATAGGTTTCCTGCTCATTGAAGAGAACATGAGGGAACATGAGAGAACATGAGGGATTCAGATGGAATTGGGGTTTCGAGTGAATCATTATGTTCATGCCACGTGCTCGCGTAGGTCCACAGTAGGCTAAGAAGTGTCCGCTGTAGGTAGTTCCACTATTATGTATTTATTTTTATGAAAGCATCAAAATCTCAAAAACTAAACAAGATATGGTAAAAAGTGTGGGAAGAATATCGTTGGACTCAATCAGGTCAACAAAAAGTTATTTGTGAAAATTTTTCATATCTTGAAAAAAAAAATTGTGTCTGGACTTAGCATAAAAAAATTCGTCGTGACTTGGCGAATAGTTTCGTGTGGACGAATTTTAATAAGTCCGTTTATACACAAAATATAATATAAAATACAAACGAAATATGAAATAAAACTTAGTATCTGATAGGTCTTCCTGCTCATAGAAGAGAACATGAGGGAACATGAGAGAACATGAGGGATTCAGATGGAATTGGGGTTTCAAGTGAATCATTATGTTCATGCCACGTGCTCGCGTAGGTCTACAGTAGGCTAAGAAGTGTCCGCTGTAGGTAGTTCCACTATTATGTATTTATTGTTATGAAAGCATCAAAATCTCAAAAACTAAACAAGATATGGTAAAAAGTGTGGGAAGAATATCGTTGGACTCAATCAGGTCAACAAAAAGTTATTTGTGAAAATTTTTCATATCTTGAAAAAAAAAATTGTGTCTGGACTTAGCATAAAAAAATTCGTCGTGACTTGGCGAATAGTTTCGTGTGGACGAATTTTAATAAGTCCGTTTATACACAAAATATAATATAAAATACAAACGAAATATGAAATAAAACTTAGTATCTGATAGGTCTTCCTGCTCATAGAAGAGAACATGAGGGAACATGAGAGAACATGAGGGATTCAGATGGAATTGGGGTTTCAAGTGAATCATTATGTTCATGCCACGTGCTCGCGTAGGTCTACAGTAGGCTAAGAAGTGTCCGCTGTAGGTAGTTCCACTATTATGTATTTATTGTTATGAAAGCATCAAAATCTCAAAAACTAAACAAGATATGGAAAAAAGTGTAGATAGAATATCGTTGGACTCGATCAGTTCTACAAAAAGTTATGAATAAAAATTTTTCATATTCCGAAAAAAAAAAAAACTGTGTCCAGACTTAGCCTAAAAGAATTCGTCGAGACATGGCGATAATTTTCGTTTCGAAGAATTTGAATAAGTCCGTATTATACACACAATATAATGTAAAATGTGAAAGGTCTTCCTGCTCTTAGAAGAGATAATAGGCATTTTTCTCATGAGGGATTCGATGGAATTGGGGTTTCAAGTGAATTATTATGTTCATGCCACGTGCTCGCAGAGGTCTACAGTAGGCTATGTAGTGTCCGCTGTAGGTGGTTCTACTATTAAGTAATTATTGTTATCAAAATCTCAAAAACTAAACAAGATATGGAAAAAAGTGTAGGAAGAATATCGTTGGACTCAACCAGGTCAACAAAAAGTTATTTGTGAAAGTTTTTCATATCTCGAAAAATAAAATTTTGCTGGACTTGGCCTAAAAAAATTCGTCGTGACTTGGCGAATAGTTTCGTGTCGACGAATTTTGATAAGCCCGTATTATACACACAATATAATATAAAATACAAACGAAATATGAAATGAAACTAAGTATCTGATAGGTTTCCTGCTCATTGAAGAGAACATGAGGGAACATGAGAGAACATGAGGGATTCAGATGGAATTGGGGTTTCGAGTGAATCATTATGTTCATGCCACGTGCTCGCTTAGGTCCACAGTAGGCTAAGAAGTGTCCGCTGTAGGTAGTTCCACTATTATGTATTTATTTTTATGAAAGCATCAAAATCTCAAAAACTAAACAAGATATGGAAAAAAGTGTAGATAGAATATCGATGGACTCGATCATTTCCACAAAAAGTTATGAGCGAAAATTTTTCATATTTCGAAAAAAAAAAAAAAACTGTGTCCAGACTTAGCCTAAAAGAATTCGTCGAGACATGGCAATAATTTTCGTTTAGAAGAATTTGAATAAGTCCGTATTATACACACAATATAATGTAAAATGTGAAAGGTCTTCCTGCTCTTAGAAGAGATCATAGGCATTTTGCTCATGAGGGATTCGATGGAATTGGGGTTTCAAGTGAATCATTATGTTCATGCCACGTGCTCGCAGAGGTCTACAGTAGGATATGTAGTGTCCGCTGTAGGTGGTTCTACTATTAAAAAATTATTGTTATCAAAATCTCAAAAACTAAACAAGATATGGAAAAAAGTGTAGTAAGAATATCGTTGGACTCAATCAGGTCAACAAAAAGTTATTGGTGAAAATTTTTCATATCTCGAGAAATAAAATTTTGCTGGACTTGGCCTAAAAAAATTTGTCGAGGCTTGGCGATAATTTTCGTTTCGACGAATTTGAATAAGTCCTCATTATACACACAATATAATGTTAAATACAAACGAAATAGCTCAGTATAATCTGAAAGGTCTTTCTGCTCTTAGAAGAGATCATAGGCATTTAGCTCATGAGGGATTCGATGGAATTGGGGTTTCAAGTGACTCATTATGTTCATGCCACGTGCTCGAGGAGGTCTACAGTAGGCTATGTAGTGTCCGCTGTAGGTGGTTCCACTATTAAGTAATTATTGTTATTAAAGCATCAAAATCTCAAAAACTACACAAGATATGGTAAAAAGTGTGGAAAGAATATCGTCGTACTCAATCAGGTCAACAAAAAGTTATTTGTGAAAATTTTTCATATCTCGAAACAAAAAAAAAATGTGTCTGGACTTAGCCTAAAAAAATTCATCGTGACTTGGCGAATAGTTTCGTGTCGACGAATTTTGATAAGTCCGTATTATACACAAAATATAATATAAAATACAAACGAAATATGAAATGAAACTAAGTATCTGATAGGTCTTCCTGCTCATTGAAGAGAACATGAGGGAACATGAGAGAACATGAGGGATTCAGATAGAATTGGGGTTTCGAGTGAATCATTATGTTCATGCCACGTGCTCGCGTAGGTCCACAGTAGGCTAAGAAGTGTCCGCTGTAGGTAGTTCCACTATTATGTATTTATTTTTATGAAAGCATCAAAATCTCAAAAACTAAACAAGATATGGTAAAAAGTGTGGGAAGAATATCGTCGTACTCAATCAGGTCAACAAAAAGTTATTTGTGAAAATTTTTCATATCTCGAAAAAAAAAAATTGTCTGGACTTAGCCTAAAAGAATTCGTCGAGACATGGCGATAATTTTCGTTTCGAAGAATTTGAATAAGTCCGTATTATACACACAATATAATGTAAAATGTGAAAGGTCTTCCTGCTCTTAGAAGAGATCATAGGCATTTTGCTCATGAAGGATTCGATGGAATTGGGGTTTCAAGTGAATTATTATGTTCATGCCACGTGCTCGCGTAAGTCTACAGTAGGCTAAGAAGTGTCCGCTGTAGGTAGTTCCACTATTATGTATTTATTTTTATGGAAGCATCAAAATCTCAAAAAATAAACAAGATATGGTAAAAAGTGTGGGAAGAATATCGTTGGACTCAATCAGGTCAACAAAAAGTTATTTGTGAAAATTTTTCATTTCTTGAAAAAAAAAATGTGTCTGGACTTAGCCTAAAAAAATTCGTCGTGACTTGGCGAATAGTTTCGTGTGGACGAATTTTAATAAGTCCGTATTAAACACACAATATAATATAAAATACAAACGAAATATGAAATAAAAATTAGTATCTGATAGGTCTTCCTGCTCATAGAAGAGAACATGAGGGAACATGAGAGAACATGAGGGATTCAGATGGAAATGGGGTTTCAAGTGAATCATTATGTTCATGCCACGTGCTCGCGTAGGTCTACAGTAGGCTAAGAAGTGTCCGCTGTAGGTAGTTCCACTATTATGTATTTATTGTTATGAAAGCATCAAAATCTCAAAAACTAAACAAGATATGGTAAAAAGTGTGGGAAGAATATCGTTGGACTCAACCAGGTCAACAAAAAGTTATTGGTGAAAATTTTTCATATCTCGAAAAATAAAATTTTGCTGGACTTGGCCTAAAAAAATTTGTCGAGGCTTGGCGATAAGTTTCGTTTCGACGAATTTGAATAAGTCCTTATTATACACACAATATAATGTTAAATACAAACGAAATAGCTCAGTATAATCTGAAAGGTCTTTCTGCTCTTAGAAGAGATCATAGGCATTTGGCTCATGAGGGATTCGATGGAATTGGGGTTTCAAGTGACTCATTATGTTCATGCCACGTGCTCGAGGAGATCTACAGTAGGCTATGTAGTGTCCGCTGTAGGTGGTTCCACTATTAAGTAATTATTGTTATGAAAGCATCAAAATCTCAAAAACTAAACAATATATGGTAAAAAGTGTGGAAAGAATATGGTCTGACTCAATCAGGTCAACAAAAAGTTATTTGTGAAAATTTTTCATATCTCGAAAAAAAAAAAATTGTGTCTGGACTTAGCCTATAAAAATTCGTCGTGACTTGGCGAATAGTTTCGTGTCGACGAATTTTGATAAGCCCGTATTATACACACAATATAATATAAAATACAAACGAAATATGAAATGAAACTAAGTATCTGATAGGTCTTCCTGCTCATTGAAGAGAACATGAGGGAACATGAGAGAACATGAGGGATTCAGATGGAATTGGGGTTTCGAGTGAATCATTATGTTCATGCCACGTGCTCGCGTAGGTCTACAGTAGCCTAAGAAGTGTCCGCTGTAGGTAGTTCCACTATTATGTATTTATTGTTATGAAAGCATCAAAATCTCAAAAACTAAACAAGATATGTTGAAAAGTATGGGAAGAATATCGTCGTACTCAATCAGGTCAACAAAAAGTTATTTGTGAAAATTTTTCATATCTTGAAAAAAAAAATTGTGTCTGGACTTAGCCTAAAAAAATTCGTCGTGATTTGGCGAATAGTTTCGTGTCGACGAATTTTGATAAGCCCGTATTATACACACAATATAATATAAAATACAAACGAAATATGAAATGAAACTAAGTAAGTATCTGATAGGTCTTCCTGCTCATTGAAGAGAACATGAGGGAACATGAGAGAACATGAGGGATTAAGATGGAATTGGGGTTTCGAGTGAATCATTATGTTCATGCCACGTGCTCGCTTAGGTCCACAGTAGGCTAAGAAGTGTCCGCTGTAGGTAGTTCCACTATTATGTATTTATTTTTATGAAAGCATCAAAATCTCAAAAACTAAACAAGATATAGTAAAAAGTGTGGGAAGAATATCGTTGGACTCAATCAGGTCAACAAAAAGTTATTTGAAAATTTTTCATATCTTGAAAAAAAAAATTGTGTCTGGACTTAGCCTAAAAAAATTCGTCGTGACTTGGCGAATAGTTTCGTGTGGACGAATTTTAATAAGTCGAAATTATACACACAATATAATATAAAATACAAACGAAATATGAAATAAAACTCAGTATCTGATAGGTCTTCCTGCTCATAGAAGAGAACATGAGGGAACATGAGAGAACATGAGGGATTCAGATGGAATTGGGGTTTCAAGTGAATCATTATGTTCATGCCACGTGCTCGCGTAGGTCTACAGTAGGCTAAGAAGTGTCCGCTGTAGGTAGTTCCACTATTATGTATTTATTGTTATGAAAGCATCAAAATCTCAAAAACTAAACAAGATATGGTAAAAAGTGTGGGCAGAATATCGTCGAACTCAATCAGGTCAACAAAAAGTTATTTGTGAAAATTTTTCATATCTCGAAAAAAAAAAAATTGTGTCTGGACTTAGCCTAAAAAAATTCGTCGTGACTTGGCGAATAGTTTCGTGTCGACGAATTTTGATAAGCCCGTATTATACACACAATATAATATAAAATACAAACGAAATATGAAATGAAACTAAGTAAGTATCTGATAGGTCTTCCTGCTCATTGAAGAGAACATGAGGGAACATGAGAGAACATGAGGGATTAAGATGGAATTGGGGTTTCAAGTGAATCATTATGTTCATGCCACGTGCTCGCAGAGGTCTACAGTAGGCTATGTAGTGTCCGCTGTAGGTGGTTCTACTATTAAGTAATTATTGTTATCAAAATCTCAAAAACTAAACAAGATATGGAAAAAAGTGTAGGAAGAAATCGTTGGACTCAATCAGGTCAACAAAAAGTTATTGGTGAAAGTTTTTCATATCTCGAAAAATAAAATTTTGCTGGACTTGGCCTAAAAAAATTCGTCGTGACTTGGCGAATAGTTTCGTGTCGACGAATTTTGATAAGCCCGTATTATACACACAATATAATATAAAATACAAACGAAATATGAAATGAAACTAAGTATCTGATAGGTTTCCTGCTCATTGAAGAGAACATGAGGGAACATGAGAGAACATGAGGGATTAAGATGGAATTGGGGTTTCGAGTGAATCATTATGTTCATGCCACGTGCTCGCTTAGGTCCACAGTAGGCTAAGAAGTGTCCGCTGTAGGTAGTTCCACTATTATGTATTTATTTTTATGAAAGCATCAAAATCTCAAAAACTAAACAAGATATGGTAAAAAGTGTGGGAAGAATATCGTCGTACTCAATCAGGTCAACAAAAAGTTATTTGTGAAAATTTTTCATATCTCGAAAAAAAAAAAATTGTGTCTGGACTTAGCCTAAAAAAATTCATCGTGACTTGGCGAATAGTTTCGTGTCGACGAATTTTGATAAGTCCGTATTAATATAATATAAAATAAAAACGAAATATGAAATGAAACTAAGTATCTGATAGGTCTTCCTGCTCATTGAAGAGAACATGAGGGAACATGAGAGAACATGAGGGAACATGAGAGAACATGAGGGATTCAGATGGAATTGGGGTTTCAAGTGAATCATTATGTTCATGCCACGTGCTCGCGTAGGTCTACAGTAGGCTAAGAAGTGTCCGCTGTAGGTAGTTCCACTATTATGTATTTATTGTTATGAAAGCATCAAAATCTCAAAAACTAAACAAGATATGGTAAAAAGTGTGGGCAGAATATCGTCGAACTCAATCAGGTCAACAAAAAGTTATTTGTGAAAATTTTTCATATCTCGAAAAAAAAAAATTGTGTCTGGACTTGGCCTAAAAAAATTCGTCGTGACTTGGCGAATAGTTTCGTGTCGACGAATTTTGATAAGCCCGTATTATACACACAATATAATATAAAATACAAACGAAATATGAAATGAAACTAAGTAAGTATCTGATAGGTCTTCCTGCTCATTGAAGAGAACATGAGGGAACATGAGAGAACATGAGGGATTAAGATGGAATTGGGGTTTCGAGTGAATCATTATGTTCATGCCACGTGCTCGCGTAGGTCCACAGTAGGCTAAGAAGTGTCCGCCGTAGGTAGTTCCACTATTATGTATTTATTTTTATGGAAGCATCAAAATCTCAAAAAATAAACAAGATATGGTAAAAAGTGTGGGAAGAATATCGTTGGACTCAATCAGGTCAACAAAAAGTTATTTGTGAAAATTTTTCATTTCTTGAAAAAAAAAATTGTGTCTGGACTTAGCCTAAAAAAATTCGTCGTGATTTGGCGAATAGTTTCGTGTGGACGAATTTTAATAAGTCCGTATTATACACACAATATAATATAAAATACAAACGAAATATGAAATAAAAATTAGTATCTGATAGGTCTTCCTGCTCATAGAAGAGAACATGAGGGAACATGAGAGAACATGAGGGATTCAGATGGAAATGGGGTTTCAAGTGAATCATTATGTTCATGCCACGTGCTCGCGTAGGTCTACAGTAGGCTAAGAAGTGTCCGCTGTAGGTAGTTCCACTATTATGTATTTATTGTTATGAAAGCATCAAAATCTCAAAAACTAAACAAGATATGGTAAAAAGTGTGGGAAGAATATCGTTGGACTCAACCAGGTCAACAAAAAGTTATTGGTGAAAATTTTTCATATCTCGAAAAATAAAATTTTGCTGGACTTGGCCTAAAAAAATTTGTCGAGGCTTGGCGATAAGTTTCGTTTCGACGAATTTGAATAAGTCCTTATTATACACACAATATAATGTTAAATACAAACGAAATAGCTCAGTATAATCTGAAAGGTCTTTCTGCTCTTAGAAGAGATCATAGGCATTTGGCTCATGAGGGATTCGATGGAATTGGGGTTTCAAGTGACTCATTATGTTCATGCCACGTGCTCGAGGAGATCTACAGTAGGCTATGTAGTGTCCGCTGTAGGTAGTTCCACTATTATGTATTTATTGTTATGAAAGCATCAAAATCTCAAAAACTAAACAAGATATGGTAAAAAGTGTGGGCAGAATATCGTCGAACTCAATCAGGTCAACAAAAAGTTATTTGTGAAAATTTTTCATATCTCGAAAAAAAAAAATTGTGTCTGGACTTGGCCTAAAAAAATTCGTCGTGACTTGGCGAATAGTTTCGTGTCGACGAATTTTGATAAGCCCGTATTATACACACAATATAATATAAAATACAAACGAAATATGAAATGAAACTAAGTAAGTATCTGATAGGTCTTCCTGCTCATTGAAGAGAACATGAGGGAACATGAGAGAACATGAGGGATTAAGATGGAATTGGGGTTTCGAGTGGATCATTATGTTCATGCCACGTGCTCGCGTAGGTCCACAGTAGGCTAAGAAGTGTCCGCCTAGGTAGTTCCACTATTATGTATTTATTTTTATGGAAGCATCAAAATCTCAAAAAATAAACAAGATATGGTAAAAAGTGTGGGAAGAATATCGTTGGACTCAATCAGGTCAACAAAAAGTTATTTGTGAAAATTTTTCATTTCTTGAAAAAAAAAATTGTGTCTGGACTTAGCCTAAAAAAATTCGTCGTGATTTGGCGAATAGTTTCGTGTGGACGAATTTTAATAAGTCCGTATTATACACACAATATAATATAAAATACAAACGAAATATGAAATAAAAATTAGTATCTGATAGGTCTTCCTGCTCATAGAAGAGAACATGAGGGAACATGAGAGAACATGAGGGATTCAGATGGAAATGGGGTTTCAAGTGAATCATTATGTTCATGCCACGTGCTCGCGTAGGTCTACAGTAGGCTAAGAAGTGTCCGCTGTAGGTAGTTCCACTATTATGTATTTATTGTTATGAAAGCATCAAAATCTCAAAAACTAAACAAGATATGGTAAAAAGTGTGGGAAGAATATCGTTGGACTCAACCAGGTCAACAAAAAGTTATTGGTGAAAATTTTTCATATCTCGAAAAATAAAATTTTGCTGGACTTGGCCTAAAAAAATTTGTCGAGGCTTGGCGATAAGTTTCGTTTCGACGAATTTGAATAAGTCCTTATTATACACACAATATAATGTTAAATACAAACGAAATAGCTCAGTATAATCTGAAAGGTCTTTCTGCTCTTAGAAGAGATCATAGGCATTTGGCTCATGAGGGATTCGATGGAATTGGGGTTTCAAGTGACTCATTATGTTCATGCCACGTGCTCGAGGAGATCTACAGTAGGCTATGTAGTGTCCGCTGTAGGTGGTTCCACTATTAAGTAATTATTGTTAAGAAAGCATCAAAATCTCAAAAACTAAACAAGATATGGAAAAAAGTGTAGGAAGAAATCGTTGGACTCAATCAGGTCAACAAAAAGTTATTGGTGAAAGTTTTTCATATCTCGAAAAATAAAATTTTGCTGGACTTGGCCTAAAAAAATTCGTCGTGACTTGGCGAATAGTTTCGTGTCGACGAATTTTGATAAGCCCGTATTATACACACAATATAATATAAAATACAAACGAAATATGAAATGAAACTAAGTATCTGATAGGTTTCCTGCTCATTGAAGAGAACATGAGGGAACATGAGAGAACATGAGGGATTAAGATGGAATTGGGGTTTCGAGTGAATCATTATGTTCATGCCACGTGCTCGCTTAGGTCCACAGTAGGCTAAGAAGTGTCCGCTGTAGGTAGTTCCACTATTATGTATTTATTTTTATGAAAGCATCAAAATCTCAAAAACTAAACAAGATATGGTAAAAAGTGTGGGAAGAATATCGTCGTACTCAATCAGGTCAACAAAAAGTTATTTGTGAAAATTTTTCATATCTCGAAAAAAAAAAAATTGTGTCTGGACTTAGCCTAAAAAAATTCATCGTGACTTGGCGAATAGTTTCGTGTCGACGAATTTTGATAAGTCCGTATTAATATAATATAAAATAAAAACGAAATATGAAATGAAACTAAGTATCTGATAGGTCTTCCTGCTCATTGAAGAGAACATGAGGGAACATGAGAGAACATGAGGGAACATGAGAGAACATGAGGGATTCAGTTGGAATTGGGGTTTCAAGTGAATCATTATGTTCATGCCACGTGCTCGCGTAGGTCTACAGTAGGCTAAGAAGTGTCCGCTGTAGGTAGTTCCACTATTATGTATTTATTGTTATGAAAGCATCAAAATCTCAAAAACTAAACAAGATATGGTAAAAAGTGTGGGCAGAATATCGTCGAACTCAATCAGGTCAACAAAAAGTTATTTGTGAAAATTTTTCATATCTCGAAAAAAAAAAATTGTGTCTGGACTTGGCCTAAAAAAATTCGTCGTGACTTGGCGAATAGTTTCGTGTCGACGAATTTTGATAAGCCCGTATTATACACACAATATAATATAAAATACAAACGAAATATGAAATGAAACTAAGTAAGTATCTGATAGGTCTTCCTGCTCATTGAAGAGAACATGAGGGAACATGAGAGAACATGAGGGATTAAGATGGAATTGGGGTTTCGAGTGAATCATTATGTTCATGCCACGTGCTCGCGTAGGTCCACAGTAGGCTAAGAAGTGTCCGCCGTAGGTAGTTCCACTATTATGTATTTATTTTTATGGAAGCATCAAAATCTCAAAAAATAAACAAGATATGGTAAAAAGTGTGGGAAGAATATCGTTGGACTCAATCAGGTCAACAAAAAGTTATTTGTGAAAATTTTTCATTTCTTGAAAAAAAAAATTGTGTCTGGACTTAGCCTAAAAAAATTCGTCGTGATTTGGCGAATAGTTTCGTGTGGACGAATTTTAATAAGTCCGTATTATACACACAATATAATATAAAATACAAACGAAATATGAAATAAAAATTAGTATCTGATAGGTCTTCCTGCTCATAGAAGAGAACATGAGGGAACATGAGAGAACATGAGGGATTCAGATGGAAATGGGGTTTCAAGTGAATCATTATGTTCATGCCACGTGCTCGCGTAGGTCTACAGTAGGCTAAGAAGTGTCCGCTGTAGGTAGTTCCACTATTATGTATTTATTGTTATGAAAGCATCAAAATCTCAAAAACTAAACAAGATATGGTAAAAAGTGTGGGAAGAATATCGTTGGACTCAACCAGGTCAACAAAAAGTTATTAGTGAAAATTTTTCATATCTCGAAAAATAAAATTTTGCTGGACTTGGCCTAAAAAAATTTGTCGAGGCTTGGCGATAAGTTTCGTTTCGACGAATTTGAATAAGTCCTTATTATACACACAATATAATGTTAAATACAAACGAAATAGCTCAGTATAATCTGAAAGGTCTTTCTGCTCTTAGAAGAGATCATAGGCATTTGGCTCATGAGGGATTCGATGGAATTGGGGTTTCAAGTGACTCATTATGTTCATGCCACGTGCTCGAGGAGATCTACAGTAGGCTATGTAGTGTCCGCTGTAGGTGGTTCCACTATTAAGTAATTATTGTTAAGAAAGCATCAAAATCTCAAAAACTAAACAATATATGGTAAAAGGTGTGGAAAGAATAATGGTCTGACTCAATCAGGTCAACAAAAAGTTATTTGTGAAAATTTTTCATATCTCGAAAAAAAAAAAATTGTGTCTGGACTTAGCCTATAAAAATTCTTCGTGACTTGGCGAATAGTTTCGTGTCGACGAATTTTGATAAGCCCGTATTATACACACAATATAATATAAAATACAAACAAAATATGAAATGAAACTAAGTATCTGATAGGTCTTCCTGCTCATTGAAGAGAACATGAGGGAACATGAGAGAACATGAGGGATTCAGATGGAATTGGGGTTTCGAGTGAATCATTATGTTCATGCCACGTGCTCGCGTAGGTCTACAGTAGCCTAAGAAGTGTCCGCTGTAGGTAGTTCCACTATTATGTATTTATTGTTATGAAAGCATCAAAATCTCAAAAACTAAACAAGATATGTTAAAAAGTATGGGAAGAATATCGTCGTACTCAATCAGGTCAACAAAAAGTTATTTGTGAAAATTTTTCATATCTCGAAAAAAAAAAATTGTGTCTGGACTTAGCCTAAAAAAATTCATCGTGACTTGGCGAATAGTTTCGTGTCGACGAATTTTGATAAGTCCGTATTAATATAATATAAAATAAAAACGAAATATGAAATGAAACTAAGTATCTGATAGGTCTTCCTGCTCATTGAAGAGAACATGAGGGAACATGAGAGAACATGAGGGATTCAGATGGAATTGGGGTTTCGAGTGAATCATTATGTTCATGCCACGTGCTTGCGTAGGTCTACAGTAGCCCAAGAAGTGTCCGCTGTAGGTAGTTCCACTATTATGTATTTATTGTTATGAAAGCATCGAAATCTCAAAAACTAAACAAGATATGGAAAATAGTGTAGATAGAATATCGTTGGACTCGATCAGTTCTACAAAAAGTTATGAGTAAAAATTTTTCATATTTCGAAAAAAAAAAACTGTGTCCAGACTTAGCCTAAAAGAATTCGTCGAGACATGGCGATAATTTTCGTTTCGAAGAATTTGAATAAGTCCGTATTATACACACAATATAATGTAAAATGTGAAAGGTCTTCCTGCTCTTAGAAGAGATCATAGGCATTTTGCTCATGAGGGAAATAAAATTTTGCTGGACTTGGCCTAAAAAAATTTGTCGAGGCTTGGCGATAAGTTTCGATTCGAGGAATTTGAATAAGTCCTTATTATACACACAATATAATGTTAAATACAAACGAAATAGCTCAGTATAATCTGAAAGGTCTTTCTGCTCTTAGAAGAGATCATAGGCATTTGGCTCATGAGGGATTCGAGGGAATTGGGGTTTCAAGTGACTCATTATGTTCATGCCACGTGCTCGAGGAGATCTACAGTAGGCTATGTAGTGTCCGCTGTAGGTGGTTCCACTATTAAGTAATTATTGTTATGAAAGCATCATTGTGTCTGGACTTAGCCTAAAAAAATTCATCGTGACTTGGCGAATAGTTTCGTGTCGACGAATTTTGATAAGTCCGTATTAATATAATATAAAATAAAAACGAAATATGAAATGAAACTAAATATCTGATAGGTCTTCCTGCTCATTGAAGAGAACATGAGGGAACATGAGAGAACATGAGGGATTCAGATGGAATTGGGGTTTCGAGTGAATCATTATGTTCATGCCACGTGCTCGCGTAGGTCCACAGTAGGCTAAGAAGTGTCTGCTGTAGGTAGTTCCACTATTATGTATTTATTGTTATGAAAGCATCAAAATCTCAAAAACTAAACAAGATATGGAAAAAAGTGTAGATAGAATATCGTTGGACTCGATCAGTTCTACAAAAAGTTCTGAATAAAAATTTTTCATATTCCGAAAAAAAAAAAAACTGTGTCCAGACTTAGCCTAACAGAATTCGTCGAGACATGGCGATAATTTTCGTTTCGAAGAATTTGAATAAGTCCGTATTATACACACAATATAATGTAAAATGTGAAAGGTCTTCCTGCTCTTAAAAGAGATCATAGGCATTTTTCTCATGAGGGATTCGATGGAATTGGGGTTTCAAGTGAATCATTATGTTCATGCCACGTGCTCGCAGAGGTCTACAGTAGGCTATGTAGTGTCCGCTGTAGGTGGTTCTACTATTAAGTAATTATTGTTATCAAAATCTCAAAAACTAAACAAGATATGGAAAAAAGTGTAGGAAGAATATCGTTGGACTCAATCAGGTCAACAAAAAGTTATTGGTGAAAGTTTTTCATATCTCGAAAAATAAAATTTTGCTGGACTTGGCATAAAAAAATTCGTCGTGACTTGGCGAATAGTTTCGTGTCGACGAATTTTGATAAGCCCGTATTATACACACAATATAATATAAAATACAAACGAAATATGAAATGAAACTAAGTATCTGATAGGTTTCCTGCTCATTGAAGAGAACATGAGGGAACATGAGAGAACATGAGGGATTCAGATGGAATTGGGGTTTCGAGTGAATCATTATGTTCATGCCACGTGCTCGCGTAGGTCCACAGTAGGCTAAGAAGTGTCCGCTGTAGGTAGTTCCACTATTATGTATTTATTTTTATGAAAGCATCAAAATCTCAAAAACTAAACAAGATATGGTAAAAAGTGTGGGAAGAATATCGTTGGACTCAATCAGGTCAACAAAAAGTTATTTGTGAAAATTTTTCATATCTTGAAAAAAAAAATTGTGTCTGGACTTAGCATAAAAAAATTCGTCGTGACTTGGCGAATAGTTTCGTGTGGACGAATTTTAATAAGTCCGTTTATACACAAAATATAATATAAAATACAAACGAAATATGAAATAAAACTTAGTATCTGATAGGTCTTCCTGCTCATAGAAGAGAACATGAGGGAACATGAGAGAACATGAGGGATTCAGATGGAATTGGGGTTTTAAGTGAATCATTATGTTCATGCCACGTGCTCGCGTAGGTCTACAGTAGGCTAAGAAGTGTCCGCTGTAGGTAGTTCCACTATTATGTATTTATTGTTATGAAAGCATCAAAATCTCAAAAACTAAACAAGATATGGTAAAAAGTGTGGGAAGAATATCGTCGTACTCAATCAGGTCAACAAAAAGTTATTTGTGAAAATTTTTCATATCTCGAAAAAAAAAAATTGTGTCTGGACTTAGCCTAAAAAAATTCATCGTGACTTGGCGAATAGTTTCGTGTCGACGAATTTTGATAAGTCCGTATTATACACACAATATAATATAAAATACAAACGAAATATGAAATGAAACTAAGTATCTGATAGGTCTTCCTGCTCATTGAAGAGAACATGAGGGAACATGAGAGAACATGAGGGATTCAGATGGAATTGGGGTTTCGAGTGAATCATTATGTTCATGCCACGTGCTCGCGTAGGTCCACAGTAGGCTAAGAAGTGTCCGCTGTAGGTAGTTCCACTATTATGTATTTATTTTTATGAAAGCATCAAAATCTCAAAAACTAAACAAGATATGGTAAAAAGTGTGGGAAGAATATCGTCGTACTCAATCAGGTCAACAAAAAGTTATTTGTGAAAATTTTTCATATCTCGAAAAAAAAAAAATTGTCTGGACTTAGCCTAAAAGAATTCGTCGAGACATGGCGATAATTTTCGTTTCGAAGAATTTGAATAAGTCCGTATTATACACACAATATAATGTAAAATGTGAAAGGTCTTCCTGCTCTTAGAAGAGATCATAGGCATTTTGCTCATGAGGGATTCGATGGAATTGGGGTTTCAAGTGAATTATTATGTTCATGCCACGTGCTCGCGTAAGTCTACAGTAGGCTAAGAGGTGTCCGCTGTAGGTAGTTCCACTATTATGTATTTATTGTTATGAAAGCATCAAAATCTCAAAAACTAAACAAGATATGGTAAAAAGTGTGGGAATAATATCGTTGGACTCAATCAGGTCAACAAAAAGTTATTGGTGAAAATTTTTCATATATCAAAAAATAAAATTTTGCTAAACTTGGCCTAAAAAAATTTGTTGAGGCTTGGCGATAATTTTCGTTTCGACGAATTTGAATAAGTCCTCATTATACACACAATATAATGTTAAATACAAACGAAATAGCTCAGTATAATCTGAAAGGTCTTTCTGCTCTTAGAAGAGATCATAGGCATTTGGCTCATGACGGATTCGATGGAATTGGGGTTTCAAGTGACTCATTATGTTCATGCCACGTGCTGCGTAGGTCCACAGTAGGCTAAGAAGTGTCCGCTGTAGGTAGTTCCACTATTATGTATTTATTGTTATGAAAGCATCAAAATCTCAAAAACTAAACAAGATATGGAAAAAAGTGTAGATAGAATATCGTTGGACTCGATCAGTTCTACAAAAAGTTATGAATAAAAATTTTTCATATTCCGAAAAAAAAAAACTGTGTCCAGACTTAGCCTAAAAGAATTCGTCGAGACATGGCGATAATTTTCGTTTCGAAGAATTTGAATAAGTCCGTATTATACACACAATATAATGTAAAATGTGAAAGGTCTTCCTGCTCTTAGAAGAGATCATAGGCATTTTTCTCATGAGGGATTCGATGGAATTGGGGTTTCAAGTGACTCATTATGTTCATGCCACGTGCTCGAGGAGGTCTACAGTAGGCTATGTAGTGTCCGCTGTAGGTGGTTCCACTATTAAGTAATTATTGTTATGAAAGCATCAAAATCTCAAAAACTAAACAAGATATGGAAAAAAGTGTAGGAAGAATATCGTTGGACTCAATCAGGTCAACAAAAAGTTATTGGTGAAAGTTTTTCATATCTCGAAAAATAAAATTTTGCTGGACTTGGCCTAAAAAAATTCGTCGTGACTTGGCGAATAGTTTCGTGTCGACGAATTTTGATAAGCCCGTATTATACACACAATATAATATAAAATACAAACGAAATATGAAATGAAACTAAGTAAGTATCTGATAGGTCTTCCTGCTCATTGAAGAGAACATGAGGGAACATGAGAGAACATGAGGGATTAAGATGGAATTGGGGTTTCGAGTGAATCATTATGTTCAAGCCACGTGCTCGCTTAGGTCCACAGTAGGCTAAGAAGTGCCCGCTGTAGGTAGTTCCACTATTATGTATTTATTTTTATGAAAGCATCAAAATCTCAAAAACTAAACAAGATATGGTAAAAAGTGTGGGAAGAATATCGTCGGACTCAATCAGGTCAACAAAAAGTTATTTATGAAAATTTTTCATATCTCGAAAAAAAAAAAATTGTATCTGGACTTAGCCTAAAAAAATTCGTCGTGACTTGGCGAATAGTTTCGTGTCGACAAATTTTGATAAGCCCGTATTATACACACAATATAATATAAAATACAAACGAAATATGAAATGAAACTAAGTAAGCATCTGATAGGTCTTCCTGCTCATTGAAGAGAACATGAGGGAACATGAGAGAACATGAGGGATTAAGATGGAATTGGGGTTTCAAGTGAATCATTATGTTCATGCCACGTGCTCGCAGAGGTCTACAGTAGGCTATGTAGTGTCCGCTGTAGGTGGTTCTACTATTAAGTAATTATTGTTATCAAAATCTCAAAAACTAAACAAGATATGGAAAAAAGTGTGGGAAGAATATCGTTGGACTCAATCAGGTCAACAAAAAGTTATTGGTGAAAGTTTTTCATATCTCGAAAAATAAAATTTTGCTGGACTTGGCCTAAAAAAATTCGTCGTGACTTGGCGAATAGTTTCGTGTGGACGAATTTTAATAAGTCGGTATTATACACACAATATAATATAAAATACAAACGAAATATGAAATAAAACTCAGTATCTGATAGGTCTTCCTGCTCATAGAAGAGAACATGAGGGAACATGAGAGAACATGAGGGATTCAGATGGAATTGGGGTTTCAAGTGAATCATTATGTTCATGCCACGTGCTCGCGTAGGTCTACAGTAGGCTAAGAAGTGTCCGCTGTAGGTAGTTCCACTATTATGTATTTATTGTTATGAAAGCATCAAAATCTCAAAAACTAAACAAGATATGGTAAAAAGTGTGGGCAGAATATCGTCGAACTCAATCAGGTCAACAAAAAGTTATTTGTGAAAATTTTTCATATCTCGAAAAAAAAAAATTGTGTCTGGACTTAGCCTAAAAAAATTCGTCGTTACTTGGCGAATAGTTTCGTGTCGACGAATTTTGATAAGCCCGTATTATACACACAATATAATATAAAATACAAACGAAATATGAAATGAAACTAAGTAAGTATCTGATAGGTCTTCCTGCTCATTGAAGAGAACATGAGGGAACATGAGAGAACATGAGGGATTAAGATGGAATTGGGGTTTCAAGTGAATTATTATGTTCATGCCACGTGCTCGCAGAGGTCTACAGTAGGCTATGTAGTGTCCGCTGTAGGTGGTTCTACTATTAAGTAATTATTGTTATCAAAATCTCAAAAACTAAACAAGATATGGAAAAAAGTGTAGGAAGAATATCGTTGGACTCAACCAGGTCAACAAAAAGTTATTGGTGAAAGTTTTTCATATCTCGAAAAATAAAATTTTGCTGGACTTGGCCTAAAAAAATTCGTCGTGACTTGGCGAATAGTTTCGTGTCGACGAATTTTGATAAGCCCGTATTATACACACAATATAATATAAAATACAAACGAAATATGAAATGAAACTAAGTATCTGATAGGTTTCCTGCTCATTGAAGAGAACATGAGGGAACATGAGAGAACATGAGGGATTCAGATGGAATTGGGGTTTCGAGTGAATCATTATGTTCATGCCACGTGCTCGCTTAGGTCCACAGTAGGCTAAGAAGTGTCCGCTGTAGGTAGTTCCACTATTATGTATTTATTTTTATGAAAGCATCAAAATCTCAATAACTAAACAAGATATGGTAAAAAGTGCGGGAAGAATATCGTTGGACTCAATCAGGTCAACAAAAAGTTATTTGTGAACATTTTTCATATCTTGAAAAAAAAAAATTGTGTCTGGACTTAGCCTTAAAAATTCGTCGTGACTTGGCGAATAGTTTCGTGTGGACGAATTTTAATAAGTCCGTATTATACACACAATATAATATAAAATACAAACGAAATATGAAATAAAACTTAGTATCTGATAGGTCTTCCTGCTCATAGAAGAGAACATGAGGGAACATGAGAGAACATGAGGGATTCAGATGGAATTGGGGTTTCAAGTGAATCATTATGTTCATGCCACGTGCTCGCGTAGGTCTACAGTAGGCTAAGAAGTGTCCGCTGTAGGTAGTTCCACTATTATGTATTTATTGTTATGAAAGCATCAAAATCTCAAAAACTAAACAAGATATGGAAAAAAGTGTAGATAGAATATCGATGGACTCGATCATTTCCACAAAAAGTTATGAGTGAAAATTTTTGATATTTCGAAAAAAAAAAAAACTGTGTCCAGACTTAGCCTAAAAGAATTCGTCGAGACATGGCAATAATTTTCGTTTCGAAGAATTTGAATAAGTCCGTATTATACACACAATATAATGTAAAATGTGAAAGGTCTTCCTGCTCTTAGAAGAGATCATAGGCATTTAGCTCATGAGGGATTCGATGGAATTGGGGTTTCAAGTGAATCATTATGTTCATGCCAAGTGCTCGCAGAGGTCTACAGTAGGCTATGTAGTGTCTGCTGTAGGTGGTTCTACTATTAAAAAATTATTTTTATCAAAATCTGAAAAACTAAACAAGATATGGAAAAAAGTGTAGGAAGAATATCGTTGGACTCAATCAGGTCAACAAAAAGTTATTGGTGAAAATTTTTCATATCTCGAGAAATAAAATTTTGCTGGACTTGGCCTAAAAAAATTTGTCGAGGCTTGGCGATAATTTTCGTTTCGACGAATTTGAATAAGTCCTCATTATACACACAATATAATGCTAAATACAAACGAAATAGCTCGGTATAATCTGAAAGGTCTTTCTGCTCTTAGAAGAGATCATAGGCATTTGGCTCATGAGGGATTCGATGGAATTGGGGTTTGAAGTGACTCATTATGTTCATGCCACGTGCTCGAGGAGGTCTACAGTAGGCTATGTAGTGTCCGCTGTAGGTGGTTCCACTATTAAGTAATTATTGTTATGAAAGCATCAAAATCTCAAAAACTACACAAGATATGGTAAAAAGTGTGGGAAGAATATCGTCGTACTCAATCAGGTCAACAAAAAGTTATTTGTGAAAATTTTTCATATCTCGAAAAAAAAAAATTGTGTCTGGACTTAGCCTAAAAAAATTCATCGTGACTTGGCGAATAGTTTCGTGTCGACGAATTTTGATAAGTCCGTATTAATATAATATAAAATAAAAACGAAATATGAAATGAAACTAAATATCTGATAGGTCTTCCTGCTCATTGAAGAGAACATGAGGGAACATGAGAGAACATGAGGGATTCAGATGGAATTGAGGTTTCGAGTGAATCATTATGTTCATGCCACGTGCTCGCGTAGGTCCACAGTAGGCTAAGAAGTGTCTGCTGTAGGTAGTTCCACTATTATGTATTTATTGTTATGAAAGCATCAAAATCTCAAAAACTAAACAAGATATGGAAAAAAGTGTAGATAGAATATCGTTGGACTCGATCAGTTCTACAAAATTTCTGAATAAAAATTTTTCATATTCCGAAAAAAAAAAAACTGTGTCCAGACTTAGCCTAACAGAATTCGTCGAGACATGGCGATAATTTTCGTTTCGAAGAATTTGAATAAGTCCGTATTATACACACAATATAATGTAAAATGTGAAAGGTCTTCCTGCTCTTAAAAGAGATCATAGGCATTTTTCTCATGAGGGATTCGATGGAATTGGGGTTTCAAGTGAATCATTATGTTCATGCCACGTGCTCGCAGAGGTCTACAGTAGGCTATGTAGTGTCCGCTGTAGGTGGTTCTACTATTAAGTAATTATTGTTATCAAAATCTCAAAAACTAAACAAGATATGGAATAAAAGTGTAGGAAGAATATCGTTGGACTCAATCAGGTCAACAAAAAGTTATTGGTGAAAGTTTTTCATATCTCGAAAAATAAAATTTTGCTGGACTTGGCCTAAAAAAATTCGTCGTGACTTGGCGAATAGTTTCGTGTCGACGAATTTTGATAAGCCCGTATTATACACAAAATATAATATAAAATACAAACGAAATATGAAATAAAACTTAGTATCTGATAGGTCTTCCTGCTCATAGAAGAGAACATGAGGGAACATGAGAGAACATGAGGGATTCAGATGGAATTGGGGTTTCAAGTGAATCATTATGTTCATGCCACGTGCTCGCGTAGGTCTACAGTAGGCTAAGAAGTGTCCGCTGTAGGTAGTTCCACTATTATGTATTTATTGTTATGAAAGCATCAAAATCTCAAAAACTAAACAAGATATGGTAAAAAGTGTGGGAAGAATATCGTCGTACTCAATCAGGTCAACAAAAAGTTATTTGTGAAAATTTTTCATATCTCGAAAAAAAAAAAATTGTGTCTGGACTTAGCCTATAAAAATTCGTCGTGACTTGGCGAATAGTTTCGTGTCGACGAATTTTGATAAGCCCGTATTATACACACAATATAATATAAAATACAAACGAAATATGAAATGAAACTAAGTATCTGATAGGTCTTCCTGCTCATTGAAGAGAACATGAGGGAACATGAGAGAACATGAGGGATTCAGATGGAATTGGGGTTTCGAGTGAATCATTATGTTCATGCCACGTGCTCGCGTAGGTCTACAGTAGCCTAAGAAGTGTCCGCTGTAGGTAGTTCCACTATTATGTATTTATTGTTATGAAAGCATCAAAATCTCAAAAACTAAACAAGATATGTTAAAAAGTATGGGAAGAATATCGTCGTACTCAATCAGGTCAACAAAAAGTTATTTGTGAAAATTTTTCATATCTTGAAAAAAAAAAATTGTGTCTGGACTTAGCCTAAAAAAATTCGTCGTGATTTGGCGAATAGTTTCGTGTCGACGAATTTTGATAAGCCCGTATTATACACACAATATAATATAAAATACAAACGAAATATGAAATGAAACTAAGTAAGTATCTGATAGGTCTTCCTGCTCATTGAAGAGAACATGAGGGAACATGAGAGAACATGAGGGATTAAGATGGAATTGGGGTTTCGAGTAAATCATTATGTTCATGCCACGTGCTCGCTTAGGTCCACAGTAGGCTAAGAAGTGTCCGCTGTAGGTAGTTCCACTATTATGTATTTATTTTTATGAAAGCATCAAAATCTCAAAAACTAAACAAGATATAGTAAAAAGTGTGGGAAGAATATCGTTGGACTCAATCAGGTCAACAAAAAGTTATTTGAAAATTTTTCATATCTTGAAAAAAAAAATTGTGTCTGGACTTAGCCTAAAAAAATTCGTCGTGACTTGGCGAATAGTTTCGTGTGGACGAATTTTAATAAGTCGGTATTATACACACAATATAATATAAAATACAAACGAAATATGAAATAAAACTCATTATCTGATAGGTCTTCCTGCTCATAGAAGAGAACATGAGGGAACATGAGAGAACATGAGGGATTCAGATGGAATTGGGGTTTCAAGTGAATCATTATGTTCATGCCACGTGCTCGCGTAGGTCTACAGTAGGCTAAGAAGTGTCCGCTGTAGGTAGTTCCACTATTATGTATTTATTGTTATGAAAGCATCAAAATCTCAAAAACTAAACAAGATATGGTAAAAAGTGTGGGCAGAATATCGTCGAACTCAATCAGGTCAACAAAAAGTTATTTGTGAAAATTTTTCATATCTCGAAAAAAAAAAATTGTGTCTGGACTTAGCCTAAAAAAATTCGTCGTGACTTGGCGAATAGTTTCGTGTCGACGAATTTTGATAAGCCCGTATTATACACACAATATAATATAAAATACAAACGAAATATGAAATGAAACTAAGTAAGTATCTGATAGGTCTTCCTGCTCATTGAAGAGAACATGAGGGAACATGAGAGAACATGAGGGATTAAGATGGAATTGGGGTTTCAAGTGAATCATTATGTTCATGCCACGTGCTCGCAGAGGTCTACAGTAGGCTATGTAGTGTCCGCTGTAGGTGGTTCTACTATTAAGTAATTATTGTTATCAAAATCTCAAAAACTAAACAAGATATGGAAAAAAGTGTAGGAAGAAATCGTTGGACTCAATCAGGTCAACAAAAAGTTATTGGTGAAAGTTTTTCATATCTCGAAAAATAAAATTTTGCTGGACTTGGCCTAAAAAAATTCATGAAGGATTCAGATGGAATTGGGGTTTCGAGTGAATCATTATGTTCATGCCACGTGCTTGCGTAGGTCTACAGTAGCCCAAGAAGTGTCCGCTGTAGGTAGTTCCACTATTATGTATTTATTGTTATGAAAGCATCGAAATCTCAAAAACTAAACAAGATATGGAAAATAGTGTAGATAGAATATCGTTGGACTCGATCAGTTCTACAAAAAGTTATGAGTAAAAATTTTTCATATTTCGAAAAAAAAAAAACTGTGTCCAGACTTAGCCTAAAAGAATTCGTCGAGACATGGCGATAATTTTCGTTTCGAAGAATTTGAATAAGTCCGTATTATACACACAATATAATGTAAAATGTGAAAGGTCTTCCTGCTCTTAGAAGAGATCATAGGCATTTTGCTCATGAGGGAAATAAAATTTTGCTGGACTTGGCCTAAAAAAATTTGTCGAGGCTTGGCGATAAGTTTCGATTCGACGAATTTGAATAAGTCCTTATTATACACACAATATAATGTTAAATACAAACGAAATAGCTCAGTATAATCTGAAAGGTCTTTCTGCTCTTAGAAGAGATCATAGGCATTTGGCTCATGAGGGATTCGAGGGAATTGGGGTTTCAAGTGACTCATTATGTTCATGCCACGTGCTCGAGGAGATCTACAGTAGGCTATGTAGTGTCCGCTGTAGGTGGTTCCACTATTAAGTAATTATTGTTATGAAAGCATCAAAATCTCAAAAACTAAACAAGATATGGTAATAAGTGTGGGAAGAATATCGTCGGACTCAATCAGGTTAACAAAAAGTTATTTGTGAAAATTTTTCATATCTCGAAAAAAAAAAATTGTGTCTGGACTTAGCCTATAAAAATTCGTCGTGACTTGGCGAATAGTTTCGTGTCAACGAATATTGATAAGCCCGTATTATACACACAATATAATATAAAATACAAACGAAATATGAAATGAAACTAAGTATCTGATAGGTCTTCCTGCTCATTGAAGAGAACATGAGGGAACATGAGAGAACATGAGGGATTAAGATGGAATTGGGGTTTCGAGTGAATCATTATGTTCATGCCACGTGCTCGCGTAGGTCTACAGTAGGCTAAGAAGTGTCCGCTGTAGGTAGTTCCACTATTATGTATTTATTGTTATGAAAGCATCAAAATCTCAAAAACTAAACAAGATATGGAAAAAAGTGTAGATAGAATATCGTTGGACTCGATCAGTTCTACAAAAAGTTCTGAATAAAAATTTTTCATATTCCGAAAAAAAAAAAAACTGTGTCCAGACTTAGCCTAACAGAATTCGTCGAGACATGGCGATAATTTTCGTTTCGAAGAATTTGAATAAGTCCGTATTATACACACAATATAATGTAAAATGTGAAAGGTCTTCCTGCTCTTAAAAGAGATCATAGGCATTTTTCTCATGAGGGATTCGATGGAATTGGGGTTTCAAGTGAATCATTATGTTCATGCCACGTGCTCGCAGAGGTCTACAGTAGGCTATGTAGTGTCCGCTGTAGGTGGTTCTACTATTAAGTAATTATTGTTATCAAAATCTCAAAAACTAAACAAGATATGGAAAAAAGTGTAGGAAGAATATCGTTGGACTCAATCAGGTCAACAAAAAGTTATTGGTGAAAGTTTTTCATATCTCGAAAAATAAAATTTTGCTGGACTTGGCATAAAAAAATTCGTCGTGACTTGGCGAATAGTTTCGTGTCGACGAATTTTGATAAGCCCGTATTATACACACAATATAATATAAAATACAAACGAAATATGAAATGAAACTAAGTATCTGATAGGTTTCCTGCTCATTGAAGAGAACATGAGGGAACATGAGAGAACATGATGGATTCAGATGGAATTGGGAATTCGAGTGAATCATTATGTTCATGCCACGTGCTCGCGTAGGTCCACAGTAGGCTAAGAAGTGTCCGCTGTAGGTAGTTCCACTATTATGTATTTATTTTTATGAAAGCATCAAAATCTCAAAAACTAAACAAGATATGGTAAAAAGTGTGGGAAGAATATCGTTGGACTCAATCAGGTCAACAAAAAGTTATTTGTGAAAATTTTTCATATCTTGAAAAAAAAAATTGTGTCTGGACTTAGCATAAAAAAATTCGTCGTGACTTGGCGAATAGTTTCGTGTGGACGAATTTTAATAAGTCCGTTTATACACAAAATATAATATAAAATACAAACGAAATATGAAATAAAACTTAGTATCTGATAGGTCTTCCTGCTCATAGAAGAGAACATGAGGGAACATGAGAGAACATGAGGGATTCAGATGGAATTGGGGTTTTAAGTGAATCATTATGTTCATGCCACGTGCTCGCGTAGGTCTACAGTAGGCTAAGAAGTGTCCGCTGTAGGTAGTTCCACTATTATGTATTTATTGTTATGAAAGCATCAAAATCTCAAAAACTAAACAAGATATGGTAAAAAGTGTGGGAAGAATATCGTCGTACTCAATCAGGTCAACAAAAAGTTATTTGTGAAAATTTTTCATATCTCGAAAAAAAAAAATTGTGTCTGGACTTAGCCTAAAAAAATTCATCGTGACTTGGCGAATAGTTTCGTGTCGACGAATTTTGATAAGTCCGTATTATACACACAATATAATATAAAATACAAACGAAATATGAAATGAAACTAAGTATCTGATAGGTCTTCCTGCTCATTGAAGAGAACATGAGGGAACATGAGAGAACATGAGGGATTCAGATGGAATTGGGGTTTCGAGTGAATCATTATGTTCATGCCACGTGCTCGCGTAGGTCCACAGTAGGCTAAGAAGTGTCCGCTGTAGGTAGTTCCACTATTATGTATTTATTTTTATGAAAGCATCAAAATCTCAAAAACTAAACAAGATATGGTAAAAAGTGTGGGAAGAATATCGTCGTACTCAATCAGGTCAACAAAAAGTTATTTGTGAAAATTTTTCATATCTCGAAAAAAAAAAAATTGTCTGGACTTAGCCTAAAAGAATTCGTCGAGACATGGCGATAATTTTCGTTTCGAAGAATTTGAATAAGTCCGTATTATACACACAATATAATGTAAAATGTGAAAGGTCTTCCTGCTCTTAGAAGAGATCATAGGCATTTTGCTCATGAGGGATTCGATGGAATTGGGGTTTCAAGTGAATTATTATGTTCATGCCACGTGCTCGCGTAAGTCTACAGTAGGCTAAGAGGTGTCCGCTGTAGGTAGTTCCACTATTATGTATTTATTGTTATGAAAGCATCAAAATCTCAAAAACTAAACAAGATATGGTAAAAAGTGTGGGAATAATATCGTTGGACTCAATCAGGTCAACAAAAAGTTATTGGTGAAAATTTTTCATATATCAAAAAATAAAATTTTGCTGGACTTGGCCTAAAAAAATTTGTTGAGGCTTGGCGATAATTTTCGTTTCGACGAATTTGAATAAGTCCTCATTATACACACAATATAATGTTAAATACAAACGAAATAGCTCAGTATAATCTGAAAGGTCTTTCTGCTCTTAGAAGAGATCATAGGCATTTGGCTCATGACGGATTCGATGGAATTGGGGTTTCAAGTGACTCATTATGTTCATGCCACGTGCTGCGTAGGTCCACAGTAGGCTAAGAAGTGTCCGCTGTAGGTAGTTCCACTATTATGTATTTATTGTTATGAAAGCATCAAAATCTCAAAAACTAAACAAGATATGGAAAAAAGTGTAGATAGAATATCGTTGGACTCGATCAGTTCTACAAAAAGTTATGAATAAAAATTTTTCATATTCCGAAAAAAAAAAAACTGTGTCCAGACTTAGCCTAAAAGAATTCGTCGAGACATGGCGATAATTTTCGTTTCGAAGAATTTGAATAAGTCCGTATTATACACACAATATAATGTAAAATGTGAAAGGTCTTCCTGCTCTTAGAAGAGATCATAGGCATTTTTCTCATGAGGGATTCGATGGAATTGGGGTTTCAAGTGACTCATTATGTTCATGCCACGTGCTCGAGGAGGTCTACAGTAGGCTATGTAGTGTCCGCTGTAGGTGGTTCCACTATTAAGTAATTATTGTTATGAAAGCATCAAAATCTCAAAAACTAAACAAGATATGGAAAAAAGTGTAGGAAGAATATCGTTGGACTCAATCAGGTCAACAAAAAGTTATTGGTGAAAGTTTTTCATATCTCGAAAAATAAAATTTTGCTGGACTTGGCCTAAAAAAATTCGTCGTGACTTGGCGAATAGTTTCGTGTCGACGAATTTTGATAAGCCCGTATTATACACACAATATAATATAAAATACAAACGAAATATGAAATGAAACTAAGTAAGTATCTGATAGGTCTTCCTGCTCATTGAAGAGAACATGAGGGAACATGAGAGAACATGAGGGATTAAGATGGAATTGGGGTTTCGAGTGAATCATTATGTTCAAGCCACGTGCTCGCTTAGGTCCACAGTAGGCTAAGAAGTGCCCGCTGTAGGTAGTTCCACTATTATGTATTTATTTTTATGAAAGCATCAAAATCTCAAAAACTAAACAAGATATGGTAAAAAGTGTGGGAAGAATATCGTCGTACTCAATCAGGTCAACAAAAAGTTATTTGTGAAAATTTTTCATATCTCGAAAAAAAAAAAATTGTCTGGACTTAGCCTAAAAGAATTCGTCGAGACATGGCGATAATTTTCGTTTCGAAGAATTTGAATAAGTCCGTATTATACACACAATATAATGTAAAATGTGAAAGGTCTTCCTGCTCTTAGAAGAGATCATAGGCATTTTGCTCATGAGGGATTCGATGGAATTGGGGTTTCAAGTGAATTATTATGTTCATGCCACGTGCTCGCGTAAGTCTACAGTAGGCTAAGAGGTGTCCGCTGTAGGTAGTTCCACTATTATGTATTTATTGTTATGAAAGCATCAAAATCTCAAAAACTAAACAAGATATGGTAAAAAGTGTGGGAATAATATCGTTGGACTCAATCAGGTCAACAAAAAGTTATTGGTGAAAATTTTTCATATATCAAAAAATAAAATTTTGCTGGACTTGGCCTAAAAAAATTTGTTGAGGCTTGGCGATAATTTTCGTTTCGACGAATTTGAATAAGTCCTCATTATACACACAATATAATGTTAAATACAAACGAAATAGCTCAGTATAATCTGAAAGGTCTTTCTGCTCTTAGAAGAGATCATAGGCATTTGGCTCATGACGGATTCGATGGAATTGGGGTTTCAAGTGACTCATTATGTTCATGCCACGTGCTGCGTAGGTCCACAGTAGGCTAAGAAGTGTCCGCTGTAGGTAGTTCCACTATTATGTATTTATTGTTATGAAAGCATCAAAATCTCAAAAACTAAACAAGATATGGAAAAAAGTGTAGATAGAATATCGTTGGACTCGATCAGTTCTACAAAAAGTTATGAATAAAAATTTTTCATATTCCGAAAAAAAAAAAACTGTGTCCAGACTTAGCCTAAAAGAATTCGTCGAGACATGGCGATAATTTTCGTTTCGAAGAATTTGAATAAGTCCGTATTATACACACAATATAATGTAAAATGTGAAAGGTCTTCCTGCTCTTAGAAGAGATCATATTCATTTTTCTCATGAGGGATTCGATGGAATTGGGGTTTCAAGTGACTCATTATGTTCATGCCACGTGCTCGAGGAGGTCTACAGTAGGCTATGTAGTGTCCGCTGTAGGTGGTTCCACTATTAAGTAATTATTGTTATGAAAGCATCAAAATCTCAAAAACTAAACAAGATATGGAAAAAAGTGTAGGAAGAATATCGTTGGACTCAATCAGGTCAACAAAAAGTTATTGGTGAAAGTTTTTCATATCTCGAAAAATAAAATTTTGCTGGACTTGGCCTAAAAAAATTCGTCGTGACTTGGCGAGTAGTTTCGTGTCGACGAATTTTGATAAGCCCGTATTATACACACAATATAATATAAAATACAAACGAAATATGAAATGAAACTAAGTAAGTATCTGATAGGTCTTCCTGCTCATTGAAGAGAACATGAGGGAACATGAGAGAACATGAGGGATTAAGATGGAATTGGGGTTTCGAGTGAATCATTATGTTCAAGCCACGTGCTCGCTTAGGTCCACAGTAGGCTAAGAAGTGCCCGCTGTAGGTAGTTCCACTATTATGTATTTATTTTTATGAAAGCATCAAAATCTCAAAAACTAAACAAGATATGGTAAAAAGTGTGGGAAGAATATCGTCGGACTCAATCAGGTCAACAAAAAGTTATTTATGAAAATTTTTCATATCTCGAAAAAAAAAAAATTGTATCTGGACTTAGCCTAAAAAAATTCGTCGTGACTTGGCGAATAGTTTCGTGTCGACAAATTTTGATAAGCCCGTATTATACACACAATATAATATAAAATACAAACGAAATATGAAATGAAACTAAGTAAATATCTGATAGGTCTTCCTGCTCATTGAAGAGAACATGAGGGAACATGAGAGAACATGAGGGATTAAGATGGAATTGGGGTTTCAAGTGAATCATTATGTTCATGCCACGTGCTCGCAGAGGTCTACAGTAGGCTATGTAGTGTCCGCTGTAGGTGGTTCTACTATTAAGTAATTATTGTTATCAAAATCTCAAAAACTAAACAAGATATGGAAAAAAGTGTGGGAAGAATATCGTTGGACTCAATCAGGTCAACAAAAAGTTATTGGTGAAAGTTTTTCATATCTCGAAAAATAAAATTTTGCTGGACTTGGCCTAAAAAAATTCGTCGTGACTTGGCGAATAGTTTCGTGTCGACGAATTTTGATAAGCCCGTATTATACACACAATATAATATAAAATACAAACGAAATATGAAATGAAACTAAGTATCTGATAGGTCTTCCTGCTCATTGAAGAGAACATGAGGGAACATGAGAGAACATGAGGGATTAAGATGGAATTGGGGTTTCGAGTGAATCATTATGTTCATGCCACGTGCTCGCGTAGGTCCACAGTAGGCTAAGAAGTGTCCGCCGTAGGTAGTTCCACTATTATGTATTTATTTTTATGAAAGCATCAAAATCTCAAAAAATAAACAAGATATGGTAAAAAGTGTGGGAAGAATATCGTTGGACTCAATCAGGTCAAAAAGTTATTTGTGAAAATTTTTCATATCTTGAAAAAAAAAATTGTGTCTGGACTTAGCCTAAAAAAATTCGTCGTGACTTGGCGAATAGTTTCGTGTGGACGAATTTTAATAAGTCCGTATTATACACACAATATAATATAAAATACAAACGAAATATGAAATAAAAATTAGTATCTGATAGGTCTTTCTGCTCATAGAAGAGAACATGAGGGAACATGAGAGAACATGAGGGATTCAGATGGAAATGGGGTTTCAAGTGAATCATTATGTTCATGCCACGTGCTCGCGTAGGTCTACAGTAGGCTAAGAAGTGTCCGCTGTAGGTAGTTCCACTTTATGTATTTATTGTTCTGAAAGCATCAAAATCTCAAAAACTAAACAAGATATGGTAAAAAGTGTGGGAAGAATATCGTTGGACTCAACCAGGTCAACAAAAAGTTATTGGTGAAAATTTTTCATATCTCGAAATAAAATTTTGCTCGACTTGGCCTAAAAAAATTTGTCGAGGCTTGGCGATAAGTTTCGTTTCGACGAATTTGAATAAGTCCTTATTATACACACAATATAATGTTAAATACAAACGAAATAGCTCAGTATAATCTGAAAGGTCTTTCTGCTCTTAGAAGAGATCATAGGCATTTGGCTCATGAGGGATTCGATGGAATTGGGGTTTCAAGTGACTCATTATGTTCATGCCACGTGCTCGAGGAGATCTACAGTAGGCTATGTAGTGTCCGCTGTAGGTGGTTCCACTATTAAGTAATTATTGTTATGAAAGCATCAAAATCTCAAAAACTAAACAATATATGGTAAAAAGTGTGGAAAGAATATGGTCTGACTCAATCAGGTCAACAAAAAGTTATTTGTGAAAATTTTTCATATCTCGAGAAAAAAAAAATTGTGTCTGGACTTAGCCTATAAAAATTCGTCGTGACTTGGCGAATAGTTTCGTGTCGACGAATTTTGATAAGCCCGTATTATACACACAATATAATATAAAATACAAACGAAATATGAAATGAAACTAAGTATCTGATAGGTCTTCCTGCTCATTGAAGAGAACATGAGGGAACATGAGAGAACATGAGGGATTCAGATGGAATTGGGGTTTCGAGTGAATCATTATGTTCATGCCACGTGCTCGCGTAGGTCTACAGTAGCCTAAGAAGTGTCCGCTGTAGGTAGTTCCACTATTATGTATTTATTGTTATGAAAGCATCAAAATCTCAAAAACTAAACAAGATATGTTAAAAAGTATGGGAAGAATATCGTCGTACTCAATCAGGTCAACAAAAAGTTATTTGTGAAAATTTTTCATATCTCGAAAAAAAAAAAATTGTGTCTGGACTTAGCCTAAAAAAATTCATCGTGACTTGGCGAATAGTTTCGTGTCGACGAATTTTGATAAGTCCGTATTAATATAATATAAAATAAAAACGAAATATGAAATGAAACTAAGTATCTGATAGGTCTTCCTGCTCATTGAAGAGAACATGAGGGAACATGAGAGAACATGAGGGATTCAGATGGAATTGGGGTTTCGAGTGAATCATTATGTTCATGCCACGTGCTTGCGTAGGTCTACAGTAGCCCAAGAAGTGTCCGCTGTAGGTAGTTCCACTATTATGTATTTATTGTTATGAAAGCATCGAAATCTCAAAAACTAAACAAGATATGGAAAATAGTGTAGATAGAATATCGTTGGACTCGATCAGTTCTACAAAAAGTTATGAGTAAAAATTTTTCATATTTCGAAAAAAAAAAACTGTGTCCAGACTTAGCCTAAAAGAATTCGTCGAGACATGGCGATAATTTTCGTTTCGAAGAATTTGAATAAGTCCGTATTATACACACAATATAATGTAAAATGTGAAAGGTCTTCCTGCTCTTAGAAGAGATCATAGGCATTTTGCTCATGAGGGAAATAAAATTTTGCTGGACTTGGCCTAAAATAAATTTGTCGAGGCTTGGCGATAAGTTTCGATTCGACGAATTTGAATAAGTCCTTATTATACACACAATATAATGTTAAATACAAACGAAATAGCTCAGTATAATCTGAAAGGTCTTTCTGCTCTTAGAAGAGATCATAGGCATTTGGCTCATGAGGGATTCGAGGGAATTGGGGTTTCAAGTGACTCATTATGTTCATGCCACGTGCTCGAGGAGATCTACAGTAGGCTATGTAGTGTCCGCTGTAGGTGGTTCCACTATTAAGTAATTATTGTTATGAAAGCATCAAAATCTCAAAAACTAAACAAGATATGGTAATAAGTGTGGGAAGAATATCGTCGGACTCAATCAGGTTAACAAAAAGTTATTTGTGAAAATTTTTCATATCTCGAAAAAAAAAAATTGTGTCTGGACTTAGCCTATAAAAATTCGTCGTGACTTGGCGACTAGTTTCGTGTCGACGAATTTTGATAAGCCCGTATTATACACACAATATAATATAAAATACAAACGAAATATGAAATGAAACTAAGTATCTGATAGGTTTCCTGCTCATTGAAGAGAACATGAGGGAACATGAGAGAACATGAGGGATTCAGATGGAATTGGGGTTTCGAGTGAATCATTATGTTCATGCCACGTGCTCGCGTAGGTCCACAGTAGGCTAAGAAGTGTCTGCTGTAGGTAGTTCCACTATTATGTATTTATTGTTATGAAAGCATCAAAATCTCAAAAACTAAACAAGATATGGAAAAAAGTGTAGATAGAATATCGTTGGACTCGATCAGTTCTACAAAAAGTTCTGAATAAAAATTTTTCATATTCCGAAAAAAAAAAAAAACTGTGTCCAGACTTAGCCTAACAGAATTCGTCGAGATTTGGCGATAATTTTCGTTTCGAAGAATTTGAATAAGTCCGTATTATACACACAATATAATGTAAAATGTGAAAGGTCTTCCTGCTCTTAAAAGAGATCATAGGCATTTTTCTCATGAGGGATTCGATGGAATTGGGGTTTCAAGTGAATCATTATGTCCATGCCACGTGCTCGCAGAGGTCTACAGTAGGCTATGTAGTGTCCGCTGTAGGTGGTTCTACTATTAAGTAATTATTGTTATCAAAATCTCAAAAACTAAACAAGATATGGAAAAAAGTGTAGGAAGAATATCGTTGGACTCAATCAGGTCAACAAAAAGTTATTGGTGAAAGTTTTTCATATCTCGAAAAATAAAATTTTGCTGGACTTGGCATAAAAAAATTCGTCGTGACTTGGCGAATAGTTTCGTGTCGACGAATTTTGATAAGCCCGTATTATACACACAATATAATATAAAATACAAACGAAATATGAAATGAAACTAAGTATCTGATAGGTTTCCTGCTCATTGAAGAGAACATGAGGGAACATGAGAGAACATGAGGGATTCAGATGGAATTGGGGTTTCGAGTGAATCATTATGTTCATGCCACGTGCTCGCGTAGGTCCACAGTAGGCTAAGAAGTGTCCGCTGTAGGTAGTTCCACTATTATGTATTTATTTTTATGAAAGCATCAAAATCTCAAAAACTAAACAAGATATGGTAAAAAGTGTGGGAAGAATATCGTTGGACTCAATCAGGTCAACAAAAAGTTATTTGTGAAAATTTTTCATATCTTGAAAAAAAAAATTGTGTCTGGACTTAGCATAAAAAAATTCGTCGTGACTTGGCGAATAGTTTCGTGTGGACGAATTTTAATAAGTCCGTTTATACACAAAATATAATATAAAATACAAACGAAATATGAAATAAAACTTAGTATCTGATAGGTCTTCCTGCTCATAGAAGAGAACATGAGGGAACATGAGAGAACATGAGGGATTCAGATGGAATTGGGGTTTCAAGTGAATCATTATGTTCATGCCACGTGCTCGCGTAGGTCTACAGTAGGCTAAGAAGTGTCCGCTGTAGGTAGTTCCACTATTATGTATTTATTGTTATGAAAGCATCAAAATCTCAAAAACTAAACAAGATATGGTAAAAAGTGTGGGAAGAATATCGTCGTACTCAATCAGGTCAACAAAAAGTTATTTGTGAAAATTTTTCATATCTCGAAAAAAAAAAATTGTGTCTGGACTTAGCCTAAAAAAATTCATCGTGACTTGGCGAATAGTTTCGTGTCGACGAATTTTGATAAGTCCGTATTATACACACAATATAATATAAAATACAAACGAAATATGAAATGAAACTAAGTATCTGATAGGTCTTCCTGCTCATTGAAGAGAACATGAGGGAACATGAGAGAACATGAGGGATTCAGATGGAATTGGGGTTTCGAGTGAATCATTATGTTCATGCCACGTGCTCGCGTAGGTCCACAGTAGGCTAAGAAGTGTCCGCTGTAGGTAGTTCCACTATTATGTATTTATTTTTATGAAAGCATCAAAATCTCAAAAACTAAACAAGATATGGTAAAAAGTGTGGGAAGAATATCGTCGTACTCAATCAGGTCAACAAAAAGTTATTTGTGAAAATTTTTCATATCTCGAAAAAAAAAAAATTGTCTGGACTTAGCCTAAAAGAATTCGTCGAGACATGGCGATAATTTTCGTTTCGAAGAATTTGAATAAGTCCGTATTATACACACAATATAATGTAAAATGTGAAAGGTCTTCCTGCTCTTAGAAGAGATCATAGGCATTTTGCTCATGAGGGATTCGATGGAATTGGGGTTTCAAGTGAATTATTATGTTCATGCCACGTGCTCGCGTAAGTCTACAGTAGGCTAAGAGGTGTCCGCTGTAGGTAGTTCCACTATTATGTATTTATTGTTATGAAAGCATCAAAATCTCAAAAACTAAACAAGATATGGTAAAAAGTGTGGGAATAATATCGTTGGACTCAATCAGGTCAACAAAAAGTTATTGGTGAAAATTTTTCATATATCAAAAAATAAAATTTTGCTGGACTTGGCCTAAAAAAATTTGTTGAGGCTTGGCGATAATTTTCGTTTCGACGAATTTGAATAAGTCCTCATTATACACACAATATAATGTTAAATACAAACGAAATAGCTCAGTATAATCTGAAAGGTCTTTCTGCTCTTAGAAGAGATCATAGGCATTTGGCTCATGACGGATTCGATGGAATTGGGGTTTCAAGTGACTCAATATGTTCATGCCACGTGCTCGCGTAGGTCCACAGTAGGCTAAGAAGTGTCCGCTGTAGGTAGTTCCACTATTATGTATTTATTGTTATGAAAGCATCAAAATCTCAAAAACTAAACAAGATATGGAAAAAAGTGTAGATAGAATATCGTTGGACTCGATCAGTTCTACAAAAAGTTATGAATAAAAATTTTTCATATTCCGAAAAAAAAAAAACTGTGTCCAGACTTAGCCTAAAAGAATTCGTCGAGACATGGCGATAATTTTCGTTTCGAAGAATTTGAATAAGCCCGTATTATACACACAATATAATATAAAATACAAACGAAATATGAAATGAAACTAAGTATCTGATAGGTTTCCTGCTCATTGAAGAGAACATGAGGGAACATGAGAGAACATGAGGGATTCAGATGGAATTGGGGTTTCGAGTGAATCATTATGTTCATGCCACGTGCTCGCGTAGGTCCACAGTAGGCTAAGAAGTGTCTGCTGTAGGTAGTTCCACTATTATGTATTTATTGTTATGAAAGCATCAAAATCTCAAAAACTAAACAAGATATGGAAAAAAGTGTAGATAGAATATCGTTGGACTCGATCAGTTCTACAAAAAGTTCTGAATAAAAATTTTTCATATTCCGAAAAAAAAAAAACTGTGTCCAGACTTAGCCTAACAGAATTCGTCGAGATTTGGCGATAATTTTCGTTTCGAAGAATTTGAATAAGTCCGTATTATACACACAATATAATGTAAAATGTGAAAGGTCTTCCTGCTCTTAAAAGAGATCATAGGCATTTTTCTCATGAGGGATTCGATGGAATTGGGGTTTCAAGTGAATCATTATGTTCATGCCACGTGCTCGCAGAGGTCTACAGTAGGCTATGTAGTGTCCGCTGTAGGTGGTTCTACTATTAAGTAATTATTGTTATCAAAATCTCAAAAACTAAACAAGATATGGAAAAAAGTGTAGGAAGAATATCGTTGGACTCAATCAGGTTAACAAAAAGTTATTTGTGAAAATTTTTCATATCTCGAAAAAAAAAAATTGTGTCTGGACTTAGCCTATAAAAATTCGTCGTGACTTGGCGACTAGTTTCGTGTCGACGAATTTTGATAAGCCCGTATTATACACACAATATAATATAAAATACAAACGAAATATGAAATGAAACTAAGTATCTGATAGGTTTCCTGCTCATTGAAGAGAACATGAGGGAACATGAGAGAACATGAGGGATTCAGATGGAATTGGGGTTTCGAGTGAATCATTATGTTCATGCCACGTGCTCGCGTAGGTCCACAGTAGGCTAAGAAGTGTCTGCTGTAGGTAGTTCCACTATTATGTATTTATTGTTATGAAAGCATCAAAATCTCAAAAACTAAACAAGATATGGAAAAAAGTGTAGATAGAATATCGTTGGACTCGATCAGTTCTACAAAAAGTTCTGAATAAAAATTTTTCATATTCCGAAAAAAAAAAAAACTGTGTCCAGACTTAGCCTAACAGAATTCGTCGAGATTTGGCGATAATTTTCGTTTCGAAGAATTTGAATAAGTCCGTATTATACACACAATATAATGTAAAATGTGAAAGGTCTTCCTGCTCTTAAAAGAGATCATAGGCATTTTTCTCATGAGGGATTCGATGGAATTGGGGTTTCAAGTGAATCATTATGTTCATGCCACGTGCTCGCAGAGGTCTACAGTAGGCTATGTAGTGTCCGCTGTAGGTGGTTCTACTATTAAGTAATTATTGTTATCAAAATCTCAAAAACTAAACAAGATATGGAAAAAAGTGTAGGAAGAATATCGTTGGACTCAATCAGGTCAACAAAAAGTTATTGGTGAAAGTTTTTCATATCTCGAAAAATAAAATTTTGCTGGACTTGGCATAAAAAAATTCGTCGTTACTTGGCGAATAGTTTCGTGTCGACGAATTTTGATAAGCCCGTATTATACACACAATATAATATAAAATACAAACGAAATATGAAATGAAACTAAGTATCTGATAGGTTTCCTGCTCATTGAAGAGAACATGAGGGAACATGAGAGAACATGAGGGATTCAGATGGAATTGGGGTTTCGAGTGAATCATTATGTTCATGCCACGTGCTCGCGTAGGTCCACAGTAGGCTAAGAAGTGTCCGCTGTAGGTAGTTCCACTATTATGTATTTATTTTTATGAAAGCATCAAAATCTCAAAAACTAAACAAGATATGGTAAAAAGTGTGGGAAGAATATCGTTGGACTCAATCAGGTCAACAAAAAGTTATTTGTGAAAATTTTTCATATCTTGAAAAAAAAAATTGTGTCTGGACTTAGCATAAAAAAATTCGTCGTGACTTGGCGAATAGTTTCGTGTGGACGAATTTTAATAAGTCCGTTTATACACAAAATATAATATAAAATACAAACGAAATATGAAATAAAACTTAGTATCTGATAGGTCTTCCTGCTCATAGAAGAGAACATGAGGGAACATGAGAGAACATGAGGGATTCAGATGGAATTGGGGTTTCAAGTGAATCATTATGTTCATGCCACGTGCTCGCGTAGGTCTACAGTAGGCTAAGAAGTGTCCGCTGTAGGTAGTTCCACTATTATGTATTTATTGTTATGAAAGCATCAAAATCTCAAAAACTAAACAAGATATGGTAAAAAGTGTGGGAAGAATATCGTCGTACTCAATCAGGTCAACAAAAAGTTATTTGTGAAAATTTTTCATATCTCGAAAAAAAAAAATTGTGTCTGGACTTAGCCTAAAAAAATTCATCGTGACTTGGCGAATAGTTTCGTGTCGACGAATTTTGATAAGTCCGTATTATACACACAATATAATATAAAATACAAACGAAATATGAAATGAAACTAAGTATCTGATAGGTCTTCCTGCTCATTGAAGAGAACATGAGGGAACATGAGAGAACATGAGGGATTCAGATGGAATTGGGGTTTCGAGTGAATCATTATGTTCATGCCACGTGCTCGCGTAGGTCCACAGTAGGCTAAGAAGTGTCCGCTGTAGGTAGTTCCACTATTATGTATTTATTTTTATGAAAGCATCAAAATCTCAAAAACTAAACAAGATATGGTAAAAAGTGTGGGAAGAATATCGTCGTACTCAATCAGGTCAACAAAAAGTTATTTGTGAAAATTTTTCATATCTCGAAAAAAAAAAAATTGTCTGGACTTAGCCTAAAAGAATTCGTCGAGACATGGCGATAATTTTCGTTTCGAAGAATTTGAATAAGTCCGTATTATACACACAATATAATGTAAAATGTGAAAGGTCTTCCTGCTCTTAGAAGAGATCATAGGCATTTTGCTCATGAGGGATTCGATGGAATTGGGGTTTCAAGTGAATTATTATGTTCATGCCACGTGCTCGCGTAAGTCTACAGTAGGCTAAGAGGTGTCCGCTGTAGGTAGTTCCACTATTATGTATTTATTGTTATGAAAGCATCAAAATCTCAAAAACTAAACAAGATATGGTAAAAAGTGTGGGAATAATATCGTTGGACTCAATCAGGTCAACAAAAAGTTATTGGTGAAAATTTTTCATATCTTGAAAAAAAAAATTTTGCTGGACTTGGCCTAAAAAAATTTGTTGAGGCTTGGCGATAATTTTCGTTTCGACGAATTTGAATAAGTCCTCATTATACACACAATATAATGTTAAATACAAACGAAATAGCTCAGTATAATCTGAAAGGTCTTTCTGCTCTTAGAAGAGATCATAGGCATTTGGCTCATGACGGATTCGATGGAATTGGGGTTTCGAGTGAATCATTATGTTCAAGCCACGTGCTCGCTTAGGTCCACAGTAGGCTAAGAAGTGCCCGCTGTAGGTAGTTCCACTATTATGTATTTATTTTTATGAAAGCATCAAAATCTCAAAAACTAAACAAGATATGGTAAAAAGTGTGGGAAGAATATCGTCGGACTCAATCAGGTCAACAAAAAGTTATTAATGAAAATTTTTCATATCTCGAAAAAAAAAAAATTGTATCTGGACTTAGCCTAAAAAAATTCGTCGTGACTTGGCGAATAGTTTCGTGTCGACAAATTTTGATAAGCCCGTATTATACACACAATATAATATAAAATACAAACGAAATATGAAATGAAACTAAGTAAGTATCTGATAGGTCTTCCTGCTCATTGAAGAGAACATGAGGGAACATGAGAGAACATGAGGGATTAAGATGGAATTGGGGTTTCAAGTGAATCATTATGTTCATGCCACGTGCTCGCAGAGGTCTACAGTACTGTAGTGTCCGCTGTAGGTGGTTCTACTATTAAGTAATTATTGTTATCAAAATCTCAAAAACTAAACAAGATATGGAAAAAAGTGTAGGAAGAATATCGTTGGACTCAATCAGGTCAACAAAAAGTTATTGGTGAAAGTTTTTCATATCTCGAAAAATAAAATTTTGCTGGACTTGGCCTAAAAAAATTCGTCGTGACTTGGCGAATAGTTTCGTGTCGACGAATTTTGATAAGCCCGTATTATACACACAATATAATATAAAATACAAACGAAATATGAAATGAAACTAAGTATCTGATAGGTCTTCCTGCTCATTGAAGAGAACATGAGGGAACATGAGAGAACATGAGGGATTCAGATGGAATTGGGGTTTCAAGTGAATCATTATGTTCATGCCACGTGCTCGCGTAGGTCTACAGTAGGCTAAGAAGTGTCCGCCGTAGGTAGTTCCACTATTATGTATTTATTTTTTTGAAAGCATCAAAATCTCAAAAAATAAACAAATTGGGGTTTCGAGTGAATCATTATGTTCATGCCACGTGCTCGCTTAGGTCCACAGTAGGCTAAGAAGTGTCCGCTGTAGGTAGTTCCACTATTATGTATTTATTTTTATGAAAGCATCAAAATCTCAAAAACTAAACAAGATATGGTAAAAAGTGCGGGAAGAATATCGTTGGACTCAATCAGGTCAACAAAAAGTTATTTGTGAACATTTTTCATATCTTGAAAAAAAAAAATTGTCTGGACTTAGCCTTAAAAATTCGTCGTGACTTGGCGAATAGTTTCGTGTGGACGAATTTTAATAAGTCCGTATTATACACACAATATAATATAAAATACAAACGAAATATGAAATAAAACTTAGTATCTGATAGGTCTTCCTGCTCATAGAAGAGAACATGAGGGAACATGAGAGAACATGAGGGATTCAGATGGAATTGGGGTTTCAAGTGAATCATTATGTTCATGCCACGTGCTCGCGTAGGTCTACAGTAGGCTAAGAAGTGTCCGCTGTAGGTAGTTCCACTATTATGTATTTATTGTTATGAAAGCATCAAAATCTCAAAAACTAAACAAGATATGGTAAAAAGTGTGGGAAGAATATCGTCGTACTCAATCAGGTCAACAAAAAGTTATTTGTGAAAATTTTTCATATCTCGAAAAAAAAAAATTGTGTCTGGACTTAGCCTAAAAAAATTCATCGTGACTTGGCGAATAGTTTCGTGTCGACGAATTTTGATAAGTCCGTATTATACACACAATATAATATAAAATACAAACGAAATATGAAATGAAACTAAGTATCTGATAGGTTTCCTGCTCATTGAAGAGAACATGAGGGAACATGAGAGAACATGAGGGATTCAGATGGAATTGGGGTTTCGAGTGAATCATTATGTTCATGCCACGTGCTCGCGTAGGTCCACAGTAGGCTAAGAAGTGTCCGCTGTAGGTAGTTCCACTATTATGTATTTATTTTTATGAAAGCATCAAAATCTCAAAAACTAAACAAGATATGGTAAAAAGTGTGGGAAGAATATCGTTGGACTCAATCAGGTCAACAAAAAGTTATTTGTGAAAATTTTTCATATCTTGAAAAAAAAAATTGTGTCTGGACTTAGCATAAAAAAATTCGTCGTGACTTGGCGAATAGTTTCGTGTGGACGAATTTTAATAAGTCCGTTTATACACAAAATATAATATAAAATACAAACGAAATATGAAATAAAACTTAGTATCTGATAGGTCTTCCTGCTCATAGAAGAGAACATGAGGGAACATGAGAGAACATGAGGGATTCAGATGGAATTGGGGTTTTAAGTGAATCATTATGTTCATGCCACGTGCTCGCGTAGGTCTACAGTAGGCTAAGAAGTGTCCGCTGTAGGTAGTTCCACTATTATGTATTTATTGTTATGAAAGCATCAAAATCTCAAAAACTAAACAAGATATGGTAAAAAGTGTGGGAAGAATATCGTCGTACTCAATCAGGTCAACAAAAAGTTATTTGTGAAAATTTTTCATATCTCGAAAAAAAAAAATTGTGTCTGGACTTAGCCTAAAAAAATTCATCGTGACTTGGCGAATAGTTTCGTGTCGACGAATTTTGATAAGTCCGTATTATACACACAATATAATATAAAATACAAACGAAATATGAAATGAAACTAAGTATCTGATAGGTCTTCCTGCTCATTGAAGAGAACATGAGGGAACATGAGAGAACATGAGGGATTCAGATGGAATTGGGGTTTCGAGTGAATCATTATGTTCATGCCACGTGCTCGCGTAGGTCCACAGTAGGCTAAGAAGTGTCCGCTGTAGGTAGTTCCACTATTATGTATTTATTTTTATGAAAGCATCAAAATCTCAAAAACTAAACAAGATATGGTAAAAAGTGTGGGAAGAATATCGTCCTACTCAATCAGGTCAACAAAAAGTTATTTGTGAAAATTTTTCATATCTCGAAAAAAAAAAAATTGTCTGGACTTAGCCTAAAAGAATTCGTCGAGACATGGCGATAATTTTCGTTTCGAAGAATTTGAATAAGTCCGTATTATACACACAATATAATGTAAAATGTGAAAGGTCTTCCTGCTCTTAGAAGAGATCATAGGCATTTTGCTCATGAGGGATTCGATGGAATTGGGGTTTCAAGTGAATTATTATGTTCATGCCACGTGCTCGCGTAAGTCTACAGTAGGCTAAGAGGTGTCCGCTGTAGGTAGTTCCACTATTATGTATTTATTGTTATGAAAGCATCAAAATCTCAAAAACTAAACAAGATATGGTAAAAAGTGTGGGAATAATATCGTTGGACTCAATCAGGTCAACAAAAAGTTATTGGTGAAAATTTTTCATATATCAAAAAATAAAATTTTGCTGGACTTGGCCTAAAAAAATTTGTTGAGGCTTGGCGATAATTTTCGTTTCGACGAATTTGAATAAGTCCTCATTATACACACAATATAATGTTAAATACAAACGAAATAGCTCAGTATAATCTGAAAGGTCTTTCTGCTCTTAGAAGAGATCATAGGCATTTGGCTCATGACGGATTCGATGGAATTGGGGTTTCAAGTGACTCATTATGTTCATGCCACGTGCTCGCGTAGGTCCACAGTAGGCTAAGAAGTGTCCGCTGTAGGTAGTTCCACTATTATGTATTTATTGTTATGAAAGCATCAAAATCTCAAAAACTAAACAAGATATGGAAAAAAGTGTAGATAGAATATCGTTGGACTCGATCAGTTCTACAAAAAGTTATGAATAAAAATTTTTCATATTCCGAAAAAAAAAAAACTGTGTCCAGACTTAGCCTAAAAGAATTCGTCGAGACATGGCGATAATTTTCGTTTCGAAGAATTTGAATAAGTCCGTATTATACACACAATATAATGTAAAATGTGAAAGGTCTTCCTGCTCTTAGAAGAGATCATAGGCATTTTTCTCATGAGGGATTCGATGGAATTGGGGTTTCAAGTGACTCATTATGTTCATGCCACGTGCTCGAGGAGGTCTACAGTAGGCTATGTAGTGTCCGCTGTAGGTGGTTCCACTATTAAGTAATTATTGTTATGAAAGCATCAAAATCTCAAAAACTAAACAAGATATGGAAAAAAGTGTAGGAAGAATATCGTTGGACTCAATCAGGTCAACAAAAAGTTATTGGTGAAAGTTTTTCATATCTCGAAAAATAAAATTTTGCTGGACTTGGCCTAAAAAAATTCGTCGTGACTTGGCGAATAGTTTCGTGTCGACGAATTTTGATAAGCCCGTATTATACACACAATATAATATAAAATACAAACGAAATATGAAATGAAACTAAGTAAGTATCTGATAGGTCTTCCTGCTCATTGAAGAGAACATGAGGGAACATGAGAGAACATGAGGGATTAAGATGGAATTGGGGTTTCGAGTGAATCATTATGTTCAAGCCACGTGCTCGCTTAGGTCCACAGTAGGCTAAGAAGTGCCCGCTGTAGGTAGTTCCACTATTATGTATTTATTTTTATGAAAGCATCAAAATCTCAAAAACTAAACAAGATATGGTAAAAAGTGTGGGAAGAATATCGTCGGACTCAATCAGGTCAACAAAAAGTTATTTATGAAAATTTTTCATATCTCGAAAAAAAAAAAATTGTATCTGGACTTAGCCTAAAAAAATTCGTCGTGACTTGGCGAATAGTTTCGTGTCGACAAATTTTGATAAGCCCGTATTATACACACAATATAATATAAAATACAAACGAAATATGAAATGAAACTAAGTAAGTATCTGATAGGTCTTCCTGCTCATTGAAGAGAACATGAGGGAACATGAGAGAACATGAGGGATTAAGATGGAATTGGGGTTTCAAGTGAATCATTATGTTCATGCCACGTGCTCGCAGAGGTTACAGTAGGCTATGTAGTGTCCGCTGTAGGTGGTTCTACTATTAAGTAATTATTGTTATCAAAATCTCAAAAACTAAACAAGATATGGAAAAAAGTGTGGGAAGAATATCGTTGGACTCAATCAGGTCAACAAAAAGTTATTGGTGAAAGTTTTTCATATCTCGAAAAATAAAATTTTGCTGGACTTGGCCTAAAAAAATTCGTCGTGACTTGGCGAATAGTTTCGTGTCGACGAATTTTGATAAGCCCGTATTATACACACAATATAATATAAAATACAAACGAAATATGAAATGAAACTAAGTATCTGATAGGTCTTCCTGCTCATTGAAGAGAACATGAGGGAACATGAGAGAACATGAGGGATTCAGATGGAATTGGGGTTTCAAGTGAATCATTATGTTCATGCCACGTGCTCGCGTAGGTCTACAGTAGGCTAAGAAGTGTCCGCTGTAGGTAGTTCCACTATTATGTATTTATTGTTATGAAAGCATCAAAATCTCAAAAACTAAACAAGATATGGTAAAAAGTGTGGGCAGAATATCGTCGAACTCAATCAGGTCAACAAAAAGTTATTTGTGAAAATTTTTCATATCTCGAAAAAAAAAGTTGTGTCTGGACTTAGCCTTAAAAATTCGTCGTGACTTGGCGAATAGTTTCGTGTGGACGAATTTTAATAAGTCCGTATTATACACACAATATAATATAAAATACAAACGAAATATGAAATGAAACTAAGTAAGTATCTGATAGGTCTTCCTGCTCATTGAAGAGAACATGAGGGAACATGAGAGAACATGAGGGATTAAGATGGAATTGGGGTTTCGAGTGAATCATTATGTTCATGCCACGTGCTCGCGTAGGTCCACAGTAGGCTAAGAAGTGTCCGCCGTAGGTAGTTCCACTATTATGTATTTATTTTTATGAAAGCATCAAAATCTCAAAAAATAAACAAGATATGGTAAAAAGTGTGGGAAGAATATCGTTGGACTCAATCAGGTCAAAAAGTTATTTGTGAAAATTTTTCATATCTTGAAAAAAAAAATTGTGTCTGGACTTAGCCTAAAAAAATTCGTCGTGACTTGGCGAATAGTTTCGTGTGGACGAATTGTAATAAGTCCGTATTATACACACAATATAATATAAAATACAAACGAAATATGAAATAAAAATTAGTATCTGATAGGTCTTTCTGCTCATAGAAGAGAACATGAGGGAACATGAGAGAACATGAGGGATTCAGATGGAAATGGGGTTTCAAGTGAATCATTATGTTCATGCCACGTGCTCGCGTAGGTCTACAGTAGGCTAAGAAGTGTCCGCTGTAGGTAGTTCCACTTTATGTATTTATTGTTATGAAAGCATCAAAATCTCAAAAACTAAACAAGATATGGTAAAAAGTGTGGGAAGAATATCGTTGGACTCAACCAGGTCAACAAAAAGTTATTGGTGAAAATTTTTCATATCTCGAAATAAAATTTTGCTCGACTTGGCCTAAAAAAATTTGTCGAGGCTTGGCGATAAGTTTCGTTTCGACGAATTTGAATAAGTCCTTATTATACACACAATATAATGTTAAATACAAACGAAATAGCTCAGTATAATCTGAAAGGTCTTTCTGCTCTTAGAAGAGATCATAGGCATTTGGCTCATGAGGGATTCGATGGAATTGGGGTTTCAAGTGACTCATTATGTTCATGCCACGTGCTCGAGGAGATCTACAGTAGGCTATGTAGTGTCCGCTGTAGGTGGTTCCACTATTAAGTAATTATTGTTATGAAAGCATCAAAATCTCAAAAACTAAACAATATATGGTAAAAAGTGTGGAAAGAATATGGTCTGACTCAATCAGGTCAACAAAAAGTTATTTGTGAAAATTTTTCATATCTCGAGAAAAAAAAAATTGTGTCTGGACTTAGCCTATAAAAATTCGTCGTGACTTGGCGAATAGTTTAGTGTCGACGAATTTTGATAAGCCCGTATTATACACACAATATAATATAAAATACAAACGAAATATGAAATGAAACTAAGTATCTGATAGGTCTTCCTGCTCATTGAAGAGAACATGAGGGAACATGAGAGAACATGAGGGATTCAGATGGAATTGGGGTTTCGAGTGAATCATTATGTTCATGCCACGTGCTCGCGTAGGTCTACAGTGTCCGCTGTAGGTAGTTCCACTATTATGTATTTATTGTTATGAAAGCATCAAAATCTCAAAAACTAAACAAGATATGTTAAAAAGTATGGGAAGAATATCGTCATACTCAATCAGGTCAACAAAAAGTTATTTGTGAAAATTTTTCATATCTCGAAAAAAAAAAAAATTGTCTGGACTTAGCCTAAAAGAATTCGTCGAGACATGGCGATAATTTTCGTTTCGAAGAATTTGAATAAGTCCGTATTATACACACAATATAATGTAAAATGTGAAAGGTCTTCCTGCTCTTAGAAGAGATCATAGGCATTTTGCTCATGAGGGATTCGATGGAATTGGGGTTTCAAGTGAATTATTATGTTCATGCCACGTGCTCGCGTAAGTCTACAGTAGGCTAAGAGGTGTCCGCTGTAGGTAGTTCCACTATTATGTATTTATTGTTATGAAAGCATCAAAATCTCAAAAACTAAACAAGATATGGTAAAAAGTGTGGGAATAATATCGTTGGACTCAATCAGGTCAACAAAAAGTTATTGGTGAAAATTTTTCATATATCAAAAAATAAAATTTTGCTGGACTTGGCCTAAAAAAATTTGTTGAGGCTTGGCGATAATTTTCGTTTCGACGAATTTGAATAAGTCCTCATTATACACACAATATAATGTTAAATACAAACGAAATAGCTCAGTATAATCTGAAAGGTCTTTCTGCTCTTAGAAGAGATCATAGGCATTTGGCTCATGACGGATTCGATGGAATTGGGGTTTCAAGTGACTCATTATGTTCATGCCACGTGCTCGCGTAGGTCCACAGTAGGCTAAGAAGTGTCCGCTGTAGGTAGTTCCACTATTATGTATTTATTGTTATGAAAGCATCAAAATCTCAAAAACTAAACAAGATATGGAAAAAAGTGTAGATAGAATATCGTTGGACTCGATCAGTTCTACAAAAAGTTATGAATAAAAATTTTTCATATTCCGAAAAAAAAAAAACTGTGTCCAGACTTAGCCTAAAAGAATTCGTCGAGACATGGCGATAATTTTCGTTTCGAAGAATTTGAATAAGTCCGTATTATACACACAATATAATGTAAAATGTGAAAGGTCTTCCTGCTCTTAGAAGAGATCATAGGCATTTTTCTCATGAGGGATTCGATGGAATTGGGGTTTCAAGTGACTCATTATGTTCATGCCACGTGCTCGAGGAGGTCTACAGTAGGCTATGTAGTGTCCGCTGTAGGTGGTTCCACTATTAAGTAATTATTGTTATGAAAGCATCAAAATCTCAAAAACTAAACAAGATATGGAAAAAAGTGTAGGAAGAATATCGTTGGACTCAATCAGGTCAACAAAAAGTTATTGGTGAAAGTTTTTCATATCTCGAAAAATAAAATTTTGCTGGACTTGGCCTAAAAAAATTCGTCGTGACTTGGCGAATAGTTTCGTGTCGACGAATTTTGATAAGCCCGTATTATACACACAATATAATATAAAATACAAACGAAATATGAAATGAAACTAAGTAAGTATCTGATAGGTCTTCCTGCTCATTGAAGAGAACATGAGGGAACATGAGAGAACATGAGGGATTAAGATGGAATTGGGGTTTCGAGTGAATCATTATGTTCAAGCCACGTGCTCGCTTAGGTCCACAGTAGGCTAAGAAGTGCCCGCTGTAGGTAGTTCCACTATTATGTATTTATTTTTATGAAAGCATCAAAATCTCAAAAACTAAACAAGATATGGTAAAAAGTGTGGGAAGAATATCGTCGGACTCAATCAGGTCAACAAAAAGTTATTTATGAAAATTTTTCATATCTCGAAAAAAAAAAAATTGTATCTGGACTTAGCCTAAAAAAATTCGTCGTGACTTGGCGAATAGTTTCGTGTCGACAAATTTTGATAAGCCCGTATTATACACACAATATAATATAAAATACAAACGAAATATGAAATGAAACTAAGTAAGTATCTGATAGGTCTTCCTGCTCATTGAAGAGAACATGAGGGAACATGAGAGAACATGAGGGATTAAGATGGAATTGGGGTTTCAAGTGAATCATTATGTTCATGCCACGTGCTCGCAGAGGTCTACAGTAGGCTATGTAGTGTCCGCTGTAGGTGGTTCTACTATTAAGTAATTATTGTTATCAAAATCTCAAAAACTAAACAAGATATGGAAAAAAGTGTGGGAAGAATATCGTTGGACTCAATCAGGTCAACAAAAAGTTATTGGTGAAAGTTTTTCATATCTCGAAAAATAAAATTTTGCTGGACTTGGCCTAAAAAAATTCGTCGTGACTTGGCGAATAGTTTCGTGTCGACGAATTTTGATAAGCCCGTATTATACACACAATATAATATAAAATACAAACGAAATATGAAATGAAACTAAGTATCTGATAGGTCTTCCTGCTCATTGAAGAGAACATGAGGGAACATGAGAGAACATGAGGGATTCAGATGGAATTGGGGTTTCAAGTGAATCATTATGTTCATGCCACGTGCTCGCGTAGGTCTACAGTAGGCTAAGAAGTGTCCGCTGTAGGTAGTTCCACTATTATGTATTTATTGTTATGAAAGCATCAAAATCTCAAAAACTAAACAAGATATGGTAAAAAGTGTGGGCAGAATATCGTCGAACTCAATCAGGTCAACAAAAAGTTATTTGTGAAAATTTTTCATATCTCGAAAAAAAAAGTTGTGTCTGGACTTAGCCTTAAAAATTCGTCGTGACTTGGCGAATAGTTTCGTGTGGACGAATTTTAATAAGTCCGTATTATACACACAATATAATATAAAATACAAACGAAATATGAAATGAAACTAAGTAAGTATCTGATAGGTCTTCCTGCTCATTGAAGAGAACATGAGGGAACATGAGAGAACATGAGGGATTAAGATGGAATTGGGGTTTCGAGTGAATCATTATGTTCATGCCACGTGCTCGCGTAGGTCCACAGTAGGCTAAGAAGTGTCCGCCGTAGGTAGTTCCACTATTATGTATTTATTTTTATGAAAGCATCAAAATCTCAAAAAATAAACAAGATATGGTAAAAAGTGTGGGAAGAATATCGTTGGACTCAATCAGGTCAAAAAGTTATTTGTGAAAATTTTTCATATCTTGAAAAAAAAAATTGTGTCTGGACTTAGCCTAAAAAAATTCGTCGTGACTTGGCGAATAGTTTCGTGTGGACGAATTGTAATAAGTCCGTATTATACACACAATATAATATAAAATACAAACGAAATATGAAATAAAAATTAGTATCTGATAGGTCTTTCTGCTCATAGAAGAGAACATGAGGGAACATGAGAGAACATGAGGGATTCAGATGGAAATGGGGTTTCAAGTGAATCATTATGTTCATGCCACGTGCTCGCGTAGGTCTACAGTAGGCTAAGAAGTGTCCGCTGTAGGTAGTTCCACTTTATGTATTTATTGTTATGAAAGCATCAAAATCTCAAAAACTAAACAAGATATGGTAAAAAGTGTGGGAAGAATATCGTTGGACTCAACCAGGTCAACAAAAAGTTATTGGTGAAAATTTTTCATATCTCGAAATAAAATTTTGCTCGACTTGGCCTAAAAAAATTTGTCGAGGCTTGGCGATAAGTTTCGTTTCGACGAATTTGAATAAGTCCTTATTATACACACAATATAATGTTAAATACAAACGAAATAGCTCAGTATAATCTGAAAGGTCTTTCTGCTCTTAGAAGAGATCATAGGCATTTGGCTCATGAGGGATTCGATGGAATTGGGGTTTCAAGTGACTCATTATGTTCATGCCACGTGCTCGAGGAGATCTACAGTAGGCTATGTAGTGTCCGCTGTAGGTGGTTCCACTATTAAGTAATTATTGTTATGAAAGCATCAAAATCTCAAAAACTAAACAATATATGGTAAAAAGTGTGGAAAGAATATGGTCTGACTCAATCAGGTCAACAAAAAGTTATTTGTGAAAATTTTTCATATCTCGAGAAAAAAAAAATTGTGTCTGGACTTAGCCTATAAAAATTCGTCGTGACTTGGCGAATAGTTTCGTGTCGACGAATTTTGATAAGCCCGTATTATACACACAATATAATATAAAATACAAACGAAATATGAAATGAAACTAAGTATCTGATAGGTCTTCCTGCTCATTGAAGAGAACATGAGGGAACATGAGAGAACATGAGGGATTCAGATGGAATTGGGGTTTCGAGTGAATCATTATGTTCATGCCACGTGCTCGCGTAGGTCTACAGTAGCCTAAGAAGTGTCCGCTGTAGGTAGTTCCACTATTATGTATTTATTGTTATGAAAGCATCAAAATCTCAAAAACTAAACAAGATATGTTAAAAAGTATGGGAAGAATATCGTCGTACTCAATCAGGTCAACAAAAAGTTATTTGTGAAAATTTTTCATATCTCGAAAAAAAAAAATTGTGTCTGGACTTAGCCTAAAAAAATTCATCGTGACTTGGCGAATAGTTTCGTGTCGACGAATTTTGATAAGTCCGTATTAATATAATATAAAATAAAAACGAAATATGAAATGAAACTAAGTATCTGATAGGACTTCCTGCTCATTGAAGAGAACATGAGGGAACATGAGAGAACGTGAGGGATTCAGATGGAATTGGGGTTTCGAGTGAATCATTATGTTCATGCCACGTGCTTGCGTAGGTCTACAGTAGCCCAAGAAGTGTCCGCTGTAGGTAGTTCCACTATTATGTATTTATTGTTATGAAAGCATCGAAATCTCAAAAACTAAACAAGATATGGAAAATAGTGTAGATAGAATATCGTTGGACTCGATCAGTTCTACAAAAAGTTATGAGTAAAAATTTTTCATATTTCGAAAAAAAAAAACTGTGTCCAGACTTAGCCTAAAAGAATTCGTCGAGACATGGCGATAATTTTCGTTTCGAAGAATTTGAATAAGTCCGTATTATACACACAATATAATGTAAAATGTGAAAGGTCTTCCTGCTCTTAGAAGAGATCATAGGCATTTTGCTCATGAGGGAAATAAAATTTTGCTGGACTTGGCCTAAAATAAATTTGTCGAGGCTTGGCGATAAGTTTCGATTCGACGAATTTGAATAAGTCCTTATTATACACACAATATAATGTTAAATACAAACGAAATAGCTCAGTATAATCTGAAAGGTCTTTCTGCTCTTAGAAGAGATCATAGGCATTTGGCTCATGAGGGATTCGAGGGAATTGGGGTTTCAAGTGACTCATTATGTTCATGCCACGTGCTCGAGGAGATCTACAGTAGGCTATGTAGTGTCCGCTGTAGGTGGTTCCACTATTAAGTAATTATTGTTATGAAAGCATCAAAATCTCAAAAACTAAACAAGATATGGTAATAAGTGTGGGAAGAATATCGTCGGACTCAATCAGGTTAACAAAAAGTTATTTGTGAAAATTTTTCATATCTCGAAAAAAAAAAATTGTGTCTGGACTTAGCCTATAAAAATTCGTCGTGACTTGGCGACTAGTTTCGTGTCGACGAATTTTGATAAGCCCGTATTATACACACAATATAATATAAAATACAAACGAAATATGAAATGAAACTAAGTATCTGATAGGTTTCCTGCTCATTGAAGAGAACATGAGGGAACATGAGAGAACATGAGGGATTCAGATGGAATTGGGGTTTCGAGTGAATCATTATGTTCATGCCACGTGCTCGCGTAGGTCCACAGTAGGCTAAGAAGTGTCTGCTGTAGGTAGTTCCACTATTATGTATTTATTGTTATGAAAGCATCAAAATCTCAAAAACTAAACAAGATATGGAAAAAAGTGTAGATAGAATATCATTGGACTCGATCAGTTCTACAAAAAGTTCTGAATAAAAATTTTTCATATTCCGAAAAAAAAAAAAACTGTGTCCAGACTTAGCCTAACAGAATTCGTCGAGATTTGGCGATAATTTTCGTTTCGAAGAATTTGAATAAGTCCGTATTATACACACAATATAATGTAAAATGTGAAAGGTCTTCCTGCTCTTAAAAGAGATCATAGGCATTTTTCTCATGAGGGATTCGATGGAATTGGGGTTTCAAGTGAATCATTATGTTCATGCCACGTGCTCGCAGAGGTCTACAGTAGGCTATGTAGTGTCCGCTGTAGGTGGTTCTACTATTAAGTAATTATTGTTATCAAAATCTCAAAAACTAAACAAGATATGGAAAAAAGTGTAGGAAGAATATCGTTGGACTCAATCAGGTTAACAAAAAGTTATTTGTGAAAATTTTTCATATCTCGAAAAAAAAAAATTGTGTCTGGACTTAGCCTATAAAAATTCGTCGTGACTTGGCGACTAGTTTCGTGTCGACGAATTTTGATAAGCCCGTATTATACACACAATATAATATAAAATACAAACGAAATATGAAATGAAACTAAGTATCTGATAGGTTTCCTGCTCATTGAAGAGAACATGAGGGAACATGAGAGAACATGAGGGATTCAGATGGAATTGGGGTTTCGAGTGAATCATTATGTTCATGCCACGTGCTCGCGTAGGTCCACAGTAGGCTAAGAAGTGTCTGCTGTAGGTAGTTCCACTATTATGTATTTATTGTTATGAAAGCATCAAAATCTCAAAAACTAAACAAGATATGGAAAAAAGTGTAGATAGAATATCGTTGGACTCGATCAGTTCTACAAAAAGTTCTGAATAAAAATTTTTCATATTCCGAAAAAAAAAAAAACTGTGTCCAGACTTAGCCTAACAGAATGCGTCGAGATTTGGCGATAATTTTCGTTTCGAAGAATTTGAATAAGTCCGTATTATACACACAATATAATGTAAAATGTGAAAGGTCTTCCTGCTCTTAAAAGAGATCATAGGCATTTTTCTCATGAGGGATTCGATGGAATTGGGGTTTCAAGTGAATCATTATGTTCATGCCACGTGCTCGCAGAGGTCTACAGTAGGCTATGTAGTGTCCGCTGTAGGTGGTTCTACTATTAAGTAATTATTGTTATCAAAATCTCAAAAACTAAACAAGATATGGAAAAAAGTGTAGGAAGAATATCGTTGGACTCAATCAGGTCAACAAAAAGTTATTGGTGAAAGTTTTTCATATCTCGAAAAATAAAATTTTGCTGGACTTGGCATAAAAAAATTCGTCGTTACTTGGCGAATAGTTTCGTGTCGACGAATTTTGATAAGCCCGTATTATACACACAATATAATATAAAATACAAACGAAATATGAAATGAAACTAAGTATCTGATAGGTTTCCTGCTCATTGAAGAGAACATGAGGGAACATGAGAGAACATGAGGGATTCAGATGGAATTGGGGTTTCGAGTGAATCATTATGTTCATGCCACGTGCTCGCGTAGGTCCACAGTAGGCTAAGAAGTGTCCGCTGTAGGTAGTTCCACTATTATGTATTTATTTTTATGAAAGCATCAAAATCTCAAAAACTAAACAAGATATGGTAAAAAGTGTGGGAAGAATATCGTTGGACTCAATCAGGTCAACAAAAAGTTATTTGTGAAAATTTTTCATATCTTGAAAAAAAAAATTGTGTCTGGACTTAGCATAAAAAAATTCGTCGTGACTTGGCGAATAGTTTCGTGTGGACGAATTTTAATAAGTCCGTTTATACACAAAATATAATATAAAATACAAACGAAATATGAAATAAAACTTAGTATCTGATAGGTCTTCCTGCTCATAGAAGAGAACATGAGGGAACATGAGAGAACATGAGGGATTCAGATGGAATTGGGGTTTCAAGTGAATCATTATGTTCATGCCACGTGCTCGCGTAGGTCTACAGTAGGCTAAGAAGTGTCCGCTGTAGGTAGTTCCACTATTATGTATTTATTGTTATGAAAGCATCAAAATCTCAAAAACTAAACAAGATATGGTAAAAAGTGTGGGAAGAATATCGTCGTACTCAATCAGGTCAACAAAAAGTTATTTGTGAAAATTTTTCATATCTCGAAAAAAAAAAATTGTGTCTGGACTTAGCCTAAAAAAATTCATCGTGACTTGGCGAATAGTTTCGTGTCGACGAATTTTGATAAGTCCGTATTATACACACAATATAATATAAAATACAAACGAAATATGAAATGAAACTAAGTATCTGATAGGTCTTCCTGCTCATTGAAGAGAACATGAGGGAACATGAGAGAACATGAGGGATTCAGATGGAATTGGGGTTTCGAGTGAATCATTATGTTCATGCCACGTGCTCGCGTAGGTCCACAGTAGGCTAAGAAGTGTCCGCTGTAGGTAGTTCCACTATTATGTATTTATTTTTATGAAAGCATCAAAATCTCAAAAACTAAACAAGATATGGTAAAAAGTGTGGGAAGAATATCGTCGTACTCAATCAGGTCAACAAAAAGTTATTTGTGAAAATTTTTCATATCTCGAAAAAAAAAAAATTGTCTGGACTTAGCCTAAAAGAATTCGTCGAGACATGGCGATAATTTTACGTTTCGAAGAATTTGAATAAGTCCGTATTATACACACAATATAATGTAAAATGTGAAAGGTCTTCCTGCTCTTAGAAGAGATCATAGGCATTTTTCTCATGAGGGATTCGATGGAATTGGGGTTTCAAGTGAATCATTATGTTCATGCCACGTGCTCGCAGAGGTCTACAGTAGGCTATGTAGTGTCCGCTGTAGGTGGTTCTACTATTAAGTAATTATTGTTATCAAAATCTCAAAAACTAAACAAGATATGGAAAAAAGTGTAGGAAGAATATCGTTGGACTCAATCAGGTCAACAAAAAGTTATTGGTGAAAGTTTTTCATATCTCGAAAAATAAAATTTTGCTGGACTTGGCCTAAAAAAATTCGTCGTGACTTGGCGAATAGTTTCGTGTCGACGAATTTTGATAAGCCCGTATTATACACACAATATAATATAAAATACAAACGAAATATGAAATGAAACTAAGTATCTGATAGGTCTTCCTGCTCATTGAAGAGAACATGAGGGAACATGAGAGAACATGAGGGATTCAGATGGAATTGGGGTTTCAAATGAATCATTATGTTCATGCCACGTGCTCGCGTAGGTCTACTGTAGGCTAAGAAGTGTCCGCTGTAGGTAGTTCCACTATTATGTATTTATTGTTATGAAAGCATCAAAATCTCAAAAACTAAACAAGATATGGTAAAAAGTGTGGGCAGAATATCGTCGAACTCAATCAGGTCAACAAAAAGTTATTTGTGAAAATTTATCATATCTCGAAAAAAAAAATTGTGTCTGGACTTAGCCTTAAAAATTCGTCGTGACTTGGCGAATAGTTTCGTGTGGACGAATTTTAATAAGTCCGTATTATACACACAATATAATATAAAATACAAACGAAATATGAAATGAAACTAAGTAAGTATCTGATAGGTCTTCCTGCTCATTGAAGAGAACATGAGGGAACATGAGAGAACATGAGGGATTAAGATGGAATTGGGGTTTCGAGTGAATCATTATGTTCATGCCACGTGCTCGCGTAGGTCCACAGTAGGCTAAGAAGTGTCCGCCGTAGGTAGTTCCACTATTATGTATTTATTTTTTTGAAAGCATCAAAATCTCAAAAAATAAACAAGATATGGTAAAAAGTGTGGGAAGAATATCGTTGGACTCAATCAGGTCAAAAAGTTATTTGTGAAAATTTTTCATATCTTGAAAAAAAAAATTGTGTCTGGACTTAGCCTAAAAAAATTCGTCGTGACTTGGCGAATAGTTTCGTGTGGACGAATTTTAATAAGTCCGTATTATACACACAATATAATATAAAATACAAACGAAATATGAAATAAAAATTAGTATCTGATAGGTCTTCCTGCTCATAGAAGAGAACATGAGGGAACATGAGAGAACATGAGGGATTCAGATGGAAATGGGGTTTCAAGTGAATCATTATGTTCATGCCACGTGCTCGCGTAGGTCTACAGTAGGCTAAGAAGTGTCCGCTGTAGGTAGTTCCACTATTATGTATTTATTGTTATGAAAGCATCAAAATCTCAAAAACTAAACAAGATATGGAAAAAAGTGTAGATAGAATATCGTTGGACTCGATCAGTTCTACAAAAAGTTATGAATAAAAATTTTTCATATTCCGAAAAAAAAAAAAACTGTGTCCAGACTTAGCCTAAAAGAATTCGTCGAGACATGGCGATAATTTTCGTTTCGAAGAATTTGAATAAGTCCGTATTATACACACAATATAATGTAAAATGTGAAAGGTCTTCCTGCTCTTAGAAGAGATCATAGGCATTTTTCTCATGAGGGATTCGATGGAATTGGGGTTTCAAGTGAATTATTATGTTCATGCCACGTGCTCGCAGAGGTCTACAGTAGGCTATGTAGTGTCCGCTGTAGGTGGTTCTACTATTAAGTAATTATTGTTATCAAAATCTCAAAAACTAAACAAGATATGGAAAAAAGTGTAGGAAGAATATCGTTGGACTCAACCAGGTCAACAAAAAGTTATTGGTGAAAGTTTTTCATATCTCGAAAAATAAAATTTTGCTGGACTTGGCCTAAAAAAATTCGTCGTGACTTGGCGAATAGTTTCGTGTCGACGAATTTTGATAAGCCCGTATTATACACACAATATAATATAAAATACAAACGAAATATGAAATGAAACTAAGTATCTGATAGGTTTCCTGCTCATTGAAGAGAACATGAGGGAACATGAGAGAACATGAGGGATTCAGATGGAATTGGGGTTTCGAGTGAATCATTATGTTCATGCCACGTGCTCGCTTAGGTCCACAGTAGGCTAAGAAGTGTCCGCTGTAGGTAGTTCCACTATTATGTATTTATTTTTATGAAAGCATCAAAATCTCAAAAACTAAACAAGATATGGTAAAAAGTGCGGGAAGAATATCGTTGGACTCAATCAGGTCAACAAAAAGTTATTTGTGAACATTTTTCATATCTTGAAAAAAAAAAATTGTCTGGACTTAGCCTTAAAAATTCGTCGTGACTTGGCGAATAGTTTCGTGTGGACGAATTTTAATAAGTCCGTATTATACACACAATATAATATAAAATACAAACGAAACATGAAATAAAACTTAGTATCTGATAGGTCTTCCTGCTCATAGAAGAGAACATGAGGGAACATGAGAGAACATGAGGGATTCAGATGGAATTGGGGTTTCAAGTGAATCATTATGTTCATGCCACGTGCTCGCGTAGGTCTACAGTAGGCTAAGAAGTGTCCGCTGTAGGTAGTTCCACTATTATGTATTTATTGTTATGAAAGCATCAAAATCTCAAAAACTAAACAAGATATGGTAAAAAGTGTGGGAAGAATATCGTCGTACTCAATCAGGTCAACAAAAAGTTATTCGTGAAAATTTTTCATATCTCGAAAAAAAAAAATTGTGTCTGGACTTAGCCTAAAAAAATTCATCGTGACTTGGCGAATAGTTTCGTGTCGACGAATTTTGATAAGTCCGTATTATACACACAATATAATATAAAATACAAACGAAATATGAAATGAAACTAAGTATCTGATAGGTCTTCCTGCTCATTGAAGAGAACATGAGGGAACATGAGAGAACATGAGGGATTCAGATGGAATTGGGGTTTCGAGTGAATCATTATGTTCATGCCACGTGCTCGCGTAGGTCCACAGTAGGCTAAGAAGTGTCCGCTGTAGGTAGTTCCACTATTATGTATTTATTTTTATGAAAGCATCAAAATCTCAAAAACTAAACAAGATATGGTAAAAAGTGTGGGAAGAATATCGTCGTACTCAATCAGGTCAACAAAAAGTTATTTGTGAAAATTTTTCATATCTCGAAAAAAAAAAAATTGTCTGGACTTAGCCTAAAAGAATTCGTCGAGACATGGCGATAATTTTCGTTTCGAAGAATTTGAATAAGTCCGTATTATACACACAATATAATGTAAAATGTGAAAGGTCTTCCTGCTCTTAGAAGAGATCATAGGCATTTTGCTCATGAGGGATTCGATGGAATTGGGGTTTCAAGTGAATTATTATGTTCATGCCACGTGCTCGCGTAAGTCTACAGTAGGCTAAGAGGTGTCCGCTGTAGGTAGTTCCACTATTATGTATTTATTGTTATGAAAGCATCAAAATCTCAAAAACTAAACAAGATATGGTAAAAAGTGTGGAAATAATATCGTTGGACTCAATCAGGTCAACAAAAAGTTATTGGTGAAAATTTTTCATATATCAAAAAATAAAATTTTGCTGGACTTGGCCTAAAAAAATTTGTTGAGGCTTGGCGATAATTTTCGTTTCGACGAATTTGAATAAGTCCTCATTATACACACAATATAATGTTAAATACAAACGAAATAGCTCAGTATAATCTGAAAGGTCTTTCTGCTCTTAGAAGAGATCATAGGCATTTGGCTCATGACGGATTCGATGGAATTGGGGTTTCAAGTGACTCATTATGTTCATGCCACGTGCTCGCGTAGGTCCACAGTAGGCTAAGAAGTGTCCGCTGTAGGTAGTTCCACTATTATGTATTTATTTTTATGAAAGCATCAAAATCTCAAAAACTAAACAAGATATGGTAAAAAGTGTGGGAAGAATATCGTCGTACTCAATCAGGTCAACAAAGAGTTATTTGTGAAAATTTTTCATATCTCGAAAAAAAAAAAATTGTCTGGACTTAGCCTAAAAGAATTCGTCGAGACATGGCGATAATTTTCGTTTCGAAGAATTTGAATAAGTCCGTATTATACACACAATATAATGTAAAATGTGAAAGGTCTTCCTGCTCTTAGAAGAGATCATAGGCATTTTGCTCATGAGGGATTCGATGGAATTGGGGTTTCAAGTGAATTATTATGTTCATGCCACGTGCTCGCGTAAGTCTACAGTAGGCTAAGAGGTGTCCGCTGTAGGTAGTTCCACTATTATGTATTTATTGTTATGAAAGCATCAAAATCTCAAAAACTAAACAAGATATGGTAAAAAGTGTGGGAATAATATCGTTGGACTCAATCAGGTCAACAAAAAGTTATTGGTGAAAATTTTTCATATATCAAAAAATAAAATTTTGCTGGACTTGGCCTAAAAAAATTTGTTGAGGCTTGGCGATAATTTTCGTTTCGACGAATTTGAATAAGTCCTCATTATACACACAATATAATGTTAAATACAAACGAAATAGCTCAGTATAATCTGAAAGGTCTTTCTGCTCTTAGAAGAGATCATAGGCATTTGGCTCATGACGGATTCGATGGAATTGGGGTTTCAAGTGACTCATTATGTTCATGCCACGTGCTCGCGTAGGTCCACAGTAGGCTAAGAAGTGTCCGCTGTAGGTAGTTCCACTATTATGTATTTATTGTTATGAAAGCATCAAAATCTCAAAAACTAAACAAGATATGGAAAAAAGTGTAGATAGAATATCGTTGGACTCGATCAGTTCTACAAAAAGTTATGAATAAAAATTTTTCATATTCCGAAAAAAAAAAAAACTGTGTCCAGACTTAGCCTAAAAGAATTCGTCGAGACATGGCGATAATTTTCGTTTCGAAGAATTTGAATAAGTCCGTATTATACACACAATATAATGTAAAATGTGAAAGGTCTTCCTGCTCTTAGAAGAGATCATAGGCATTTTTCTCATGAGGGATTCGATGGAATTGGGGTTTCAAGTGACTCATTATGTTCATGCCACGTGCTCGAGGAGGTCTACAGTAGGCTATGTAGTGTCCGCTGTAGGTGGTTCCACTATTAAGTAATTATTGTTATGAAAGCATCAAAATCTCAAAAACTAAACAAGATATGGTAAAAAGTGTGGGAAGAATATCGTTGGACTCAATCAGGTCAACAAAAAGTTATTTGTGAAAATTTTTCATATCTTGAAAAAAAAAATTGTGTCTGGACTTAGCCTAAAAAAATTCGTCGTGACTTGGCGAATAGTTTCGTGTGGACGAATTTTAATAAGTCCGTATTATACACAAAATATAATATAAAATACAAACGAAATATGAAATAAAACTTAGTATCTGATAGGTCTTCCTGCTCATAGAAGAGAACATGAGGGAACATGAGAGAACATGAGGGATTCAGATGGAATTGGGGTTTCAAGTGAATCATTATGTTCATGCCACGTGCTCGCGTAGGTCTACAGTAGGCTAAGAAGTGTCCGCTGTAGGTAGTTCCACTATTATGTATTTATTGTTATGAAAGCATCAAAATCTCAAAAACTAAACAAGATATGGTAAAAAGTGTGGGAAGAATATCGTTGGACTCAATCAGGTCAACAAAAAGTTATTTGTGAAAATTTTTCATATCTTGAAAAAAAAAATTGTGTCTGGACTTAGCCTAAATAAATTCGTCGTGACTTGGCGAATAGTTTCGTGTGGACGAATTTTAATAAGTCCGTATTATACACACAATATAATATAAAATACAAACGAAATATGAAATAAAACTCAGTATCTGATAGGTCTTCCTGCTCATAGAAGAGAACATGAGGGAACATGAGAGAACATGAGGGATTCAGATGGAATTGGGGTTTCGAGTGAATCATTATGTTCATGCCACGTGCTCGCGTAGGTCTACAGTAGGCTAAGAAGTGTCCGCTGTAGGTAGTTCCACTATTATGTATTTATTGTTATGAAAGCATCAAAATCTCAAAAACTAAACAAGATATGGAAAAAAGTATAGATAGAATATCGTTGGACTCGATCAGTTCTACAAAAAGTTCTGAATAAAAATTTTTCATATTCCGAAAAAAAAAAATCTGTGTCCAGACTTAGCCTAAAAGAATTCGTCGAGACATGGCGATAATTTTACGTTTCGAAGAATTTGAATAAGTCCGTATTATACACACAATATAATGTAAAATGTGAAAGGTCTTCCTGCTCTTAGAAGAGATCATAGGCATTTTTCTCATGAGGGATTCGATGGAATTGGGGTTTCAAGTGAATCATTATGTTCATGCCACGTGCTCGCAGAGGTCTACAGTAGGCTATGTAGTGTCCGCTGTAGGTGGTTCTACTATTAAGTAATTATTGTTATCAAAATCTCAAAAACTAAACAAGATATGGAAAAAAGTGTAGGAAGAATATCGTTGGACTCAATCAGGTCAACAAAAAGTTATTGGTGAAAGTTTTTCATATCTCGAAAAATAAAATTTTGCTGGACTTGGCCTAAAAAAATTCGTCGTGACTTGGCGAATAGTTTCGTGTCGACGAATTTTGATAAGCCCGTATTATACACACAATATAATATAAAATACAAACGAAATATGAAATGAAACTAAGTAAGTATCTGATAGGTCTTCCTGCTCATTGAAGAGAACATGAGGGAACATGAGAGAACATGAGGGATTAAGATGGAATTGGGGTTTCGAGTGAATCATTATGTTCAAGCCACGTGCTCGCTTAGGTCCACAGTAGGCTAAGAAGTGCCCGCTGTAGGTAGTTCCACTATTATGTATTTATTTTTATGAAAGCATCAAAATCTCAAAAACTAAACAAGATATGGTAAAAAGTGTGGGAAGAATATCGTCGGACTCAATCAGGTCAACAAAAAGTTATTTATGAAAATTTTTCATATCTCGAAAAAAAAAAAATTGTATCTGGACTTAGCCTAAAAAAATTCGTCGTGACTTGGCGAATAGTTTCGTGTCGACAAATTTTGATAAGCCCGTATTATACACACAATATAATATAAAATAAAAACGAAATATGAAATGAAACTAAGTAAGTATCTGATAGGTCTTCCTGCTCATTGAAGAGAACATGAGGGAACATGAGAGAACATGAGGGATTAAGATGGAATTGGGGTTTCAAGTGAATCATTATGTTCATGCCACGTGCTCGCAGAGGTCTACAGTAGGCTATGTAGTGTCCGCTGTAGGTGGTTCTACTATTAAGTAATTATTGTTATCAAAATCTCAAAAACTAAACAAGATATGGAAAAAAGTGTAGGAAGAATATCGTTGGACTCAATCAGGTCAACAAAAAGTTATTGGTGAAAGTTTTTCATATCTCGAAAAATAAAATTTTGCTGGACTTGGCCTAAAAAAATTCGTCGTGACTTGGCGAATAGTTTCGTGTCGACGAATTTTGATAAGCCCGTATTATACACACAATATAATATAAAATACAAACGAAATATGAAATGAAACTAAGTATCTGATAGGTCTTCCTGCTCATTGAAGAGAACATGAGGGAACATGAGAGAACATGAGGGATTCAGATGGAATTGGGGTTTCAAGTGAATCATTATGTTCATGCCACGTGCTCGCGTAGGTCTACAGTAGGCTAAGAAGTGTCCGCTGTAGGTAGTTCCACTATTATGTATTTATTGTTATGAAAGCATCAAAATCTCAAAAACTAAACAAGATATGGTAAAAAGTGTGGGCAGAATATCGTCGAACTCAATCAGGTCAACAAAAAGTTATTTGTGAAAATTTTTCATATCTCGAAAAAAAAAATTGTGTCTGGACTTAGCCTTAAAAATTCGTCGTGACTTGGCGAATAGTTTCGTGTGGACGAATTTTAATAAGTCCGTATTATACACACAATATAATATAAAATACAAACGAAATATGAAATGAAACTAAGTAAGTATCTGATAGGTCTTCCTGCTCATTGAAGAGAACATGAGGGAACATGAGAGAACATGAGGGATTAAGATGGAATTGGGGTTTCGAGTGAATCATTATGTTCATGCCACGTGCTCGCGTAGGTCCACAGTAGGCTAAGAAGTGTCCGCCGTAAGTAGTTCCACTATTATGTATTTATTTTTATGAAAGCATCAAAATCTCAAAAAATAAACAAGATATGGTAAAAAGTGTGGGAAGAATATCGTTGGACTCAATCAGGTCAAAAAGTTATTTGTGAAAATTTTTCATATCTTGAAAAAAAAAATTGTGTCTGGACTTAGCCTAAAAAAATTCGTCGTGACTTGGCGAATAGTTTCGTGTGGACGAATTTTAATAAGTCCGTATTATACACACAATATAATATAAAATACAAACGAAATATGAAATAAAAATTAGTATCTGATAGGTCTTCCTGCTCATAGAAGAGAACATGAGGGAACATGAGAGAACATGAGGGATTCAGATGGAAATGGGGTTTCAAGTGAATCATTATGTTCATGCCACGTGCTCGCGTAGGTCTACAGTAGGCTAAGAAGTGTCCGCTGTAGGTAGTTCCACTTTATGTATTTATTGTTATGAAAGCATCAAAATCTCAAAAACTAAACAAGATATGGTAAAAAGTGTGGGAAGAATATCGTTGGACTCAACCAGGTCAACAAAAAGTTATTGGTGAAAATTTTTCATATCTCGAAATAAAATTTTGCTCGACTTGGCCTAAAAAAATTTGTCGAGGCTTGGCGATAAGTTTCGTTTCGACGAATTTGAATAAGTCCTTATTATACACACAATATAATGTTAAATACAAACGAAATAGCTCAGTATAATCTGAAAGGTCTTTCTGCTCTTAGAAGAGATCATAGGCATTTGGCTCATGAGGGATTCGATGGAATTGGGGTTTCAAGTGACTCATTATGTTCATGCCACGTGCTCGAGGAGATCTACAGTAGGCTATGTAGTGTCCGCTGTAGGTGGTTCCACTATTAAGTAATTATTGTTATGAAAGCATCAAAATCTCAAAAACTAAACAATATATGGTAAAAAGTGTGGAAAGAATATGGTCTGACTCAATCAGGTCAACAAAAAGTTATTTGTGAAAATTTTTCATATCTCGAGAAAAAAAAAATTGTGTCTGGACTTAGCCTATAAAAATTCGTCGTGACTTGGCGAATAGTTTCGTGTCGACGAATTTTGATAAGCCCGTATTATACACACAATATAATATAAAATACAAACGAAATATGAAATGAAACTAAGTATCTGATAGGTCTTCCTGCTCATTGAAGAGAACATGAGGGAACATGAGAGAACATGAGGGATTCAGATGGAATTGGGGTTTCGAGTGAATCATTATGTTCATGCCACGTGCTCGCGTAGGTCTACAGTAGCCTAAGAAGTGTCCGCTGTAGGTAGTTCCACTATTATGTATTTATTGTTATGAAAGCATCAAAATCTCAAAAACTAAACAAGATATGTTAAAAAGTATGGGAAGAATATCGTCGTACTCAATCAGGTCAACAAAAAGTTATTTGTGAAAATTTTTCATATCTCGAAAAAAAAAAATTGTGTCTGGACTTAGCCTAAAAAAATTCATCGTGACTTGGCGAATAGTTTCGTGTCGACGAATTTTGATAAGTCCGTATTAATATAATATAAAATAAAAACGAAATATGAAATGAAACTAAGTATCTGATAGGACTTCCTGCTCATTGAAGAGAACATGAGGGAACATGAGAGAACGTGAGGGATTCAGATGGAATTGGGGTTTCGAGTGAATCATTATGTTCATGCCACGTGCTTGCGTAGGTCTACAGTAGCCCAAGAAGTGTCCGCTGTAGGTAGTTCCACTATTATGTATTTATTGTTATGAAAGCATCGAAATCTCAAAAACTAAACAAGATATGGAAAATAGTGTAGATAGAATATCGTTGGACTCGATCAGTTCTACAAAAAGTTATGAGTAAAAATTTTTCATATTTCGAAAAAAAAAAACTGTGTCCAGACTTAGCCTAAAAGAATTCGTCGAGACATGGCGATAATTTTCGTTTCGAAGAATTTGAATAAGTCCGTATTATACACACAATATAATGTAAAATGTGAAAGGTCTTCCTGCTCTTAGAAGAGATCATAGGCATTTTGCTCATGAGGGAAATAAAATTTTGCTGGACTTGGCCTAAAATAAATTTGTCGAGGCTTGGCGATAAGTTTCGATTCGACGAATTTGAATAAGTCCTTATTATACACACAATATAATGTTAAATACAAACGAAATAGCTCAGTATAATCTGAAAGGTCTTTCTGCTCTTAGAAGAGATCATAGGCATTTGGCTCATGAGGGATTCGAGGGAATTGGGGTTTCAAGTGACTCATTATGTTCATGCCACGTGCTCGAGGAGATCTACAGTAGGCTATGTAGTGTCCGCTGTAGGTGGTTCCACTATTAAGTAATTATTGTTATGAAAGCATCAAAATCTCAAAAACTAAACAAGATATGGTAATAAGTGTGGGAAGAATATCGTCGGACTCAATCAGGTTAACAAAAAGTTATTTGTGAAAATTTTTCATATCTCGAAAAAAAAAAATTGTGTCTGGACTTAGCCTATAAAAATTCGTCGTGACTTGGCGACTAGTTTCGTGTCGACGAATTTTGATAAGCCCGTATTATACACACAATATAATATAAAATACAAACGAAATATGAAATGAAACTAAGTATCTGATAGGTTTCCTGCTCATTGAAGAGAACATGAGGGAACATGAGAGAACATGAGGGATTCAGATGGAATTGGGGTTTCGAGTGAATCATTATGTTCATGCCACGTGCTCGCGTAGGTCCACAGTAGGCTAAGAAGTGTCTGCTGTAGGTAGTTCCACTATTATGTATTTATTGTTATGAAAGCATCAAAATCTCAAAAACTAAACAAGATATGGAAAAAAGTGTAGATAGAATATCATTGGACTCGATCAGTTCTACAAAAAGTTCTGAATAAAAATTTTTCATATTCCGAAAAAAAAAAAAACTGTGTCCAGACTTAGCCTAACAGAATTCGTCGAGATTTGGCGATAATTTTCGTTTCGAAGAATTTGAATAAGTCCGTATTATACACACAATATAATGTAAAATGTGAAAGGTCTTCCTGCTCTTAAAAGAGATCATAGGCATTTTTCTCATGAGGGATTCGATGGAATTGGGGTTTCAAGTGAATCATTATGTTCATGCCACGTGCTCGCAGAGGTCTACAGTAGGCTATGTAGTGTCCGCTGTAGGTGGTTCTACTATTAAGTAATTATTGTTATCAAAATCTCAAAAACTAAACAAGATATGGAAAAAAGTGTAGGAAGAATATCGTTGGACTCAATCAGGTTAACAAAAAGTTATTTGTGAAAATTTTTCATATCTCGAAAAAAAAAAATTGTGTCTGGACTTAGCCTATAAAAATTCGTCGTGACTTGGCGACTAGTTTCGTGTCGACGAATTTTGATAAGCCCGTATTATACACACAATATAATATAAAATACAAACGAAATATGAAATGAAACTAAGTATCTGATAGGTTTCCTGCTCATTGAAGAGAACATGAGGGAACATGAGAGAACATGAGGGATTCAGATGGAATTGGGGTTTCGAGTGAATCATTATGTTCATGCCACGTGCTCGCGTAGGTCCACAGTAGGCTAAGAAGTGTCTGCTGTAGGTAGTTCCACTATTATGTATTTATTGTTATGAAAGCATCAAAATCTCAAAAACTAAACAAGATATGGAAAAAAGTGTAGATAGAATATCGTTGGACTCGATCAGTTCTACAAAAAGTTCTGAATAAAAATTTTTCATATTCCGAAAAAAAAAAAAACTGTGTCCAGACTTAGCCTAACAGAATTCGTCGAGATTTGGCGATAATTTTCGTTTCGAAGAATTTGAATAAGTCCGTATTATACACACAATATAATGTAAAATGTGAAAGGTCTTCCTGCTCTTAAAAGAGATCATAGGCATTTTTCTCATGAGGGATTCGATGGAATTGGGGTTTCAAGTGAATCATTATGTTCATGCCACGTGCTCGCAGAGGTCTACAGTAGGCTATGTAGTGTCCGCTGTAGGTGGTTCTACTATTAAGTAATTATTGTTATCAAAATCTCAAAAACTAAACAAGATATGGAAAAAAGTGTAGGAAGAATATCGTTGGACTCAATCAGGTCAACAAAAAGTTATTGGTGAAAGTTTTTCATATCTCGAAAAATAAAATTTTGCTGGACTTGGCATAAAAAAATTCGTCGTTACTTGGCGAATAGTTTCGTGTCGACGAATTTTGATAAGCCCGTATTATACACACAATATAATATAAAATACAAACGAAATATGAAATGAAACTAAGTATCTGATAGGTTTCCTGCTCATTGAAGAGAACATGAGGGAACATGAGAGAACATGAGGGATTCAGATGGAATTGGGGTTTCGAGTGAATCATTATGTTCATGCCACGTGCTCGCGTAGGTCCACAGTAGGCTAAGAAGTGTCCGCTGTAGGTAGTTCCACTATTATGTATTTATTTTTATGAAAGCATCAAAATCTCAAAAACTAAACAAGATATGGTAAAAAGTGTGGGAAGAATATCGTTGGACTCAATCAGGTCAACAAAAAGTTATTTGTGAAAATTTTTCATATCTTGAAAAAAAAAATTGTGTCTGGACTTAGCATAAAAAAATTCGTCGTGACTTGGCGAATAGTTTCGTGTGGACGAATTTTAATAAGTCCGTTTATACACAAAATATAATATAAAATACAAACGAAATATGAAATAAAACTTAGTATCTGATAGGTCTTCCTGCTCATAGAAGAGAACATGAGGGAACATGAGAGAACATGAGGGATTCAGATGGAATTGGGGTTTCAAGTGAATCATTATGTTCATGCCACGTGCTCGCGTAGGTCTACAGTAGGCTAAGAAGTGTCCGCTGTAGGTAGTTCCACTATTATGTATTTATTGTTATGAAAGCATCAAAATCTCAAAAACTAAACAAGATATGGTAAAAAGTGTGGGAAGAATATCGTCGTACTCAATCAGGTCAACAAAAAGTTATTTGTGAAAATTTTTCATATCTCGAAAAAAAAAAATTGTGTCTGGACTTAGCCTAAAAAAATTCATCGTGACTTGGCGAATAGTTTCGTGTCGACGAATTTTGATAAGTCCGTATTATACACACAATATAATATAAAATACAAACGAAATATGAAATGAAACTAAGTATCTGATAGGTCTTCCTGCTCATTGAAGAGAACATGAGGGAACATGAGAGAACATGAGGGATTCAGATGGAATTGGGGTTTCGAGTGAATCATTATGTTCATGCCACGTGCTCGCGTAGGTCCACAGTAGGCTAAGAAGTGTCCGCTGTAGGTAGTTCCACTATTATGTATTTATTTTTATGAAAGCATCAAAATCTCAAAAACTAAACAAGATATGGTAAAAAGTGTGGGAAGAATATCGTCGTACTCAATCAGGTCAACAAAAAGTTATTTGTGAAAATTTTTCATATCTCGAAAAAAAAAAAATTGTCTGGACTTAGCCTAAAAGAATTCGTCGAGACATGGCGATAATTTTCGTTTCGAAGAATTTGAATAAGTCCGTATTATACACACAATATAATGTAAAATGTGAAAGGTCTTCCTGCTCTTAGAAGAGATCATAGGCATTTTGCTCATGAGGGATTCGATGGAATTGGGGTTTCAAGTGAATTATTATGTTCATGCCACGTGCTCGCGTAAGTCTACAGTAGGCTAAGAGGTGTCCGCTGTAGGTAGTTCCACTATTATGTATTTATTGTTATGAAAGCATCAAAATCTCAAAAACTAAACAAGATATGGTAAAAAGTGTGGGAATAATATCGTTGGACTCAATCAGGTCAACAAAAAGTTATTGGTGAAAATTTTTCATATATCAAAAAATAAAATTTTGCTGGACTTGGCCTAAAAAAATTTGTTGAGGCTTGGCGATAATTTTCGTTTCGACGAATTTGAATAAGTCCTCATTATACACACAATATAATGTTAAATACAAACGAAATAGCTCAGTATAATCTGAAAGGTCTTTCTGCTCTTAGAAGAGATCATAGGCATTTGGCTCATGACGGATTCGATGGAATTGGGGTTTCAAGTGACTCAATATGTTCATGCCACGTGCTCGCGTAGGTCCACAGTAGGCTAAGAAGTGTCCGCTGTAGGTAGTTCCACTATTATGTATTTATTGTTATGAAAGCATCAAAATCTCAAAAACTAAACAAGATATGGAAAAAAGTGTAGATAGAATATCGTTGGACTCGATCAGTTCTACAAAAAGTTATGAATAAAAATTTTTCATATTCCGAAAAAAAAAAACTGTGTCCAGACTTAGCCTAAAAGAATTCGTCGAGACATGGCGATAATTTTCGTTTCGAAGAATTTGAATAAGTCCGTATTATACACACAATATAATGTAAAATGTGAAAGGTCTTCCTGCTCTTAGAAGAGATCATAGGCATTTTTCTCATGAGGGATTCGATGGAATTGGGGTTTCAAGTGACTCATTATGTTCATGCCACGTGCTCGAGGAGGTCTACAGTAGGCTATGTAGTGTCCGCTGTAGGTGGTTCCACTATTAATTAATTATTGTTATGAAAGCATCAAAATCTCAAAAACTAAACAAGATATGGAAAAAAGTGTAGGAAGAATATCGTTGTACTCAATCAGGTCAACAAAAAGTTATTGGTGAAAGTTTTTCATATCTCGAAAAATAAAATTTTGCTGGACTTGGCCTAAACAAATTCGTCGTGACTTGGCGAATAGTTTCGTGTCGACGAATTTTGATAAGCCCGTATTATACACACAATATAATATAAAATACAAACGAAATATGAAATGAAACTAAGTATCTGATAGGTTTCCTGCTCATTGAAGAGAACATGAGGGAACATGAGAGAACATGAGGGATTCAGATGGAATTGGGGTTTCGAGTGAATCATTATGTTCATGCCACGTGCTCGCGTAGGTCCACAGTAGGCTAAGAAGTGTCCGCTGTAGGTAGTTCCACTATTATGTATTTATTTTTATGAAAGCATCAAAATCTCAAAAACTAAACAAGATATGGTAAAAAGTGTGGGAAGAATATCGTTGGACTCAATCAGGTCAACAAAAAGTTATTTGTGAAAATTTTTCATATCTTGAAAAAAAAAATTGTGTCTGGACTTAGCCTAAAAAAATTCGTCGTGACTTGGCGAATAGTTTCGTGTGGACGAATTTTAATAAGTCCGTATTATACACAAAATATAATATAAAATACAAACGAAATATGAAATAAAACTTAGTATCTGATAGGTCTTCCTGCTCATAGAAGAGAACATGAGGGAACATGAGAGAACATGAGGGATTCAGATGGAATTGGGGTTTCAAGTGAATCATTATGTTCATGCCACGTGCTCGCGTAGGTCTACAGTAGGCTAAGAAGTGTCCGCTGTAGGTAGTTCCACTATTATATATTTATTGTTATGAAAGCATCAAAATCTCAAAAACTAAACAAGATATGGTAAAAAGTGTGGGAAGAATATCGTTGGACTCAATCAGGTCAACAAAAAGTTATTTGTGAAAATTTTTCATATCTTGAAAAAAAAAATTGTGTCTGGACTTAGCCTAAATAAATTCGTCGTGACTTGGCGAATAGTTTCGTGTGGACGAATTTTAATAAGTCCGTATTATACACACAATATAATATAAAATACAAACGAAATATGAAATAAAACTCAGTATCTGATAGGTCTTCCTGCTCATAGAAGAGAACATGAGGGAACATGAGAGAACATGAGGGATTCAGATGGAATTGGGGTTTCGAGTGAATCATTATGTTCATGCCACGTGCTCGCGTAGGTCTACAGTAGGCTAAGAAGTGTCCGCTGTAGGTAGTTCCACTATTATGTATTTATTGTTATGAAAGCATCAAAATCTCAAAAACTAAACAAGATATGGAAAAAAGTGTAGATAGAATATCGTTGGACTCGATCAGTTCTACAAAAAGTTCTGAATAAAAATTTTTCATATTCCGAAAAAAAAAAAAACTGTGTCCAGACTTAGCCTAACAGAATTCGTCGAGATTTGGCGATAATTTTCGTTTCGAAGAATTTGAATAAGTCCGTATTATACACACAATATAATGTAAAATGTGAAAGGTCTTCCTGCTCTTAAAAGAGATCATAGGCATTTTTCTCATGAGGGATTCGATGGAATTGGGGTTTCAAGTGAATCATTATGTTCATGCCACGTGCTCGCAGAGGTCTACAGTAGGCTATGTAGTGTCCGCTGTAGGTGGTTCTACTATTAAGTAATTATTGTTATCAAAATCTCAAAAACTAAACAAGATATGGAAAAAAGTGTAGGAAGAATATCGTTGGACTCAATCAGGTCAACAAAAAGTTATTGGTGAAAGTTTTTCATATCTCGAAAAATAAAATTTTGCTGGACTTGGCATAAAAAAATTCGTCGTTACTTGGCGAATAGTTTCGTGTCGACGAATTTTGATAAGCCCGTATTATACACACAATATAATATAAAATACAAACGAAATATGAAATGAAACTAAGTATCTGATAGGTTTCCTGCTCATTGAAGAGAACATGAGGGAACATGAGAGAACATGAGGGATTCAGATGGAATTGGGGTTTCGAGTGAATCATTATGTTCATGCCACGTGCTCGCGTAGGTCCACAGTAGGCTAAGAAGTGTCCGCTGTAGGTAGTTCCACTATTATGTATTTATTTTTATGAAAGCATCAAAATCTCAAAAACTAAACAAGATATGGTAAAAAGTGTGGGAAGAATATCGTTGGACTCAATCAGGTCAACAAAAAGTTATTTGTGAAAATTTTTCATATCTTGAAAAAAAAAATTGTGTCTGGACTTAGCATAAAAAAATTCGTCGTGACTTGGCGAATAGTTTCGTGTGGACGAATTTTAATAAGTCCGTTTATACACAAAATATAATATAAAATACAAACGAAATATGAAATAAAACTTAGTATCTGATAGGTCTTCCTGCTCATAGAAGAGAACATGAGGGAACATGAGAGAACATGAGGGATTCAGATGGAATTGGGGTTTCAAGTGAATCATTATGTTCATGCCACGTGCTCGCGTAGGTCTAGGCTAAGAAGTGTCCGCTGTAGGTAGTTCCACTATTATGTATTTATTGTTATGAAAGCATCAAAATCTCAAAAACTAAACAAGATATGGTAAAAAGTGTGGGAAGAATATCGTCGTACCCAATCAGGTCAACAAAAAGTTATTTGTGAAAATTTTTCATATCTCGAAAAAAAAAAATTGTGTCTGGACTTAGCCTAAAAAAATTCATCGTGACTTGGCGAATAGTTTCGTGTCGACGAATTTTGATAAGTCCGTATTATACACACAATATAATATAAAATACAAACGAAATATGAAATGAAACTGAGTATCTGATAGGTCTTCCTGCTCATTGAAGAGAACATGAGGGAACATGAGAGAACATGAGGGATTCAGATGGAATTGGGGTTTCGAGTGAATCATTATGTTCATGCCACGTGCTCGCGTAGGTCCACAGTAGGCTAAGAAGTGTCCGCTGTAGGTAGTTCCACTATTATGTATTTATTTTTATGAAAGCATCAAAATCTCAAAAACTAAACAAGATATGGTAAAAAGTGTGGGAAGAATATCGTCGTACTCAATCAGGTCAACAAAAAGTTATTTGTGAAAATTTTTCATATCTCGAAAAAAAAAAAATTGTCTGGACTTAGCCTAAAAGAATTCGTCGAGACATGGCGATAATTTTCGTTTCGAAGAATTTGAATAAGTCCGTATTATACACACAATATAATGTAAAATGTGAAAGGTCTTCCTGCTCTTAGAAGAGATCATAGGCATTTTGCTCATGAGGGATTCGATGGAATTGGGGTTTCAAGTGAATTATTATGTTCATGCCACGTGCTCGCGTAAGTCTACAGTAGGCTAAGAGGTGTCCGCTGTAGGTAGTTCCACTATTATGTATTTATTGTTATGAAAGCATCAAAATCTCAAAAACTAAACAAGATATGGTAAAAAGTGTGGGAATAATATCGTTGGACTCAATCAGGTCAACAAAAAGTTATTGGTGAAAATTTTTCATATATCAAAAAATAAAATTTTGCTGGACTTGGCCTAAAAAAATTTGTTGAGGCTTGGCGATAATTTTCGTTTCGACGAATTTGAATAAGTCCTCATTATACACACAATATAATGTTAAATACAAACGAAATAGCTCAGTATAATCTGAAAGGTCTTTCTGCTCTTAGAAGAGATCATAGGCATTTGGCTCATGACGGATTCGATGGAATTGGGGTTTCAAGTGACTCAATATGTTCATGCCACGTGCTCGCGTAGGTCCACAGTAGGCTAAGAAGTGTCCGCTGTAGGTAGTTCCACTATTATGTATTTATTGTTATGAAAGCATCAAAATCTCAAAAACTAAACAAGATATGGAAAAAAGTGTAGATAGAATATCGTTGGACTCGATCAGTTCTACAAAAAGTTATGAATAAAAATTTTTCATATTCCGAAAAAAAAAAAAACTGTGTCCAGACTTAGCCTAAAAGAATTCGTCGAGACATGGCGATAATTTTCGTTTCGAAGAATTTGAATAAGTCCGTATTATACACACAATATAATGTAAAATGTGAAAGGTCTTCCTGCTCTTAGAAGAGATCATAGGCATTTTTCTCATGAGGGATTCGATGGAATTGGGGTTTCAAGTGACTCATTATGTTCATGCCACGTGCTCGAGGAGGTCTACAGTAGGCTATGTAGTGTCCGCTGTAGGTGGTTCCACTATTAATTAATTATTGTTATGAAAGCATCAAAATCTCAAAAACTAAACAAGATATGGAAAAAAGTGTAGGAATAATATCGTTGGACTCAATCAGGTCAACAAAAAGTTATTGGTGAAAGTTTTTCATATCTCGAAAAATAAAATTTTGCTGGACTTGGCCTAAACAAATTCGTCGTGACTTGGCGAATAGTTTCGTGTCGACGAATTTTGATAAGCCCGTATTATACACACAATATAATATAAAATACAAACGAAATATGAAATGAAACTAAGTATCTGATAGGTTTCCTGCTCATTGAAGAGAACATGAGGGAACATGAGAGAACATGAGGGATTCAGATGGAATTGGGGTTTCGAGTGAATCATTATGTTCATGCCACGTGCTCGCGTAGGTCCACAGTAGGCTAAGAAGTGTCCGCTGTAGGTAGTTCCACTATTATGTATTTATTTTTATGAAAGCATCAAAATCTCAAAAACTAAACAAGATATGGTAAAAAGTGTGGGAAGAATATCGTTGGACTCAATCAGGTCAACAAAAAGTTATTTGTGAAAATTTTTCATATCTTGAAAAAAAAAATTGTGTCTGGACTTAGCCTAAAAAAATTCGTCGTGACTTGGCGAATAGTTTCGTGTGGACGAATTTTAATAAGTCCGTATTATACACAAAATATAATATAAAATACAAACGAAATATGAAATAAAACTTAGTATCTGATAGGTCTTCCTGCTCATAGAAGAGAACATGAGGGAACATGAGAGAACATGAGGGATTCAGATGGAATTGGGGTTTCAAGTGAATCATTATGTTCATGCCACGTGCTCGCGTAGGTCTACAGTAGGCTAAGAAGTGTCCGCTGTAGGTAGTTCCACTATTATGTATTTATTGTTATGAAAGCATCAAAATCTCAAAAACTAAACAAGATATGGTAAAAAGTGTGGGAAGAATATCGTTGGACTCAATCAGGTCAACAAAAAGTTATTTGTGAAAATTTTTCATATCTTGAAAAAAAAAATTGTGTCTGGACTTAGCCTAAATAAATTCGTCGTGACTTGGCGAATAGTTTCGTGTGGACGAATTTTAATAAGTCCGTATTATACACACAATATAATATAAAATACAAACGAAATATGAAATAAAACTCAGTATCTGATAGGTCTTCCTGCTCATAGAAGAGAACATGAGGGAACATGAGAGAACATGAGGGATTCAGATGGAATTGGGGTTTCGAGTGAATCATTATGTTCATGCCACGTGCTCGCGTAGGTCTACAGTAGGCTAAGAAGTGTCCGCTGTAGGTAGTTCCACTATTATGTATTTATTGTTATGAAAGCATCAAAATCTCAAAAACTAAACAAGATATGGAAAAAAGTGTAGATAGAATATCGTTGGACTCGATCAGTTCTACAAAAAGTTCTGAATAAAAATTTTTCATATTCCGAAAAAAAAAAAAACTGTGTCCAGACTTAGCCTAACAGAATTCGTCGAGATTTGGCGATAATTTTCGTTTCGAAGAATTTGAATAAGTCCGTATTATACACACAATATAATGTAAAATGTGAAAGGTCTTCCTGCTCTTAAAAGAGATCATAGGCATTTTTCTCATGAGGGATTCGATGGAATTGGGGTTTCAAGTGAATCATTATGTTCATGCCACGTGCTCGCAGAGGTCTACAGTAGGCTATGTAGTGTCCGCTGTAGGTGGTTCTACTATTAAGTAATTATTGTTATCAAAATCTCAAAAACTAAACAAGATATGGAAAAAAGTGTAGGAAGAATATCGTTGGACTCAATCAGGTCAACAAAAAGTTATTGGTGAAAGTTTTTCATATCTCGAAAAATAAAATTTTGCTGGACTTGGCATAAAAAAATTCGTCGTTACTTGGCGAATAGTTTCGTGTCGACGAATTTTGATAAGCCCGTATTATACACACAATATAATATAAAATACAAACGAAATATGAAATGAAACTAAGTATCTGATAGGTTTCCTGCTCATTGAAGAGAACATGAGGGAACATGAGAGAACATGAGGGATTCAGATGGAATTGGGGTTTCGAGTGAATCATTATGTTCATGCCACGTGCTCGCGTAGGTCCACAGTAGGCTAAGAAGTGTCCGCTGTAGGTAGTTCCACTATTATGTATTTATTTTTATGAAAGCATCAAAATCTCAAAAACTAAACAAGATATGGTAAAAAGTGTGGGAAGAATATCGTTGGACTCAATCAGGTCAACAAAAAGTTATTTGTGAAAATTTTTCATATCTTGAAAAAAAAAATTGTGTCTGGACTTAGCATAAAAAAATTCGTCGTGACTTGGCGAATAGTTTCGTGTGGACGAATTTTAATAAGTCCGTTTATACACAAAATATAATATAAAATACAAACGAAATATGAAATAAAACTTAGTATCTGATAGGTCTTCCTGCTCATAGAAGAGAACATGAGGGAACATGAGAGAACATGAGGGATTCAGATGGAATTGGGGTTTCAAGTGAATCATTATGTTCATGCCACGTGCTCGCGTAGGTCTACAGTAGGCTAAGAAGTGTCCGCTGTAGGTAGTTCCACTATTATGTATTTATTGTTATGAAAGCATCAAAATCTCAAAAACTAAACAAGATATGGTAAAAAGTGTGGGAAGAATATCGTCGTACTCAATCAGGTCAACAAAAAGTTATTTGTGAAAATTTTTCATATCTCGAAAAAAAAAAATTGTGTCTGGACTTAGCCTAAAAAAATTCATCGTGACTTGGCGAATAGTTTCGTGTCGACGAATTTTGATAAGTCCGTATTATACACACAATATAATATAAAATACAAACGAAATATGAAATGAAACTAAGTATCTGATAGGTCTTCCTGCTCATTGAAGAGAACATGAGGGAACATGAGAGAACATGAGGGATTCAGATGGAATTGGGGTTTCGAGTGAATCATTATGTTCATGCCACGTGCTCGCGTAGGTCCACAGTAGGCTAAGAAGTGTCCGCTGTAGGTAGTTCCACTATTATGTATTTATTTTTATGAAAGCATCAAAATCTCAAAAACTAAACAAGATATGGTAAAAAGTGTGGGAAGAATATCGTCGTACTCAATCAGGTCAACAAAAAGTTATTTGTGAAAATTTTTCATATCTCGAAAAAAAAAAAATTGTCTGGACTTAGCCTAAAAGAATTCGTCGAGACATGGCGATAATTTTCGTTTCGAAGAATTTGAATAAGTCCGTATTATACACACAATATAATGTAAAATGTGAAAGGTCTTCCTGCTCTTAGAAGAGATCATAGGCATTTTGCTCATGAGGGATTCGATGGAATTGGGGTTTCAAGTGAATTATTATGTTCATGCCACGTGCTCGCGTAAGTCTACAGTAGGCTAAGAGGTGTCCGCTGTAGGTAGTTCCACTATTATGTATTTATTGTTATGAAAGCATCAAAATCTCAAAAACTAAACAAGATATGGTAAAAAGTGTGGAAATAATATCGTTGGACTCAATCAGGTCAACAAAAAGTTATTGGTGAAAATTTTTCATATATCAAAAAATAAAATTTTGCTGGACTTGGCCTAAAAAAATTTGTTGAGGCTTGGCGATAATTTTCGTTTCGACGAATTTGAATAAGTCCTCATTATACACACAATATAATGTTAAATACAAACGAAATAGCTCAGTATAATCTGAAAGGTCTTTCTGCTCTTAGAAGAGATCATAGGCATTTGGCTCATGACGGATTCGATGGAATTGGGGTTTCAAGTGACTCATTATGTTCATGCCACGTGCTCGCGTAGGTCCACAGTAGGCTAAGAAGTGTCCGCTGTAGGTAGTTCCACTATTATGTATTTATTTTTATGAAAGCATCAAAATCTCAAAAACTAAACAAGATATGGTAAAAAGTGTGGGAAGAATATCGTCGTACTCAATCAGGTCAACAAAGAGTTATTTGTGAAAATTTTTCATATCTCGAAAAAAAAAAAATTGTCTGGACTTAGCCTAAAAGAATTCGTCGAGACATGGCGATAATTTTCGTTTCGAAGAATTTGAATAAGTCCGTATTATACACACAATATAATGTAAAATGTGAAAGGTCTTCCTGCTCTTAGAAGAGATCATAGGCATTTTGCTCATGAGGGATTCGATGGAATTGGGGTTTCAAGTGAATTATTATGTTCATGCCACGTGCTCGCGTAAGTCTACAGTAGGCTAAGAGGTGTCCGCTGTAGGTAGTTCCACTATTATGTATTTATTGTTATGAAAGCATCAAAATCTCAAAAACTAAACAAGATATGGTAAAAAGTGTGGGAATAATATCGTTGGACTCAATCAGGTCAACAAAAAGTTATTGGTGAAAATTTTTCATATATCAAAAAATAAAATTTTGCTGGACTTGGCCTAAAAAAATTTGTTGAGGCTTGGCGATAATTTTCGTTTCGACGAATTTGAATAAGTCCTCATTATACACACAATATAATGTTAAATACAAACGAAATAGCTCAGTATAATCTGAAAGGTCTTTCTGCTCTTAGAAGAGATCATAGGCATTTGGCTCATGACGGATTCGATGGAATTGGGGTTTCAAGTGACTCATTATGTTCATGCCACGTGCTCGCGTAGGTCCACAGTAGGCTAAGAAGTGTCCGCTGTAGGTAGTTCCACTATTATGTATTTATTGTTATGAAAGCATCAAAATCTCAAAAACTAAACAAGATATGGAAAAAAGTGTAGATAGAATATCGTTGGACTCGATCAGTTCTACAAAAAGTTATGAATAAAAATTTTTCATATTCCGAAAAAAAAAAAAACTGTGTCCAGACTTAGCCTAAAAGAATTCGTCGAGACATGGCGATAATTTTCGTTTCGAAGAATTTGAATAAGTCCGTATTATACACACAATATAATGTAAAATGTGAAAGGTCTTCCTGCTCTTAGAAGAGATCATAGGCATTTTTCTCATGAGGGATTCGATGGAATTGGGGTTTCAAGTGACTCATTATGTTCATGCCACGTGCTCGAGGAGGTCTACAGTAGGCTATGTAGTGTCCGCTGTAGGTGGTTCCACTATTAAGTAATTATTGTTATGAAAGCATCAAAATCTCAAAAACTAAACAAGATATGGTAAAAAGTGTGGGAAGAATATCGTTGGACTCAATCAGGTCAACAAAAAGTTATTTGTGAAAATTTTTCATATCTTGAAAAAAAAAATTGTGTCTGGACTTAGCCTAAAAAAATTCGTCGTGACTTGGCGAATAGTTTCGTGTGGACGAATTTTAATAAGTCCGTATTATACACAAAATATAATATAAAATACAAACGAAATATGAAATAAAACTTAGTATCTGATAGGTCTTCCTGCTCATAGAAGAGAACATGAGGGAACATGAGAGAACATGAGGGATTCAGATGGAATTGGGGTTTCAAGTGAATCATTATGTTCATGCCACGTGCTCGCGTAGGTCTACAGTAGGCTAAGAAGTGTCCGCTGTAGGTAGTTCCACTATTATGTATTTATTGTTATGAAAGCATCAAAATCTCAAAAACTAAACAAGATATGGTAAAAAGTGTGGGAAGAATATCGTTGGACTCAATCAGGTCAACAAAAAGTTATTTGTGAAAATTTTTCATATCTTGAAAAAAAAAATTGTGTCTGGACTTAGCCTAAATAAATTCGTCGTGACTTGGCGAATAGTTTCGTGTGGACGAATTTTAATAAGTCCGTATTATACACACAATATAATATAAAATACAAACGAAATATGAAATAAAACTCAGTATCTGATAGGTCTTCCTGCTCATAGAAGAGAACATGAGGGAACATGAGAGAACATGAGGGATTCAGATGGAATTGGGGTTTCGAGTGAATCATTATGTTCATGCCACGTGCTCGCGTAGGTCTACAGTAGGCTAAGAAGTGTCCGCTGTAGGTAGTTCCACTATTATGTATTTATTGTTATGAAAGCATCAAAATCTCAAAAACTAAACAAGATATGGAAAAAAGTGTAGATAGAATATCGTTGGACTCGATCAGTTCTACAAAAAGTTCTGAATAAAAATTTTTCATATTCCGAAAAAAAAAAATCTGTGTCCAGACTTAGCCTAAAAGAATTCGTCGAGACATGGCGATAATTTTACGTTTCGAAGAATTTGAATAAGTCCGTATTATACACACAATATAATGTAAAATGTGAAAGGTCTTCCTGCTCTTAGAAGAGATCATAGGCATTTTTCTCATGAGGGATTCGATGGAATTGGGGTTTCAAGTGAATCATTATGTTCATGCCACGTGCTCGCAGAGGTCTACAGTAGGCTATGTAGTGTCCGCTGTAGGTGGTTCTACTATTAAGTAATTATTGTTATCAAAATCTCAAAAACTAAACAAGATATGGAAAAAAGTGTAGGAAGAATATCGTTGGACTCAATCAGGTCAACAAAAAGTTATTGGTGAAAGTTTTTCATATCTCGAAAAATAAAATTTTGCTGGACTTGGCCTAAAAAAATTCGTCGTGACTTGGCGAATAGTTTCGTGTCGACGAATTTTGATAAGCCCGTATTATACACACAATATAATATAAAATACAAACGAAATATGAAATGAAACTAAGTAAGTATCTGATAGGTCTTCCTGCTCATTGAAGAGAACATGAGGGAACATGAGAGAACATGAGGGATTAAGATGGAATTGGGGTTTCGAGTGAATCATTATGTTCAAGCCACGTGCTCGCTTAGGTCCACAGTAGGCTAAGAAGTGCCCGCTGTAGGTAGTTCCACTATTATGTATTTATTTTTATGAAAGCATCAAAATCTCAAAAACTAAACAAGATATGGTAAAAAGTGTGGGAAGAATATCGTCGGACTCAATCAGGTCAACAAAAAGTTATTTATGAAAATTTTTCATATCTCGAAAAAAAAAAAATTGTATCTGGACTTAGCCTAAAAAAATTCGTCGTGACTTGGCGAATAGTTTCGTGTCGACAAATTTTGATAAGCCCGTATTATACACACAATATAATATAAAATAAAAACGAAATATGAAATGAAACTAAGTAAGTATCTGATAGGTCTTCCTGCTCATTGAAGAGAACATGAGGGAACATGAGAGAACATGAGGGATTAAGATGGAATTGGGGTTTCAAGTGAATCATTATGTTCATGCCACGTGCTCGCAGAGGTCTACAGTAGGCTATGTAGTGTCCGCTGTAGGTGGTTCTACTATTAAGTAATTATTGTTATCAAAATCTCAAAAACTAAACAAGATATGGAAAAAAGTGTAGGAAGAATATCGTTGGACTCAATCAGGTCAACAAAAAGTTATTGGTGAAAGTTTTTCATATCTCGAAAAATAAAATTTTGCTGTACTTGGCCTAAAAAAATTCGTCGTGACTTGGCGAATAGTTTCGTGTCGACGAATTTTGATAAGCCCGTATTATACACACAATATAATATAAAATACAAACGAAATATGAAATGAAACTAAGTATCTGATAGGTCTTCCTGCTCATTGAAGAGAACATGAGGGAACATGAGAGAACATGAGGGATTCAGATGGAATTGGGGTTTCAAGTGAATCATTATGTTCATGCCACGTGCTCGCGTAGGTCTACAGTAGGCTAAGAAGTGTCCGCTGTAGGTAGTTCAACTATTATGTATTTATTGTTATGAAAGCATCAAAATCTCAAAAACTAAACAAGATATGGTAAAAAGTGTGGGCAGAATATCGTCGAACTCAATCAGGTCAACAAAAAGTTATTTGTGAAAATTTTTCATATCTCGAAAAAAAAAATTGTGTCTGGACTTAGCCTTAAAAATTCGTCGTGACTTGGCGAATAGTTTCGTGTGGACGAATTTTAATAAGTCCGTATTATACACACAATATAATATAAAATACAAACGAAATATGAAATGAAACTAAGTAAGTATCTGATAGGTCTTCCTGCTCATTGAAGAGAACATGAGGGAACATGAGAGAACATGAGGGATTAAGATGGAATTGGGGTTTCGAGTGAATCATTATGTTCATGCCACGTGCTCGCGTAGGTCCACAGTAGGCTAAGAAGTGTCCGCCGTAAGTAGTTCCACTATTATGTATTTATTTTTATGAAAGCATCAAAATCTCAAAAAATAAACAAGATATGGTAAAAAGTGTGGGAAGAATATCGTTGGACTCAATCAGGTCAAAAAGTTATTTGTGAAAATTTTTCATATCTTGAAAAAAAAAATTGTGTCTGGACTTAGCCTAAAAAAATTCGTCGTGACTTGGCGAATAGTTTCGTGTGGACGAATTTTAATAAGTCCGTATTATACACACAATATAATATAAAATACAAACGAAATATGAAATAAAAATTAGTATCTGATAGGTCTTCCTGCTCATAGAAGAGAACATGAGGGAACATGAGAGAACATGAGGGATTCAGATGGAAATGGGGTTTCAAGTGAATCATTATGTTCATGCCACGTGCTCGCGTAGGTCTACAGTAGGCTAAGAAGTGTCCGCTGTAGGTAGTTCCACTTTATGTATTTATTGTTATGAAAGCATCAAAATCTCAAAAACTAAACAAGATATGGTAAAAAGTGTGGGAAGAATATCGTTGGACTCAACCAGGTCAACAAAAAGTTATTGGTGAAAATTTTTCATATCTCGAAATAAAATTTTGCTCGACTTGGCCTAAAAAAATTTGTCGAGGCTTGGCGATAAGTTTCGTTTCGACGAATTTGAATAAGTCCTTATTATACACACAATATAATGTTAAATACAAACGAAATAGCTCAGTATAATCTGAAAGGTCTTTCTGCTCTTAGAAGAGATCATAGGCATTTGGCTCATGAGGGATTCGATGGAATTGGGGTTTCAAGTGACTCATTATGTTCATGCCACGTGCTCGAGGAGATCTACAGTAGGCTATGTAGTGTCCGCTGTAGGTGGTTCCACTATTAAGTAATTATTGTTATGAAAGCATCAAAATCTCAAAAACTAAACAATATATGGTAAAAAGTGTGGAAAGAATATGGTCTGACTCAATCAGGTCAACAAAAAGTTATTTGTGAAAATTTTTCATATCTCGAGAAAAAAAAAATTGTGTCTGGACTTAGCCTATAAAAATTCGTCGTGACTTGGCGAATAGTTTCGTGTCGACGAATTTTGATAAGCCCGTATTATACACACAATATAATATAAAATACAAACGAAATATGAAATGAAACTAAGTATCTGATAGGTCTTCCTGCTCATTGAAGAGAACATGAGGGAACATGAGAGAACATGAGGGATTCAGATGGAATTGGGGTTTCGAGTGAATCATTATGTTCATGCCACGTGCTCGCGTAGGTCTACAGTAGCCTAAGAAGTGTCCGCTGTAGGTAGTTCCACTATTATGTATTTATTGTTATGAAAGCATCAAAATCTCAAAAACTAAACAAGATATGTTAAAAAGTATGGGAAGAATATCGTCGTACTCAATCAGGTCAACAAAAAGTTATTTGTGAAAATTTTTCATATCTCGAAAAAAAAAAATTGTGTCTGGACTTAGCCTAAAAAAATTCATCGTGACTTGGCGAATAGTTTCGTGTCGACGAATTTTGATAAGTCCGTATTAATATAATATAAAATAAAAACGAAATATGAAATGAAACTAAGTATCTGATAGGACTTCCTGCTCATTGAAGAGAACATGAGGGAACATGAGAGAACGTGAGGGATTCAGATGGAATTGGGGTTTCGAGTGAATCATTATGTTCATGCCACGTGCTTGCGTAGGTCTACAGTAGCCCAAGAAGTGTCCGCTGTAGGTAGTTCCACTATTATGTATTTATTGTTATGAAAGCATCGAAATCTCAAAAACTAAACAAGATATGGAAAATAGTGTAGATAGAATATCGTTGGACTCGATCAGTTCTACAAAAAGTTATGAGTAAAAATTTTTCATATTTCGAAAAAAAAAAACTGTGTCCAGACTTAGCCTAAAAGAATTCGTCGAGACATGGCGATAATTTTCGTTTCGAAGAATTTGAATAAGTCCGTATTATACACACAATATAATGTAAAATGTGAAAGGTCTTCCTGCTCTTAGAAGAGATCATAGGCATTTTGCTCATGAGGGAAATAAAATTTTGCTGGACTTGGCCTAAAATAAATTTGTCGAGGCTTGGCGATAAGTTTCGATTCGACGAATTTGAATAAGTCCTTATTATACACACAATATAATGTTAAATACAAACGAAATAGCTCAGTATAATCTGAAAGGTCTTTCTGCTCTTAGAAGAGATCATAGGCATTTGGCTCATGAGGGATTCGAGGGAATTGGGGTTTCAAGTGACTCATTATGTTCATGCCACGTGCTCGAGGAGATCTACAGTAGGCTATGTAGTGTCCGCTGTAGGTGGTTCCACTATTAAGTAATTATTGTTATGAAAGCATCAAAATCTCAAAAACTAAACAAGATATGGTAATAAGTGTGGGAAGAATATCGTCGGACTCAATCAGGTTAACAAAAAGTTATTTGTGAAAATTTTTCATATCTCGAAAAAAAAAAATTGTGTCTGGACTTAGCCTATAAAAATTCGTCGTGACTTGGCGACTAGTTTCGTGTCGACGAATTTTGATAAGCCCGTATTATACACACAATATAATATAAAATACAAACGAAATATGAAATGAAACTAAGTATCTGATAGGTTTCCTGCTCATTGAAGAGAACATGAGGGAACATGAGAGAACATGAGGGATTCAGATGGAATTGGGGTTTAGATGGAATTGGGGTTTCGAGTGAATCATTATGTTCATGCCACGTGCTCGCGTAGGTCCACAGTAGGCTAAGAAGTGTCTGCTGTAGGTAGTTCCACTATTATGTATTTATTGTTATGAAAGCATCAAAATCTCAAAAACTAAACAAGATATGGAAAAAAGTGTAGATAGAATATCATTGGACTCGATCAGTTCTACAAAAAGTTCTGAATAAAAATTTTTCATATTCCGAAAAAAAAAAAAACTGTGTCCAGACTTAGCCTAACAGAATTCGTCGAGATTTGGCGATAATTTTCGTTTCGAAGAATTTGAATAAGTCCGTATTATACACACAATATAATGTAAAATGTGAAAGGTCTTCCTGCTCTTAAAAGAGATCATAGGCATTTTTCTCATGAGGGATTCGATGGAATTGGGGTTTCAAGTGAATCATTATGTTCATGCCACGTGCTCGCAGAGGTCTACAGTAGGCTATGTAGTGTCCGCTGTAGGTGGTTCTACTATTAAGTAATTATTGTTATCAAAATCTCAAAAACTAAACAAGATATGGAAAAAAGTGTAGGAAGAATATCGTTGGACTCAATCAGGTTAACAAAAAGTTATTTGTGAAAATTTTTCATATCTCGAAAAAAAAAAATTGTGTCTGGACTTAGCCTATAAAAATTCGTCGTGACTTGGCGACTAGTTTCGTGTCGACGAATTTTGATAAGCCCGTATTATACACACAATATAATATAAAATACAAACGAAATATGAAATGAAACTAAGTATCTGATAGGTTTCCTGCTCATTGAAGAGAACATGAGGGAACATGAGAGAACATGAGGGATTCAGATGGAATTGGGGTTTCGAGTGAATCATTATGTTCATGCCACGTGCTCGCGTAGGTCCACAGTAGGCTAAGAAGTGTCTGCTGTAGGTAGTTCCACTATTATGTATTTATTGTTATGAAAGCATCAAAATCTCAAAAACTAAACAAGATATGGAAAAAAGTGTAGATAGAATATCGTTGGACTCGATCAGTTCTACAAAAAGTTCTGAATAAAAATTTTTCATATTCCGAAAAAAAAAAAAACTGTGTCCAGACTTAGCCTAACAGAATTCGTCGAGATTTGGCGATAATTTTCGTTTCGAAGAATTTGAATAAGTCCGTATTATACACACAATATAATGTAAAATGTGAAAGGTCTTCCTGCTTTCAAAAGAGATCATAGGCATTTTTCTCATGAGGGATTCGATGGAATTGGGGTTTCAAGTGAATCATTATGTTCATGCCACGTGCTCGCAGAGGTCTACAGTAGGCTATGTAGTGTCCGCTGTAGGTGGTTCTACTATTAAGTAATTATTGTTATCAAAATCTCAAAAACTAAACAAGATATGGAAAAAAGTGTAGGAAGAATATCGTTGGACTCAATCAGGTCAACAAAAAGTTATTGGTGAAAGTTTTTCATATCTCGAAAAATAAAATTTTGCTGGACTTGGCATAAAAAAATTCGTCGTTACTTGGCGAATAGTTTCGTGTCGACGAATTTTGATAAGCCCGTATTATACACACAATATAATATAAAATACAAACGAAATATGAAATGAAACTAAGTATCTGATAGGTTTCCTGCTCATTGAAGAGAACATGAGGGAACATGAGAGAACATGAGGGATTCAGATGGAATTGGGGTTTCGAGTGAATCATTATGTTCATGCCACGTGCTCGCGTAGGTCCACAGTAGGCTAAGAAGTGTCCGCTGTAGGTAGTTCCACTATTATGTATTTATTTTTATGAAAGCATCAAAATCTCAAAAACTAAACAAGATATGGTAAAAAGTGTGGGAAGAATATCGTTGGACTCAATCAGGTCAACAAAAAGTTATTTGTGAAAATTTTTCATATCTTGAAAAAAAAAATTGTGTCTGGACTTAGCATAAAAAAATTCGTCGTGACTTGGCGAATAGTTTCGTGTGGACGAATTTTAATAAGTCCGTTTATACACAAAATATAATATAAAATACAAACGAAATATGAAATAAAACTTAGTATCTGATAGGTCTTCCTGCTCATAGAAGAGAACATGAGGGAACATGAGAGAACATGAGGGATTCAGATGGAATTGGGGTTTCAAGTGAATCATTATGTTCATGCCACGTGCTCGCGTAGGTCTACAGTAGGCTAAGAAGTGTCCGCTGTAGGTAGTTCCACTATTATGTATTTATTGTTATGAAAGCATCAAAATCTCAAAAACTAAACAAGATATGGTAAAAAGTGTGGGAAGAATATCGTCGTACTCAATCAGGTCAACAAAAAGTTATTTGTGAAAATTTTTCATATCTCGAAAAAAAAAAATTGTGTCTGGACTTAGCCTAAAAAAATTCATCGTGACTTGGCGAATAGTTTCGTGTCGACGAATTTTGATAAGTCCGTATTATACACACAATATAATATAAAATACAAACGAAATATGAAATGAAACTAAGTATCTGATAGGTCTTCCTGCTCATTGAAGAGAACATGAGGGAACATGAGAGAACATGAGGGATTCAGATGGAATTGGGGTTTCGAGTGAATCATTATGTTCATGCCACGTGCTCGCGTAGGTCCACAGTAGGCTAAGAAGTGTCCGCTGTAGGTAGTTCCACTATTATGTATTTATTTTTATGAAAGCATCAAAATCTCAAAAACTAAACAAGATATGGTAAAAAGTGTGGGAAGAATATCGTCGTACTCAATCAGGTCAACAAAAAGTTATTTGTGAAAATTTTTCATATCTCGAAAAAAAAAAAATTGTCTGGACTTAGCCTAAAAGAATTCGTCGAGACATGGCGATAATTTTCGTTTCGAAGAATTTGAATAAGTCCGTATTATACACACAATATAATGTAAAATGTGAAAGGTCTTCCTGCTCTTAGAAGAGATCATAGGCATTTTGCTCATGAGGGATTCGATGGAATTGGGGTTTCAAGTGAATTATTATGTTCATGCCACGTGCTCGCGTAAGTCTACAGTAGGCTAAGAGGTGTCCGCTGTAGGTAGTTCCACTATTATGTATTTATTGTTATGAAAGCATCAAAATCTCAAAAACTAAACAAGATATGGTAAAAAGTGTGGGAATAATATCGTTGGACTCAATCAGGTCAACAAAAAGTTATTGGTGAAAATTTTTCATATATCAAAAAATAAAATTTTGCTGGACTTGGCCTAAAAAAATTTGTTGAGGCTTGGCGATAATTTTCGTTTCGACGAATTTGAATAAGTCCTCATTATACACACAATATAATGTTAAATACAAACGAAATAGCTCAGTATAATCTGAAAGGTCTTTCTGCTCTTAGAAGAGATCATAGGCATTTGGCTCATGACGGATTCGATGGAATTGGGGTTTCAAGTGACTCAATATGTTCATGCCACGTGCTCGCGTAGGTCCACAGTAGGCTAAGAAGTGTCCGCTGTAGGTAGTTCCACTATTATGTATTTATTGTTATGAAAGCATCAAAATCTCAAAAACTAAACAAGATATGGAAAAAAGTGTAGATAGAATATCGTTGGACTCGATCAGTTCTACAAAAAGTTATGAATAAAAATTTTTCATATTCCGAAAAAAAAAAAACTGTGTCCAGACTTAGCCTAAAAGAATTCGTCGAGACATGGCGATAATTTTCGTTTCGAAGAATTTGAATAAGTCCGTATTATACACACAATATAATGTAAAATGTGAAAGGTCTTCCTGCTCTTAGAAGAGATCATAGGCATTTTTCTCATGAGGGATTCGATGGAATTGGGGTTTCAAGTGACTCATTATGTTCATGCCACGTGCTCGAGGAGGTCTACAGTAGGCTATGTAGTGTCCGCTGTAGGTGGTTCCACTATTAATTAATTATTGTTATGAAAGCATCAAAATCTCAAAAACTAAACAAGATATGGAAAAAAGTGTAGGAAGAATATCGTTGTACTCAATCAGGTCAACAAAAAGTTATTGGTGAAAGTTTTTCATATCTCGAAAAATAAAATTTTGCTGGACTTGGCCTAAACAAATTCGTCGTGACTTGGCGAATAGTTTCGTGTCGACGAATTTTGATAAGCCCGTATTATACACACAATATAATATAAAATACAAACGAAATATGAAATGAAACTAAGTATCTGATAGGTTTCCTGCTCATTGAAGAGAACATGAGGGAACATGAGAGAACATGAGGGATTCAGATGGAATTGGGGTTTCGAGTGAATCATTATGTTCATGCCACGTGCTCGCGTAGGTCCACAGTAGGCTAAGAAGTGTCCGCTGTAGGTAGTTCCACTATTATGTATTTATTTTTATGAAAGCATCAAAATCTCAAAAACTAAACAAGATATGGTAAAAAGTGTGGGAAGAATATCGTTGGACTCAATCAGGTCAACAAAAAGTTATTTGTGAAAATTTTTCATATCTTGAAAAAAAAAATTGTGTCTGGACTTAGCCTAAAAAAATTCGTCGTGACTTGGCGAATAGTTTCGTGTGGACGAATTTTAATAAGTCCGTATTATACACAAAATATAATATAAAATACAAACGAAATATGAAATAAAACTTAGTATCTGATAGGTCTTCCTGCTCATAGAAGAGAACATGAGGGAACATGAGAGAACATGAGGGATTCAGATGGAATTGGGGTTTCAAGTGAATCATTATGTTCATGCCACGTGCTCGCGTAGGTCTACAGTAGGCTAAGAAGTGTCCGCTGTAGGTAGTTCCACTATTATGTATTTATTGTTATGAAAGCATCAAAATCTCAAAAACTAAACAAGATATGGTAAAAAGTGTGGGAAGAATATCGTTGGACTCAATCAGGTCAACAAAAAGTTATTTGTGAAAATTTTTCATATCTTGAAAAAAAAAATTGTGTCTGGACTTAGCCTAAATAAATTCGTCGTGACTTGGCGAATAGTTTCGTGTGGACGAATTTTAATAAGTCCGTATTATACACACAATATAATATAAAATACAAACGAAATATGAAATAAAACTCAGTATCTGATAGGTCTTCCTGCTCATAGAAGAGAACATGAGGGAACATGAGAGAACATGAGGGATTCAGATGGAATTGGGGTTTCGAGTGAATCATTATGTTCATGCCACGTGCTCGCGTAGGTCTACAGTAGGCTAAGAAGTGTCCGCTGTAGGTAGTTCCACTATTATGTATTTATTGTTATGAAAGCATCAAAATCTCAAAAACTAAACAAGATATGGAAAAAAGTGTAGATAGAATATCGTTGGACTCGATCAGTTCTACAAAAAGTTCTGAATAAAAATTTTTCATATTCCGAAAAAAAAAAAAACTGTGTCCAGACTTAGCCTAACAGAATTCGTCGAGATTTGGCGATAATTTTCGTTTCGAAGAATTTGAATAAGTCCGTATTATACACACAATATAATGTAAAATGTGAAAGGTCTTCCTGCTCTTAAAAGAGATCATAGGCATTTTTCTCATGAGGGATTCGATGGAATTGGGGTTTCAAGTGAATCATTATGTTCATGCCACGTGCTCGCAGAGGTCTACAGTAGGCTATGTAGTGTCCGCTGTAGGTGGTTCTACTATTAAGTAATTATTGTTATCAAAATCTCAAAAACTAAACAAGATATGGAAAAAAGTGTAGGAAGAATATCGTTGGACTCAATCAGGTCAACAAAAAGTTATTGGTGAAAGTTTTTCATATCTCGAAAAATAAAATTTTGCTGGACTTGGCATAAAAAAATTCGTCGTTACTTGGCGAATAGTTTCGTGTCGACGAATTTTGATAAGCCCGTATTATACACACAATATAATATAAAATACAAACGAAATATGAAATGAAACTAAGTATCTGATAGGTTTCCTGCTCATTGAAGAGAACATGAGGGAACATGAGAGAACATGAGGGATTCAGATGGAATTGGGGTTTCGAGTGAATCATTATGTTCATGCCACGTGCTCGCGTAGGTCCACAGTAGGCTAAGAAGTGTCCGCTGTAGGTAGTTCCACTATTATGTATTTATTTTTATGAAAGCATCAAAATCTCAAAAACTAAACAAGATATGGTAAAAAGTGTGGGAAGAATATCGTTGGACTCAATCAGGTCAACAAAAAGTTATTTGTGAAAATTTTTCATATCTTGAAAAAAAAAATTGTGTCTGGACTTAGCATAAAAAAATTCGTCGTGACTTGGCGAATAGTTTCGTGTGGACGAATTTTAATAAGTCCGTTTATACACAAAATATAATATAAAATACAAACGAAATATGAAATAAAACTTAGTATCTGATAGGTCTTCCTGCTCATAGAAGAGAACATGAGGGAACATGAGAGAACATGAGGGATTCAGATGGAATTGGGGTTTCAAGTGAATCATTATGTTCATGCCACGTGCTCGCGTAGGTCTAGGCTAAGAAGTGTCCGCTGTAGGTAGTTCCACTATTATGTATTTATTGTTATGAAAGCATCAAAATCTCAAAAACTAAACAAGATATGGTAAAAAGTGTGGGAAGAATATCGTCGTACTCAATCAGGTCAACAAAAAGTTATTTGTGAAAATTTTTCATATCTCGAAAAAAAAAAATTGTGTCTGGACTTAGCCTAAAAAAATTCATCGTGACTTGGCGAATAGTTTCGTGTCGACGAATTTTGATAAGTCCGTATTATACACACAATATAATATAAAATACAAACGAAATATGAAATGAAACTAAGTATCTGATAGGTCTTCCTGCTCATTGAAGAGAACATGAGGGAACATGAGAGAACATGAGGGATTCAGATGGAATTGGGGTTTCGAGTGAATCATTATGTTCATGCCACGTGCTCGCGTAGGTCCACAGTAGGCTAAGAAGTGTCCGCTGTAGGTTGTTCCACTATTATGTATTTATTTTTATGAAAGCATCAAAATCTCAAAAACTAAACAAGATATGGTAAAAAGTGTGGGAAGAATATCGTCGTACTCAATCAGGTCAACAAAAAGTTATTTGTGAAAATTTTTCATATCTCGAAAAAAAAAAAATTGTCTGGACTTAGCCTAAAAGAATTCGTCGAGACATGGCGATAATTTTCGTTTCGAAGAATTTGAATAAGTCCGTATTATACACACAATATAATGTAAAATGTGAAAGGTCTTCCTGCTCTTAGAAGAGATCATAGGCATTTTGCTCATGAGGGATTCGATGGAATTGGGGTTTCAAGTGAATTATTATGTTCATGCCACGTGCTCGCGTAAGTCTACAGTAGGCTAAGAGGTGTCCGCTGTAGGTAGTTCCACTATTATGTATTTATTGTTATGAAAGCATCAAAATCTCAAAAACTAAACAAGATATGGTAAAAAGTGTGGGAATAATATCGTTGGACTCAATCAGGTCAACAAAAAGTTATTGGTGAAAATTTTTCATATATCAAAAAATAAAATTTTGCTGGACTTGGCCTAAAAAAATTTGTTGAGGCTTGGCGATAATTTTCGTTTCGACGAATTTGAATAAGTCCTCATTATACACACAATATAATGTTAAATACAAACGAAATAGCTCAGTATAATCTGAAAGGTCTTTCTGCTCTTAGAAGAGATCATAGGCATTTGGCTCATGACGGATTCGATGGAATTGGGGTTTCAAGTGACTCAATATGTTCATGCCACGTGCTCGCGTAGGTCCACAGTAGGCTAAGAAGTGTCCGCTGTAGGTAGTTCCACTATTATGTATTTATTGTTATGAAAGCATCAAAATCTCAAAAACTAAACAAGATATGGAAAAAAGTGTAGATAGAATATCGTTGGACTCGATCAGTTCTACAAAAAGTTATGAATAAAAATTTTTCATATTCCGAAAAAAAAAAAAACTGTGTCCAGACTTAGCCTAAAAGAATTCGTCGAGACATGGCGATAATTTTCGTTTCGAAGAATTTGAATAAGTCCGTATTATACACACAATATAATGTAAAATGTGAAAGGTCTTCCTGCTCTTAGAAGAGATCATAGGCATTTTTCTCATGAGGGATTCGATGGAATTGGGGTTTCAAGTGACTCATTATGTTCATGCCACGTGCTCGAGGAGGTCTACAGTAGGCTATGTAGTGTCCGCTGTAGGTGGTTCCACTATTAATTAATTATTGTTATGAAAGCATCAAAATCTCAAAAACTAAACAAGATATGGAAAAAAGTGTAGGAATAATATCGTTGGACTCAATCAGGTCAACAAAAAGTTATTGGTGAAAGTTTTTCATATCTCGAAAAATAAAATTTTGCTGGACTTGGCCTAAACAAATTCGTCGTGACTTGGCGAATAGTTTCGTGTCGACGAATTTTGATAAGCCCGTATTATACACACAATATAATATAAAATACAAACGAAATATGAAATGAAACTAAGTATCTGATAGGTTTCCTGCTCATTGAAGAGAACATGAGGGAACATGAGAGAACATGAGGGATTCAGATGGAATTGGGGTTTCGAGTGAATCATTATGTTCATGCCACGTGCTCGCGTAGGTCCACAGTAGGCTAAGAAGTGTCCGCTGTAGGTAGTTCCACTATTATGTATTTATTTTTATGAAAGCATCAAAATCTCAAAAACTAAACAAGATATGGTAAAAAGTGTGGGAAGAATATCGTTGGACTCAATCAGGTCAACAAAAAGTTATTTGTGAAAATTTTTCATATCTTGAAAAAAAAAATTGTGTCTGGACTTAGCCTAAAAAAATTCGTCGTGACTTGGCGAATAGTTTCGTGTGGACGAATTTTAATAAGTCCGTATTATACACAAAATATAATATAAAATACAAACGAAATATGAAATAAAACTTAGTATCTGATAGGTCTTCCTGCTCATAGAAGAGAACATGAGGGAACATGAGAGAACATGAGGGATTCAGATGGAATTGGGGTTTCAAGTGAATCATTATGTTCATGCCACGTGCTCGCGTAGGTCTACAGTAGGCTAAGAAGTGTCCGCTGTAGGTAGTTCCACTATTATGTATTTATTGTTATGAAAGCATCAAAATCTCAAAAACTAAACAAGATATGGTAAAAAGTGTGGGAAGAATATCGTTGGACTCAATCAGGTCAACAAAAAGTTATTTGTGAAAATTTTTCATATCTTGAAAAAAAAAATTGTGTCTGGACTTAGCCTAAATAAATTCGTCGTGACTTGGCGAATAGTTTCGTGTGGACGAATTTTAATAAGTCCGTATTATACACACAATATAATATAAAATACAAACGAAATATGAAATAAAACTCAGTATCTGATAGGTCTTCCTGCTCATAGAAGAGAACATGAGGGAACATGAGAGAACATGAGGGATTCAGATGGAATTGGGGTTTCGAGTGAATCATTATGTTCATGCCACGTGCTCGCGTAGGTCTACAGTAGGCTAAGAAGTGTCCGCTGTAGGTAGTTCCACTATTATGTATTTATTGTTATGAAAGCATCAAAATCTCAAAAACTAAACAAGATATGGAAAAAAGTGTAGATAGAATATCGTTGGACTCGATCAGTTCTACAAAAAGTTCTGAATAAAAATTTTTCATATTCCGAAAAAAAAAAAAACTGTGTCCAGACTTAGCCTAACAGAATTCGTCGAGATTTGGCGATAATTTTCGTTTCGAAGAATTTGAATAAGTCCGTATTATACACACAATATAATGTAAAATGTGAAAGGTCTTCCTGCTCTTAAAAGAGATCATAGGCATTTTTCTCATGAGGGATTCGATGGAATTGGGGTTTCAAGTGAATCATTATGTTCATGCCACGTGCTCGCAGAGGTCTACAGTAGGCTATGTAGTGTCCGCTGTAGGTGGTTCTACTATTAAGTAATTATTGTTATCAAAATCTCAAAAACTAAACAAGATATGGAAAAAAGTGTAGGAAGAATATCGTTGGACTCAATCAGGTCAACAAAAAGTTATTGGTGAAAGTTTTTCATATCTCGAAAAATAAAATTTTGCTGGACTTGGCATAAAAAAATTCGTCGTTACTTGGCGAATAGTTTCGTGTCGACGAATTTTGATAAGCCCGTATTATACACACAATATAATATAAAATACAAACGAAATATGAAATGAAACTAAGTATCTGATAGGTTTCCTGCTCATTGAAGAGAACATGAGGGAACATGAGAGAACATGAGGGATTCAGATGGAATTGGGGTTTCGAGTGAATCATTATGTTCATGCCACGTGCTCGCGTAGGTCCACAGTAGGCTAAGAAGTGTCCGCTGTAGGTAGTTCCACTATTATGTATTTATTTTTATGAAAGCATCAAAATCTCAAAAACTAAACAAGATATGGTAAAAAGTGTGGGAAGAATATCGTTGGACTCAATCAGGTCAACAAAAAGTTATTTGTGAAAATTTTTCATATCTTGAAAAAAAAAATTGTGTCTGGACTTAGCATAAAAAAATTCGTCGTGACTTGGCGAATAGTTTCGTGTGGACGAATTTTAATAAGTCCGTTTATACACAAAATATAATATAAAATACAAACGAAATATGAAATAAAACTTAGTATCTGATAGGTCTTCCTGCTCATAGAAGAGAACATGAGGGAACATGAGAGAACATGAGGGATTCAGATGGAATTGGGGTTTCAAGTGAATCATTATGTTCATGCCACGTGCTCGCGTAGGTCTACAGTAGGCTAAGAAGTGTCCGCTGTAGGTAGTTCCACTATTATGTATTTATTGTTATGAAAGCATCAAAATCTCAAAAACTAAACAAGATATGGTAAAAAGTGTGGGAAGAATATCGTCGTACTCAATCAGGTCAACAAAAAGTTATTTGTGAAAATTTTTCATATCTCGAAAAAAAAAAATTGTGTCTGGACTTAGCCTAAAAAAATTCATCGTGACTTGGCGAATAGTTTCGTGTCGACGAATTTTGATAAGTCCGTATTATACACACAATATAATATAAAATACAAACGAAATATGAAATGAAACTAAGTATCTGATAGGTCTTCCTGCTCATTGAAGAGAACATGAGGGAACATGAGAGAACATGAGGGATTCAGATGGAATTAAGGTTTCGAGTGAATCATTATGTTCATGCCACGTGCTCGCGTAGGTCCACAGTAGGCTAAGAAGTGTCCGCTGTAGGTAGTTCCACTATTATGTATTTATTTTTATGAAAGCATCAAAATCTCAAAAACTAAACAAGATATGGTAAAAAGTGTGGGAAGAATATCGTCGTACTCAATCAGGTCAACAAAAAGTTATTTGTGAAAATTTTTCATATCTCGAAAAAAAAAAAATTGTCTGGACTTAGCCTAAAAGAATTCGTCGAGACATGGCGATAATTTTCGTTTCGAAGAATTTGAATAAGTCCGTATTATACACACAATATAATGTAAAATGTGAAAGGTCTTCCTGCTCTTAGAAGAGATCATAGGCATTTTGCTCATGAGGGATTCGATGGAATTGGGGTTTCAAGTGAATTATTATGTTCATGCCACGTGCTCGCGTAAGTCTACAGTAGGCTAAGAGGTGTCCGCTGTAGGTAGTTCCACTATTATGTATTTATTGTTATGAAAGCATCAAAATCTCAAAAACTAAACAAGATATGGTAAAAAGTGTGGGAATAATATCGTTGGACTCAATCAGGTCAACAAAAAGTTATTGGTGAAAATTTTTCATATATCAAAAAATAAAATTTTGCTGGACTTGGCCTAAAAAAATTTGTTGAGGCTTGGCGATAATTTTCGTTTCGACGAATTTGAATAAGTCCTCATTATACACACAATATAATGTTAAATACAAACGAAATAGCTCAGTATAATCTGAAAGGTCTTTCTGCTCTTAGAAGAGATCATAGGCATTTGGCTCATGACGGATTCGATGGAATTGGGGTTTCAAGTGACTCAATATGTTCATGCCACGTGCTCGCGTAGGTCCACAGTAGGCTAAGAAGTGTCCGCTGTAGGTAGTTCCACTATTATGTATTTATTGTTATGAAAGCATCAAAATCTCAAAAACTAAACAAGATATGGAAAAAAGTGTAGATAGAATATCGTTGGACTCGATCAGTTCTACAAAAAGTTATGAATAAAAATTTTTCATATTCCGAAAAAAAAAAAAACTGTGTCCAGACTTAGCCTAAAAGAATTCGTCGAGACATGGCGATAATTTTCGTTTCGAAGAATTTGAATAAGTCCGTATTATACACACAATATAATGTAAAATGTGAAAGGTCTTCCTGCTCTTAGAAGAGATCATAGGCATTTTTCTCATGAGGGATTCGATGGAATTGGGGTTTCAAGTGACTCATTATGTTCATGCCACGTGCTCGAGGAGGTCTACAGTAGGCTATGTAGTGTCCGCTGTAGGTGGTTCCACTATTAATTAATTATTGTTATGAAAGCATCAAAATCTCAAAAACTAAACAAGATATGGAAAAAAGTGTAGGAAGAATATCGTTGGACTCAATCAGGTCAACAAAAAGTTATTGGTGAAAGTTTTTCATATCTCGAAAAATAAAATTTTGCTGGACTTGGCCTAAACAAATTCGTCGTGACTTGGCGAATAGTTTCGTGTCGACGAATTTTGATAAGCCCGTATTATACACACAATATAATATAAAATACAAACGAAATATGAAATGAAACTAAGTATCTGATAGGTTTCCTGCTCATTGAAGAGAACATGAGGGAACATGAGAGAACATGAGGGATTCAGATGGAATTGGGGTTTCGAGTGAATCATTATGTTCATGCCACGTGCTCGCGTAGGTCCACAGTAGGCTAAGAAGTGTCCGCTGTAGGTAGTTCCACTATTATGTATTTATTTTTATGAAAGCATCAAAATCTCAAAAACTAAACAAGATATGGTAAAAAGTGTGGGAAGAATATCGTTGGACTCAATCAGGTCAACAAAAAGTTATTTGTGAAAATTTTTCATATCTTGAAAAAAAAAATTGTGTCTGGACTTAGCCTAAAAAAATTCGTCGTGACTTGGCGAATAGTTTCGTGTGGACGAATTTTAATAAGTCCGTATTATACACAAAATATAATATAAAATACAAACGAAATATGAAATAAAACTTAGTATCTGATAGGTCTTCCTGCTCATAGAAGAGAACATGAGGGAACATGAGAGAACATGAGGGATTCAGATGGAATTGGGGTTTCAAGTGAATCATTATGTTCATGCCACGTGCTCGCGTAGGTCTACAGTAGGCTAAGAAGTGTCCGCTGTAGGTAGTTCCACTATTATGTATTTATTGTTATGAAAGCATCAAAATCTCAAAAACTAAACAAGATATGGTAAAAAGTGTGGGAAGAATATCGTTGGACTCAATCAGGTCAACAAAAAGTTATTTGTGAAAATTTTTCATATCTTGAAAAAAAAAATTGTGTCTGGACTTAGCCTAAATAAATTCGTCGTGACTTGGCGAATAGTTTCGTGTGGACGAATTTTAATAAGTCCGTATTATACACACAATATAATATAAAATACAAACGAAATATGAAATAAAACTCAGTATCTGATAGGTCTTCCTGCTCATAGAAGAGAACATGAGGGAACATGAGAGAACATGAGGGATTCAGATGGAATTGGGGTTTCGAGTGAATCATTATGTTCATGCCACGTGCTCGCGTAGGTCTACAGTAGGCTAAGAAGTGTCCGCTGTAGGTAGTTCCACTATTATGTATTTATTGTTATGAAAGCATCAAAATCTCAAAAACTAAACAAGATATGGAAAAAAGTGTAGATAGAATATCGTTGGACTCGATCAGTTCTACAAAAAGTTCTGAATAAAAATTTTTCATATTCCGAAAAAAAAAAAACTGTGTCCAGACTTAGCCTAAAAGAATTCGTCGAGACATGGCGATAATTTTACGTTTCGAAGAATTTGAATAAGTCCGTATTATACACACAATATAATGTAAAATGTGAAAGGTCTTCCTGCTCTTAGAAGAGATCATAGGCATTTTTCTCATGAGGGATTCGATGGAATTGGGGTTTCAAGTGAATCATTATGTTCATGCCACGTGCTCGCAGAGGTCTACAGTAGGCTATGTAGTGTCCGCTGTAGGTGGTTCTACTATTAAGTAATTATTGTTATCAAAATCTCAAAAACTAAACAAGATATGGAAAAAAGTGTAGGAAGAATATCGTTGGACTCAATCAGGTCAACAAAAAGTTATTGGTGAAAGTTTTTCATATCTCGAAAAATAAAATTTTGCTGGACTTGGCCTAAAAAAATTCGTCGTGACTTGGCGAATAGTTTCGTGTCGACGAATTTTGATAAGCCCGTATTATACACACAATATAATATAAAATACAAACGAAATATGAAATGAAACTAAGTATCTGATAGGTCTTCCTGCTCATTGAAGAGAACATGAGGGAACATGAGAGAACATGAGGGATTCAGATGGAATTGGGGTTTCAAATGAATCATTATGTTCATGCCACGTGCTCGCGTAGGTCTACTGTAGGCTAAGAAGTGTCCGCTGTAGGTAGTTCCACTATTATGTATTTATTGTTATGAAAGCATCAAAATCTCAAAAACTAAACAAGATATGGTAAAAAGTGTGGGCAGAATATCGTCGAACTCAATCAGGTCAACAAAAAGTTATTTGTGAAAATTTATCATATCTCGAAAAAAAAAATTGTGTCTGGACTTAGCCTTAAAAATTCGTCGTGACTTGGCGAATAGTTTCGTGTGGACGAATTTTAATAAGTCCGTATTATACACACAATATAATATAAAATACAAACGAAATATGAAATGAAACTAAGTAAGTATCTGATAGGTCTTCCTGCTCATTGAAGAGAACATGAGGGAACATGAGAGAACATGAGGGATTAAGATGGAATTGGGGTTTCGAGTGAATCATTATGTTCATGCCACGTGCTCGCGTAGGTCCACAGTAGGCTAAGAAGTGTCCGCCGTAGGTAGTTCCACTATTATGTATTTATTTTTTTGAAAGCATCAAAATCTCAAAAAATAAACAAGATATGGTAAAAAGTGTGGGAAGAATATCGTTGGACTCAATCAGGTCAAAAAGTTATTTGTGAAAATTTTTCATATCTTGAAAAAAAAAATTGTGTCTGGACTTAGCCTAAAAAAATTCGTCGTGACTTGGCGAATAGTTTCGTGTGGACGAATTTTAATAAGTCCGTATTATACACACAATATAATATAAAATACAAACGAAATATGAAATAAAAATTAGTATCTGATAGGTCTTCCTGCTCATAGAAGAGAACATGAGGGAACATGAGAGAACATGAGGGATTCAGATGGAAATGGGGTTTCAAGTGAATCATTATGTTCATGCCACGTGCTCGCGTAGGTCTACAGTAGGCTAAGAAGTGTCCGCTGTAGGTAGTTCCACTATTATGTATTTATTGTTATGAAAGCATCAAAATCTCAAAAACTAAACAAGATATGGAAAAAAGTGTAGATAGAATATCGTTGGACTCGATCAGTTCTACAAAAAGTTATGAATAAAAATTTTTCATATTCCGAAAAAAAAAAAAACTGTGTCCAGACTTAGCCTAAAAGAATTCGTCGAGACATGGCGATAATTTTCGTTTCGAAGAATTTGAATAAGTCCGTATTATACACACAATATAATGTAAAATGTGAAAGGTCTTCCTGCTCTTAGAAGAGATCATAGGCATTTTTCTCATGAGGGATTCGATGGAATTGGGGTTTCAAGTGAATTATTATGTTCATGCCACGTGCTCGCAGAGGTCTACAGTAGGCTATGTAGTGTCCGCTGTAGGTGGTTCTACTATTAAGTAATTATTGTTATCAAAATCTCAAAAACTAAACAAGATATGGAAAAAAGTGTAGGAAGAATATCGTTGGACTCAACCAGGTCAACAAAAAGTTATTGGTGAAAGTTTTTCATATCTCGAAAAATAAAATTTTGCTGGACTTGGCCTAAAAAAATTCGTCGTGACTTGGCGAATAGTTTCGTGTCGACGAATTTTGATAAGCCCGTATTATACACACAATATAATATAAAATACAAACGAAATATGAAATGAAACTAAGTATCTGATAGGTTTCCTGCTCATTGAAGAGAACATGAGGGAACATGAGAGAACATGAGGGATTCAGATGGAATTGGGGTTTCGAGTGAATCATTATGTTCATGCCACGTGCTCGCTTAGGTCCACAGTAGGCTAAGAAGTGTCCGCTGTAGGTAGTTCCACTATTATGTATTTATTTTTATGAAAGCATCAAAATCTCAAAAACTAAACAAGATATGGTAAAAAGTGCGGGAAGAATATCGTTGGACTCAATCAGGTCAACAAAAAGTTATTTGTGAACATTTTTCATATCTTGAAAAAAAAAATTGTCTGGACTTAGCCTTAAAAATTCGTCGTGACTTGGCGAATAGTTTCGTGTGGACGAATTTTAATAAGTCCGTATTATACACACAATATAATATAAAATACAAACGAAACATGAAATAAAACTTAGTATCTGATAGGTCTTCCTGCTCATAGAAGAGAACATGAGGGAACATGAGAGAACATGAGGGATTCAGATGGAATTGGGGTTTCAAGTGAATCATTATGTTCATGCCACGTGCTCGCGTAGGTCTACAGTAGGCTAAGAAGTGTCCGCTGTAGGTAGTTCCACTATTATGTATTTATTGTTATGAAAGCATCAAAATCTCAAAAACTAAACAAGATATGGTAAAAAGTGTGGGAAGAATATCGTCGTACTCAATCAGGTCAACAAAAAGTTATTCGTGAAAATTTTTCATATCTCGAAAAAAAAAAATTGTGTCTGGACTTAGCCTAAAAAAATTCATCGTGACTTGGCGAATAGTTTCGTGTCGACGAATTTTGATAAGTCCGTATTATACACACAATATAATATAAAATACAAACGAAATATGAAATGAAACTAAGTATCTGATAGGTCTTCCTGCTCATTGAAGAGAACATGAGGGAACATGAGAGAACATGAGGGATTCAGATGGAATTGGGGTTTCGAGTGAATCATTATGTTCATGCCACGTGCTCGCGTAGGTCCACAGTAGGCTAAGAAGTGTCCGCTGTAGGTAGTTCCACTATTATGTATTTATTTTTATGAAAGCATCAAAATCTCAAAAACTAAACAAGATATGGTAAAAAGTGTGGGAAGAATATCGTCGTACTCAATCAGGTCAACAAAAAGTTATTTGTGAAAATTTTTCATATCTCGAAAAAAAAAAAATTGTCTGGACTTAGCCTAAAAGAATTCGTCGAGACATGGCGATAATTTTCGTTTCGAAGAATTTGAATAAGTCCGTATTATACACACAATATAATGTAAAATGTGAAAGGTCTTCCTGCTCTTAGAAGAGATCATAGGCATTTTGCTCATGAGGGATTCGATGGAATTGGGGTTTCAAGTGAATTATTATGTTCATGCCACGTGCTCGCGTAAGTCTACAGTAGGCTAAGAGGTGTCCGCTGTAGGTAGTTCCACTATTATGTATTTATTGTTATGAAAGCATCAAAATCTCAAAAACTAAACAAGATATGGTAAAAAGTGTGGGAATAATATCGTTGGACTCAATCAGGTCAACAAAAAGTTATTGGTGAAAATTTTTCATATATCAAAAAATAAAATTTTGCTGGACTTGGCCTAAAAAAATTTGTTGAGGCTTGGCGATAATTTTCGTTTCGACGAATTTGAATAAGTCCTCATTATACACACAATATAATGTTAAATACAAACGAAATAGCTCAGTATAATCTGAAAGGTCTTTCTGCTCTTAGAAGAGATCATAGGCATTTGGCTCATGACGGATTCGATGGAATTGGGGTTTCAAGTGACTCATTATGTTCATGCCACGTGCTCGCGTAGGTCCACAGTAGGCTAAGAAGTGTCCGCTGTAGGTAGTTCCACTATTATGTATTTATTTTTATGAAAGCATCAAAATCTCAAAAACTAAACAAGATATGGTAAAAAGTGTGGGAAGAATATCGTCGTACTCAATCAGGTCAACAAAAAGTTATTTGTGAAAATTTTTCATATCTCGAAAAAAAAAAAATTGTCTGGACTTAGCCTAAAAGAATTCGTCGAGACATGGCGATAATTTTCGTTTCGAAGAATTTGAATAAGTCCGTATTATACACACAATATAATGTAAAATGTGAAAGGTCTTCCTGCTCTTAGAAGAGATCATAGGCATTTTGCTCATGAGGGATTCGATGGAATTGGGGTTTCAAGTGAATTATTATGTTCATGCCACGTGCTCGCGTAAGTCTACAGTAGGCTAAGAGGTGTCCGCTGTAGGTAGTTCCACTATTATGTATTTATTGTTATGAAAGCATCAAAATCTCAAAAACTAAACAAGATATGGTAAAAAGTGTGGGAATAATATCGTTGGACTCAATCAGGTCAACAAAAAGTTATTGGTGAAAATTTTTCATATATCAAAAAATAAAATTTTGCTGGACTTGGCCTAAAAAAATTTGTTGAGGCTTGGCGATAATTTTCGTTTCGACGAATTTGAATAAGTCCTCATTATACACACAATATAATGTTAAATACAAACGAAATAGCTCAGTATAATCTGAAAGGTCTTTCTGCTCTTAGAAGAGATCATAGGCATTTGGCTCATGACGGATTCGATGGAATTGGGGTTTCAAGTGACTCATTATGTTCATGCCACGTGCTCGCGTAGGTCCACAGTAGGCTAAGAAGTGTCCGCTGTAGGTAGTTCCACTATTATGTATTTATTGTTATGAAAGCATCAAAATCTCAAAAACTAAACAAGATATGGAAAAAAGTGTAGATAGAATATCGTTGGACTCGATCAGTTCTACAAAAAGTTATGAATAAAAATTTTTCATATTCCGAAAAAAAAAAAAAACTGTGTCCAGACTTAGCCTAAAAGAATTCGTCGAGACATGGCGATAATTTTCGTTTCGAAGAATTTGAATAAGTCCGTATTATACACACAATATAATGTAAAATGTGAAAGGTCTTCCTGCTCTTAGAAGAGATCATAGGCATTTTTCTCATGAGGGATTCGATGGAATTGGGGTTTCAAGTGACTCATTATGTTCATGCCACGTGCTCGAGGAGGTCTACAGTAGGCTATGTAGTGTCCGCTGTAGGTGGTTCCACTATTAAGTAATTATTGTTATGAAAGCATCAAAATCTCAAAAACTAAACAAGATATGGTAAAAAGTGTGGGAAGAATATCGTTGGACTCAATCAGGTCAACAAAAAGTTATTTGTGAAAATTTTTCATATCTTGAAAAAAAAAATTGTGTCTGGACTTAGCCTAAAAAAATTCGTCGTGACTTGGCGAATAGTTTCGTGTGGACGAATTTTAATAAGTCCGTATTATACACAAAATATAATATAAAATACAAACGAAATATGAAATAAAACTTAGTATCTGATAGGTCTTCCTGCTCATAGAAGAGAACATGAGGGAACATGAGAGAACATGAGGGATTCAGATGGAATTGGGGTTTCAAGTGAATCATTATGTTCATGCCACGTGCTCGCGTAGGTCTACAGTAGGCTAAGAAGTGTCCGCTGTAGGTAGTTCCACTATTATGTATTTATTGTTATGAAAGCATCAAAATCTCAAAAACTAAACAAGATATGGTAAAAAGTGTGGGAAGAATATCGTTGGACTCAATCAGGTCAACAAAAAGTTATTTGTGAAAATTTTTCATATCTTGAAAAAAAAAATTGTGTCTGGACTTAGCCTAAATAAATTCGTCGTGACTTGGCGAATAGTTTCGTGTGGACGAATTTTAATAAGTCCGTATTATACACACAATATAATATAAAATACAAACGAAATATGAAATAAAACTCAGTATCTGATAGGTCTTCCTGCTCATAGAAGAGAACATGAGGGAACATGAGAGAACATGAGGGATTCAGATGGAATTGGGGTTTCGAGTGAATCATTATGTTCATGCCACGTGCTCGCGTAGGTCTACAGTAGGCTAAGAAGTGTCCGCTGTAGGTAGTTCCACTATTATGTATTTATTGTTATGAAAGCATCAAAATCTCAAAAACTAAACAAGATATGGAAAAAAGTGTAGATAGAATATCGTTGGACTCGATCAGTTCTACAAAAAGTTCTGAATAAAAATTTTTCATATTCCGAAAAAAAAAAATCTGTGTCCAGACTTAGCCTAAAAGAATTCGTCGAGACATGGCGATAATTTTACGTTTCGAAGAATTTGAATAAGTCCGTATTATACACACAATATAATGTAAAATGTGAAAGGTCTTCCTGCTCTTAGAAGAGATCATAGGCATTTTTCTCATGAGGGATTCGATGGAATTGGGGTTTCAAGTGAATCATTATGTTCATGCCACGTGCTCGCAGAGGTCTACAGTAGGCTATGTAGTGTCCGCTGTAGGTGGTTCTACTATTAAGTAATTATTGTTATCAAAATCTCAAAAACTAAACAAGATATGGAAAAAAGTGTAGGAAGAATATCGTTGGACTCAATCAGGTCAACAAAAAGTTATTGGTGAAAGTTTTTCATATCTCGAAAAATAAAATTTTGCTGGACTTGGCCTAAAAAAATTCGTCGTGACTTGGCGAATAGTTTCGTGTCGACGAATTTTGATAAGCCCGTATTATACACACAATATAATATAAAATACAAACGAAATATGAAATGAAACTAAGTAAGTATCTGATAGGTCTTCCTGCTCATTGAAGAGAACATGAGGGAACATGAGAGAACATGAGGGATTAAGATGGAATTGGGGTTTCGAGTGAATCATTATGTTCAAGCCACGTGCTCGCTTAGGTCCACAGTAGGCTAAGAAGTGCCCGCTGTAGGTAGTTCCACTATTATGTATTTATTTTTATGAAAGCATCAAAATCTCAAAAACTAAACAAGATATGGTAAAAAGTGTGGGAAGAATATCGTCGGACTCAATCAGGTCAACAAAAAGTTATTTATGAAAATTTTTCATATCTCGAAAAAAAAAAAATTGTATCTGGACTTAGCCTAAAAAAATTCGTCGTGACTTGGCGAATAGTTTCGTGTCGACAAATTTTGATAAGCCCGTATTATACACACAATATAATATAAAATAAAAACGAAATATGAAATGAAACTAAGTAAGTATCTGATAGGTCTTCCTGCTCATTGAAGAGAACATGAGGGAACATGAGAGAACATGAGGGATTAAGATGGAATTGGGGTTTCAAGTGAATCATTATGTTCATGCCACGTGCTCGCAGAGGTCTACAGTAGGCTATGTAGTGTCCGCTGTAGGTGGTTCTACTATTAAGTAATTATTGTTATCAAAATCTCAAAAACTAAACAAGATATGGAAAAAAGTGTAGGAAGAATATCGTTGGACTCAATCAGGTCAACAAAAAGTTATTGGTGAAAGTTTTTCATATCTCGAAAAATAAAATTTTGCTGGACTTGGCCTAAAAAAATTCGTCGTGACTTGGCGAATAGTTTCGTGTCGACGAATTTTGATAAGCCCGTATTATACACACAATATAATATAAAATACAAACGAAATATGAAATGAAACTAAGTATCTGATAGGTCTTCCTGCTCATTGAAGAGAACATGAGGGAACATGAGAGAACATGAGGGATTCAGATGGAATTGGGGTTTCAAGTGAATCATTATGTTCATGCCACGTGCTCGCGTAGGTCTACAGTAGGCTAAGAAGTGTCCGCTGTAGGTAGTTCCACTATTATGTATTTATTGTTATGAAAGCATCAAAATCTCAAAAACTAAACAAGATATGGTAAAAAGTGTGGGCAGAATATCGTCGAACTCAATCAGGTCAACAAAAAGTTATTTGTGAAAATTTTTCATATCTCGAAAAAAAAAATTGTGTCTGGACTTAGCCTTAAAAATTCGTCGTGACTTGGCGAATAGTTTCGTGTGGACGAATTTTAATAAGTCCGTATTATACACACAATATAATATAAAATACAAACGAAATATGAAATGAAACTAAGTAAGTATCTGATAGGTCTTCCTGCTCATTGAAGAGAACATGAGGGAACATGAGAGAACATGAGGGATTAAGATGGAATTGGGGTTTCGAGTGAATCATTATGTTCATGCCACGTGCTCGCGTAGGTCCACAGTAGGCTAAGAAGTGTCCGCCGTAAGTAGTTCCACTATTATGTATTTATTTTTATGAAAGCATCAAAATCTCAAAAAATAAACAAGATATGGTAAAAAGTGTGGGAAGAATATCGTTGGACTCAATCAGGTCAAAAAGTTATTTGTGAAAATTTTTCATATCTTGAAAAAAAAAATTGTGTCTGGACTTAGCCTAAAAAAATTCGTCGTGACTTGGCGAATAGTTTCGTGTGGACGAATTTTAATAAGTCCGTATTATACACACAATATAATATAAAATACAAACGAAATATGAAATAAAAATTAGTATCTGATAGGTCTTCCTGCTCATAGAAGAGAACATGAGGGAACATGAGAGAACATGAGGGATTCAGATGGAAATGGGGTTTCAAGTGAATCATTATGTTCATGCCACGTGCTCGCGTAGGTCTACAGTAGGCTAAGAAGTGTCCGCTGTAGGTAGTTCCACTTTATGTATTTATTGTTATGAAAGCATCAAAATCTCAAAAACTAAACAAGATATGGTAAAAAGTGTGGGAAGAATATCGTTGGACTCAACCAGGTCAACAAAAAGTTATTGGTGAAAATTTTTCATATCTCGAAATAAAATTTTGCTCGACTTGGCCTAAAAAAATTTGTCGAGGCTTGGCGATAAGTTTCGTTTCGACGAATTTGAATAAGTCCTTATTATACACACAATATAATGTTAAATACAAACGAAATAGCTCAGTATAATCTGAAAGGTCTTTCTGCTCTTAGAAGAGATCATAGGCATTTGGCTCATGAGGGATTCGATGGAATTGGGGTTTCAAGTGACTCATTATGTTCATGCCACGTGCTCGAGGAGATCTACAGTAGGCTATGTAGTGTCCGCTGTAGGTGGTTCCACTATTAAGTAATTATTGTTATGAAAGCATCAAAATCTCAAAAACTAAACAATATATGGTAAAAAGTGTGGAAAGAATATGGTCTGACTCAATCAGGTCAACAAAAAGTTATTTATGAAAATTTTTCATATCTCGAAAAAAAAAAAATTGTGTCTGGACTTAGCCTATAAAAATTCGTCGTGACTTGGCGAATAGTTTCGTGTCGACGAATTTTGATAAGCCCGTATTATACACACAATATAATATAAAATACAAACGAAATATGAAATGAAACTAAGTATCTGATAGGTCTTCCTGCTCATTGAAGAGAACATGAGGGAACATGAGAGAACATGAGGGATTCAGATGGAATTGGGGTTTCGAGTGAATCATTATGTTCATGCCACGTGCTCGCGTAGGTCTACAGTAGCCTAAGAAGTGTCCGCTGTAGGTAGTTCCACTATTATGTATTTATTGTTATGAAAGCATCAAAATCTCAAAAACTAAACAAGATATGGTAAAAAGTATGGGAAGAATATCGTCGTACTCAATCAGGTCAACAAAAAGTTATTTGTGAAAATTTTTCATATCTCGAAAAAAAAAATTGTGTCTGGACTTAGCCTAAAAAAATTCATCGTGACTTGGCGAATAGTTTCGTGTCGACGAATTTTGATAAGTCCGTATTAATATAATATAAAATAAAAACGAAATATGAAATGAAACTAAGTAAGTATCTGATAGGTCTTCCTGCTCATTGAAGAGAACATGAGGGAACATGAGAGAACATGAGGGATTAAGATGGAATTGGGGTTTCGAGAGAATCATTATGTTCATGCCACGTGCTCGCTTAGGTCCACAGTAGGCTAAGAAGTGTCCGCTGTAGGTAGTTCCACTATTATGTATTTATTTTTATGAAAGCATCAAAATCTCAAAAACTAAACAAGATATGGTAAAAAGTGTGGGAAGAATATCGTTGGACTCAATCAGGTCAACAAAAAGTTATTTGAAAATTTTTCATATCTTGAAAAAAAAAATTGTGTCTGGACTTAGCCTAAAAAAATTCGTCGTGACTTGGCGAATAGTTTCGTGTGGACGAATTTTAATAAGTCCGTATTATACACACAATATAATATAAAATACAAACGAAATATGAAATAAAACTCAGTATCTGATAGGTCTTCCTGCTCATAGAAGAGAACATGAGGGAACATGAGAGAACATGAGGGATTCAGATGGAATTGGGGTTTCAAGTGAATCATTATGTTCATGCCACGTGCTCGCGTAGGTCTACAGTAGGCTAAGAAGTGTCCGCTGTAGGTAGTTCCACTATTATGTATTTATTGTTATGAAAGCATCAAAATCTCAAAAACTAAACAAGATATGGAAAAAAGTGTAGATAGAATATCGTTGGACTCGATCAGTTCTACAAAAAGTTATGAATAAAAATTTTTCATATTCCGAAAAAAAAAAAAAACTGTGTCCAGACTTAGCCTAAAAGAATTCGTCGAGACATGGCGATAATTTTCGTTTCGAAGAATTTGAATAAGTCCGTATTATACACACAATATAATGTAAAATGTGAAAGGTCTTCCTGCTCTTAGAAGAGATCATAGGCATTTTTCTCATGAGGGATTCGATGGAATTGGGGTTTCAAGTGAATTATTATGTTCATGCCACGTGCTCGCAGAGGTCTACAGTAGGCTATGTAGTGTCCGCTGTAGGTGGTTCTACTATTAAGTAATTATTGTTATCAAAATCTCAAAAACTAAACAAGATATGGAAAAAAGTGTAGGAAGAATATCGTTGGACTCAACCAGGTCAACAAAAAGTTATTGGTGAAAGTTTTTCATATCTCGAAAAATAAAATTTTGCTGGACTTGGCCTAAAAAAATTCGTCGTGACTTGGCGAATAGTTTCGTGTCGACGAATTTTGATAAGCCCGTATTATACACACAATATAATATAAAATACAAACGAAATATGAAATGAAACTAAGTATCTGATAGGTTTCCTGCTCATTGAAGAGAACATGAGGGAACATGAGAGAACATGAGGGATTCAGATGGAATTGGGGTTTCGAGTGAATCATTATGTTCATGCCACGTGCTCGCTTAGGTCCACAGTAGGCTAAGAAGTGTCCGCTGTAGGTAGTTCCACTATTATGTATTTATTTTTATGAAAGCATCAAAATCTCAAAAACTAAACAAGATATGGTAAAAAGTGCGGGAAGAATATCGTTGGACTCAATCAGGTCAACAAAAAGTTATTTGTGAACATTTTTCATATCTTGAAAAAAAAAAATTGTCTGGACTTAGCCTTAAAAATTCGTCGTGACTTGGCGAATAGTTTCGTGTGGACGAATTTTAATAAGTCCGTATTATACACACAATATAATATAAAATACAAACGAAATATGAAATAAAACTTAGTATCTGATAGGTCTTCCTGCTCATAGAAGAGAACATGAGGGAACATGAGAGAACATGAGGGATTCAGATGGAATTGGGGTTTCAAGTGAATCATTATGTTCATGCCACGTGCTCGCGTAGGTCTACAGTAGGCTAAGAAGTGTCCGCTGTAGGTAGTTCCACTATTATGTATTTATTGTTATGAAAGCATCAAAATCTCAAAAACTAAACAAGATATGGAAAAAAGTGTAGATAGAATATCGATGGACTCGATCATTTCCACAAAAAGTTATGAGTGAAAATTTTTGATATTTCGAAAAAAAAAAAAACTGTGTCCAGACTTAGCCTAAAAGAATTCGTCGAGACATGGCAATAATTTTCGTTTCGAAGAATTTGAATAAGTCCGTATTATACACACAATATAATGTAAAATGTGAAAGGTCTTCCTGCTCTTAGAAGAGATCATAGGCATTTAGCTCATGAGGGATTCGATGGAATTGGGGTTTCAAGTGAATCATTATGTTCATGCCACGTGCTCGCAGAGGTCTACAGTAGGCTATGTAGTGTCTGCTGTAGGTGGTTCTACTATTAAAAAATTATTTTTATCAAAATCTGAAAAACTAAACAAGATATGGAAAAAAGTGTAGGAAGAAGATCGTTGGACTCAATCAGGTCAACAAAAAGTTATTGGTGAAAATTTTTCATATCTCGAGAAATAAAATTTTGCTGGACTTGGCCTAAAAAAATTTGTCGAGGCTTGGCGATAATTTTCGTTTCGACGAATTTGAATAAGTCCTCATTATACACACAATATAATGCTAAATACAAACGAAATAGCTCGATATAATCTGAAAGGTCTTTCTGCTCTTAGAAGAGATCATAGGCATTTGGCTCATGAGGGATTCGATGGAATTGGGGTTTGAAGTGACTCATTATGTTCATGCCACGTGCTCGAGGAGGTCTACAGTAGGCTATGTAGTGTCCGCTGTAGGTGGTTCCACTATTAAGTAATTATTGTTATGAAAGCATCAAAATCTCAAAAACTACACAAGATATGGTAAAAAGTGTGGGAAGAATATCGTCGTACTCAATCAGGTCAACAAAAAGTTATTTGTGAAAATTTTTCATATCTCGAAAAAAAAAAAAATTGTGTCTGGACTTAGCCTAAAAAAATTCATCGTGACTTGGCGAATAGTTTCGTGTCGACGAATTTTGATAAGTCCGTATTAATATAATATAAAATAAAAACGAAATATGAAATGAAACTAAATATCTGATAGGTCTTCCTGCTCATTGAAGAGAACATGAGGGAACATGAGAGAACATGAGGGATTCAGATGGAATTGAGGTTTCGAGTGAATCATTATGTTCATGCCACGTGCTCGCGTAGGTCCACAGTAGGCTAAGAAGTGTCTGCTGTAGGTAGTTCCACTATTATGTATTTATTGTTATGAAAGCATCAAAATCTCAAAAACTAAACAAGATATGGAAAAAAGTGTAGATAGAATATCGTTGGACTCGATCAGTTCTACAAAAATTTCTGAATAAAAATTTTTCATATTCCGAAAAAAAAAAAACTGTGTCCAGACTTAGCCTAACAGAATTCGTCGAGACATGGCGATAATTTTCGTTTCGAAGAATTTGAATAAGTCCGTATTATACACACAATATAATGTAAAATGTGAAAGGTCTTCCTGCTCTTAAAAGAGATCATAGGCATTTTTCTCATGAGGGATTCGATGGAATTGGGGTTTCAAGTGAATCATTATGTTCATGCCACGTGCTCGCAGAGGTCTACAGTAGGCTATGTAGTGTCCGCTGTAGGTGGTTCTACTATTAAGTAATTATTGTTATCAAAATCTCAAAAACTAAACAAGATATGGAAAAAAGTGTAGGAAGAATATCGTTGGACTCAATCAGGTCAACAAAAAGTTATTGGTGAAAGATTTTCATATCTCGAAAAATAAAATTTTGCTGGACTTGGCCTAAAAAAATTCGTCGTGACTTGGCGAATAGTTTCGTGTCGACGAATTTTGATAAGCCCGTATTATACACAAAATATAATATAAAATACAAACGAAATATGAAATAAAACTTAGTATCTGATAGGTCTTCCTGCTCATAGAAGAGAACATGAGGGAACATGAGAGAACATGAGGGATTCAGATGGAATTGGGGTTTCAAGTGAATCATTATGTTCATGCCACGTGCTCGCGTAGGTCTACAGTAGGCTAAGAAGTGTCCGCTGTAGGTAGTTCCACTATTATGTATTTATTGTTATGAAAGCATCAAAATCTCAAAAACTAAACAAGATATGGTAAAAAGTGTGGGAAGAATATCGTCGTACTCAATCAGGTCAACAAAAAGTTATTTGTGAAAATTTTTCATATCTCGAAAAAAAAAAAATTGTGTCTGGACTTAGCCTAAAAAAATTCATCGTGACTTGGCGAATAGTTTCGTGTCGACGAATTTTGATAAGTCCGTATTATACACACAATATAATATAAAATACAAACGAAATATGAAATGAAACTAAGTATCTGATAGGTCTTCCTGCTCATTGAAGAGAACATGAGGGAACATGAGAGAACATGAGGGATTCAGATGGAATTGGGGTTTCGAGTGAATCATTATGTTCATGCCACGTGCTCGCGTAGGTCCACAGTAGGCTAAGAAGTGTCCGCTGTAGGTAGTTCCACTATTATGTATTTATTTTTATGAAAGCATCAAAATCTCAAAAACTAAACAAGATATGGTAAAAAGTGTGGGAAGAATATCGTCGTACTCAATCAGGTCAACAAAAAGTTATTTGTGAAAATTTTTCATATCTCGAAAAAAAAAAAATTGTCTGGACTTAGCCTGAAAGAATTCGTCGAGACATGGCGATAATTTTCGTTTCGAAGAATTTGAATAAGTCCGTATTATACACACAATATAATGTAAAATGTGAAAGGTCTTCCTGCTCTTAGAAGAGATCATAGGCATTTTGCTCATGAGGGATTCGATGGAATTGGGGTTTCAAGTGAATTATTATGTTCATGCCACGTGCTCGCGTAAGTCTACAGTAGGCTAAGAAGTGTCCGCTGTAGGTAGTTCCACTATTATGTATTTATTGTTATGAAAGCATCAAAATCTCAAAAACTAAACAAGATATGGTAAAAAGTGTGGGAATAATATCGTTGGACTCAATCAGGTGAACAAAAAGTTATTGGTGAAAATTTTTCATATATCGAAAAATAAAATTTTGCTGGACTTGGCCTAAAAAAATTTGTTGAGGCTTGGCGATAATTTTCGTTTCGACGAATTTGAATAAGTCCTCATTATACACACAATATAATGTTAAATACAAACGAAATAGCTCAGTATAATCTGAAAGGTCTTTCTACTCTTAGAAGAGATCATAGGCATTTGGCTCATGACGGATTCGATGGAATTGGGGTTTCAAGTGACTCATTATGTTCATGCCACGTGCTCGCGTAGGTCCACAGTAGGCTACGAAGTGTCTGCTGTAGGTAGTTCCACTATTATGTATTTATTGTTATGAAAGCATCAAAATCTCAAAAACTAAACAAGATATGGAAAAAAGTGTAGATAGAATATCGTTGGACTCGATCAGTTCTACAAAAAGTTATGAATAAAAATTTTTCATATTCCGAAAAAAAAAAAAACTGTGTCCAGACTTAGCCTAAAAGAATTCGTCGAGACATGGCGATAATTTTCGTTTCGAAGAATTTGAATAAGTCCGTATTATACACACAATATAATGTAAAATGTGAAAGGTCTTCCTGCTCTTAGAAGAGATCATAGGCATTTTTCTCATGAGGGATTCGATGGAATTGGGGTTTCAAGTGACTCATTATGTTCATGCCACGTGCTCGAGGAGGTCTACAGTAGGCTATGTAGTGTCCGCTGTAGGTGGTTCCACTATTAAGTAATTATTGTTATGAAAGCATCAAAATCTCAAAAACTAAACAAGATATGGTAAAAAGTGTGGGAAGAATATCGTCGGACTCAATCAGGTCAACAAAAAGTTATTTGTGAAAATTTTTCATATCTCGAAAAAAAAAAATTGTATCTGGACTTAGCCTAAAAAAATTCGTCGTGACTTGGCGAATAGTTTCGTGTCGACGAATTTTGATAAGCCCGTATTATACACACAATATAATATAAAATACAAACGAAATATGAAATGAAACTAAGTAAGTATCTGATAGGTCTTCCTGCTCATTGAAGAGAACATGAGGGAACATGAGAGAACATGAGGGATTAAGATGGAATTGGGGTTTCAAGTGAATCATTATGTTCATGCCACGTGCTCGCAGAGGTCTACAGTAGGCTATGTAGTGTCCGCTGTAGGTGGTTCTACTATTAAGTAATTATTGTTATCAAAATCTCAAAAACTAAACAAGATATGGAAAAAAGTGTAGGAAGAATATCGTTGGACTCAATCAGGTCAACAAAAAGTTATTTGTAAAAGTTTTTCATATCTCGAAAAATAAAATTTTGCTGGACTTGGCCTAAAAAAATTCGTCGTGACTTGGCGAATAGTTTCGTGTCGACGAATTTTGATAAGTCCGTATTGATATAATATAAAATAAAAACGAAATATGAAATGAAACTAAGTATCTGATAGGTCTTCCTGCTCATTGAAGAGAACATGAGGGAACATGAGAGAACATGAGGGATTCAGATGGAATTGGGGTTTCGAGTGAATCATTATGTTCATGCCACGTGCTCGCGTAGGTCCACAGTAGGCTAAGAAGTGTCCGCTGTAGGTAGTTCCACTATTATGTATTTATTTTTATGAAAGCATCAAAATCTCAAAAAATAAACAAGATATGGTAAAAGTGTGGAAAGAATATCGTTGGACTCAATCAGGTCAACAAAAAGTTATTTGTGAAAATTTTTCATATCTTGAAAAAAAAAATTGTGTCTGGACTTAGCCTAAATAAATTCGTCGTGACTTGGCGAATAGTTTCGTGTGGACGAATTTTAATAAGTCCGTATTATACACACAATATAATATAAAATACAAACGAAATATGAAATAAAACTCAGTATCTGATAGGTCTTCCTGCTCATAGAAGAGAACATGAGGGAACATGAGAGAACATGAGGGATTCAGATGGAATTGGGGTTTCAAGTGAATCATTATGTTCATGCCACTTGCTCGCGTAGGTCTACAGTAGGCTAAGAAGTGTCCGCTGTAGGTAGTTCCACTATTATGTATTTATTGTTATGAAAGCATCAAAATCTCAAAAACTAAACAAGATATGGAAAAAAGTGTAGATAGAATATCGTTGGACTCGATCAGTTCTACAAAAAGTTATGAATAAAAATTTTCCATATTCCGAAAAAAAAAAAACTGTGTCCAGACTTAGCCTAAAAGAATTCGTCGAGACATGGCGATAATTTTCGTTTCGAAGAATTTGAATAAGTCCGTATTATACACACAATATAATGTAAAATGTGAAAGGTCTTCCTGCTCTTAGAAGAGATCATAGGCATTTTTCTCATGAGGGATTCGATGGAATTGGGGTTTCAAGTGAATCATTATGTTCATGCCACGTGCTCGCGTAAGTCTACAGTAGGCTAAGAAGTGTCCGCTGTAGGTAGTTCCACTATTATGTATTTATTGTTATGAAAGCATCAAAATCTCAAAAACTAAACAAGATATGGAAAAAAGTGTAGAAAGAATATCGTTGGACTCAACCAGGTCAACAAAAAGTTATTGGTGAAAGTTTTTCATATCTCGAAAAATAAAATTTTGCTGGACTTGGCCTAAAAAAATTCGTCGTGACTTGGCGAATAGTTTCGTGTCGACGAATTTTGATAAGCCCGTATTATACACACAATATAATATAAAATACAAACGAAATATGAAATGAAACTAAGTATCTGATAGGTTTCCTGCTCATTGAAGAGAACATGAGGGAACATGAGAGAACATGAGGGATTCAGATGGAATTGGGGTTTCGAGTGAATCATTATGTTCATGCCACGTGCTCGCTTAGGTCCACAGTAGGCTAAGAAGTGTCCGCTGTAGGTAGTTCCACTATTATGTATTTATTTTTATGAAAGCATCAAAATCTCAAAAACTAAACAAGATATGGTAAAAAGTGCGGGAAGAATATCGTTGGACTCAATCAGGTCAACAAAAAGTTATTTGTGAACATTTTTCATATCTTGAAAAAAAAAAATTGTCTGGACTTAGCCTTAAAAATTCGTCGTGACTTGGCGAATAGTTTCGTGTGGACGAATTTTAATAAGTCCGTATTATACACACAATATAATATAAAATACAAACGAAATATGAAATAAAACTTAGTATCTGATAGGTCTTCCTGCTCATAGAAGAGAACATGAGGGAACATGAGAGAACATGAGGGATTCAGATGGAATTGGGGTTTCAAGTGAAACATTATGTTCATGCCACGTGCTCGCGTAGGTCTACAGTAGGCTAAGAAGTGTCCGCTGTAGGTAGTTCCACTATTATGTATTTATTGTTATGAAAGCATCAAAATCTCAAAAACTAAACAAGATATGGAAAAAAGTGTAGATAGAATATCGATGGACTCGATCATTTCCACAAAAAGTTATGAGTGAAAATTTTTGATATTTCGAAAAAAAAAAAAACTGTGTCCAGACTTAGCCTAAAAGAATTCGTCGAGACATGGCAATAATTTTCGTTTCGAAGAATTTGAATAAGTCCGTATTATACACACAATATAATGTAAAATGTGAAAGGTCTTCCTGCTCTTAGAAGAGATCATAGGCATTTAGCTCATGAGGGATTCGATGGAATTGGGGTTTCAAGTGAATCATTATGTTCATGCCACGTGCTCGCAGAGGTCTACAGTAGGCTATGTAGTGTCTGCTGTAGGTGGTTCTACTATTAAAAAATTATTTTTATCAAAACCTGAAAAACTAAACAAGATATGGAAAAAAGTGTAGGAAGAATATCGTTGGACTCAATCAGGTCAACAAAAAGTTATTGGTGAAAATTTTTCATATCTCGAGAAATAAAATTTTGCTGGACTTGGCCTAAAAAAATTTGTCGAGGCTTGGCGATAATTTTCGTTTCGACGAATTTGAATAAGTCCTCATTATACACACAATATAATGCTAAATACAAACGAAATAGCTCGGTATAATCTGAAAGGTCTTTCTGCTCTTAGAAGAGATCATAGGCATTTGGCTCATGAGGGATTCGATGGAATTGGGGTTTGAAGTGACTCATTATGTTCATGCCACGTGCTCGAGGAGGTCTACAGTAGGCTATGTAGTGTCCGCTGTAGGTGGTTCCACTATTAAGTAATTATTGTTATGAAAGCATCAAAATCTCAAAAACTACACAAGATATGGTAAAAAGTGTGGGAAGAATATCGTCGTACTCAATCAGGTCAACAAAAAGTTATTTGTGAAAATTTTTCATATCTCGAAAAAAAAAATTGTGTCTGGACTTAGCCTAAAAAAATTCATCGTGACTTGGCGAATAGTTTCGTGTCGACGAATTTTGATAAGTCCGTATTAATATAATATAAAATAAAAACGAAATATGAAATGAAACTAAATATCTGATAGGTCTTCCTGCTCATTGAAGAGAACATGAGGGAACATGAGAGAACATGAGGGATTCAGATGGAATTGAGGTTTCGACTGAATCATTATGTTCATGCCACGTGCTCGCAGAGGTCTACAGTAGGCTATGTAGTGTCCGCTGTAGGTGGTTCTACTATTAAGTAATTATTGTTATCAAAATCTCAAAAACTAAACAAGATATGGAAAAAAGTGTAGGAAGAATATCGTTGGACTCAATCAGGTCAACAAAAAGTTATTGGTGAAAGTTTTTCATATCTCGAAAAATAAAATTTTGCTGGACTTGGCCTAAAAAAATTCGTCGTGACTTGGCGAATAGTTTCGTGTCGACGAATTTTGATAAGCCCGTATTATACACAAAATATAATATAAAATACAAACGAAATATGAAATAAAACTTAGTATCTGATAGGTCTTCCTGCTCATAGAAGAGAACATGAGGGAACATGAGAGAACATGAGGGATTCAGATGGAATTGGGGTTTCAAGTGAATCATTATGTTCATGCCACGTGCTCGCGTAGGTCTACAGTAGGCTAAGAAGTGTCCGCTGTAGGTAGTTCCACTATTATGTATTTATTGTTATGAAAGCATCAAAATCTCAAAAACTAAACAAGATATGGTAAAAAGTGTGGGAAGAATATCGTCGTACTCAATCAGGTCAACAAAAAGTTATTTGTGAAAATTTTTCATATCTCGAAAAAAAAAAAATTGTGTCTGGACTTAGCCTAAAAAAATTCATCGTGACTTGGCGAATAGTTTCGTGTCGACGAATTTTGATAAGTCCGTATTATACACACAATATAATATAAAATACAAACGAAATATGAAATGAAACTAAGTATCTGATAGGTCTTCCTGCTCATTGAAGAGAACATGAGGGAACATGAGAGAACATGAGGGATTCAGATGGAATTGGGGTTTCGAGTGAATCATTATGTTCATGCCACGTGCTCGCGTAGGTCCACAGTAGGCTAAGAAGTGTCCGCTGTAGGTAGTTCCACTATTATGTATTTATTTTTATGAAAGCATCAAAATCTCAAAAACTAAACAAGATATGGTAAAAAGTGTGGGAAGAATATCGTCGTACTCAATCAGGTCAACAAAAAGTTATTTGTGAAAATTTTTCATATCTCGAAAAAAAAAAAATTGTCTGGACTTGGCCTAAAAAAATTTGTTGAGGCTTGGCGATAATTTTCGTTTCGACGAATTTGAATAAGTCCTCATTATACACACAATATAATGTTAAATACAAACGAAATAGCTCAGTATAATCTGAAAGGTCTTTCTGCTCTTAGAAGAGATCATAGGCATTTTGCTCATGAGGGATTCGATGGAATTGGGGTTTCAAGTGAATTATTATGTTCATGCCACGTGCTCGCGTAAGTCTACAGTAGGCTAAGAAGTGTCCGCTGTAGGTAGTTCCACTATTATGTATTTATTGTTATGAAAGCATCAAAATCTCAAAAACTAAACAAGATATGGTAAAAAGTGTGGGAATAATATCGTTGGATTCAATCAGGTAAACAAAAAGTTATTGGTGAAAATTTTTCATATATCGAAAAATAAAATTTTGCTGGACTTGGCCTAAAAAAATTTGTTGAGGCTTGGCGATAATTTTCGTTTCGACGAATTTGAATAAGTCCTCATTATACACACAATATAATGTTAAATACAAACGAAATAGCTCAGTATAATCTGAAAGGTCTTTCTGCTCTTAGAAGAGATCATAGGCATTTGGCTCATGACGGATTCGATGGAATTGGGGTTTCAAGTGACTCATTATGTTCATGCCACGTGCTCGCGTAGGTCCACAGTAGGCTACGAAGTGTCTGCTGTAGGTAGTTCCACTATTATGTATTTATTGTTATGAAAGCATCAAAATCTCAAAAACTAAACAAGATATGGAAAAAAGTGTAGATAGAATATCGTTGGACTCGATCAGTTCTACAAAAAGTTATGAATAAAAATTTTTCATATTCCGAAAAAAAAAAAAACTGTGTCCAGACTTAGCCTAAAAGAATTCGTCGAGACATGGCGATAATTTTCGTTTCGAAGAATTTGAATAAGTCCGTATTATACACACAATATAATGTAAAATGTGAAAGGTCTTCCTGCTCTTAGAAGAGATCATAGGCATTTTTCTCATGAGGGATTCGATGGAATTGGGGTTTCAAGTGACTCATTATGTTCATGCCACGTGCTCGAGGAGGTCTACAGTAGGCTATGTAGTGTCCGCTGTAGGTGGTTCCACTATTAAGTAATTATTGTTATGAAAGCATCAAAATCTCAAAAACTAAACAAGATATGGTAAAAAGTGTGGGAAGAATATCGTCGGACTCAATCAGGTCAACAAAAAGTTATTTGTGAAAATTTTTCATATCTCGAAAAAAAAAAATTGTATCTGGACTTAGCCTAAAAAAATTCGTCGTGACTTGGCGAATAGTTTCGTGTCGACGAATTTTGATAAGCCCGTATTATACACACAATATAATATAAAATACAAACGAAATATGAAATGAAACTAAGTAAGTATCTGATAGGTCTTCCTGCTCATTGAAGAGAACATGAGGGAACATGAGAGAACATGAGGGATTAAGATGGAATTGGGGTTTCAAGTGAATCATTATGTTCATGCCACGTGCTCGCAGAGGTCTACAGTAGGCTATGTAGTGTCCGCTGTAGGTGGTTCTACTATTAAGTAATTATTGTTATCAAAATCTCAAAAACTAAACAAGATATGGAAAAAAGTGTAGGAAGAATATCGTTGGACTCAATCAGGTCAACAAAAAGTTATTTGTAAAAGTTTTTCATATCTCGAAAAATAAAATTTTGCTGGACTTGGCCTAAAAAAATTCGTCGTGACTTGGCGAATAGTTTCGTGTCGACGAATTTTGATAAGCCCGTATTATACACACAATATAATATAAAATACAAACGAAATATGAAATGAAACTAAGTATCTGATAGGTTTCCTGCTCATTGAAGAGAACATGAGGGAACATGAGAGAACATGAGGGATTCAGATGGAATTGGGGTTTCGAGTGAATCATTATGTTCATGCCACGTGCTCGCGTAGGTCCACAGTAGGCTAAGAAGTGTCCGCTGTAGGTAGTTACACTATTATGTATTTATTTTTATGAAAGCATCAAAATCTCAAAAACTAAACAAGATATGGTAAAAAGTGTGGGAAGAATATCGTTGGACTCAATCAGGTCAACAAAAAGTTATTTGTGAAAATTTTTCATATCTTGAAAAAAAAAATTGTGTCTGGACTTAGCCTAAAAAAATTCGTCGTGACTTGGCGAATAGTTTCGTGTGGACGAATTTTAATAAGTCCGTATTATACACACAATATAATATAAAATACAAACGAAATATGAAATAAAAATTAGTATCTGATAGGTCTTCCTGCTCATTGAAGAGAACATGAGGGAACATGAGAGAACATGAGGGATTCAGATGGAATTGGGGTTTCGAGTGAATCATTATGTTCATGCCACGTGCTCGCGTAGGTCTACAGTAGGCTAAGAAGTGTCCGCTGTAGGTAGTTCCACTATTATGTATTTATTGTTATGAAAGCATCAAAATCTCAAAAACTAAACAAGATATGGAAAAAAGTGTAGATAGAATATCGTTGGACTCGATCAGTTCTACAAAAAGTTATGAATAAAAATTTTCCATATTCCGAAAAAAAAAAAACTGTGTCCAGACTTAGCCTAAAAGAATTCGTCGAGACATGGCGTTAATTTTCGTTTCGAAGAATTTGAATAAGTCCGTATTATACACACAATATAATGTAAAATGTGAAAGGTCTTCCTGCTCTTAGAAGAGATCATAGGCATTTTTCTCATGAGGGATTCGATGGAATTGGGGTTTCAAGTGAATCATTATGTTCATGCCACGTGCTCGCAGAGGTCTACAGTAGGCTAAGAAGTGTCCGCTGTAGGTAGTTCCACTATTATGTATTTATTGTTATGAAAGCATCAAAATCTCAAAAACTAAACAAGATATGGTAAAAAGTGTGGGAAGAATATCGTCGTACTCAATCAGGTCAACAAAAAGTTATTTGTGAAAATTTTTCATATCTCGAAAAAAAAAAAAATTGTGTCTGGACTTAGCCTAAAAGAATTCGTCGAGACATGGCGATAATTTTCGTTTCGAAGAATTTGAATAAGTCCATATTATACACACAATATAATGTAAAATGTGAAAGGTCTTCCTGCTCTTAGAAGAGATCATAGGCATTTTGCTCATGAGGGATTCGATGGAATTGGGGTTTCAAGTGAATCATTATGTTCATGCCACGTGCTCGCAGAGGTCTACAGTAGGCTATGTAGTGTCCGCTGTAGGTGGTTCTACTATTAAAAAATTATTTTTATCAAAATCTCAAAAACTAAACAAGATATGGTAAAAAGTGTGGGAAGAATATCGTCGTACTCAATCAGGTCAACAAAAAGTTATTTGTGGAAATTTTTCATATCTCGAAAAAAAAAAAATTGTGTCTGGACTTATAAAAAAATTCATCGTGACTTGGCCGAATAGTTTCGTGTCGACGAATTTTGATAAGTCCGTATTGATATAATATAAAATAAAAACGAAATATGAAATGAAACTAAGTATCTGATAGGTCTTCCTGCTCATTGAAGAGAACATGAGGGAACATGAAAGAACATGAGGGATTCAGATGGAATTGGGGTTTCGAGTGAATCATTATGTTCATGCCACGTGCTCGCGTAGGTGCACAGTAGGCTAAGAAGTGTCCGCTGTAGGTAGTTCCACTATTATGTATTTATTTTTATGAAAGCATCAAAATCTCAAAAAATAAACAAGATATGGTAAAAAGTGTGGGAAGAATATCGTTGGACTCAATCAGGTCAACAAAAAGTTATTTGTGAAAATTTTTCATATCTTGAAAAAAAAAATTGTGTCTGGACTTAGCCTAAATAAATTCGTCGTGACTTGGCGAATAGTTTCGTGTGGACGAATTTTAATAAGTCCGTATTATACACACAATATAATATAAAATACAAACGAAATATGAAATAAAACTCAGTATCTGATAGGTCTTCCTGCTCATAGAAGAGAACATGAGGGAACATGAGAGAACATGAGGGATTCAGATGGAATTGGGGTTTCAAGTGAATCATTATGTTCATGCCACTTGCTCGCGTAGGTCTACAGTAGGCTAAGAAGTGTCCGCTGTAGGTAGTTCCACTATTATGTATTTATTGTTATGAAAGCATCAAAATCTCAAAAACTAAACAAGATATGGAAAAAAGTGTAGATAGAATATCGTTGGACTCGATCAGTTCTACAAAAAGTTATGAATAAAAATTTTCCATATTCCGAAAAAAAAAAAACTGTGTCCAGACGAAAAGAATTCGTCGAGACATGGCGATAATTTTCGTTTCGAAGAATTTGAATAAGTCCGTATTATACACACAATATAATGTAAAATGTGAAAGGTCTTCCTGCTCTTAGAAGAGATCATAGGCATTTTTCTCATGAGGGATTCGATGGAATTGGGGTTTCAAGTGAATCATTATGTTCATGCCACGTGCTCGCAGAGGTCTACAGTAGGCTATGTAGTGTCCGCTGTAGGTGGTTCCACTATTAAGTAATTATTGTTATGAAAGCATCAAAATCTCAAAAACTAAACAAGATATGGTAAAAAGTGTGGGAAGAATATCGTCGGACTCAATCAGGTCAACAAAAAGTTATTTGAGAAAATTTTTCATATCTCGAAAAAAAAAAATTGTATCTGGACTTAGCCTAAAAAAATTCGTCGTGACTTGGCGAATAGTTTCGTGTCGACGAATTTTGATAAGCCCGTATTATACACACAATATAATATAAAATACAAACGAAATATGAAATGAAACTAAGTAAGTATCTGATAGGTCTTCCTGCTCATTGAAGAGAACATGAGGGAACATGAGAGAACATGAGGGATTAAGATGGAATTGGGGTTTCAAGTGAATCATTATGTTCATGCCACGTGCTCGCAGAGGTCTACAGTAGGCTATGTAGTGTCCGCTGTAGGTGGTTCTACTATTAAGTAATTATTGTTATCAAAATCTCAAAAACTAAACAAGATATGGAAAAAAGTGTAGGAAGAATATCGTTGGACTCAATCAGGTCAACAAAAAGTTATTTGTAAAAGTTTTTCATATCTCGAAAAATAAAATTTTGCTGGACTTGGCCTAAAAAAATTCGTCGTGACTTGGCGAATAGTTTCGTGTCGACGAATTTTGATAAGCCCGTATTATACACACAATATAATATAAAATACAAACGAAATATGAAATGAAACTAAGTATCTGATAGGTTTCCTGCTCATTGAAGAGAACATGAGGGAACATGAGAGAACATGAGGGATTCAGATGGAATTGGGGTTTCGAGTGAATCATTATGTTCATGCCACGTGCTCGCGTAGGTCCACAGTAGGCTAAGAAGTGTCCGCTGTAGGTAGTTCCACTATTATGTATTTATTTTTATGAAAGCATCAAAATCTCAAAAACTAAACAAGATATGGTAAAAAGTGTGGGAAGAATATCGTTGGACTCAATCAGGTCAACAAAAAGTTATTTGTGAAAATTTTTCATATCTTGAAAAAAAAAATTGTGTCTGGACTTAGCCTAAAAAAATTCGTCGTGACTTGGCGAATAGTTTCGTGTGGACGAATTTTAATAAGTCCGTATTATACACACAATATAATATAAAATACAAACGAAATATGAAATAAAAATTAGTATCTGATAGGTCTTCCTGCTCATTGAAGAGAACATGAGGGAACATGAGAGAACATGAGGGATTCAGATGGAATTGGGGTTTCGAGTGAATCATTATGTTCATGCCACGTGCTCGCGTAGGTCTACAGTAGGCTAAGAAGTGTCCGCTGTAGGTAGTTCCACTATTATGTATTTATTGTTATGAAAGCATCAAAATCTCAAAAACTAAACAAGATATGGAAAAAAGTGTAGATAGAATATCGTTGGACTCGATCAGTTCTACAAAAAGTTATGAATAAAAATTTTCCATATTCCGAAAAAAAAAAAACTGTGTCCAGACTTAGCCTAAAAGAATTCGTCGAGACATGGCGTTAATTTTCGTTTCGAAGAATTTGAATAAGTCCGTATTATACACACAATATAATGTAAATGTGAAAGGTCTTCCTGCTCTTAGAAGAGATCATAGGCATTTTTCTCATGAGGGATTCGATGGAATTGGGGTTTCAAGTGAATCATTATGTTCATGCCACGTGCTCGCAGAGGTCTACAGTAGGCTAAGAAGTGTCCGCTGTAGGTAGTTCCACTATTATGTATTTATTGTTATGAAAGCATCAAAATCTCAAAAACTAAACAAGATATGGTAAAAAGTGTGGGAAGAATATCGTCGTACTCAATCAGGTCAACAAAAAGTTATTTGTGAAAATTTTTCATATCTCGAAAAAAAAAAAATTGTGTCTGGACTTAGCCTAAAAGAATTCGTCGAGACATGGCGATAATTTTCGTTTCGAAGAATTTGAATAAGTCCGTTTTATACACACAATATAATGTAAAATGTGAAAGGTCTTCCTGCTCTTAGAAGAGATCATAGGCATTTTGCTCATGAGGGATTCGATGGAATTGGGGTTTCAAGTGAATCATTATGTTCATGCCACGTGCTCGCAGAGGTCTACAGTAGGCTATGTAGTGTCCGCTGTAGGTGGTTCTACTATTAAAAAATTATTTTTATCAAAATCTCAAAAACTAAACAAGATATGGTAAAAAGTGTGGGAAGAATATCGTCGTACTCAATCAGGTCAACAAAAATTTATTTGTGGAAATTTTTCATATCTCGAAAAAAAAAAAATTGTGTCTGGACTTATAAAAAAGTTCATCGTGACTTGGCCGAATAGTTTCGTGTCGACGAATTTTGATAAGTCCGTATTGATATAATATAAAATAAAAACGAAATATGAAATGAAACTAAGTATCTGATAGGTCTTCCTGCTCATTGAAGAGAACATGAGGGAACATGAGAGAACATGAGGGATTCATATGGAATTGGGGTTTCGAGTGAATCATTATGTTCATGCCACGTGCTCGCGTAGGTCCACAGTAGGCTAAGAAGTGTCCGCTGTAGGTAGTTCCACTATTATGTATTTATTTTTATGAAAGCATCAAAATCTCAAAAAATAAACAAGATATGGTAAAAAGTGTGGGAAGAATATCGTTGGACTCAATCAGGTCAACAAAAAGTTATTTGTGAAAATTTTTCATATCTTGAAAAAAAAAAATTGTGTCTGGACTTAGCCTAAATAAATTCGTCGTGACTTGGCGAATAGTTTCGTGTGGACGAATTTTAATAAGTCCGTATTATACACACAATATAATATAAAATACAAACGAAATATGAAATAAAACTCAGTATCTGATAGGTCTTCCTGCTCATAGAAGAGAACATGAGGGAACATGAGAGAACATGAGGGATTCAGATGGAATTGGGGTTTCAAGTGAATCATTATGTTCATGCCACTTGCTCGCGTAGGTCTACAGTAGGCTAAGAAGTGTCCGCTGTAGGTAGTTCCACTATTATGTATTTATTGTTATGAAAGCATCAAAATCTCAAAAACTAAACAAGATATGGAAAAAAGTGTAGATAGAATATCGTTGGACTCGATCAGTTCTACAAAAAGTTATGAATAAAAATTTTCCATATTCCGAAAAAAAAAAAACTGTGTCCAGACTTAGCCTAAAAGAATTCGTCGAGACATGGCGATAATTTTCGTTTCGAAGAATTTGAATAAGTCCGTATTATACACACAATATAATGTAAAATGTGAAAGGTCTTCCTGCTCTTAGAAGAGATCATAGGCATTTTTCTCATGAGGGATTCGATGGAATTGGGGTTTCAAGTGAATCATTATGTTCATGCCACGTGCTCGCAGAGGTCTACAGTAGGCTATGTAGTGTCCGCTGTAGGTGGTTCCACTATTAAGTAATTATTGTTATGAAAGCATCAAAATCTCAAAAACTAAACAAGATATGGTAAAAAGTGTGGGAAGAATATCGTCGGACTCAATCAGGTCAACAAAAAGTTATTTGAGAAAATTTTTCATATCTCGAAAAAAAAAAATTGTATCTGGACTTAGCCTAAAAAAATTCGTCGTGACTTGGCGAATAGTTTCGTGTCGACGAATTTTGATAAGCCCGTATTATACACACAATATAATATAAAATACAAACGAAATATGAAATGAAACTAAGTAAGTATCTGATAGGTCTTCCTGCTCATTGAAGAGAACATGAGGGAACATGAGAGAACATGAGGGATTAAGATGGAATTGGGGTTTCAAGTGAATCATTATGTTCATGCCACGTGCTCGCAGAGGTCTACAGTAGGCTATGTAGTGTCCGCTGTAGGTGGTTCTACTATTAAGTAATTATTGTTATCAAAATCTCAAAAACTGAACAAGATATGGAAAAAAGTGTAGGAAGAATATCGTTGGACTCAATCAGGTCAACAAAAAGTTATTTGTAAAAGTTTTTCATATCTCGAAAAATAAAATTTTGCTGGACTTGGCCTAAAAAAATTCGTCGTGACTTGGCGAATAGTTTCGTGTCGACGAATTTTGATAAGCCCGTATTATACACACAATATAATATAAAATACAAACGAAATATGAAATGAAACTAAGTATCTGATAGGTTTCCTGCTCATTGAAGAGAACATGAGGGAACATGAGAGAACATGAGGGATTCAGATGGAATTGGGGTTTCGAGTGAATCATTATGTTCATGCCACGTGCTCGCGTAGGTCTACAGTAGGCTAAGAAGTGTCCGCTGTAGGTAGTTCCACTATTATGTATTTATTGTTATGAAAGCATCAAAATCTCAAAAACTAAACAAGATATGGTAAAAAGTGTGGGAAGAATATCGTTGGACTCAATCAGGTCAACAAAAAGTTATTTGTGAAAATTTTTCATATCTTGAAAAAAAAAATTGTGTCTGGACTTAGCCTAAAAAAATTCGTCGTGACTTGGCGAATAGTTTCGTGTGGACGAATTTTAATAAGTCCGTATTATACACACAATATAATATAAAATACAAACGAAATATGAAATAAAAATTAGTATCTGATAGGTCTTCCTGCTCATTGAAGAGAACATGAGGGAACATGAGAGAACATGAGGGATTCAGATGGAATTGGGGTTTCGAGTGAATCATTATGTTCATGCCACGTGCTCGCGTAGGTCTACAGTAGGCTAAGAAGTGTCCGCTGTAGGTAGTTCCACTATTATGTATTTATTGTTATGAAAGCATCAAAATCTCAAAAACTAAACAAGATATGGAAAAAAGTGTAGATAGAATATCGTTGGACTCGATCAGTTCTACAAAAAGTTATGAATAAAAATTTTCCATATTCCGAAAAAAAAAAAACTGTGTCCAGACTTAGCCTAAAAGAATTCGTCGAGACATGGCGATAATTTTCGTTTCGAAGAATTTGAATAAGTCCGTATTATACACACAATATAATGTAAAATGTGAAAGGTCTTCCTGCTCTTAGAAGAGATCATATGCATTTTTCTCATGAGGGATTCAGATGGAATTGGGGTTTCAAGTGAATCATTATGTTCATGCCACGTGCTCGCAGAGGTCTACAGTAGGCTAAGAAGTGTCCGCTGTAGGTAGTTCCACTATTATGTATTTATTGTTATGAAAGCATCAAAATCTCAAAAACTAAACAAGATATGGTAAAAAGTGTGGGAAGAATATCGTCGTACTCAATCAGGTCAACAAAAAGTTATTTGTGAAAATTTTTCATATCTCGAAAAAAAAAAAATTGTGTCTGGACTTAGCCTAAAAGAATTCGTCGAGACATGGCGATAATTTTCGTTTCGAAGAATTTGAATAAGTCCGTTTTATACACACAATATAATGTAAAATGTGAAAGGTCTTCCTGCTCTTAGAAGAGATCATAGGCATTTTGCTCATGAGGGATTCGATGGAATTGGGGTTTCAAGTGAATCATTATGTTCATGCCACGTGCTCGCAGAGGTCTACAGTAGGCTATGTAGTGTCCGCTGTAGGTGGTTCTACTATTAAAAAATTATTTTTATCAAAATCTCAAAAACTAAACAAGATATGGTAAAAAGTGTGGGAAGAATATCGTCGTACTCAATCAGGTCAACAAAAAGTTATTTGTGGAAATTTTTCATATCTCGAAAAAAAAAAAATTGTGTCTGGACTTATAAAAAAATTCATCGTGACTTGGCCGAATAGTTTCGTGTCGACGAATTTTGATAAGTCCGTATTGATATAATATAAAATAAAAACGAAATATGAAATGAAACTAAGTATCTGATAGGTCTTCCTGCTCATTGAAGAGAACATGAGGGAACATGAGAGAACATGAGGGATTCAGATGGAATTGGGGTTTCGAGTGAATCATTATGTTCATGCCACGTGCTCGCGTAGGTCCACAGTAGGCTAAGAAGTGTCCGCTGTAGGTAGTTCCACTATTATGTATTTATTTTTATGAAAGCATCAAAATCTCAAAAAATAAACAAGATATGGTAAAAAGTGTGGGAAGAATATCGTTGGACTCAATCAGGTCAACAAAAAGTTATTTGTGAAAATTTTTCATATCTTGAAAAAAAAAATTGTGTCTGGACTTAGCCTAAATAAATTCGTCGTGACTTGGCGAATAGTTTCGTGTGGACGAATTTTAATAAGTCCGTATTATACACACAATATAATATAAAATACAAACGAAATATGAAATAAAACTCAGTATCTGATAGGTCTTCCTGCTCATTGAAGAGAACATGAGGGAACATGAGAGAACATGAGGGATTCAGATGGAATTGGGGTTTCGAGTGAATCATTATGTTCATGCCACGTGCTCGCGTAGGTCCACAGTAGGCTAAGAAGTGTCCGCTGTAGGTAGTTCCACTATTATGTATTTATTTTTATGAAAGCATCAAAATCTCAAAAACTAAACAAGATATGGTAAAAAGTGTGGGAAGAATATCGTCGTACTCAATCAGGTCAACAAAAAGTTATTTGTGAAAATTTTTCATATCTCGAAAAAAAAAAAAATTGTCTGGACTTAGCCTAAAAGAATTCGTCGAGACATGGCGATAATTTTCGTTTCGAAGAATTTGAATAAGTCCGTATTATACACACAATATAATGTAAAATGTGAAAGGTCTTCCTGCTCTTAGAAGAGATCATAGGCATTTTGCTCATGAGGGATTCGATGGAATTGGGGTTTCAAGTGAATTATTATGTTCATGCCACGTGCTCGCGTAAGTCTACAGTAGGCTAAGAAGTGTCCGCTGTAGGTAGTTCCACTATTATGTATTTATTGTTATGAAAGCATCAAAATCTCAAAAACTAAACAAGATTGGTAAAAAGTGTGGGAATAATATCGTTGGATTCAATCAGGTCAACAAAAAGTTATTGGTGAAAATTTTTCATATATCGAAAAATAAAATTTTGCTGGACTTGGCCTAAAAAAATTTGTTGAGGCTTGGCGATAATTTTCGTTTCGACGAATTTGAATAAGTCCTCATTATACACACAATATAATGTTAAATACAAACGAAATAGCTCAGTATAATCTGAAAGGTCTTTCTGCTCTTAGAAGAGATCATAGGCATTTGGCTCATGACGGATTCGATGGAATTGGGGTTTCAAGTGACTCATTATGTTCATGCCACGTGCTCGCGTAGGTCCACAGTAGGCTACGAAGTGTCTGCTGTAGGTAGTTCCACTATTATGTATTTATTGTTATGAAAGCATCAAAATCTCAAAAACTAAACAAGATATGGAAAAAAGTGTAGATAGAATATCGTTGGACTCGATCAGTTCTACAAAAAGTTATGAATAAAAATTTTTCATATTCCAAAAAAAAAAAAAAACTGTGTCCAGACTTAGCCTAAAAGAATTCGTCGAGACATGGCGATAATTTTCGTTTCGAAGAATTTGAATAAGTCCGTATTATACACACAATATAATGTAAAATGTGAAAGGTCTTCCTGCTCTTAGAAGAGATCATAGGCATTTTTCTCATGAGGGATTCGATGGAATTGGGGTTTCAAGTGACTCATTAGGTTCATGCCACGTGCTCGATGAGGTCTACAGTAGGCTATGTAGTGTCCGCTGTAGGTGGTTCCACTATTAAGTAATTATTGTTATGAAAGCATCAAAATCTCAAAAACTAAACAAGATATGGTAAAAAGTGTGGGAAGAATATCGTCGGACTCAATCAGGTCAACAAAAAGTTATTTGTGAAAATTTTTCATATCTCGAAAAAAAAAATTGTATCTGGACTTAGCCTAAAAAAATTCGTCGTGACTTGGCGAATAGTTTCGTGTCGACGAATTTTGATAAGCCCGTATTATACACACAATATAATATAAAATACAAACGAAATATGAAATGAAACTAAGTAAGTATCTGATAGGTCTTCCTGCTCATTGAAGAGAACATGAGGGAACATGAGAGAACATGAGGGATTAAGATGGAATTGGGGTTTCAAGTGAATCATTATGTTCATGCCACGTGCTCGCAGAGGTCTACAGTAGGCTATGTAGTGTCCGCTGTAGGTGGTTCTACTATTAAGTAATTATTGTTATCAAAATCTCAAAAACTAAACAAGATATGGAAAAAAGTGTAGGAAGAATATCGTTGGACTCAATCAGGTCAACAAAAAGTTATTTGTAAAAGTTTTTCAAATCTCGAAAAATAAAATTTTGCTGGACTTGGCCTAAAAAAATTCGTCGTGACTTGGCGAATAGTTTCGTGTCGACGAATTTTGATAAGCCCGTATTATACACACAATATAATATAAAATACAAACGAAGTATGAAATGAAACTAAGTATCTGATAGGTTTCCTGCTCATTGAAGAGAACATGAGGGAACATGAGAGAACATGAGGGATTCAGATGGAATTGGGGTTTCGAGTGAATCATTATGTTCATGCCACGTGCTCGCGTAGGTCCACAGTAGGCTAAGAAGTGTCCGCTGTAGGTAGTTCCACTATTATGTATTTATTTTTATGAAAGCATCAAAATCTCAAAAACTAAACAAGATATGGTAAAAAGTGTGGGAAGAATATCGTTGGACTCAATCAGGTCAACAAAAATTTATTTGTGAAAATTTTTCATATCTTGAAAAAAAAAATTGTGTCTGGACTTAGCCTAAAAAAATTCGTTGTGACTTGGCGAATAAATTCGTGTGGACGAATTTTAATAAGTCCGTATTATACACACAATATAATATAAAATACAAACGAAATATGAAATAAAAATTAGTATCTGATAGGTCTTCCTGCTCATTGAAGAGAACATGAGGGAACATGAGAGAACATGAGGGATTCAGATGGAATTGGGGTTTCGAGTGAATCATTATGTTCATGCCACGTGCTCGCGTAGGTCTATAGTAGGCTGAGAAGTGTCCGCTGTAGGTAGTTCCACTATTATGTATTTATTGTTATGAAAGCATCAAAATCTCAAAAACTAAACAAGATATGGAAAAAAGTGTAGATAGAATATCGTTGGACTCGATCAGTTCTACAAAAAGTTATGAATAAAAATTTTCCATATTCCGAAAAAAAAAAAACTGTGTCCAGACTTAGCCTAAAAGAATTCGTCGAGACATGGCGATAATTTTCGTTTCGAAGAATTTGAATAAGTCCGTATTATACACACAATATAATGTAAAATGTGAAAGGTCTTCCTGCTCTTAGAAGAGATCATAGGCATTTTTCTCATGAGGGATTCGATGGAATTGGGGTTTCAAGTGAATCATTATGTTCATGCCACGTGCTCGCAGAGGTCTACAGTAGGCTATGTAGTGTCCGCTGTAGGTGGTTCTACTATTAAGTAATTATTGTTATCAAAATCTCAAAAACTAAACAAGATATGGAAAAAAGTGTAGGAAGAATATCGTTGGACTCAATCAGGTCAACAAAAAGTTATTGGTGAAAGTTTTTCATATCTCGAAAAATAAAATTTTGCTGGACTTGGCCTAAAAAAATTCGTCGTGACTTGGCGAATAGTTTCGTGTCGACGAATTTTGATAAACCCGTATTATACACACAATATAATATAAAATACAAACGAAATATGAAATGAAACTAAGTATCTGATAGGTTTCCTGCTCATTGAAGAGAACATGAGGGAACATGAGAGAACATGAGGGATTCAGATGGAATTGGGGTTTCGAGTGAATCATTATGTTCATGCCACGTGCTCGCGTAGGTCCACAGTAGGCTAAGAAGTGTCCGCTGTAGGTAGTTCCACTATTATGTATTTATTGTTATGAAAGCATCAAAATCTCAAAAACTAAATAAGATATGGTAAAAAGTGTGGGAAGAATATCGTCGTACTCAATCAGGTCAACAAAAAGTTATTTGTGGAAATTTTTCATATCTCGAAAAAAAAAAAAATTGTGTCTGGACTTAGCCTAAAAAAATTCATCGTGACTTGGCCGAATAGTTTCGTGTCGACGAATTTTGATAAGTCCGTATTAATATAATATAAAATAAAAACGAAATATGAAATGAAACTAAGTATCTGATAGGTCTTCCTGCTCATTGAAGAGAACATGAGGGAACATGAGAGAACATGAGGGATTCAGATGGAATTGGGGTTTCGAGTGAATCATTATGTTCATGCCACGTGCTCGCGTAGGTCCACAGTAGGCTAAGAAGTGTCTGCTGTAGGTAGTTCCACTATTATGTATTTATTGTTATGAAAGCATCAAAATCTCAAAAACTAAACAAGACATGGAAACAAGTGTAGATAGAATATCGTTGGACTCGATCAGGTCAACAGAAAGTTATGGGTGAAAATTTTTCATATTTCGAGAAAAAAAAACTGTGTCCAGACTTAGCCTAAAAGAATTCGTCGAAAAATGGCGATAATTTTCGTTTCGAAGAATTTGAATAAGTCCGTATTATACACACAATATAATGTAAAATGTGAAAGGTCTTCCTGCTCTTAGAAGAGATCATAGGCATTTTGCTCATGAGGGATTCGATGGAATTGGGGTTTCAAGTGAATTATTATGTTCATGCCACGTGCTCGCGTAAGTCTACAGTAGGCTAAGAAGTGTCCGCTGTAGGTAGTTCCACTATTATGTATTTATTGTTATGAAAGCATCAAAATCTCAAAAACTAAACAAGATTTGGTAAAAAGTGTGGGAAGAATATCGTTGGACTCAATCAGGTCAACAAAAAGTTATTGGTGAAAATTTTTCATATCTCGAGAAATAAAATTTTGCTGGACTTGGCCTAAAAAAATTTGTCGAGGCTTGGCGATAATTTTCGTTTCGACGAATTTGAATAAGTCCTCATTATACACACAATATAATGTTAAATACAAACGAAATAGCTCAGTATAATCTGAAAGGTCTTTCTGCTCTTAGAAGAGATCATAGGCATTTGGCTCATGAGGGATTCGATGGAATTGGGGTTTCAAGTGACTCATTATGTTCATACGTGCTCGAGGAGGTCTACAGTAGGCTACGTAGTGTCCGCTGTAGGTGGTTCCACTATTAAGTAATTATTGTTATGAAAGCATCAAAATCTCAAAAACTACACAAGATATGGTAAAAAGTGTGGGAAGAATATCGTCGTACTCAATCAGGTCAACAAAAAGTTATTTGTGAAAATTTTTCATATCTCGAAAAAAAAAAAAAAATGTGTCTGGACTTAGCCTAAAAAAATTTATCGTGACTTGGCGAATAGTTTCGTGTCGACGAATTTTGATAAGTCCGTATTATACACACAATATAATATAAAATACAAACGAAATATGAAATGAAACTAAGTATCTGATAGGTCTTCCTGCTCATTGAAGAGAACATGAGGGAACATGAGAGAACATGAGGGATTCAGATGGAATTGGGGTTTCAAGTGAATCATTATGTTCATGCCACGTGCTCGCGTAGGTCTACAGTAGCCTAAGAAGTGTCCGCTGTAGGTAGTTCCACTATTATGTATTTATTGTTATGAAAGCATCAAAATCTCAAAAACTAAACAAGATATGGTAAAAAGTGTGGGAAGAATATCGTCGTACTCAATCAGGTCAACAAAAAGTCATTTGTGAAAATTTTTCATATCTCGAAAAAAAAAAATTGTGTCTGGACTTAGCCTAAAAAAATTCATCGTGACTTGGCGAATAGTTTCGTGTCGACGAATTTTGATAAGTCCGTATTAATATAATATAAAATAATAACGAAATATGAAATGAAACTAAGTATCTGATAGGTCTTCCTGCTCATTGAAGAGAACATGAGGGAACATGAGGGATTCAGATGGAATTGGGGTTTCGAGTGAATCATTATGTTCATGCCACGTGCTCGCGTAGGTCTACAGTAGCCTAAGAAGTGTCCGCTGTAGGTAGTTCCACTATTATGTATTTATTGTTATGAAAGCATCAAAATCTCAAAAACTAAACAAGATATGGTAAAAAGTGTGGGAAGAATATCGTCGTACTCAATCAGGTCAACAAAAAGTCATTTGTGAAAATTTTTCATATCTCGAAAAAAAAAAAATTGTGTCTGGACTTAGCCTAAAAAAATTCATCGTGACTTGGCGAATAGTTTCGTGTCGACGAATTTTGATAAGTCCGTATTAATATAATATAAAATAAAAACGAAATATGAAATGAAACTAAGTATCTGATAGGTCTTCCTGCTATTGAAGAGAACATGAGGGAACATGAGAGAACATGAGGGATTCAGATGGAATTGGGGTTTCGTGTGAATCATTATGTTCATGCCACGTGCTCGCGTAGGTCTACAGTAGCCTAAGAAGTGTCCGCTGTAGGTAGTTCCACTATTATGTATTTATTGTTATGAAAGCATCAAAATCTCAAAAACTAAACAAGATATGGTAAAAAGTGTGGGAAGAATATCGTTGGACTCAATCAGGTCAACAAAAAGTTATTGGTGAAAATTTTTCATATCCCGAAAAATAAAATTTTGCTGGACTTGGCCAAAAAAAATTTGTCAAGTCTTGGCGATAAGTTTCGTTTTGACGAATTTGAATAAGTCCTTATTATACACACAATATAATGTTAAATACAAACGAAATAGCTCAGTATAATCTGAAAGGTCTTTCTGCTCTTAGAAGAGATCATAGGCATTTGGCTCATTAGGGATTCGATGGAATTGGGGTTTCAAGTGACTCATTATGTTCATGCCACGTGCTCGAGGAGATCTACAGTCGGCTATGTAGTGTCCACTGTAGGTGGTTCCACTATTAAGTAATTATTGTTATGAAAGCATCAAAATCTCAAAAACTAAACAAGATATGGTAAAAAGTGTGGAAAGAATATCGTCGTACTCAATCAGGTCAACAAAAAGTTATTTGTGAAAATTTTTCATATCTCGAAAAAAAAAAAAATTGTGTCTGGACATAGCCTAAAAAAATTCATCGTGACTTGGCGAATAGTTTCGTGTCGACGAATTTTGATAAGTCCGTATTAATATAATATAAAATAAAAACGAAATATGAAATGAAACTAAGTATCTGATAGGTCTTCCTGCTCATTGAAGAGAACATGAGGGAACATGAAAGAACATGAGGGATTCAGATGGAATTGGGGTTTCGAGTGAATCATTATGTTCATGCCACATACTCGCGTAGGTCTACAGTAGCCTAAGAAGTGTGTCCGCTGTAGGTAGTTCCACTATTATGTATTTATTGTTATGAAAGCATCAAAATCTCAAAAACTAAACAAGATATGGTAAAAAGTGTGGGAAGAATATCGTTGGACTCAATCAGGTCAAAAAAAAGTTATTCGTGAAAATTTTTCATATCTTGAAAAAAAAAATTGTGTCTGGACTTAGCCTAAAAAAATTCGTCGTGACTTGGCGAATAGTTTCGTGTGGACGAATTTTAATAAGTCCGTATTATACCCACAATATAATATAAAATACAAACGAAATATGAAATAAAACTCAGTATCTGATAGGTCTTCCTGCTCATAGAAAAGAACATGAGGGAACATGAGAGAACATGAGGGATTCAGATGGAATTGGGGTTTCAAGTGAATCCTTATGTTCATGCCACGTGCTCGCGTAGGTCTACAGTAGGCTAAGAAGTGTCCGCTGTAGGTAGTTCCACTATTATGTATTTATTGTTATGAAAGCATCAAAATCTCAAAAACTAAACAAGATATGGAAAAAAGTGTAGATAGAATATCGTTGGACTCGATCAGTTCTACAAAAAGTTATGAATACAAATTTTTCATATTCCAAAAAAAAAAAACTGTGTCCAGACTTAGCCTAAAAGAATTCGTCGAGACATGGCGATAATTTTCGTTTCGAAGAATTTGAATAAGTCCGTATTATACACACAATATAATGTAAAATGTGAAAGGTCTTCCTGCTCTTAGAAGAGATCATAGGCATTTTTCTCATGAGGGATTCGATGGAATTGGGGTTTCAAGTGAATCATTATGTTCATGCCACGTGCTCGTAGAGGTCTACAGTAGGCTATGTAGTGTCCGCTGTAGGTGGTTCTACTATTAAGTAATTATTGTTATCAAAATCTCAAAAACTAAACAAGATATGGAAAAAAGTGTAGGAAGAATATCGTTGGACTCAATCAGGTCAACAAAAAGTTATTGGTGAAAAATTTTCATATCTCGAAAAATAAAATTTTGCTGGACTTGGCCTAAAAAAATTCGTCGTGACTTGGCGAATAGTTTCGTGTCGACGAATTTTGATAAGCCCGTATTATACACACAATATAATATAAAATACAAACGAAATATGAAATGAAACTAAGTATCTGATAGGTCTTCCTGCTCATAGAAGAGAACATGAGGAAACATGAGAGAACATGAGGGATTCAGATGGAATTGGGGTTTCAAGTGAATCATTATGTTCATGCCACGTGCTCGCGTAGGTCTACAGTAGGCTAAGAAGTGTCCGCTGTAGGTAGTTCCACTATTATGTATTTATTGTTATGAAAGCATCAAAATCTCAAAAACTAAACAAGATATGGAAAAAAGTGTAGATAGAATATCGTTGGACTCGATCAGTTCTACAAAAAGTTATGAATAAAAATTTTTCATATTTCGAAAAAAAAAAATTGTGTCTGGACTTAGCCTAAAAAAATTCGTCGTGACTTGGCGAATAGTTTCGTGTCGACGAATTTAGATAAGTCCGTATTAATATAATATAAAATAAAAACGAAATATGAAATGAAACTAAGTATCTGATAGGTCTTCCTGCTCATAGAAGAGAACATGAGGAAACATGAGAGAACATGAGGAATTCAGATGGAATTGGGGTTTCGAGTGAATCATTATGTTCATGCCACGTGCTCGCGTAGGTCTACAGTAGGCTAAGAAGTGTCCGCTGTAGGTAGTTCCACTATTATGTATTTATTGTTATGAAAGCATCAAAATCTCAAAAACTAAACAAGATATGGTAAAAAGTGTGGAAAGAATATCGTTGGACTCAATCAGGTCAACAAAAAGTTATTTGTGAAAATTTTTCATATCTTGAAAAAAAAAATTGTGTCTGGACTTAGCCTAAAAAAATTCGTCGTGACTTGGCGAATAGTTTCGTGTGGACGAATTTTAATAAGTCCGTATTATACACACAATATAATATAAAATACAAACGAAATATGAAATAAAACTCAGTATCTGATAGGTCTTCCTGCTCATAGAAGAGAACATGAGGGAACATGAGAGAACATGAGGGATTCAGATGGAATTGGGGTTTCAAGTGAATCATTATGTTCATGCCACGTGCTCGCGTAGGTCTACAGTAGGCTAAGAAGTGTCCGCTGTAGGTAGTTCCACTATTATGTATTTATTGTTATGAAAGCATCAAAATCTCAAAAACTAAACAAGATATGGAAAAAAGTGTAGATAGAATATCGTTGGACTCGATCAGTTCTACAAAAAGTTATGAATAAAAATTTTTCATATTTCGAAAAAAAAAAATTGTGTCTGGACTTAGCCTAAAAAAATTCGTCGTGACTTGGCGAATAGTTTCGTGTCGACGAATTTTGATAAGCCCGTATTATACACACAATATAATATAAAATACAAACGAAATATGAAATGAAACTAAGTATCTGATAGGTCTTCCTGCTCATTGAAGAGAACATGAGGGAACATGAGAGAACATGAGGGATTCAGATGGAATTGGGGTTTCAAGTGAATCATTATGTTCATGCCACGTGCTCGCGTAGGTCTACAGTAGGCTAAGAAGTGTCCGCTGTAGGTAGTCCTCTATTATGTATTCATTGTTATGAAAGCATCAAAATCTCAAAAACTAAACAAGATATGGTAAAAAGTGTGGGAGAATATCGTCGTACTCAATCAAGTCAACAAAAAGTTATTTGTGAAAATTTTTCATATCTCGAAAAAAAAAAAAAATTGTGTCTGGACTTAGCCTAACAAAATTCATCGTGACTTGGCGAATAGTTTCGTGTCGACGAATTTAGATAAGTCCGTATTAATATAATATAAAAGAAAAACGAAATATGAAATGAAACTAAGTATCTGATAGGTCTTCCTGCTCATTGAAGAGAACATGAGGGAACATGAGAGAACATGAGGGATTCAGATAGAATTGATGTTTCGAGTGAATCATTATGTTCATGCCACGTGCTCGCGTAGGTCTACAGTAGGCTAAGAAGTGTCCGCTGTAGGTAGTTCCACTATTATGTATTTATTGTTATGAAAGCATCAAAATCTCAAAAACTAAACAAGATATGGTAAAAAGTGTGGGAAGAATATCGTTGGACTCAATCAGGTCAACAAAAAGTTATTGGTGAAAATTTTTCATATCTCGAAAAATAAAATTTTGTTGGACTTTGCCTAAAAAAATTTTTCGAGACTTGGCGATAATTTTCGTTTCGACGAATTTGAATAAGTCCACAATATAATGTAAAATGTGAAAGGTCTTCCTGCTCTTAGAAAAGATCATAGGCATTTTGCTCATGGGGGATTCGATGGAATTGGGGTTTCAAGTGAATCAATATGTTCATGCCACGTGCTCGCAGAGGTCTACAGTAGGCTATGTAGTGTCCGCTGTAGGTGGTTCCACTATTAAGTAATTATTGTTATGAAAGCATCAAAATCTCAAAAACTAAACAAGATATGGTAAAAAGTGTGGAAAGAATATCGTTGGACTCAATCAGGTCAACAAAAATATAATTGTGAAAATTTTTCATATCTTGAAAAAAAAAATTGTGTCTGGACTTGGCCAAAAAAAATTCGTCGAGACTTGGCGATAATTTTCGTTTCGATGAATTTGAATAAGTCCGTATTTTACACACAATATAATGTAATATACAAACAAAATAGCTTGGTATTATCCAAAAGGTCTTCCTGCTCATTGAAGAGAACATGAGGAAACATGAGAGAACATGAGGGATTCAGATGGAATTGGGGTTTCGAGTGTATCATTATGTTCATGCCACGTGCTCGCGTAGGTCTACAGTAGCCTAAAAAGTATCCGCTGTAGGTAGTTCCACTATTATGTATTTATTGTTATGAAAGCATCAAAATCTCAAAAACTAAACAAGATATGGTAAAAAGTGTGGAGAGAATATCGTTGGACTCAATCAGGTCAACAAAAAGTTATTTGTGAAAATTTTTCATATCTTGAAAAAAAAAATTGTGTCTGGACTTAGCCTAAAAAAATTCGTCGTGACTTGGCGAATAGTTTCGTGTGGACGAATTTTAATAAGTCCGTATTATACACACAATATAATATAAAATACAAACGAAATATGAAATAAAACTCAGTATCTGATAGGTCTTCCTGCTCATAGAAGAGAACATGAGGGAACATGAGAGAACATGAGGGATTCAGATGGAATTGGGGTTTCAAGTGAATCATTATGTTCATGCCACGTGCTCGCGTAGGTCTACAGTAGGCTAAGAAGTGTCCGCTGTAGGTAGTTCCACTATTATGTATTTATTGTTATGAAAGCATCAAAATCTCAAAAACTAAACAAGATATGGAAAAAAGTGTAGATAGAATATCGTTGGACTCGATCAGTTCTACAAAAAGTTATGAATAAAAATTTTTCATATTTCGAAAAAAAAAAATTGTGTCTGGACTTAGCCTAAAAAAATTCGTCGTGACTTGGCGAATAGTTTCGTGTCGACGAATTTTGATAAGCCCGTATTATACACACAATATAATATAAAATACAAACGAAATATGAAATGAAACTAAGTATCTGATAGGTCTTCCTGCTCATTGAAGAGAACATGAGGGAACATGAGAGAACATGAGGGATTCAGATGGAATTGGGGTTTCAAGTGAATCATTATGTTCATGCCACGTGCTCGCGTAGGTCTACAGTAGGCTAAGAAGTGTCCGCTGTAGGTAGTCCTCTATTATGTATTCATTGTTATGAAAGCATCAAAATCTCAAAAACTAAACAAGATATGGTAAAAAGTGTGGGAGAATATCGTCGTACTCAATCAGGTCAACAAAAAGTTATTTGTGAAAATTTTTCATATCTCGAAAAAAAAAAAAATTGTGTCTGGACTTAGCCTAACAAAATTCATCGTGACTTGGCGAATAGTTTCGTGTCGACGAATTTTGATAAGTCCGTATTAATATAATATAAAAGAAAAACGAAATATGAAATGAAACTAAGTATCTGATAGGTCTTCCTGCTCATTGAAGAGAACATGAGGGAACATGAGAGAACATGAGGGATTCAGATAGAATTGATGTTTCGAGTGAATCATTATGTTCATGCCACGTGCTCGCGTAGGTCTACAGTAGGCTAAGAAGTGTCCGCTGTAGGTAGTTCCACTATTATGTATTTATTGTTATGAAAGCATCAAAATCTCAAAAACTAAACAAGATATGGTAAAAAGTGTGGGAAGAATATCGTTGGACTCAATCAGGTCAACAAAAAGTTATTGGTGAAAATTTTTCATATCTCGAAAAATAAAATTTTGTTGGACTTTGCCTAAAAAAATTTTTCGAGACTTGGCGATAATTTTCGTTTCGACGAATTTGAATAAGTCCACAATATAATGTAAAATGTGAAAGGTCTTCCTGCTCTTAGAAAAGATCATAGGCATTTTGCTCATGGGGGATTCGATGGAATTGGGGTTTCAAGTGAATCAATATGTTCATGCCACGTGCTCGCAGAGGTCTACAGTAGGCTATGTAGTGTCCGCTGTAGGTGGTTCCACTATTAAGTAATTATTGTTATGAAAGCATCAAAATCTCAAAAACTAAACAAGATATGGTAAAATGTGTGGAAAGAATATCGTTGGACTCAATCATGTCAACAAAAATATAATTGTGAAAATTTTTCATATCTTGAAAAAAAAAATTGTGTCTGGACTTGGCCAAAAAAAATTCGTCGAGACTTGGCGATAATTTTCGTTTCGATGAATTTGAATGTCCGTATTTTACACACAATATAATGTAAAATACAAACAAAATAGCTTGGTATTATCCAAAAGGTCTTCCTGCTCATTGAAGAGAACATGAGGGAACATGAGAGAACATGAGGGATTCAGATGGAATTGGGGTTTCAAGTGAATCATTATATTTATGCCACGTGCTCGCGTAGGTCTACAGTAGGCTAAGAAGTGTCCGCTGTAGGTATGTATTTATTGTTATAAAAGCATCAAAATCTCAAAAACTAAACAAGATATGGAAAAATGTGTAGAGAGAATATCGTTGGACTCGATCAGGTCTTCAAAAAGTTATGAGTGAAAATTTTTCATATTTCGAAAAAAAAAAAACCGTGTCTAGACTTAGCCTAAAAGAATTCGTCGAGACATGGCGATAATTTTCCTTTGGAAGAATTTGAATAAGTTTGTACTATACACATAATATAATTTAAAATACAAACGAAATAGCTCAGTATAATCTGAAAAGTCTTCCTGCTCTTAGAAGAGATCATAGGCATTTTGCTCATGAGGGATTCAGATGGAATTGGGGTTTCAAGTGAATCATTATGTTCATGTCACGTGCTCGCAGAGGTCTACAGTGGGCTATGTAGTGTCCGCTGTAGGTGGTTCTACTATTAAGTAATTATTGTTATCAAAATCTCAAAAACTAAACAAGATATGGAAAAAAGTGTAGGAAGAATATGGTTGGACTCGATCAGGTCAACAGGAAGTTTTTGGTGAAAATTTTTCATATCTCGAAAAAAAAAAAATTGTGTCTGGACTTAGCCTAAAAAAATTCATCGTGACTTGGCGAATAGTTTCGTGTCGACGAATTTTGATAAGTCCGTATTATACACACAATATAATATAAAATACAAACGAAATATGAAATGAAACTAAGTATCTGATAGGTCTTCCTGCTCATTGAAGAGAACATGAGAGAACATGAGAGAACATGAGGGATTCAGATGGAATTGGGGTTTCGAGTGAATCATTATGTTCATGCCACGTGCTCGCGTAGGTCCACAGTAGGCTAAGAAGTGTCCGCTGTAGGTAGTTCCACTATTATGTATTTATTTTTATGAAAGCATCAAAATCTCAAAAACTAAACAAGATATGGTAAAAAGTGTGGGAAGAATATCGTCGTACTCAATCAGGTCAACAAAAAGTCATTTGTGAAAATTTTTCATATCTCGAAAAAAAAAAAATTGTGTCTGGACTTAGCCTAAAAAAATTCATCGTGACTTGGCGAATAGTTTCGTGTCGACGAATTTTGATAAGTCCGTATTAATATAATATAAAATAAAAACGAAATATGAAATGAAACTAAGTATCTGATAGGTCTTCCTGCTATTGAAGAGAACATGAGGGAACATGAGAGAACATGAGGGATTCAGATGGAATTGGGGTTTCGTGTGAATCATTATGTTCATGCCACGTGCTCGCGTAGGTCTACAGTAGCCTAAGAAGTGTCCGCTGTAGGTAGTTCCACTATTATGTATTTATTGTTATGAAAGCATCAAAATCTCAAAAACTAAACAAGATATGGTAAAAAGTGTGGGAAGAATATCGTTGGACTCAATCAGGTCAACAAAAAGTTATTGGTGAAAATTTTTCATATCCCGAAAAATAAAATTTTGCTGGACTTGGCCAAAAAAAATTTGTCAAGGCTTGGCGATAAGTTTCGTTTTGACGAATTTGAATAAGTCCTTATTATACACACAATATAATGTTAAATACAAACGAAATAGCTCAGTATAATCTGAAAGGTCTTTCTGCTCTTAGAAGAGATCATAGGCATTTGGCTCATTAGGGATTCGATGGAATTGGGGTTTCAAGTGACTCATTATGTTCATGCCACGTGCTCGAGGAGATCTACAGTCGGCTATGTAGTGTCCACTGTAGGTGGTTCCACTATTAAGTAATTATTGTTATGAAAGCATCAAAATCTCAAAAACTAAACAAGATATGGTAAAAAGTGTGGAAAGAATATCGTCGTACTCAATCAGGTCAACAAAAAGTTATTTGTGAAAATTTTTCATATCTCGAAAAAAAAAAAAATTGTGTCTGGACATAGCCTAAAAAATTTCATCGTGACTTGGCGAATAGTTTCGTGTCGACGAATTTTGATAAGTCCGTATTAATATAATATAAAATAAAAACGAAATATGAAATGAAACTAAGTATCTGATAGGTCTTCCTGCTCATTGAAGAGAACATGAGGGAACATGAAAGAACATGAGGGATTCAGATGGAATTGGGGTTTCGAGTGAATCATTATGTTCATGCCACATACTCGCGTAGGTCTACAGTAGCCTAAGAAGTGTCCGCTGTAGGTAGTTCCACTATTATGTATTTATTGTTATGAAAGCATCAAAATCTCAAAAACTAAACAAGATATGGTAAAAAGTGTGGGAAGAATATCGTTGGACTCAATCAGGTCAAAAAAAAGTTATTCGTGAAAATTTTTCATATCTTGAAAAAAAAAATTGTGTCTGGACTTAGCCTAAAAAAATTCGTCGTGACTTGGCGAATAGTTTCGTGTGGACGAATTTTAATAAGTCCGTATTATACCCACAATATAATATAAAATACAAACGAAATATGAAATAAAACTCAGTATCTGATAGGTCTTCCTGCTCATAGAAAAGAACATGAGGGAACATGAGAGAACATGAGGGATTCAGATGGAATTGGGGTTTCAAGTGAATCCTTATGTTCATGCCACGTGCTCGCGTAGGTCTACAGTAGGCTAAGAAGTGTCCGCTGTAGGTAGTTCCACTATTATGTATTTATTGTTATGAAAGCATCAAAATCTCAAAAACTAAACAAGATATGGAAAAAAGTGTAGATAGAATATCGTTGGACTCGATCAGTTCTACAAAAAGTTATGAATACAAATTTTTCATATTCCAAAAAAAAAAAACTGTGTCCAGACTTAGCCTAAAAAAATTCGTCGAGACATGGCGATAATTTTCGTTTCGAAGAATTTGAATAAGTCCGTATTATACACACAATATAATGTAAAATGTGAAAGGTCTTCCTGCTCTTAGAAGAGATCATAGGCATTTTTCTCATGAGGGATTCGATGGAATTGGGGTTTCAAGTGAATCATTATGTTCATGCCACGTGCTCGTAGAGGTCTACAGTAGGCTATGTAGTGTCCGCTGTAGGTGGTTCTACTATTAAGTAATTATTGTTATCAAAATCTCAAAAACTAAACAAGATATGGAAAAAAGTGTAGGAAGAATATCGTTGGACTCAATCAGGTCAACAAAAAGTTATTGGTGAAAAATTTTCATATCTCGAAAAATAAAATTTTGCTGGACTTGGCCTAAAAAAATTCGTCGTGACTTGGCGAATAGTTTCGTGTCGACGAATTTTGATAAGCCCGTATTATACACACAATATAATATAAAATACAAACGAAATATGAAATGAAACTAAGTATCTGATAGGTCTTCCTGCTCATAGAAGAGAACATGAGGAAACATGAGAGAACATGAGGGATTCAGATGGAATTGGGGTTTCGAGTGAATCATTATGTTCATGCCACGTGCTCGCGTAGGTCTACAGTAGGCTAAGAAGTGTCCGCTGTAGGTAGTTCCACTATTATGTATTTATTGTTATGAAAGCATCAAAATCTCAAAAACTAAACAAGATATGGAAAAAAGTGTAGATAGAATATCGTTGGACTCGATCAGTTCTACAAAAAGTTATGAATAAAAATTTTTCATATTTCGAAAAAAAAAAATTGTGTCTGGACTTAGCCTAAAAAAATTCGTCGTGACTTGGCGAATAGTTTCGTGTCGACGAATTTTGATAAGCCCGTATTATACACACAATATAATATAAAATACAAACGAAATATGAAATGAAACTAAGTATCTGATAGGTCTTCCTGCTCATAGAAGAGAACATGAGGAAACATGAGAGAACATGAGGAATTCAGATGGAATTGGGGTTTCGAGTGAATCATTATGTTCATGCCACGTGCTCGCGTAGGTCTACAGTAGGCTAAGAAGTGTCCGCTGTAGGTAGTTCCACTATTATGTATTTATTGTTATGAAAGCATCAAAATCTCAAAAACTAAACAAGATATGGAAAAATGTGTAGAGAGTATCGTTGGACTCGATCAGGTCTTCAAAAAGTTATGAGTGAAAATTTTTCATATTTCGAAAAAAAAAAACCGTGTCTAGACTAGAAAAGAATTCGTCGAGACATGGCGATAATTTTCCTTTGGAAGAATTTGAATAAGTTTGTACTATACACATAATATAATTTAAAATACAAACGAAATAGCTCAGTATAATCTGAAAAGTCTTCCTGCCTTAGAAGAGATCATAGGCATTTTGCTCATGAGGGATTCAGATGGAATTGGGGTTTCAAATGAATCATTATGTTCATGCCACGTGCTCGCAGAGGTCTACAGTGGGCTATGTAGTGTCCGCTGTAGGTGGTTCTACTATTAAGTAATTATTGTTATCAAAATCTCAAAAACTAAACAAGATATGGAAAAAAGTGTAGGAAGAATATGGTTGGATTCGATCAGGTCAACAGGAAGTTATTGGTGAAAATTTTTCATATCTCGAAAAATAAAATTTTGCTGGACTTGGCCTAAAAAAATTTTTCGAGACTTGGCGATAATTTTCGTTTCGACGAATTTGAATAAGTCCACAATATAATGTAAAATGTGAAAGGTCTTCCTGCTCTTAGAAGAGATCATTAGGTGGTTCCAATATTAAGTAATTATTGTTATGAAAGCATCAAAATCTCAAAAACTACACAAGATATGGTAAAAAGTGTGGGAAGAATATCGTCGTACTCAATCAGGTCAACAAAAAGTTATTTGTGAAAATTTTCCATATCTCGAAAAAAAAAAAATTGTGTCTGGACTTAGCCTAAAAAAATTCATCGTGACTTGGCGAATAGTTTCGTGTCGACGAATTTTGATAAGTCCGTATTAATATAATATAAAATAAAAACGAAATATGAAATGAAACTAAGTATCTGATAGGTCTTCCTGCTCATTGAAGAGAACATGAGGAAACATGAGAGAACATGAGGGATTCAGATGGAATTGGGGTTTCGAGTGAATCATTATGTTCATGCCACGTGCTCGCGTAGGTCTACAGTAGCCTAAAAAGTATCCGCTGTAGGTAGTTCCACTATTATGTATTTATTGTTATGAAAGCATCAAAATCTCAAAAACTAAACAAGATATGGTAAAAAGTGTGGAAAGAATATCGTTGGACTCAATCAGGTCAACAAAAAGTTATTTGTGAAAATTTTTCATATCTTGAAAAAAAAAATTGTGTCTGGACTTAGCCTAAAAAAATTCGTCGTGACTTGGCGAATAGTTTCGTGTGGACGAATTTTAATAAGTCCGTATTATACACACAATATAATATAAAATACAAACGAAATATGAAATAAAACTCAGTATCTGATAGGTCTTCCTGCTCATAGAAGAGAACATGAGGGAACATGAGAGAACATGAGGGATTCAGATGGAATTGGGGTTTCAAGTGAATCATTATGTTCATGCCACGTGCTCGCGTAGGTCTACAGTAGGCTAAGAAGTGTCCGCTGTAGGTAGTTCAACTATTATGTATTTATTGTTATGAAAGCATCAAAATCTCAAAAACTAAACAAGATATGGAAAAAAGTGTAGATAGAATATCGTTGGACTCGATCAGTTCTACAAAAAGTTATGAATAAAAATTTTTCATATTTCGAAAAAAAAAAATAATGTCTGGACTTAGCCTAAAAAAATTCGTCGTGACTTGGCGAATAGTTTCGTGTCGACGAATTTTGATAAGCCCGTATTATACACACAATATAATATAAAATACAAACGAAATATGAAATGAAACTAAGTATCTGATAGGTCTTCCTGCTCATTGAAGAGAACATGAGGGAACATGAGAGAACATGAGGGATTCAGATGGAATTGGGGTTTCAAGTGAATCATTATGTTCATGCCACGTGCTCGCGTAGGTCTACAGTAGGCTAAGAAGTGTCCGCTGTAGGTAGTCCTCTATTATGTATTCATTGTTATGAAAGCATCAAAATCTCAAAAACTAAACAAGATATGGTAAAAAGTGTGGGAGAATATCGTCGTACTCAATCAGGTCAACAAAAAGTTATTTGTGAAAATTTTTCATATCTCGAAAAAAAAAAAAATTGTGTCTGGACTTAGCCTAACAAAATTCATCGTGACTTGGCGAATAGTTTCGTGTCGACGAATTTAGATAAGTCCGTATTAATATAATATAAAAGAAAAACGAAATATGAAATGAAACTAAGTATCTGATAGGTCTTCCTGCTCATTGAAGAGAACATGAGGGAACATGAGAGAACATGAGGGATTCAGATAGAATTGATGTTTCGAGTGAATCATTATGTTCATGCCACGTGCTCGCGTAGGTCTACAGTAGGCTAAGAAGTATCCGCTGTAGGTAGTTCCACTATTATGTATTTATTGTTATGAAAGCATCAAAATCTCAAAAACTAAACAAGATATGGTAAAAAGTGTGGAGAGAATATCGTTGGACTCAATCAGGTCAACAAAAAGTTATTTGTGAAAATTTTTCATATCTTGAAAAAAAAAATTGTGTCTGGACTTAGCCTAAAAAAATTCGTCGTGACTTGGCGAATAGTTTCGTGTGGACGAATTTTAATAAGTCCGTATTATACACACAATATAATATAAAATACAAACGAAATATGAAATAAAACTCAGTATCTGATAGGTCTTCCTGCTCATAGAAGAGAACATGAGGGAACATGAGAGAACATGAGGGATTCAGATGGAATTGGGGTTTCAAGTGAATCATTATGTTCATGCCACGTGCTCGCGTAGGTCTACAGTAGGCTAAGAAGTGTCCGCTGTAGGTAGTTCCACTATTATGTATTTATTGTTATGAAAGCATCAAAATCTCAAAAACTAAACAAGATATGGAAAAAAGTGTAGATAGAATATCGTTGGACTCGATCAGTTCTACAAAAAGTTATGAATAAAAATTTTTCATATTTCGAAAAAAAAAAATTGTGTCTGGACTTAGCCTAAAAAAATTCGTCGTGACTTGGCGAATAGTTTCGTGTCGACGAATTTTGATAAGCCCGTATTATACACACAATATAATATAAAATACAAACGAAATATGAAATGAAACTAAGTATCTGATAGGTCTTCCTGCTCATTGAAGAGAACATGAGGGAACATGAGAGAACATGAGGGATTCAGATGGAATTGGGGTTTCAAGTGAATCATTATGTTCATGCCACGTGCTCGCGTAGGTCTACAGTAGGCTAAGAAGTGTCCGCTGTAGGTAGTCCTCTATTATGTATTCATTGTTATGAAAGCATCAAAATCTCAAAAACTAAACAAGATATGGTAAAAAGTGTGGGAGAATATCGTCGTACTCAATCAGGTCAACAAAAAGTTATTTGTGAAAATTTTTCATATCTCGAAAAAAAAAAAAATTGTGTCTGGACTTAGCCTAACAAAATTCATCGTGACTTGGCGAATAGTTTCGTGTCGACGAATTTTGATAAGTCCGTATTAATATAATATAAAAGAAAAACGAAATATGAAATGAAACTAAGTATCTGATAGGTCTTCCTGCTCATTGAAGAGAACATGAGGGAACATGAGAGAACATGAGGGATTCAGATAGAATTGATGTTTCGAGTGAATCATTATGTTCATGCCACGTGCTCGCGTAGGTCTACAGTAGGCTAAGAAGTGTCCGCTGTAGGTAGTTCCACTATTATGTATTTATTGTTATGAAAGCATCAAAATCTCAAAAACTAAACAAGATATGGTAAAAAGTGTGATAAGAATATCGTTGGACTCAATCAGGTCAACAAAAAGTTATTGGTGAAAATTTTTCATATCTCGAAAAATAAAATTTTGTTGGACTTTGCCTAAAAAAATTTTTCGAGACTTGGCGATAATTTTCGTTTCGACGAATTTGAATAAGTCCACAATATAATGTAAAATGTGAAAGGTCTTCCTGCTCTTAGAAAAGATCATAGGCATTTTGCTCATGGGGGATTCGATGGAATTGGGGTTTCAAGTGAATCAATATGTTCATGCCACGTGCTCGCAGAGGTCTACAGTAGGCTATGTAGTGTCCGCTGTAGGTGGTTCCACTATTAAGTAATTATTGTTATGAAAGCATCAAAATCTCAAAAACTAAACAAGATATGGTAAAAAGTGTGGAAAGAATATCGTTGGACTCAATCAGGTCAACAAAAATATAATTGTGAAAATTTTTCATATCTTGAAAAAAAAAATTGTGTCTGGACTTGGCCAAAAAAAATTCGTCGAGACTTGGCGATAATTTTCGTTTCGATGAATTTGAATGTCCGTATTTTACACACAATATAATGTAAAATACAAACAAAATAGCTTGGTATTATCCAAAAGGTCTTCCTGCTCATTGAAGAGAACATGAGGGAACATGAGAGAACATGAGGGATTCAGATGGAATTGGGGTTTCAAGTGAATCATTATATTTATGCCACGTGCTCGCGTAGGTCTACAGTAGGCTAAGAAGTGTCCGCTGTAGGTATGTATTTATTGTTATAAAAGCATCAAAATCTCAAAAACTAAACAAGATATGGAAAAATGTGTAGAGAGAATATCGTTGGACTCGATCAGGTCTTCAAAAAGTTATGAGTGAAAATTTTTCATATTTCGAAAAAAAAAAAACCGTGTCTAGACTTAGCCTAAAAGAATTCGTCGAGACATGGCGATAATTTTCCTTTGGAAGAATTTGAATAAGTTTGTACTATACACATAATATAATTTAAAATACAAACGAAATAGCTCAGTATAATCTGAAAAGTCTTCCCGCTCTTAGAAGAGATCATAGGCATTTTGCTCATGAGGGATTCAGATGGAATTGGGGTTTCAAGTGAATCATTATGTTCATGCCACGTGCTCGCAGAGGTCTAAATTGGGCTATGTAGTGTCCGCTGTAGGTGGTTCTACTATTAAGTAATTATTGTTATCAAAATCTCAAAAACTAAACAAGATATGGAAAAAAGTGTAGGAAGAATATGGTTGGACTCGATCAGGTCAACAGGAAGTTATTGGTGAAAATTTTTCATATCTCGAAAAAAAAAAAATTGTGTCTGGACTTAGCCTAAAAAAATTCATCGTGACTTGGCGAATAGTTTCGTGTCGACGAATTTTGATAAGTCCGTATTATACACACAATATAATATAAAATACAAACGAAATATGAAATGAAACTAAGTATCTGATAGGTCTTCCTGCTCATTGAAGAGAACATGAGAGAACATGAGAGAACATGAGGGATTCAGATGGAATTGGGGTTTCGAGTGAATCATTATGTTCATGCCACGTGCTCGCGTAGGTCCACAGTAGGCTAAGAAGTGTCCGCTGTAGGTAGTTCCACTATTATGTATTTATTTTTATGAAAGCATCAAAATCTCAAAAACTAAACAAGATATGGTGAAAAGTGTGGGAAGAATGTCGTTGGACTCAATCAGGTCAACAAAAAGTTATTTGTGAAAATTTTTCATATCTTGAAAAAAAAAATTGTGTCTGGACTTAGCCTAAAAAAATTCGTCGTGACTTGGCGAATAGTTTCGTGTGGACGAATTTTAATAAGTCCGTATTATACACACAATATAATATAAAATACAAACGAAATATGAAATAAAACTCAGTATCTGATAGGTCTTCCTGCTCATAGAAGAGAACATGAGGGAACATGAGAGAACATGAGGGATTCAGATGGAATTGGGGTTTCGAGTGAATCATTATGTTCATGCCACGTGCTCGCGTAGGTCCACAGTAGGCTAAGAAGTGTCCGCTGTAGGTAGTTCCACTATTATGTATTTATTTTTATGAAAGCATCAAAATCTCAAAAACTAAACAAGATATGGAAAAAAGTGTAGGTAGAATATCGTTGGACTCGATCATTTCTACAAAAAGTTATGAGTGAAAATTTTTCATATTTCGAAAAAAAAAAAAACTGTGTCCAGACTTAGCCTAAAAGAATTCGTCGAGACATGGCGATAATTTTCGTTTCGAAGAATTGGAATAAGTCCGTTTTATACACACAATATAATGTAAAATGTGAAAGGTCTTCCTGCTCTTAGAAGAGATCATAGGCATTTTGCTCATGAGGGATTCGATGGAATTGGGGTTTCAAGTGAATTATTATGTTCATGCCACGTGCTCGCGTAAGTCTACAGTAGGCTAAGAAGTGTCCGCTGTAGGTAGTTCCACTATTATGTATTTATTGTTATGAAAGCATCAAAATCTCAAAAACTAAACAAGATATGGAAAAAAGTGTAGATAGAATATCGTTGGACTCGACCAGTTCTACAAAAAGTTATGGGTGAAAATTTTTCATATTTCGAAAAATAAAATTTTGCTGGACTTGGCCTAAAAAAATTTGTCGAGGCTTGGCGATAATTTTCGTTTCGACGAATTTGAATAAGTCCTCATTATACACACAATATAATGTTAAATACAAACGAAATAGCTCAGTATAATCTGAAAGGTCTTTCTGCTCTTAGAAGAGATCATAGGCATTTTGCTCATGAGGGATTCGATGGAATTGGGGTTTCAAGTGAATTATTATGTTCATGCCACGTGCTCGCGTAAGTCTACAGTAGGCTAAGAAGTGTCCGCTGTAGGTAGTTCCACTATTATGTATTTATTGTTATGAAAGCATCAAAATCTCAAAAACTAAACAAGATATGGTAAAAAGTGTGGGAAGAATATCGTTGGACTCGATCAGTTCTACAAAAAGTTATGAATAAAAATTTTTCATATTCCGAAAAAAAAAAAAACTGTGTCCAGATTTAGCCTAAAAGAATTCGTCGAGACATGGCGATTATTTTCGTTTCGAAGAATTTGAATAAGTCCGTATTATACACACAATATAATGTAAAATGTGAAAGGTCTTCCTGCTCTTAGAAGAGATCATAGGCATTTTTCTCATGAGGGATTCGATGGAATTGGGGTTTCAAGTGAATCATTATGTTCATGCCACGTGCTCGTAGAGGTCTACAGTAGGCTATGTAGTGTCCGCTGTAGGTGGTTCTACTATTAAGTAATTATTGTTATCAAAATCTCAAAAACTAAACAAGATATGGAAAAAAGTGTAGGAAGAATATCGTTGGACTCAATCAGGTCAACAAAAAGTTATTGGTGAAAGTTTTTCATATCTCGAAAAATAAAATTTTGCTGGACTTGGCCTAAAAAAATTCGTCGTGACTTGGCGAATAGTTTCGTGTCGACGAATTTTGATAAGCCCGTATTATACACACAATATAATATAAAATACAAACGAAATATGAAATGAAACTAAGTATCTGATAGGTCTTCCTGCTCATTGAAGAGAACATGAGGGAACATGAGAGAACATGAGAGAACATGAGGGATTCAGATGGAATTGGGGTTTCAAGTGAATCATTATGTTCATGCCACGTGCTCGCGTAGGTCTACAGTAGCCTAAGAAGTGTCCTAAAAAAATTTGTCGAGGCTTGGCGATAATTTTCGTTTCGACGAATTTGAATAAGTCCTTATTAATCATACAATATAATGTTAAATACAAACGAAATAGCTCAGTATAATCTGAAAGGTCTTTCTGCTCTTAGAAGAGATCATGGCATTTGGCTCATGAGGGATTCGATGGAATTGGGGTTTCAAGTGACTCATTATGTTCATGCCACGTGCTCGAGGAGGTCTACAGTAGGCTATGTAGTGTCCGCTGTAGGTGGTTTCACTATTAAGTAATTATTGTTATGAAAGCATCAAAATCTCAAAAACTAAACAAGATATGGTAAATAGTGTAGATAGAATATCGTCGGACTCAATCAGGTCAACAAAAAGTTATTTGTGAAAATTTTTCAGATCTCGAAAAAAAAAAATTGTGTCTGTACTTAGCCTAAAAAAATTCGTCGTGACTTGGCGAATAGTTTCGTGTCGACGAATTTTCATAAGTCTGTATTAATATAATATAAAATAAAAACGAAATTTGAAATGAAACTAAGTATCTGATAGGTCTTCCTGCTCATTGAAGAGAACATGAGGGCACATGAGAGAACATGAGGGATTCAGATGGAATTGGGGTTTCGAGTGAATCATTATGTTCATGCCACGTGCTCGCGTAGGTCTACAGTAGCCTAAGAAGTGTCCGCTGTAGGTAGTTCCACTATTATGTATTTATTGTTATGAAAGCATCAAAATCTCAAAAACTTAACAAGATATGGAAAAAAGTGTAGATAGAATATCGTTGGACTCGATCAGTTCTACAAAAAGTTATGAATAAAAATTTTTCATATTCCGAAAAAAAAAAAAAACTGTGTCCAGACTTAGCCTAAAAGAATTCGTCGAGACATGGCGATAATTTTCGTTTCGAAGAATTTGAATAAGTCCGTATTATACACACAATATAATGTAAAATGTGAAAGGTCTTCCTGCTCTTAGAAGAGATCATAGGCATTTTTCTCATGAGGGATTCGATGGAATTGGGGTTTCAAGTGAATCATTATGTTCATGCCACGTGCTCGCAGAGGTCTACAGTAGGCTATGTAGTGTCCGCTGTAGGTGGTTCTACTATTAAGTAATTATTGTTATCAAAATCTCAAAAACTAAACAAGATATGGTAAAAAGTGTGCGAAGAATATCGTTGGACTCAATCAGGTCAACAAAAAGTTATTTGTGAAAATTTTTCATATCTCGAAAAAAAAAAAAATTGTGTCTGGACTTAGCCTAAAAAAATTCATCGTGACTTGGCGAATAGTTTCGTGTCGACGAATTTTGATAAGTCCATATTAATATAATATAAAATAAAAACGAAATATGAAATGAAACTAAGTATCTGATAGGTCTTCCTGCTCATTGAAGAGAACATGAGGGAACATGAGGGATTCAGATGGAATTGGGGTTTCGAGTGAATCATTATGTTCATGCCACGTGCTCGCGTAGGTCTACAGTAGCCTAAGAAGTGTCCGCTGTAGGTAGTTCCACTATTATGTATATATTGTTACGAAAGCATCAAAATCTCAAAAACTAAACAAGATATGGTAAAAAGTGTGGAAAGAATATCGTTGGACTCAATCAGGTCAACAAAAAGTTATTGGTGAAAATTTTTCATATCTCGAAAAATAAAATTTTGCTGGACTCGGCCTAAAAAAATTTGTCGAGGCTTGGCGATAAGTTTCGTTTCGACGAATTTGAATAAGTCCTTATTATACACACAATATAATGTTAAATACAAACGAAATAGCTCAGTATAATGTGAAAGGTCTTTCTGCTCTTAGAAGAGATCATAGGCATTTGGCTCATGAGGGATTCGATGGAATTGGGGTTTCGAGTGGATCATTATGTTCATGCCACGTGCTCGCGTAGGTCTACAGTAGCCTAAGAAGTGTCCGCTGTAGGTAGTTCCACTATTATGTATTTATTGTTATGAAAGCATCAAAATCTCAAAAACTAAACAAGATATGGAAAAAAGTGTAGATAGAATATCGTTGGACTCGATCAGTTCTACAAAAAGTTATGAATAAAATTTTTTCATATTTCGAAAAAAAAAAATTGTGTCTGGACTTAGCCTAAAAAAATTCGTCGTGACTTGGCGAATAGTTTCGTGTCGACGAATTTTGATAAGCCCGTATTATACACACAATATAATATAAAATACAAACGAAATATGAAATGAAACTAAGTATCTGATAGGTCTTCCTGCTCATTGAAGAGAACATGATGGAACATGAGAGAACATGAGGGATTCAGATGGAATTGGGGTTTCAAGTGAATCATTATGTTCATGCCACGTGCTCGCGTAGGTCTACAGTATCCTAAGAAGTGTCCGCTGTAGGTAGTTCCACTATTATGTATTTATTGTTATGAAAGCATCAAAATCTCAAAAACTAAACAAGATATGGTAAAAAGTGTGGGAAGAATATCGTTGGACTCAATCAGGTCAACAAAAAGTTATTTGTGAAAATTTTTCATATCTCGAAAAAAAAAAAAAATTGTCTGGACTTGGCCTAAAAAAATTCATCGTGACTTGGCGAATAGTTTCGTGTCGACGAATTTTGATAAGTCCGTATTAATATAATATAAAATAAAAACGAAATATGAAATGAAACTAAGTATCTGATAGGTCTTCCTGCTCATTGAAGAGAACATGAGGGAACATGAGAGAACATGAGGGATTCAGATGGAATTGGGGTTTCGAGTGAATCATTATGTTCATGCCACGTGCTCGCGTAGGTCTACAGTAGCCTAAGAAGTGTCCGCTGTAGGTAGTTCCACTATTATGTATTTATTGTTATGAAAGCATCAAAATCTCAAAAACTAAACAAGATATGGTAAAAAGTGTGGGAAGAATATCGTCGTACTCAATCAGGTCAACAAAAAGTTATTTGTGAAAATTTTTCATATCTCGAAAAAAAAAAAAAATTGTGTCTGGACTTAGCCTAAAAAAATTCATCGTGACTTGGCGAATAGTTTCGTGTCGACGAATTTTGATAAGTCCGTATTAATATAATATAAAATAAAAACGAAATATGAAATGAAACTAAGTATCTGATAGGTCTTCCTGCTCATTGAAGAGAACATGAAGGAACATGAGAGAACATGAGGGATTCAGATGGAATTGGGGTTTCGAGTGAATCATTATGTTCATGCCACGTGCTCGCGTAGGTCTACAGTAGCCTAAGAAGTGTCCGCTGTAGGTAGTTCCACTATTATGTATTAATTGTTATGAAAGCATCAAAATCACAAAAACTAAACAAGATATGGTAAAAAGTGTCGGAAGAATATCGTTGGACTCAATCAGGTCAACAAAAAGTTATTCGTGAAAATTTTTCATATCTTGAAAAAAAAAATTGTGTTGGACTTAGCCTAAAAAAATTCGTCGTGACTTGGCGAATAGTTTCGTGTCGACGAATTTTGATAAGCCCGTATTATACACACAATATAATATAAAATACAAACGAAATATGAAATGAAACTAAGTATCTGATAGGTTTCCTGCTCATTGAAGAGAACATGAGGGAACATGAGAGAACATGAGGGATTCAGATGGAATTGGGGTTTCGAGTGAATCATTATGTTCATGCCACGTGCTCGCGTAGGTTCACAGTAGGCTAAGAAGTGTCCGCTGTAGGTAGTTCCACTATTATGTATTTATTGTTATGAAAGCATCAAAATCTCAAAAACTAAACAAGATATGGTAAAAAGTGTGGGAAGAATATCGTTGGACTCAATCAGGTCAACAAAAAGTTATTTGTGAAAATTTTTCATATCTCGAAAAAAAAAAAAAATTGTCTAGACTTGGCCTAAAAAAATTCATCGTGACTTGGCGAATAGTTTCGTGTCGACGAATATTGATAAGTCCGTATTAATAATATAAAATAAAAACGAAATATGAAATGAAACTAAGTATCTGATAGGTCTTCCTGCTCATTGAAGAGAACATGAGGGAACATGAGAGAACATGAGGGATTCAGATGGAATTGGGGTTTCGAGTGAATCATTATGTTCATGCCACGTGCTCGCGTAGGTCTACAGTAGCCTAAGAAGTGTCCGCTGTAGGTAGTTCCACTATTATGTATTTATTGTTATGAAAGCATCAAAATCTCAAAAACTAAACAAGATATGGTAAAAAGTGTGGAAAGAATATCGTCGTACTCAATCAGGTCAACAAAAAGTTATTTGTGAAAATTTTTCATATCTCGAAAAAAAAAAAATTGTCTGGACTTAGCCTAAAAAAATTCATCGTGACTTGGCGAATAGTTTCGTGTCGACGAATTTTGATAAGTCCGTATTAATATAATATAAAATAAAAACGAAATATGAAATGAAACTAAGTATCTGATAGGTCTTCCTGCTCATTGAAGAGAACATGAAGGAACATGAGAGAACATGAGGGATTCAGATGGAATTGGGGTTTCGAGTGAATCATTATGTTCATGCCACGTGCTCGCGTAGGTCTACAGTAGCCTAAGAAGTGTCCGCTGTAGGTAGTTCCACTATTATGTATTTATTGTTATGAAAGCATCAAAATCACAAAAACTAAACAAGATATGGTAAAAAGTGTCGGAAGAATATCGTTGGACTCAATCAGGTCAACAAAAAGTTATTTGTGAAAATTTTTCATATCTTGAAAAAAAAAATTGTGTCTGGACTTAGCCTAAAAAAATTCGTCGTGACTTGGCGAATAGTTTCGTGTGGACGAATTTTAATAAGTCCGTATTATACACACAATATAATATAAAATACAAACGAAATATGAAATAAAACTCAGTATCTGATAGGTCTTCCTGCTCATAGAAGAGAACATGAGGGAACATGAGAGAACATGAGGAATTCAGATGGAATTGGGGTTTCGAGTGAATCATTATGTTCATGCCACGTGCTCGCGTAGGTCTACAGTAGCCTAAGAAGTGTCCGCTGTAGGTAGTTCCACTATTATGTATTTATTGTTATGAAAGCATCAAAATCTCAAAAACTAAACAAGATATGGAAAAAAATGTAGATAGAATATCGTTACACTCGATCAGTTCTACAAAAAGTTATGAATAAAAATTTTTCATATTTCGAAAAAAAAAATTGTGTCCAGACTTAGCCTAAAAGAATTCGTCGGGACATGGCGATAATTTTCGTTTCGAAGAATTTGAATAAGCCCGTATTATACACACAATATAATGTAAAATGTGAAAGGTCTTCCTGCTCTTAGAAAAGATCATAGGCATTTTGCTCATGAGGGATTCGATGGAATTGGGTTTTCAAGTGAATCATTATGTTCATGCCACGTGCTTGCAGAGGTCCACACTAGGATATGTAGTGTCCGCTGTAAGTGGTTCTACTATTAAGTAATTATTGTTATCAAAATCTCAAAAACTAAACAAGATATGGAAAAAAGTGTAGATAGAATATCGTTGGACTCGATCAGTTCTACAAAACGTTATGAGTGAAAATTTTTCATATTTCGAAAAAAAAAAACTGTGTCCAGACTCAGCCTAAAAGAATTCGTCGAGACATGGCGATAATTTTCGTTTCGAAGAATTTGAATAAGTCCGTATTATACACACAATATAATGTAAAATGTGAAAGGTCTTTCTGCTCTTAGAAGAGATCATAGGCATTTTGCTCATGAGGGTTTCGATGGAATTGGGGTTTCAAGTGAATTATTATGTTCATGCCACGTGCTCGCGTAGGTCTACAGTAGGCTAAGAAGTGTCCGCTGTAGGTAGTTCCACTATTATGTATTTATTGTTATGAAAGCATCAAAATCTCAAAAACTAAACAAGATATGGTAAAAAGTGTGGGAAGAATATCGTTGGACTCAATCAGGTCAACAAAAAGTTATTGGTGAAAATTTTTCATATCTCGAAAAGTAAAATTTTGCTGGACTTGACCTAAAAAAATTTGTCGAGGCTTGGCGATAATTTTCGTTTCGACGAATTTGAATAAGTCCTTATTAATCATACAATATAATGTTAAATACAAACGAAATAGCTCAGTATAATCTGAAAGGTCTTTCTGCTCTTAGAAGAGATCATAGGCATTTGGCTCATGAGGGATTCGATGGAATTGGGGTTTCAAGTGACTCATTATGTTCATGCCACGTGCTCGAGGAGGTCTACAGTAGGCTATGTAGTGTCCGCTGTAGGTGGTTTCACTATTAAGTAATTATTGTTATGAAAGCATCAAAATCTCAAAAACTAAACAAGATATGGTAAAAAGTGTGGGAAGAATATCGTCGGACTCAATCAGGTCAACAAAAAGTTATTTGTGAAAATTTTTCATATCCCGAAAAAAAAAAATTGTGTCTGTACTTAGCCTAAAAAAATTCGTCGTGACTTGGCGAATAGTTTCGTGTCGACGAATTTTCATAAGTCTGTATTAATATAATATAAAATAAAAACGAAATATGAAATGAAACTAAGTATCTGATAGGTCTTCCTGCTCATTGAAGAGAACATGAGGGCACATGAGAGAACATGAGGGATTCAGATGGAATTGGGGTTTCGAGTGAATCATTATGTTCATGCCACGTGCTCGCGTAGGTCTACAGTAGCCTAAGAAGTGTCCGCTGTAGGTAGTTCCACTATTATGTATTTATTGTTATGAAAGCATCAAAATCTCAAAAACTTAACAAGATATGGAAAAAAGTGTAGATAGAATATCGTTGGACTCGATCAGTTCTACAAAAAGTTATGAATAAAAATTTTTCATATTCCGAAAAAAAAAAAAACTGTGTCCAGACTTAGCCTAAAAGAATTCGTCGAGACATGGCGATAATTTTCGTTTCGAAGAATTTGAATAAGTCCGTATTATACACACAATATAATGTAAAATGTGAAAGGTCTTCCTGCTCTTAGAAGAGATCATAGGCATTTTTCTCATGAGGGATTCGATGGAATTGGGGTTTCAAGTGAATCATTATGTTCATGCCACGTGCTCGCAGAGGTCTACAGTAGGCTATGTAGTGTCCGCTGTAGGTGGTTCTACTATTAAGTAATTATTGTTATCAAAATCTCAAAAACTAAACAAGATATGGAAAAAAGTGTAGGAAGAATATCGTTGGACTCAATTAGGTCAACAAAAAGTTATTGGTGAAAGTTTTTCATATCTCGAAAAATAAAATTTTGCTGGACTTGGCCTAAAAAAATTCGTCGTGACTTGGCGAATAGTTTCGTGTCGACGAATTTTGATAAGCCCGTATTATACACACAATATAATATAAAATACAAACGAAATATGAAATGAAACTAAGTATCTGATAGGTCTTCCTGCTCATTGAAGAGAACATGAGGGAACATGAGAGAACATGAGGGATTCAGATGGAATTGGGGTTTCGAGTGAATCATTATGTTCATGCCACGTGCTCGCGTAGGTCTACAGTAGCCTAAGAAGTGTCCGCTGTAGGTAGTTCCACTATTATGTATTTATTGTTATGAAAGCATCAAAATCTCAAAAACTAAACAAGATATGGTAAAAAGTGTGGGAAGAATATCGTCGTACTCAATCAGGTCAACATAAAGTCATTTGTGAAAATTTTTCATATCTCGAAAAAAAAAAATTGTGTCTGGACTTAGCCTAAAAAAATTCATCGTGACTTGGCGAATAGTTTCGTGTGGACGAATTTTAATAATACACACAATATAATATAAAATACAAACGAAATATGAAATAAAACTCAGTATCTGATAGGTCTTCCTGCTCATAGAAGAGAACATGAGGGAACATGAGAGAACATGAGGGATTCAGATGGAATTGGGGTTTCAAGTGAATCATTATGTTCATGCCACGTGCTCGCGTAGGTCTACAGTAGGCTAAGAAGTGTCCGCTGTAGGTAGTTCCACTATTATGTATTTATTGTTATGAAAGCATCAAAATCTCAAAAACTAAACAAGATATGGAAAAAAGTGTAGATAGAATATCGTTGGACTCGATCAGTTCTACAAAAAGTTATGAATAAAAATTTTTCATATTTCGAAAAAAAAAAAATTGTGTCTGGACTTAGCCTAAAAAAATTCGTCGGGACTTGGCGAATAGTTTCGTGTCGACGAATTTTGATAAGCCCGTATTATACACACAATATAATATAAAATACAAACGAAATATGAAATGAAATGATCTGATAGGTCTTCCTGCTCATTGAAGAGAACATGAGGGAACATGAGAGAACATGAGGGATTCAGATGGAATTGGGGTTTCGAGTGAATCATTATGTTCATGCCACGTGCTCGCGTAGGTCTACAGTAGCCTAAGAAGTGTCCGCTGTAGGTAGTTCCACTATTATGTATTTATTGTTCTGAAAGCATCAAAATCTCAAAAACTAAACAAGATATGGTAAAAAGTGTGGGAAGAATATCGTCGTACTCAATCAGGTCAACAAAAAGTTATTTGTGAAAATTTTGCATATCTCGAAAAAAAAAAAAATTGTGTCTGGACTTAGCCTAAAAAAATTCATCGTGACTTGGCGAATAGTTTCGTGTCGACGAATTTTGATAAGTCCGTATTAATATAATATAAAATAATAACGAAATATGAAATGAAACTAAGTATCTGATAGGTCTTCCTGCTCATTGAAGAGAACATGAGGGAACATGAGAGAACATGAGGGATTCAGATGGAATTGGGGTTTCGAGTGAATCATTATGTTCATGCCACGTGTTCGCGTAGGTCTACAGTAGCCTAAGAAGTGTCCGCTGTAGGTAGTTCCACTATTATGTATTTATTGTTATGAAAGCATCAAAATCTCAAAAACTAAACAAGATATGGTAAAAAGTGTGACAAGAATATCGTTGGACTCAATCAGGTCAACAAAAAGTTATTTGTGAAAATTTTTCATATCTTGAAAAAAAAAATTGTGTCTGGACTTAGCCTAAAAAAATTCGTCGTGACTTGGCGAATAGTTTCGTGTGGACGAATTTTAATAAGTCCGTATTATACCCACAATATAATATAAAATACAAACGAAATATGAAATAAAACTCAGTATCTGATAGGTCTTCCTGCTCATAGAAAAGAACATGAGGGAACATGAGAGAACATGAGGGATTCAGATGGAATTGGGGTTTCAAGTGAATCATTATGTTCATGCCACGTGCTCGCGTAGGTCTACAGTAGGCTAAGAAGTGTCCGCTGTAGGTAGTTCCACTATTATGTATTTATTGTTATGAAAGCATCAAAATCTCAAAAACTAAACAAGATATGGAAAAAAGTGTAGATAGAATATCGTTGGACTCGATCAGTTCTACAAAAAGTTATGAATACAAATTTTTCATATTCCGAAAAAAAAAAAATGTGTCCAGACTTAGCCTAAAAGAATTCGTCGAGACATATCGATAATTTTCGTTTCGAAGAATTTGAATAAGTCCGTATTCTACACACAATATAATGTAAAATGTGAAAGGTCTTCCTGCTCTTAGAAGAGATCATAGGCATTTTTCTCATGAGGGATTCGATGGAATTGGGGTTTCAAGTGAATCATTATGTTCATGCCACGTGCTCGTAGAGGTCTACAGTAGGCTATGTAGTGTCCGCTGTAGTTGGTTCTACTATTAAGTAATTATTGTTATCAAAATCTCAAAAACTAAACAAGATATGGAAAAAAGTGTAGGAAGAATATCGTTGGACTCAATCAGGTCAACAAAAAGTTATTGGTGAAAGTTTTTCATATCTCGAAAAATAAAATTTTGCTGGACTTGGCCTAAAAAAATTCGTCGTGACTTGGCGAATAGTTTCGTGTCGACGAATTTTGATAAGCCCGTATTATACACACAATATAATATAAAATACAAACGAAATATGAAATGAAACTAAGTATCTGATAGGTCTTCCTGCTCATAGAAGAGAACATGAGGGAACATGAGAGAACATGAGGGATTCAGATGGAATTGGGGTTTCGAGTGAATCATTATGTTCATGCCACGTGCTCGCGTAGGTCTACAGTAGGCTAAGAAGTGTCCGCTGTAGGTAGTTCCACTATTATGTATTTATTGTTATGAAAGCATCAAAATCTCAAAAACTAAACAAGATATGGAAAAAAGTGTAGATAGAATATCGTTGGACTCGATCAGTTCTACAAAAAGTTATGAATAAAAATTTTTCATATTTCGAAAAAAAAAAATTGTGTCTGGACTTAGCCTAAAAAAATTCGTCGTGACTTGGCGAATAGTTTCGTGTCGACGAATTTTGATAAGCCCGTATTATACACACAATATAATATAAAATACAAACGAAATATGAAATGAAACTAAGTATCTGATAGGTCTTCCTGCTCATTGAAGAGAACATGAGGGAACATGAGAGAACATGAGGAATTCAGATGGAATTGGGGTTTCGAGTGAATCATTATGTTCATGCCACGTGCTCGCGTAGGTCTACAGTAGGCTAAGAAGTGTCCGCTGTAGGTAGTTCCACTTTTATGTATTTATTGTTATGAAAGCATCAAAATCTCAAAAACTAAACAAGATATGGAAAAAAGTGTAGCTAGAATATCGTTGGACTCGATCAGTTCTACAAAAAGTTATGAATAAAATTTTTTCATATTTCGAAAAAAAAAAAATTGTGTCTGGACTTAGCCTAAAAAAATTCGTCGTGACTTGGCGAATAGTTTCGTGTCGACGAATTTTGATAAGCCCGTATTATACACACAATATAATATAAAATACAAACGAAATATGAAATGAAACTAAGTATCTGATAGGTCTTCCTGCTCATTGAAGAGAACATGAGGGAACATGAGAGAAGATGAGGGATTCAGATGGAATTGGGGTTTCAAGTGAATCATTATGTTCATGCCACGTGCTCGCGTAGGTCTACAGTATCCTAAGAAGTGTCCGCTGTAGGTAGTTCCACTATTATGTATTTATTGTTATGAAAGCATCAAAATCTCAAAAACTAAACAAGATATGGTAAAAAGTGTGGGAAGAATATCGTTACACTCAATCAGGTCAACAAAAAGTTATTTGTGAAAATTTTTCATATCTCGAAAAAAAAAAAAAATTGTCTGGACTTGGCCTAAAAAAATTCATCGTGACTTGGCGAATAGTTTCGTGTCGACGAATATTGATAAGTCCGTATTAATATAATATAAAATAAAAACGAAATATGAAATGAAACTAAGTATCTGATAGGTCTTCCTGCTCATTGAAGAGAACATGAGGGAACATGAGAGAACATGAGGGATTCAGATGGAATTGGGGTTTCGAGTGAATCATTATGTTCATGCCACGTGCTCGCGTAGGTCTACAGTAGCCTAAGAAGTGTCCGCTGTAGGTAGTTCCACTATTATGTATTTATTGTTATGAAAGCATCAAAATCTCAAAAACTAAACAAGATATGGTAAAAAGTGTGGGAAGAATATCGTCGTACTCAATCAGGTCAACATAAAGTCATTTGTGAAAATTTTTCATATCTCGAAAAAAAAAAATTGTGTCTGGACTTAGCCTAAAAAAATTCATCGTGACTTGGCGAATAGTTTCGTGTGGACGAATTTTAATAATACACACAATATAATATAAAATACAAACGAAATATGAAATAAAACTCAGTATCTGATAGGTCTTCCTGCTCATAGAAGAGAACATGAGGGAACATGAGAGAACATGAGGGATTCAGATGGAATTGGGGTTTCAAGTGAATCATTATGTTCATGCCACGTGCTCGCGTAGGTCTACAGTAGGCTAAGAAGTGTCCGCTGTAGGTAGTTCCACTATTATGTATTTATTGTTATGAAAGCATCAAAATCTCAAAAACTAAACAAGATATGGAAAAAAGTGTAGATAGAATATCGTTGGACTCGATCAGTTCTACAAAAAGTTATGAATAAAAATTTTTCATATTTCGAAAAAAAAAAAATTGTGTCTGGACTTAGCCTAAAAAAATTCGTCGGGACTTGGCGAATAGTTTCGTGTCGACGAATTTTGATAAGCCCGTATTATACACACAATATAATATAAAATACAAACGAAATATGAAATGAAATGATCTGATAGGTCTTCCTGCTCATTGAAGAGAACATGAGGGAACATGAGAGAACATGAGGGATTCAGATGGAATTGGGGTTTCGAGTGAATCATTATGTTCATGCCACGTGCTCGCGTAGGTCTACAGTAGCCTAAGAAGTGTCCGCTGTAGGTAGTTCCACTATTATGTATTTATTGTTCTGAAAGCATCAAAATCTCAAAAACTAAACAAGATATGGTAAAAAGTGTGGGAAGAATATCGTCGTACTCAATCAGGTCAACAAAAAGTTATTTGTGAAAATTTTGCATATCTCGAAAAAAAAAAAAATTGTGTCTGGACTTAGCCTAAAAAAATTCATCGTGACTTGGCGAATAGTTTCGTGTCGACGAATTTTGATAAGTCCGTATTAATATAATATAAAATAATAACGAAATATGAAATGAAACTAAGTATCTGATAGGTCTTCCTGCTCATTGAAGAGAACATGAGGGAACATGAGAGAACATGAGGGATTCAGATGGAATTGGGGTTTCGAGTGAATCATTATGTTCATGCCACGTGTTCGCGTAGGTCTACAGTAGCCTAAGAAGTGTCCGCTGTAGGTAGTTCCACTATTATGTATTTATTGTTATGAAAGCATCAAAATCTCAAAAACTAAACAAGATATGGTAAAAAGTGTGACAAGAATATCGTTGGACTCAATCAGGTCAACAAAAAGTTATTTGTGAAAATTTTTCATATCTTGAAAAAAAAAATTGTGTCTGGACTTAGCCTAAAAAAATTCGTCGTGACTTGGCGAATAGTTTCGTGTGGACGAATTTTAATAAGTCCGTATTATACCCACAATATAATATAAAATACAAACGAAATATGAAATAAAACTCAGTATCTGATAGGTCTTCCTGCTCATAGAAAAGAACATGAGGGAACATGAGAGAACATGAGGGATTCAGATGGAATTGGGGTTTCAAGTGAATCATTATGTTCATGCCACGTGCTCGCGTAGGTCTACAGTAGGCTAAGAAGTGTCCGCTGTAGGTAGTTCCACTATTATGTATTTATTGTTATGAAAGCATCAAAATCTCAAAAACTAAACAAGATATGGAAAAAAGTGTAGATAGAATATCGTTGGACTCGATCAGTTCTACAAAAAGTTATGAATACAAATTTTTCATATTCCGAAAAAAAAAAAATGTGTCCAGACTTAGCCTAAAAGAATTCGTCGAGACATATCGATAATTTTCGTTTCGAAGAATTTGAATAAGTCCGTATTATACACACAATATAATGTAAAATGTGAAAGGTCTTCCTGCTCTTAGAAGAGATCATAGGCATTTTTCTCATGAGGGATTCGATGGAATTGGGGTTTCAAGTGAATCATTATGTTCATGCCACGTGCTCGTAGAGGTCTACAGTAGGCTATGTAGTGTCCGCTGTAGTTGGTTCTACTATTAAGTAATTATTGTTATCAAAATCTCAAAAACTAAACAAGATATGGAAAAAAGTGTAGGAAGAATATCGTTGGACTCAATCAGGTCAACAAAAAGTTATTGGTGAAAGTTTTTCATATCTCGAAAAATAAAATTTTGCTGGACTTGGCCTAAAAAAATTCGTCGTGACTTGGCGAATAGTTTCGTGTCGACGAATTTTGATAAGCCCGTATTATACACACAATATAATATAAAATACAAACGAAATATGAAATGAAACTAAGTATCTGATAGGTCTTCCTGCTCATAGAAGAGAACATGAGGGAACATGAGAGAACATGAGGGATTCAGATGGAATTGGGGTTTCGAGTGAATCATTATGTTCATGCCACGTGCTCGCGTAGGTCTACAGTAGGCTAAGAAGTGTCCGCTGTAGGTAGTTCCACTATTATGTATTTATTGTTATGAAAGCATCAAAATCTCAAAAACTAAACAAGATATGGAAAAAAGTGTAGATAGAATATCGTTGGACTCGATCAGTTCTACAAAAAGTTATGAATAAAAATTTTTCATATTTCGAAAAAAAAAAATTGTGTCTGGACTTGGCCTAAAAAAATTCGTCGTGACTTGGCGAATAGTTTCGTGTCGACGAATTTTGATAAGCCCGTATTATACACACAATATAATATAAAATACAAACGAAATATGAAATGAAACTAAGTATCTGATAGGTCTTCCTGCTCATTGAAGAGAACATGAGGGAACATGAGAGAACATGAGGAATTCAGATGGAATTGGGGTTTCGAGTGAATCATTATGTTCATGCCACGTGCTCGCGTAGGTCTACAGTAGGCTAAGAAGTGTCCGCTGTAGGTAGTTCCACTTTTATGTATTTATTGTTATGAAAGCATCAAAATCTCAAAAACTAAACAAGATATGGAAAAAAGTGTAGCTAGAATATCGTTGGACTCGATCAGTTCTACAAAAAGTTATGAATAAAATTTTTTCATATTTCGAAAAAAAAAAAATTGTGTCTGGACTTAGCCTAAAAAAATTCGTCGTGACTTGGCGAATAGTTTCGTGTCGACGAATTTTGATAAGCCCGTATTATACACACAATATAATATAAAATACAAACGAAATATGAAATGAAACTAAGTATCTGATAGGTCTTCCTGCTCATTGAAGAGAACATGAGGGAACATGAGAGAAGATGAGGGATTCAGATGGAATTGGGGTTTCAAGTGAATCATTATGTTCATGCCACGTGCTCGCGTAGGTCTACAGTATCCTAAGAAGTGTCCGCTGTAGGTAGTTCCACTATTATGTATTTATTGTTATGAAAGCATCAAAATCTCAAAAACTAAACAAGATATGGTAAAAAGTGTGGGAAGAATATCGTTACACTCAATCAGGTCAACAAAAAGTTATTTGTGAAAATTTTTCATATCTCGAAAAAAAAAAAAAATTGTCTGGACTTGGCCTAAAAAAATTCATCGTGACTTGGCGAATAGTTTCGTGTCGACGAATATTGATAAGTCCGTATTAATATAATATAAAATAAAAACGAAATATGAAATGAAACTAAGTATCTGATAGGTCTTCCTGCTCATTGAAGAGAACATGAGGGAACATGAGAGAACATGAGGGATTCAGATGGAATTGGGGTTTCGAGTGAATCATTATGTTCATGCCACGTGCTCGCGTAGGTCTACAGTAGCCTAAGAAGTGTCCGCTGTAGGTAGTTCCACTATTATGTATTTATTGTTATGAAAGCATCAAAATCTCAAAAACTAAACAAGATATGGTAAAAAGTGTGGGAAGAATATCGTCGTACTCAATCAGGTCAACATAAAGTCATTTGTGAAAATTTTTCATATCTCGAAAAAAAAAAATTGTGTCTGGACTTAGCCTAAAAAAATTCATCGTGACTTGGCGAATAGTTTCGTGTGGACGAATTTTAATAATACACACAATATAATATAAAATACAAACGAAATATGAAATAAAACTCAGTATCTGATAGGTCTTCCTGCTCATAGAAGAGAACATGAGGGAACATGAGAGAACATGAGGGATTCAGATGGAATTGGGGTTTCAAGTGAATCATTATGTTCATGCCACGTGCTCGCGTAGGTCTACAGTAGGCTAAGAAGTGTCCGCTGTAGGTAGTTCCACTATTATGTATTTATTGTTATGAAAGCATCAAAATCTCAAAAACTAAACAAGATATGGAAAAAAGTGTAGATAGAATATCGTTGGACTCGATCAGTTCTACAAAAAGTTATGAATAAAAATTTTTCATATTTCGAAAAAAAAAAAATTGTGTCTGGACTTAGCCTAAAAAAATTCGTCGGGACTTGGCGAATAGTTTCGTGTCGACGAATTTTGATAAGCCCGTATTATACACACAATATAATATAAAATACAAACGAAATATGAAATGAAATGATCTGATAGGTCTTCCTGCTCATTGAAGAGAACATGAGGGAACATGAGAAAACATGAGGGATTCAGATGGAATTGGGGTTTCGAGTGAATCATTATGTTCATGCCACGTGCTCGCGTAGGTCTACAGTAGCCTAAGAAGTGTCCGCTGTAGGTAGTTCCACTATTATGTATTTATTGTTCTGAAAGCATCAAAATCTCAAAAACTAAACAAGATATGGTAAAAAGTGTGGGAAGAATATCGTCGTACTCAATCAGGTCAACAAAAAGTTATTTGTGAAAATTTTGCATATCTCGAAAAAAAAAAAAATTGTGTCTGGACTTAGCCTAAAAAAATTCATCGTGACTTGGCGAATAGTTTCGTGTCGACGAATTTTGATAAGTCCGTATTAATATAATATAAAATAATGACGAAATATGAAATGAAACTAAGTATCTGATAGGTCTTCCTGCTCATTGAAGAGAACATGAGGGAACATGAGAGAACATGAGGGATTCAGATGGAATTGGGGTTTCGAGTGAATCATTATGTTCATGCCACGTGCTCGCGTAGGTCTACAGTAGCCTAAGAAGTGTCCGCTGTAGGTAGTTCCACTATTATGTATTTATTGTTATGAAAGCATCAAAATCTCAAAAACTAAACAAGATATGGTAAAAAGTGTGACAAGAATATCGTTGGACTCAATCTGGTCAACAAAAAGTTATTCGTGAAAATTTTTCATATCTTGAAAAAAAAAATTGTGTCTGGACTTAGCCTAAAAAAATTCGTCGTGACTTGGCGAATAGTTTCGTGTGGACGAATTTTAATAATACACACAATATAATATAAAATACAAACGAAATATGAAATAAAACTCAGTATCTGATAGGTCTTCCTGCTCATAGAAGAGAACATGAGGGAACATGAGAGAACATGAGGGATTCAGATGGAATTGGGGTTTCAAGTGAATCATTATGTTCATGCCACGTGCTCGCGTAGGTCTACAGTAGGCTAAGAAGTGTCCGCTGTAGGTAGTTCCACTATTATGTATTTATTGTTATGAAAGCATCAAAATCTCAAAAACTAAACAAGATATGGAAAAAAGTGTAGATAGAATATCGTTGGACTCGATCAGTTCTACAAAAAGTTATGAATAAAAATTTTTCATATTTCGAAAAAAAAAAATTGTGTCTGGACTTAGCCTAAAAAAATTCGTCGTGACTTGGCGAATAGTTTCGTGTCGACGAATTTTGATAAGTCCGTATTAATATAATATAAAATAAAAACGAAATATGAAATGAAACTAAGTATCTGATAGGTCTTCCTGCTCATTGAAGAGAACATGAAGGAACATGAGAGAACATGAGGGATTCAGATGGAATTGGGGTTTCGAGTGAATCATTATGTTCATGCCACGTGCTCGCGTAGGTCTACAGTAGCCTAAGAAGTGTCCGCTGTAGGTAGTTCCACTATTATGTATTTATTGTTATGAAAGCATCAAAATCACAAAAACTAAACAAGATATGGTAAAAAGTGTCGGAAGAATATCGTTGGACTCAATCAGGTCAACAAAAAGTTATTCGTGAAAATTTTTCATATCTTGAAAAAAAAAATTGTGTTGGACTTAGCCTAAAAAAATTCGTCGTGACTTGGCGAATAGTTTCGTGTCGACGAATTTTGATAAGCCCGTATTATACACACAATATAATATAAAATACAAACGAAATATGAAATGAAACTAAGTATCTGATAGGTTTCCTGCTCATTGAAGAGAACATGAGGGAACATGAGAGAACATGAGGGATTCAGATGGAATTGGGGTTTCGAGTGAATCATTATGTTCATGCCACGTGCTCGCGTAGGTTCACAGTAGGCTAAGAAGTGTCCGCTGTAGGTAGTTCCACTATTATGTATTTATTGTTATGAAAGCATCAAAATCTCAAAAACTAAACAAGATATGGTAAAAAGTGTGGGAAGAATATCGTTGGACTCAATCAGGTCAACAAAAAGTTATTTGTGAAAATTTTTCATATCTCGAAAAAAAAAAAAAATTGTCTAGACTTGGCCTAAAAAAATTCATCGTGACTTGGCGAATAGTTTCGTGTCGACGAATATTGATAAGTCCGTATTAATAATATAAAATAAAAACGAAATATGAAATGAAACTAAGTATCTGATAGGTCTTCCTGCTCATTGAAGAGAACATGAGGGAACATGAGAGAACATGAGGGATTCAGATGGAATTGGGGTTTCGAGTGAATCATTATGTTCATGCCACGTGCTCGCGTAGGTCTACAGTAGCCTAAGAAGTGTCCGCTGTAGGTAGTTCCACTATTATGTATTTATTGTTATGAAAGCATCAAAATCTCAAAAACTAAACAAGATATGGTAAAAAGTGTGGGAAGAATATCGTCGTACTCAATCAGGTCAACAAAAAGTTATTTGTGAAAATTTTTCATATCTCGAAAAAAAAAAAATTGTCTGGACTTAGCCTAAAAAAATTCATCGTGACTTGGCGAATAGTTTCGTGTCGACGAATGTTGATAAGTCCGTATTAATATAATATAAAATAAAAACGAAATATGAAATGAAACTAAGTATCTGATAGGTCTTCCTGCTCATTGAAGAGAACATGAAGGAACATGAGAGAACATGAGGGATTCAGATGGAATTGGGGTTTCGAGTGAATCATTATGTTCATGCCACGTGCTCGCGTAGGTCTACAGTAGCCTAAGAAGTGTCCGCTGTAGGTAGTTCCACTATTATGTATTTATTGTTATGAAAGCATCAAAATCACAAAAACTAAACAAGATATGGTAAAAAGTGTCGGAAGAATATCGTTGGACTCAATCAGGTCAACAAAAAGTTATTTGTGAAAATTTTTCATATCTTGAAAAAAAAAATTGTGTCTGGACTTAGCCTAAAAAAATTCGTCGTGACTTGGCGAATAGTTTCGTGTGGACGAATTTTAATAAGTCCGTATTATACACACAATATAATATAAAATACAAACGAAATATGAAATAAAACTCAGTATCTGATAGGTCTTCCTGCTCATAGAAGAGAACATGAGGGAACATGAGAGAACATGAGGAATTCAGATGGAATTGGGGTTTCGAGTGAATCATTATGTTCATGCCACGTGCTCGCGTAGGTCTACAGTAGCCTAAGAAGTGTCCGCTGTAGGTAGTTCCACTATTATGTATTTATTGTTATGAAAGCATCAAAATCTCAAAAACTAAACAAGATATGGAAAAAAATGTAGATAGAATATCGTTACACTCGATCAGTTCTACAAAAAGTTATGAATAAAAATTTTTCATATTTCGAAAAAAAAAATTGTGTCCAGACTTAGCCTAAAAGAATTCGTCGGGACATGGCGATAATTTTCGTTTCGAAGAATTTGAATAAGCCCGTATTATACACACAATATAATGTAAAATGTGAAAGGTCTTCCTGCTCTTAGAAAAGATCATAGGCATTTTGCTCATGAGGGATTCGATGGAATTGGGTTTTCAAGTGAATCATTATGTTCATGCCACGTGCTTGCAGAGGTCCACACTAGGATATGTAGTGTCCGCTGTAAGTGGTTCTACTATTAAGTAATTATTGTTATCAAAATCTCAAAAACTAAACAAGATATGGAAAAAAGTGTAGATAGAATATCGTTGGACTCGATCAGTTCTACAAAACGTTATGAGTGAAAATTTTTCATATTTCGAAAAAAAAAAACTGTGTCCAGACTCAGCCTAAAAGAATTCGTCGAGACATGGCGATAATTTTCGTTTCGAAGAATTTGAATAAGTCCGTATTATACACACAATATAATGTAAAATGTGAAAGGTCTTTCTGCTCTTAGAAGAGATCATAGGCATTTTGCTCATGAGGGTTTCGATGGAATTGGGGTTTCAAGTGAATTATTATGTTCATGCCACGTGCTCGCGTAGGTCTACAGTAGGCTAAGAAGTGTCCGCTGTAGGTAGTTCCACTATTATGTATTTATTGTTATGAAAGCATCAAAATCTCAAAAACTAAACAAGATATGGAAAAAAGTGTAGATAGAATATCGTTGGACTCGATCAGTTCTACAAAAAGTTATGAATAAAAATTTTTCATATTTCGAAAAAAAAAAATTGTGTCTGGACTTAGCCTAAAAAAATTCGTCGTGACTTGGCGAATAGTTTCGTGTCGACGAATTTTGATAAGTCCGTATTAATATAATATAAAATAAAAACGAAATATGAAATGAAACTAAGTATCTGATAGGTCTTCCTGCTCATTGAAGAGAACATGAAGGAACATGAGAGAACATGAGGGATTCAGATGGAATTGGGGTTTCGAGTGAATCATTATGTTCATGCCACGTGCTCGCGTAGGTCTACAGTAGCCTAAGAAGTGTCCGCTGTAGGTAGTTCCACTATTATGTATTTATTGTTATGAAAGCATCAAAATCACAAAAACTAAACAAGATATGGTAAAAAGTGTCGGAAGAATATCGTTGGACTCAATCAGGTCAACAAAAAGTTATTCGTGAAAATTTTTCATATCTTGAAAAAAAAAATTGTGTTGGACTTAGCCTAAAAAAATTCGTCGTGACTTGGCGAATAGTTTCGTGTCGACGAATTTTGATAAGCCCGTATTATACACACAATATAATATAAAATACAAACGAAATATGAAATGAAACTAAGTATCTGATAGGTTTCCTGCTCATTGAAGAGAACATGAGGGAACATGAGAGAACATGAGGGATTCAGATGGAATTGGGGTTTCGAGTGAATCATTATGTTCATGCCACGTGCTCGCGTAGGTTCACAGTAGGCTAAGAAGTGTCCGCTGTAGGTAGTTCCACTATTATGTATTTATTGTTATGAAAGCATCAAAATCTCAAAAACTAAACAAGATATGGTAAAAAGTGTGGGAAGAATATCGTTGGACTCAATCAGGTCAACAAAAAGTTATTTGTGAAAATTTTTCATATCTCGAAAAAAAAAAAAAATTGTCTAGACTTGGCCTAAAAAAATTCATCGTGACTTGGCGAATAGTTTCGTGTCGACGAATATTGATAAGTCCGTATTAATAATATAAAATAAAAACGAAATATGAAATGAAACTAAGTATCTGATAGGTCTTCCTGCTCATTGAAGAGAACATGAGGGAACATGAGAGAACATGAGGGATTCAGATGGAATTGGGGTTTCGAGTGAATCATTATGTTCATGCCACGTGCTCGCGTAGGTCTACAGTAGCCTAAGAAGTGTCCGCTGTAGGTAGTTCCACTATTATGTATTTATTGTTATGAAAGCATCAAAATCTCAAAAACTAAACAAGATATGGTAAAAAGTGTGGGAAGAATATCGTCGTACTCAATCAGGTCAACAAAAAGTTATTTGTGAAAATTTTTCATATCTCGAAAAAAAAAAAATTGTCTGGACTTAGCCTAAAAAAATTCATCGTGACTTGGCGAATAGTTTCGTGTCGACGAATGTTGATAAGTCCGTATTAATATAATATAAAATAAAAACGAAATATGAAATGAAACTAAGTATCTGATAGGTCTTCCTGCTCATTGAAGAGAACATGAAGGAACATGAGAGAACATGAGGGATTCAGATGGAATTGGGGTTTCGAGTGAATCATTATGTTCATGCCACGTGCTCGCGTAGGTCTACAGTAGCCTAAGAAGTGTCCGCTGTAGGTAGTTCCACTATTATGTATTTATTGTTATGAAAGCATCAAAATCACAAAAACTAAACAAGATATGGTAAAAAGTGTCGGAAGAATATCGTTGGACTCAATCAGGTCAACAAAAAGTTATTTGTGAAAATTTTTCATATCTTGAAAAAAAAAATTGTGTCTGGACTTAGCCTAAAAAAATTCGTCGTGACTTGGCGAATAGTTTCGTGTGGACGAATTTTAATAAGTCCGTATTATACACACAATATAATATAAAATACAAACGAAATATGAAATAAAACTCAGTATCTGATAGGTCTTCCTGCTCATAGAAGAGAACATGAGGGAACATGAGAGAACATGAGGAATTCAGATGGAATTGGGGTTTCGAGTGAATCATTATGTTCATGCCACGTGCTCGCGTAGGTCTACAGTAGCCTAAGAAGTGTCCGCTGTAGGTAGTTCCACTATTATGTATTTATTGTTATGAAAGCATCAAAATCTCAAAAACTAAACAAGATATGGAAAAAAATGTAGATAGAATATCGTTACACTCGATCAGTTCTACAAAAAGTTATGAATAAAAATTTTTCATATTTCGAAAAAAAAAATTGTGTCCAGACTTAGCCTAAAAGAATTCGTCGGGACATGGCGATAATTTTCGTTTCGAAGAATTTGAATAAGCCCGTATTATACACACAATATAATGTAAAATGTGAAAGGTCTTCCTGCTCTTAGAAAAGATCATAGGCATTTTGCTCATGAGGGATTCGATGGAATTGGGTTTTCAAGTGAATCATTATGTTCATGCCACGTGCTTGCAGAGGTCCACACTAGGATATGTAGTGTCCGCTGTAAGTGGTTCTACTATTAAGTAATTATTGTTATCAAAATCTCAAAAACTAAACAAGATATGGAAAAAAGTGTAGATAGAATATCGTTGGACTCGATCAGTTCTACAAAACGTTATGAGTGAAAATTTTTCATATTTCGAAAAAAAAAAACTGTGTCCAGACTCAGCCTAAAAGAATTCGTCGAGACATGGCGATAATTTTCGTTTCGAAGAATTTGAATAAGTCCGTATTATACACACAATATAATGTAAAATGTGAAAGGTCTTTCTGCTCTTAGAAGAGATCATAGGCATTTTGCTCATGAGGGTTTCGATGGAATTGGGGTTTCAAGTGAATTATTATGTTCATGCCACGTGCTCGCGTAGGTCTACAGTAGGCTAAGAAGTGTCCGCTGTAGGTAGTTCCACTATTATGTATTTATTGTTATGAAAGCATCAAAATCTCAAAAACTAAACAAGATATGGTAAAAAGTGTGGGAAGAATATCGTTGGACTCAATCAGGTCAACAAAAAGTTATTGGTGAAAATTTTTCATATCTCGAAAAGTAAAATTTTGCTGGACTTGGCCTAAAAAAATTTGTCGAGGCTTGGCGATAATTTTCGTTTCGACGAATTTGAATAAGTCCTTATTAATCATACAATATAATGTTAAATACAAACGAAATAGCTCAGTATAATCTGAAAGGTCTTTCTGCTCTTAGAAGAGATCATAGGCATTTGGCTCATGAGGGATTCGATGGAATTGGGGTTTCAAGTGACTCATTATGTTCATGCCACGTGCTCGAGGAGGTCTACAGTAGGCTATGTAGTGTCCGCTGTAGGTGGTTTCACTATTAAGTAATTATTGTTATGAAAGCATCAAAATCTCAAAAACTAAACAAGATATGGTAAAAAGTGTGGGAAGAATATCGTCGGACTCAATCAGGTCAACAAAAAGTTATTTGTGAAAATTTTTCATATCCCGAAAAAAAAAAATTGTGTCTGTACTTAGCCTAAAAAAATTCGTCGTGACTTGGCGAATAGTTTCGTGTCGACGAATTTTCATAAGTCTGTATTAATATAATATAAAATAAAAACGAAATATGAAATGAAACTAAGTATCTGATAGGTCTTCCTGCTCATTGAAGAGAACATGAGGGCACATGAGAGAACATGAGGGATTCAGATGGAATTGGGGTTTCGAGTGAATCATTATGTTCATGCCACGTGCTCGCGTAGGTCTACAGTAGCCTAAGAAGTGTCCGCTGTAGGTAGTTCCACTATTATGTATTTATTGTTATGAAAGCATCAAAATCTCAAAAACTTAACAAGATATGGAAAAAAGTGTAGATAGAATATCGTTGGACTCGATCAGTTCTACAAAAAGTTATGAATAAAAATTTTTCATATTCCGAAAAAAAAAAAAACTGTGTCCAGACTTAGCCTAAAAGAATTCGTCGAGACATGGCGATAATTTTCGTTTCGAAGAATTTGAATAAGTCCGTATTATACACACAATATAATGTAAAATGTGAAAGGTCTTCCTGCTCTTAGAAGAGATCATAGGCATTTTTCTCATGAGGGATTCGATGGAATTGGGGTTTCAAGTGAATCATTATGTTCATGCCACGTGCTCGCAGAGGTCTACAGTAGGCTATGTAGTGTCCGCTGTAGGTGGTTCTACTATTAAGTAATTATTGTTATCAAAATCTCAAAAACTAAACAAGATATGGAAAAAAGTGTAGGAAGAATATCGTTGGACTCAATCAGGTCAACAAAAAGTTATTGGTGAAAGTTTTTCATATCTCGAAAAATAAAATTTTGCTGGACTTGGCCTAAAAAAATTCGTCGTGACTTGGCGAATAGTTTCGTGTCGACGAATTTTGATAAGCCCGTATTATACACACAATATAATATAAAATACAAACGAAATATGAAATGAAACTAAGTATCTGATAGGTCTTCCTGCTCATTGAAGAGAACATGAGGGAACATGAGAGAACATGAGGGATTCAGATGGAATTGGGGTTTCAAGTGAATCATTATGTTCATGCCACGTGCTCGCGTAGGTCTACAGTATCCTAAGAAGTGTCCGCTGTAGGTAGTTCCACTATTATGTATTTATTGTTATGAAAGCATCAAAATCTCAAAAACTAAACAAGATATGGTAAAAAGTGTGGGAAGAATATCGTTGGACTCAATCAGGTCAACAAAAAGTTATTTGTGAAAATTTTTCATATCTCGAAAAAAAAAAAAATTGTCTGGACTTGGCCTAAAAAAATTCATCGTGACTTGGCGAATAGTTTCGTGTCGACGAATATTGATAAGTCCGTATTAATATAATATAAAATAAAAACGAAATATGAAATGAAACTAAGTATCTGATAGGTCTTCCTGCTCATTGAAGAGAACATGAGGGAACATGAGAGAACATGAGGGATTCAGATGGAATTGGGGTTTCGAGTGAATCATTATGTTCATGCCACGTGCTCGCGTAGGTCTACAGTAGCCTAAGAAGTGTCCGCTGTAGGTAGTTCCACTATTATGTATTTATTGTTCTGAAAGCATCAAAATCTCAAAAACTAAACAAGATATGGTAAAAAGTGTGGGAAGAATATCGTCGTACTCAATCAGGTCAACAAAAAGTTATTTGTGAAAATTTTGCATATCTCGAAAAAAAAAAAAATTGTGTCTGGACTTAGCCTATAAAAATTCGTCGTGACTTGGCGAATAGTTTCGTGTCAACGAATATTGATAAGCCCGTATTATACACACAATATAATATAAAATACAAACGAAATATGAAATAAAACTCAGTATCTGATAGGTCTTCCTGCTCATAGAAAAGAACATGAGGGAACATGAGAGAACATGAGGGATTCAGATGGAATTGGGGTTTCAAGTGAATCATTATGTTCATGCCACGTGCTCGCGTAGGTCTACAGTAGGCTAAGAAGTGTCCGCTGTAGGTAGTTCCACTATTATGTATTTATTGTTATGAAAGCATCAAAATCTCAAAAACTAAACAAGATATGGAAAAAAGTGTAGATAGAATATCGTTGGACTCGATCAGTTCTACAAAAAGTTATGAATACAAATTTTTCATATTCCGAAAAAAAAAAAATGTGTCCAGACTTAGCCTAAAAGAATTCGTCGAGACATGGCGATAATTTTCGTTTCGAAGAATTTGAATAAGTCCGTATTATACACACAATATAATGTAAAATGTGAAAGGTCTTCCTGCTCTTAGAAGAGATCATAGGCATTTTTCTCATGAGGGATTCGATGGAATTGGGGTTTCAAGTGAATCATTATGTTCATGCCACGTGCTCGTAGAGGTCTACAGTAGGCTATGTAGTGTCCGCTGTAGTTGGTTCTACTATTAAGTAATTATTGTTATCAAAATCTCAAAAACTAAACAAGATATGGAAAAAAGTGTAGGAAGAATATCGTTGGACTCAATCAGGTCAACAAAAAGTTATTGGTGAAAGTTTTTCATATCTCGAAAAATAAAATTTTGCTGGACTTGGCCTAAAAAAATTCGTCGTGACTTGGCGAATAGTTTCGTGTCGACGAATTTTGATAAGCCTGTATTATACACACAATATAATATAAAATACAAACGAAATATGAAATGAAACTAAGTATCTGATAGGTCTTCCTGCTCATAGAAGAGAACATGAGGGAACATGAGAGAACATGAGGGATTCAGATGGAATTGGGGTTTCGAGTGAATCATTATGTTCACGCCACGTGCTCGCGTAGGTCTACAGTAGGCTAAGAAGTGTCCGCTGTAGGTAGTTCCACTATTATGTATTTATTGTTATGAAAGCATCAAAATCTCAAAAACTAAACAAGATATGGAAAAAAGTGTAGATAGAATATCGTTGGACTCGATCAGTTCTACAAAAAGTTATGAATAAAAATTTTTCATATTTCGAAAAAAAAAAATTGTGTCTGGACTTAGCCTAAAAAAATTCGTCGTGACTTGGCGAATAGTTTCGTGTCGACGAATTTTGATAAGCCCGTATTATACACACAATATAATATAAAATACAAACGAAATATGAAATGAAACTAAGTATCTGATAGGTCTTCCTGCTCATTGAAGAGAACATGAGGGAACATGAGAGAACATGAGGAATTCAGATGGAATTGGGGTTTCGAGTGAATCATTATGTTCATGCCACGTGCTCGCGTAGGTCTACAGTAGGCTAAGAAGTGTCCGCTGTAGGTAGTTCCACTATTATGTATTTATTGTTATGAAAGCATCAAAATCTCAAAAACTAAACAAGATATGGAAAAAAGTGTAGCTAGAATATCGTTGGACTCGATCAGTTCTACAAAAAGTTATGAATAAAATTTTTTCATATTTCGAAAAAAAAAAAATTGTGTCTGGACTTAGCCTAAAAAAATTCGTCGTGACTTGGCGAATAGTTTCGTGTCGACGAATTTTGATAAGCCCGTATTATACACACAATATAATATAAAATACAAACGAAATATGAAATGATACTAAGTATCTGATAGGTCTTCCTGCTCATTGAAGAGAACATGAGGGAACATGAGAGAAGATGAGGGATTCAGATGGAATTGGGGTTTCAAGTGAATCATTATGTTCATGCCACGTGCTCGCGTAGGTCTACAGTATCCTAAGAAGTGTCCGCTGTAGGTAGTTCCACTATTATGTATTTATTGTTATGAAAGCATCAAAATCTCAAAAACTAAACAAGATATGGTAAAAAGTGTGGGAAGAATATCGTTGGACTCAATCAGGTCAACAAAAAGTTATTTGTGAAAATTTTTCATATCTCGAAAAAAAAAAAAAATTGTCTGGACTTGGCCTAAAAAAATTCATCGTGACTTGGCGAATAGTTTCGTGTCGACGAATATTGATAAGTCCGTATTAATATAATATAAAATAAAAACGAAATATGAAATGAAACTAAGTATCTGATAGGTCTTCCTGCTCATTGAAGAGAACATGAGGGAACATGAGAGAACATGAGGGATTCAGATGGAATTGGGGTTTCGAGTGAATCATTATGTTCATGCCACGTGCTCGCGTAGGTCTACAGTAGCCTAAGAAGTGTCCGCTGTAGGTAGTTCCACTATTATGTATTTATTGTTATGAAAGCATCAAAATCTCAAAAACTAAACAAGATATGGTAAAAAGTGTGGGAAGAATATCGTCGTACTCAATCAGGTCAACAAAAAGTCATTTGTGAAAATTTTTCATATCTCGAAAAAAAAAAATTGTGTCTGGACTTAGCCTAAAAAAATTCATCGTGACTTGGCGAATAGTTTCGTGTGGACGAATTTTAATAATACACACAATATAATATAAAATACAAACGAAATATGAAATAAAACTCAGTATCTGATAGGTCTTCCTGCTCATAGAAGAGAACATGAGGGAACATGAGAGAACATGAGGGATTCAGATGGAATTGTGGTTTCAAGTGAATCATTATGTTCATGCCACGTGCTCGCGTAGGTCTACAGTAGGCTAAGAAGTGTCCGCTGTAGGTAGTTCCACTATTATGTATTTATTGTTATGAAAGCATCAAAATCTCAAAAACTAAACAAGATATGGAAAAAAGTGTAGATAGAATATCGTTGGACTCGATCAGTTCTACAAAAAGTTATGAATAAAAATTTTTCATATTTCGAAAAAAAAAAAATTGTGTCTGGACTTAGCCTAAAAATATTCGTCGGGACTTGGCGAATAGTTTCGTGTCGACGAATTTTGATAAGCCCGTATTATACACACAATATAATATAAAATACAAACGAAATATGAAATGAAATGATCTGATAGGTCTTCCTGCTCATTGAAGAGAACATGAGGGAACATGAGAGAACATGAGGGATTCAGATGGAATTGGGGTTTCGAGTGAATCATTATGTTCATGCCACGTGCTCGCGTAGGTCTACAGTAGCCTAAGAAGTGTCCGCTGTAGGTAGTTCCACTATTATGTATTTATTGTTCTGAAAGCATCAAAATCTCAAAAACTAAACAAGATATGGTAAAAAGTGTGGGAAGAATATCGTCGTACTCAATCAGGTCAACAAAAAGTTATTTGTGAAAATTTTGCATATCTCGAAAAAAAAAAAAATTGTGTCTGGACTTAGCCTAAAAAAATTCATCGTGACTTGGCGAATAGTTTCGTGTCGACGAATTTTGATAAGTCCGTATTAATATAATATAAAATAATGACGAAATATGAAATGAAACTAAGTATCTGATAGGTCTTCCTGCTCATTGAAGAGAACATGAGGGAACATGAGAGAACATGAGGGATTCAGATGGAATTGGGGTTTCGAGTGAATCATTATGTTCATGCCACGTGCTCGCGTAGGTCTACAGTAGCCTAAGAAGTGTCCGCTGTAGGTAGTTCCACTATTATGTATTTATTGTTATGAAAGCATCAAAATCTCAAAAACTAAACAAGATATGGTAAAAAGTGTGACAAGAATATCGTTGGACTCAATCAGGTCAACAAAAAGTTATTTGTGAAAATTTTTCATATCTTGAAAAAAAAAATTGTGTCTGGACTTAGCCTAAAAAAATTCGTCGTGACTTGGCGAATAGTTTCGTGTGGACGAATTTTGATAAGTCCGTATTAATATAATATAAAATAAAAACGAAATATGAAATGAAACTAAGTATCTGATAGGTCTTCCTGCTCATAGAAGAGAACATGAGGGAACATGAGAGAACATGAGGAATTCAGATGGAATTGGGGTTTCGAGTGAATCATTATGTTCATGCCACGTGCTCGCGTAGGTCTACAGTAGCCTAAGAAGTGTCCGCTGTAGGTAGTTCCACTATTATGTATTTATTGTTATGAAAGCATCAAAATCTCAAAAACTAAACAAGATATGGTAAAAAGTGTGGGAAGAATATCGTCGTACTCAATCAGGTCAACAAAAAGTCATTTGTGAAAATTTTTCATATCTCGAAAAAAAAAAATTGTGTCTGGACTTAGCCTAAAAAAATTCATCGTGACTTGGCGAATAGTTTCGTGTCGACGAATTTTGATAAGTCCGTATTAATATAATATAAAATAAAAACGAAATATGAAATGAAACTAAGTATCTGATAGGTCTTCCTGCTATTGAAGAGAACATGAGGGAACATGAGAGAACATGAGGGATTCAGATGGAATTGGGGTTTCGTGTGAATCATTATGTTCATGCCACGTGCTCGCGTAGGTCTACAGTAGCCTAAGAAGTGTCCGCTGTAGGTAGTAGACTTAGCCTAAAAAAATTCGTCGTGACTTGGCGAATAGTTTCGTGTGGACGAATTTTAATAAGTCCGTATTATACCCACAATATAATATAAAATACAAACGAAATATGAAATAAAACTCAGTATCTGATAGGTCTTCCTGCTCATAGAAAAGAACATGAGGGAACATGAGAGAACATGAGGGATTCAGATGGAATTGGGGTTTCGAGAATCATTATGTTCATGCCACGTGCTCGCGTAGGTCTACAGTAGCCTAAGAAGTGTCCGCTGTAGGTAGTTCCACTATTATGTATTTATTGTTATGAAAGCATCAAAATCTCAAAAACTAAACAAGATATGGTAAAAAGTGTGGGAAGAATATCGTTGGACTCAATCTGGTCAACAAAAAGTTATTCGTGAAAATTTTTCATATCTTGAAAAAAAAAATTGTGTCTGGACTTAGCCTAAAAAAATTCGTCGTGACTTGGCGAATAGTTTCGTGTGGACGAATTTTGATAAGTCCGTATTAATATAATATAAAATAAAAACGAAATATGAAATGAAACTAAGTATCTGATAGGTCTTCCTGCTCATAGAAGAGAACATGAGGGAACATGAGAGAACATGAGGAATTCAGATGGAATTGGGGTTTCGAGTGAATCATTATGTTCATGCCACGTGCTCGCGTAGGTCTACAGTAGCCTAAGAAGTGTCCGCTGTAGGTAGTTCCACTATTATGTATTTATTGTTATGAAAGCATCAAAATCTCAAAAACTAAACAAGATATGGTAAAAAGTGTGGGAAGAATATCGTCGTACTCAATCAGGTCAACAAAAAGTCATTTGTGAAAATTTTTCATATCTCGAAAAAAAAAAATTGTGTCTGGACTTAGCCTAAAAAAATTCATCGTGACTTGGCGAATAGTTTCGTGTCGACGAATTTTGATAAGTCCGTATTAATATAATATAAAATAAAAACGAAATATGAAATGAAACTAAGTATCTGATAGGTCTTCCTGCTATTGAAGAGAACATGAGGGAACATGAGAGAACATGAGGGATTCAGATGGAATTGGGGTTTCGTGTGAATCATTATGTTCATGCCACGTGCTCGCGTAGGTCTACAGTAGCCTAAGAAGTGTCCGCTGTAGGTAGTAGACTTAGCCTAAAAAAATTCGTCGTGACTTGGCGAATAGTTTCGTGTGGACGAATTTTAATAAGTCCGTATTATACCCACAATATAATATAAAATACAAACGAAATATGAAATAAAACTCAGTATCTGATAGGTCTTCCTGCTCATAGAAAAGAACATGAGGGAACATGAGAGAACATGAGGGATTCAGATGGAATTGGGGTTTCGAGAATCATTATGTTCATGCCACGTGCTCGCGTAGGTCTACAGTAGCCTAAGAAGTGTCCGCTGTAGGTAGTTCCACTATTATGTATTTATTGTTATGAAAGCATCAAAATCTCAAAAACTAAACAAGATATGGTAAAAAGTGTGGGAAGAATATCGTTGGACTCAATCTGGTCAACAAAAAGTTATTCGTGAAAATTTTTCATATCTTGAAAAAAAAAATTGTGTCTGGACTTAGCCTAAAAAAATTCGTCGTGACTTGGCGAATAGTTTCGTGTGGACGAATTTTAATAATACACACAATATAATATAAAATACAAACGAAATATGAAATAAAACTCAGTATCTGATAGGTCTTCCTGCTCATAGAAGAGAACATGAGGGAACATGAGAGAACATGAGGGATTCAGATGGAATTGGGGTTTCAAGTGAATCATTATGTTCATGCCACGTGCTCGCGTAGGTCTACAGTAGGCTAAGAAGTGTCCGCTGTAGGTAGTTCCACTATTATGTATTTATTGTTATGAAAGCATCAAAATCTCAAAAACTAAACAAGATATGGAAAAAAGTGTAGATAGAATATCGTTGGACTCGATCAGTTCTACAAAAAGTTATGAATAAAAATTTTTCATATTTCGAAAAAAAAAAATTGTGTCTGGACTTAGCCTAAAAAAATTCGTCGTGACTTGGCGAATAGTTTCGTGTCGACGAATTTTGATAAGCCCGTATTATACACACAATATAATATAAAATACAAACGAAATATGAAATGAAATGATCTGATAGGTCTTCCTGCTCATTGAAGAGAACATGAGGGAACATGAGAGAACATGAGGGATTCAGATGGAATTGGGGTTTCGAGTGAATCATTATGTTCATGCCACGTGCTCGCGTAGGTCTACAGTAGCCTAAGAAGTGTCCGCTGTAGGTAGTTCCACTATTATGTATTTATTGTTCTGAAAGCATCAAAATCTCAAAAACTAAACAAGATATGGTAAAAAGTGTGGGAAGAATATCGTCGTACTCAATCAGGTCAACAAAAAGTTATTTGTGAAAATTTTGCATATCTCGAAAAAAAAAAAAAATTGTGTCTGGACTTAGCCTAAAAAAATTCATCGTGACTTGGCGAATAGTTTCGTGTCGACGAATTTTGATAAGTCCGTATTAATATAATATAAAATTATAACGAAATATGAAATGAAACTAAGTATCTGATAGGTCTTCCTGCTCATTGAAGAGAACATGAGGGAACATGAGAGAACATGAGGGATTCAGATGGAATTGGGGTTTCGAGTGAATCATTATGTTCATGCCACGTGCTCGCGTAGGTCTACAGTAGCCTAAGAAGTGTCCGCTGTAGGTAGTTCCACTATTATGTATTTATTGTTATGAAAGCATCAAAATCTCAAAAACTAAACAAGATATGGTAAAAAGTGTGACAAGAATATCGTTGGACTCAATCAGGTCAACAAAAAGTTATTTGTGAAAATTTTTCATATCTTGAAAAAAAAAATTGTGTCTGGACTTAGCCTAAAAAAATTCGTCGTGACTTGGCGAATAGTTTCGTGTGGACGAATTTTAATAAGTCCGTATTATACCCACAATATAATATAAAATACAAACGAAATATGAAATAAAACTCAGTATCTGATAGGTCTTCCTGCTCATAGAAAAGAACATGAGGGAACATGAGAGAACATGAGGGATTCAGATGGAATTGGGGTTTCAAGTGAATCATTATGTTCATGCCACGTGCTCGCGTAGGTCTACAGTAGGCTAAGAAGTGTCCGCTGTAGGTAGTTCCACTATTATGTATTTATTGTTATGAAAGCATCAAAATCTCAAAAACTAAACAAGATATGGAAAAAAGTGTAGATAGAATATCGTTGGACTCGATCAGTTCTACAAAAAGTTATGAATACAAATTTTTCATATTCCGAAAAAAAAAAATGTGTCCAGACTTAGCCTAAAAGAATTCGTCGAGACATGGCGATAATTTTCGTTTCGAAGAATTTGAATAAGTCCGTATTATACACACAATATAATGTAAAATGTGAAAGGTCTTCCTGCTCTTAGAAGAGATCATAGGCATTTTTCTCATGAGGGATTCGATGGAATTGGGGTTTCAAGTGAATCATTATGTTCATGCCACGTGCTCGTAGAGGTCTACAGTAGGCTATGTAGTGTCCGCTGTAGTTGGTTCTACTATTAAGTAATTATTGTTATCAAAATCTCAAAAACTAAACAAGATATGGAAAAAAGTGTAGGAAGAATATCGTTGGACTCAATCAGGTCAACAAAAAGTTATTGGTGAAGGTTTTTCATATCTCGAAAAATAAAATTTTGCTGGACTTGGCCTAAAAAAATTCGTCGTGACTTGGCGAATAGTTTCGTGTCGACGAATTTTGATAAGCCCGTATTATACACACAATATAATATAAAATACAAACGAAATATGAAATAAAACTCAGTATCTGATAGGTCTTCCTGCTCATAGAAAAGAACATGAGGGAACATGAGAGAACATGAGGGATTCAGATGGAATTGGGGTTTCGAGAATCATTATGTTCATGCCACGTGCTCGCGTAGGTCTACAGTAGCCTAAGAAGTGTCCGCTGTAGGTAGTTCCACTATTATGTATTTATTGTTATGAAAGCATCAAAATCTCAAAAACTAAACAAGATATGGTAAAAAGTGTGGGAAGAATATCGTTGGACTCAATCTGGTCAACAAAAAAATTCGTGAAAATTTTTCATATCTTGAAAAAAAAAATTGTGTCTGGACTTAGCCTAAAAAAATTCGTCGTGACTTGGCGAATAGTTTCGTGTGGACGAATTTTAATAATACACACAATATAATATAAAATACAAACAAAATATGAAATAAAACTCAGTATCTGATAGGTCTTCCTGCTCATAGAAGAGAACATGAGGGAACATGAGAGAACATGAGGGATTCAGATGGAATTGGGGTTTCAAGTGAATCATTATGTTCATGCCACGTGCTCGCGTAGGTCTACAGTAGGCTAAGAAGTGTCCGCTGTAGGTAGTTCCACTATTATGTATTTATTGTTATGAAAGCATCAAAATCTCAAAAACTAAACAAGATATGGAAAAAAGTGTAGATAGAATATCGTTGGACTCGATCAGTTCTACAAAAAGTTATGAATAAAAATTTTTCATATTTCGAAAAAAAAAAATTGTGTCTGGACTTAGCCTAAAAAAATTCGTCGTGACTTGGCGAATAGTTTCGTGTCGACGAATTTTGATAAGCCCGTATTATACACACATTATAATATAAAATACAAACGAAATATGAAATGAAATGATCTGATAGGTCTTCCTGCTCATTGAAGAGAACATGAGGGAACATGAGAGAACATGAGGGATTCAGATGGAATTGGGGTTTCGAGTGAATCATTATGTTCATGCCACGTGCTCGCGTAGGTCTACAGTAGCCTAAGAAGTGTCCGCTGTAGGTAGTTCCACTATTATGTATTTATTGTTCTGAAAGCATCAAAATCTCAAAAACTAAACAAGATATGGTAAAAAGTGTGGGAAGAATATCGTCGTACTCAATCAGGTCAACAAAAAGTTATTCGTGAAAATTTTGCATATCTCGAAAAAAAAAAAAAAATTGTGTCTGGACTTAGCCTAAAAAAATTCATCGTGACTTGGTGAATAGTTTCGTGTCGACGAATTTTGATAAGTCCGTATTAATATAATATAAAATAATAACGAAATATGAAATGAAACTAAGTATCTGATAGGTCTTCCTGCTCATTGAAGAGAACATGAGGGAACATGAGAGAACATGAGGGATTCAGATGGAATTGGGGTTTCGAGTGAATCATTATGTTCATGCCACGTGCTCGCGTAGGTCTACAGTAGCCTAAGAAGTGTCCGCTGTAGGTAGTTCCACTATTATGTATTTATTGTTATGAAAGCATCAAAATCTCAAAAACTAAACAAGATATGGTAAAAAGTGTGACGAGAATATCGTTGGACTCAATCAGGTCAACAAAAAGTTATTTGTGAAAATTTTTCATATCTTGAAAAAAAAAATTGTGTCTGGACTTAGCCTAAAAAAATTCGTCGTGACTTGGCGAATAGTTTCGTGTGGACGAATTTTAATAAGTCCGTATTATACCCACAATATAATATAAAATACAAACGAAATATGAAATAAAACTCAGTATCTGATAGGTCTTCCTGCTCATAGAAAAGAACATGAGGGAACATGAGAGAACATGAGGGATTCAGATGGAATTGGGGTTTCAAGTGAATCATTATGTTCATGCCACGTGCTCGCGTAGGTCTACAGTAGGCTAAGAAGTGTCCGCTGTAGGTAGTTCCACTATTATGTATTTATTGTTATGAAAGCATCAAAATCTCAAAAACTAAACAAGATATGGAAAAAAGTGTAGATAGAATATCGTTGGACTCGATCAGTTCTACAAAAAGTTATGAATACAAATTTTTCATATTCCGAAAAAAAAAATGTGTCCAGACTTAGCCTAAAAGAATTCGTCGAGACATGGCGATAATTTTCGTTTCGAAGAATTTGAATAAGTCCGTATTATACACACAATATAATGTAAAATGTGAAAGGTCTTCCTGCTCTTAGAAGAGATCATAGGCATTTTTCTCATGAGGGATTCGATGGAATTGGGGTTTCAAGTGAATCATTATGTTCATGCCACGTGCTCGTAGAGGTTTACAGTAGGCTATGTAGTGTCCGCTGTAGTTGGTTCTACTATTAAGTAATTATTGTTATCAAAATCTCAAAAACTAAACAAGATATGGAAAAAAGTGTAGGAAGAATATCGTTGGACTCAATCAGGTCAACAAAAAGTTATTGGTGAAAGTTTTTCATATCTCGAAAAATAAAATTTTGCTGGACTTGGCCTAAAAAAATTCGTCGTGACTTGGCGAATAGTTTCGTGTCGACGAATTTTGATAAGCCCGTATTATACACACAATATAATATAAAATACAAACGAAATATGAAATAAAACTCAGTATCTGATAGGTCTTCCTGCTCATAGAAAAGAACATGAGGGAACATGAGAGAACATGAGGGATTCAGATGGAATTGGGGTTTCGAGAATCATTATGTTCATGCCACGTGCTCGCGTAGGTCTACAGTAGCCTAAGAAGTGTCCGCTGTAGGTAGTTCCACTATTATGTATTTATTGTTATGAAAGCATCAAAATCTCAAAAACTAAACAAGATATGGTAAAAAGTGTGGGAAGAATATCGTTGGACTCAATCTGGTCAACAAAAAGTTATTCGTGAAAATTTTTCATATCTTGAAAAAAAAAATTGTGTCTGGACTTAGCCTAAAAAAATTCGTCGTGACTTGGCGAATAGTTTCGTGTGGACGAATTTTAATAAGTCCGTATTATACACACAATATAATATAAAATACAAACGAAATATGAAATAAAACTCAGTATCTGATAGGTCTTCCTGCTCATAGAAGAGAACATGAGGGAACATGAGAGAACATGAGGGATTCAGATGGAATTGGGGTTTCAAGTGAATCATTATGTTCATGCCACGTGCTCGCGTAGGTCTACAGTAGGCTAAGAAGTGTCCGCTGTAGGTAGTTCCACTATTATGTATTTATTGTTATGAAAGCATCAAAATCTCAAAAACTAAACAAGATATGGAAAAAAGTGTAGATAGAATATCGTTGGACTCGATCAGTTCTACAAAAAGTTATGAATAAAAATTTTTCATATTTCGAAAAAAAAAAATTGTGTCTGGACTTAGCCTAAAAAAATTCGTCGTGACTTGGCGAATAGTTTCGTGTCGACGAATTTTGATAAGCCCGTATTATACACACAATATAATATAAAATACAAACGAAATATGAAATGAAACTAAGTATCTGATAGGTCTTCCTGCTCATTGAAGAGAACATGAGGGAACATGAGAGAACATGAGGGATTCAGATGGAATTGGGGTTTCGAGTGAATCATTATGTTCATGCCACGTGCTCGCGTAGGTCTACAGTAGCCTAAGAAGTGTCCGCTGTAGGTAGTTCCACTATTATGTATTTATTGTTCTGAAAGCATCAAAATCTCAAAAACTAAACAAGATATGGTAAAAAGTGTGGGAAGAATATCGTCGTACTCAATCAGGTCAACAAAAAGTTATTGGTGAAAGTTTTTCATATCTCGAAAAATAAAATTTTGCTGGACTTGGCCTAAAAAAATTCGTCGTGACTTGGCGAATAGTTTCGTGTCGACGAATTTTGATAAGCCCGTATTATACACACAATATAATATAAAATACAAACGAAATATGAAATGAAACTAAGTATCTGATAGGTCTTCCTGCTCATAGAAGAGAACATGAGGGAACATGAGAGAACATGAGGGATTCAGATAGAATTGGGGTTTCGAGTGAATCATTATGTTCATGCCACGTGCTCGCGTAGGTCTACAGTAGGCTAAGAAGTGTCCGCTGTAGGTAGTTCCACTATTATGTATTTATTGTTATGAAAGCATCAAAATCTCAAAAACTAAACAAGATATGGAAAAAAGTGTAGATAGAATATCGTTGGACTCGATCAGTTCTACAAAAAGTTATGAATAAAAATTTTTCATATTTCGAAAAAAAAAAATTGTGTCTGGACTTAGCCTAAAAAAATTCGTCGTGACTTGGCGAATAGTTTCGTGTCGACGAATTTTGATAAGCCCGTATTATACACACAATATAATATAAAATACAAACGAAATATGAAATGAAACTAAGTATCTGATAGGTCTTCCTGCTCATTGAAGAGAACATGAGGGAACATGAGAGAACATGAGGAATTCAGATGGAATTGGGGTTTCGTGTGAATCATTATGTTCATGGCACGTGCTCGCGTAGGTCTACAGTAGGCTAAGAAGTGTCCGCTGTAGGTAGTTCCACCATTATGTATTTATTGTTATGAAAGCATCAAAATCTCAAAAACTAAACAAGATATGGAAAAATGTGTAGAGAGAATATCGTTGGACTCGATCAGGTCTTCAAAAAGTTATGAGTGAAAATTTTTCATATCTCGAAAAAAAAAAATTGTGTCTGGACTTAGCCTAAAAAAATTCATCGTGACTTGGCGAATAGTTTCGTGTCGACGAATTTTGATAAGTCCGTATTATACACACAATATAATATAAAATACAAACGAAATATGAAATGAAACTAAGTATCTGATAGGTCTTCCTGCTCATTGAAGAGAACATGAGAGAACATGAGAGAACATGAGGGATTCAGATGGAATTGGGGTTTCGAGTGAATCATTATGTTCATGCCACGTGCTCGCGTAGGTCTACAGTAGCCTAAGAAGTGTCCGCTGTAGGTAGTTCCACTATTATGTATTTATTGTTATGAAAGCATCAAAATCTCAAAAACTTAACAAGATATGGAAAAAAGTGTAGATAGAATATCGTTGGACTCGATCAGTTCTACAAAAAGTTATGAATAAAAATTTTTCATATTCCGAAAAAAAAAAAACTGTGTCCAGACTTAGCCTAAAAGAATTCGTCGAGACATGGCGATAATTTTCGTTTCGAAGAATTTGAATAAGTCCGTATTATACACACAATATAATGTAAAATGTGAAGGGTCTTCCTGCTCTTAGAAGAGATCATAGGCATTTTTCTCATGAGGGATTCGATGGAATTGGGGTTTCAAGTGAATCATTATGTTCATGCCACGTGCTCGCAGAGGTCTACAGTAGGCTATGTAGTGTCCGCTGTAGGTGGTTCTACTATTAAGTAATTATTGTTATCAAAATCTCAAAAACTAAACAAGATATGGAAAAAAGTGTAGGAAGAATATCGTTGGACTCAATCAGGTCAACAAAAAGTTATTGGTGAAAGTTTTTCATATCTCGAAAAATAAAATTTTGCTGGACTTGGCCTAAAAAAATTCGTCGTGACTTGGCGAATAGTTTCGTGTCGACGAATTTTGATAAGCCCGTATTATACACACAATATAATATAAAATACAAACGAAATATGAAATGAAACTAAGTATCTGATAGGTTTCCTGCTCATTGAAGAGAACATGAGGGAACATGAGAGAACATGAGGGATTCAGATGGAATTGGGGTTTCGAGTGAATCATTATGTTCATGCCACGTGCTCGCGTAGGTCCACAGTAGGCTAAGAAGTGTCCGCTGTAGGTAGTTCCACTATTATGTATTTATTTTTATGAAAGCAGCAAAATCTCAAAAACTAAACAAGATATGGTAAAAAGTGTGGGAAGAATATCGTTGGACTCAATCAGGTCAACAAAAAGTTATTCGTGAAAATTTTTCATATCTCGAAAAAAAAAAAAAATTGTGTCTGGACTTAGCCTAAAAAAATTCATCGTGACTTGGCGAATAGTTTCGTGTCGACGAATTTTGATAAGTCCGTATTAATATAATATAAAATAAAAACGAAATATGAAATGAAACTAAGTATCTGATAGGTCTTCCTGCTCATTGAAGAGAACATGAGGGAACATGAGAGAACATGAGGGATTCAGATGGAATTGGGGTTTCGAGTGAATCATTATGTTCATGCCACGTGCTCGCGTAGGTCTACAGTAGCCTAAGAAGTGTCCGCTGTAGGTAGTTCCACTATTATGTATTTATTGTTATGAAAGCATCAAAATCTCAAAAACTAAACAAGATATGGTAAAAAGTGTGGGAAGAATATCGTCGTACTCAATCAGGTCAACATAAAGTCATTTGTGAAAATTTTTCATATCTCGAAAAAAAAAAATTGTGTCTGGACTTAGCCTAAAAAAATTCATCGTGACTTGGCGAATAGTTTCGTGTGGACGAATTTTAATAATACACACAATATAATATAAAATACAAACGAAATATGAAATAAAACTCAGTATCTGATAGGTCTTCCTGCTCATAGAAAAGAACATGAGGGAACATGAGAGAACATGAGGGATTCAGATGGAATTGGGGTTTCAAGTGAATCATTATGTTCATGCCACGTGCTCGCGTAGGTCTACAGTAGGCTAAGAAGTGTCCGCTGTAGGTAGTTCCACTATTATGTATTTATTGTTATGAAAGCATCAAAATCTCAAAAACTAAACAAGATATGGAAAAAAGTGTAGATAGAATATCGTTGGACTCGATCAGTTCTACAAAAAGTTATGAATACAAATTTTTCATATTCCGAAAAAAAAAAATGTGTCCAGACTTAGCCTAAAAGAATTCGTCGAGACATGGCGATAATTTTCGTTTCGAAGAATTTGAATAAGTCCGTATTATACACACAATATAATGTAAAATGTGAAAGGTCTTCCTGCTCTTAGAAGAGATCATAGGCATTTTTCTCATGAGGGATTCGATGGAATTGGGGTTTCAAGTGAATCATTATGTTCATGCCACGTGCTCGTAGAGGTCTACAGTAGGCTATGTAGTGTCCGCTGTAGTTGGTTCTACTATTAAGTAATTATTGTTATCAAAATCTCAAAAACTAAACAAGATATGAAAAAAAGTGTAGGAAGAATATCGTTGGACTCAATCAGGTCAACAAAAAGTTATTGGTGAAAGTTTTTCATATCTCGAAAAATAAAATTTTGCTGGACTTGGCCTAAAAAAATTCGTCGTGACTTGGCGAATAGTTTCGTGTCGACGAATTTTGATAAGCCCGTATTATACACACAATATAATATAAAATACAAACGAAATATGAAATAAAACTCAGTATCTGATAGGTCTTCCTGCTCATAGAAAAGAACATGAGGGAACATGAGAGAACATGAGGGATTCAGATGGAATTGGGGTTTCGAGAATCATTATGTTCATGCCACGTGCTCGCGTAGGTCTACAGTAGCCTAAGAAGTGTCCGCTGTAGGTAGTTCCACTATTATGTATTTATTGTTATGAAAGCATCAAAATCTCAAAAACTAAACAAGATATGGTAAAAAGTGTGGGAAGAATATCGTTGGACTCAATCTGGTCAACAAAAAAATTCGTGAAAATTTTTCATATCTTGAAAAAAAAAATTGTGTCTGGACTTAGCCTAAAAAAATTCGTCGTGACTTGGCGAATAGTTTCGTGTGGACGAATTTTAATAATACACACAATATAATATAAAATACAAACAAAATATGAAATAAAACTCAGTATCTGATAGGTCTTCCTGCTCATAGAAGAGAACATGAGGGAACATGAGAGAACATGAGGGATTCAGATGGAATTGGGGTTTCAAGTGAATCATTATGTTCATGCCACGTGCTCGCGTAGGTCTACAGTAGGCTAAGAAGTGTCCGCTGTAGGTAGTTCCACTATTATGTATTTATTGTTATGAAAGCATCAAAATCTCAAAAACTAAACAAGATATGGAAAAAAGTGTAGATAGAATATCGTTGGACTCGATCAGTTCTACAAAAAGTTATGAATAAAAATTTTTCATATTTCGAAAAAAAAAAATTGTGTCTGGACTTAGCCTAAAAAAATTCGTCGTGACTTGGCGAATAGTTTCGTGTCGACGAATTTTGATAAGCCCGTATTATACACACATTATAATATAAAATACAAACGAAATATGAAATGAAATGATCTGATAGGTCTTCCTGCTCATTGAAGAGAACATGAGGGAACATGAGAGAACATGAGGGATTCAGATGGAATTGGGGTTTCGAGTGAATCATTATGTTCATGCCACGTGCTCGCGTAGGTCTACAGTAGCCTAAGAAGTGTCCGCTGTAGGTAGTTCCACTATTATGTATTTATTGTTCTGAAAGCATCAAAATCTCAAAAACTAAACAAGATATGGTAAAAAGTGTGGGAAGAATATCGTCGTACTCAATCAGGTCAACAAAAAGTTATTCGTGAAAATTTTGCATATCTCGAAAAAAAAAAAAAAATTGTGTCTGGACTTAGCCTAAAAAAATTCATCGTGACTTGGTGAATAGTTTCGTGTCGACGAATTTTGATAAGTCCGTATTAATATAATATAAAATAATAACGAAATATGAAATGAAACTAAGTATCTGATAGGTCTTCCTGCTCATTGAAGAGAACATGAGGGAACATGAGAGAACATGAGGGATTCAGATGGAATTGGGGTTTCGAGTGAATCATTATGTTCATGCCACGTGCTCGCGTAGGTCTACAGTAGCCTAAGAAGTGTCCGCTGTAGGTAGTTCCACTATTATGTATTTATTGTTATGAAAGCATCAAAATCTCAAAAACTAAACAAGATATGGTAAAAAGTGTGACGAGAATATCGTTGGACTCAATCAGGTCAACAAAAAGTTATTTGTGAAAATTTTTCATATCTTGAAAAAAAAAATTGTGTCTGGACTTAGCCTAAAAAAATTCGTCGTGACTTGGCGAATAGTTTCGTGTGGACGAATTTTAATAAGTCCGTATTATACCCACAATATAATATAAAATACAAACGAAATATGAAATAAAACTCAGTATCTGATAGGTCTTCCTGCTCATAGAAAAGAACATGAGGGAACATGAGAGAACATGAGGGATTCAGATGGAATTGGGGTTTCAAGTGAATCATTATGTTCATGCCACGTGCTCGCGTAGGTCTACAGTAGGCTAAGAAGTGTCCGCTGTAGGTAGTTCCACTATTATGTATTTATTGTTATGAAAGCATCAAAATCTCAAAAACTAAACAAGATATGGAAAAAAGTGTAGATAGAATATCGTTGGACTCGATCAGTTCTACAAAAAGTTATGAATACAAATTTTTCATATTCCGAAAAAAAAAATGTGTCCAGACTTAGCCTAAAAGAATTCGTCGAGACATGGCGATAATTTTCGTTTCGAAGAATTTGAATAAGTCCGTATTATACACACAATATAATGTAAAATGTGAAAGGTCTTCCTGCTCTTAGAAGAGATCATAGGCATTTTTCTCATGAGGGATTCGATGGAATTGGGGTTTCAAGTGAATCATTATGTTCATGCCACGTGCTCGTAGAGGTTTACAGTAGGCTATGTAGTGTCCGCTGTAGTTGGTTCTACTATTAAGTAATTATTGTTATCAAAATCTCAAAAACTAAACAAGATATGGAAAAAAGTGTAGGAAGAATATCGTTGGACTCAATCAGGTCAACAAAAAGTTATTGGTGAAAGTTTTTCATATCTCGAAAAATAAAATTTTGCTGGACTTGGCCTAAAAAAATTCGTCGTGACTTGGCGAATAGTTTCGTGTCGACGAATTTTGATAAGCCCGTATTATACACACAATATAATATAAAATACAAACGAAATATGAAATAAAACTCAGTATCTGATAGGTCTTCCTGCTCATAGAAAAGAACATGAGGGAACATGAGAGAACATGAGGGATTCAGATGGAATTGGGGTTTCGAGAATCATTATGTTCATGCCACGTGCTCGCGTAGGTCTACAGTAGCCTAAGAAGTGTCCGCTGTAGGTAGTTCCACTATTATGTATTTATTGTTATGAAAGCATCAAAATCTCAAAAACTAAACAAGATATGGTAAAAAGTGTGGGAAGAATATCGTTGGACTCAATCTGGTCAACAAAAAGTTATTCGTGAAAATTTTTCATATCTTGAAAAAAAAAATTGTGTCTGGACTTAGCCTAAAAAAATTCGTCGTGACTTGGCGAATAGTTTCGTGTGGACGAATTTTGATAAGCCCGTATTATACACACAATATAATATAAAATACAAACGAAATATGAAATGAAACTAAGTATCTGATAGGTCTTCCTGCTCATTGAAGAGAACATGAGGGAACATGAGAGAACATGAGGGATTCAGATGGAATTGGGGTTTCGAGTGAATCATTATGTTCATGCCACGTGCTCGCGTAGGTCTACAGTAGCCTAAGAAGTGTCCGCTGTAGGTAGTTCCACTATTATGTATTTATTGTTCTGAAAGCATCAAAATCTCAAAAACTAAACAAGATATGGTAAAAAGTGTGGGAAGAATATCGTCGTACTCAATCAGGTCAACAAAAAGTTATTGGTGAAAGTTTTTCATATCTCGAAAAATAAAATTTTGCTGGACTTGGCCTAAAAAAATTCGTCGTGACTTGGCGAATAGTTTCGTGTCGACGAATTTTGATAAGCCCGTATTATACACACAATATAATATAAAATACAAACGAAATATGAAATGAAACTAAGTATCTGATAGGTCTTCCTGCTCATAGAAGAGAACATGAGGGAACATGAGAGAACATGAGGGATTCAGATAGAATTGGGGTTTCGAGTGAATCATTATGTTCATGCCACGTGCTCGCGTAGGTCTACAGTAGGCTAAGAAGTGTCCGCTGTAGGTAGTTCCACTATTATGTATTTATTGTTATGAAAGCATCAAAATCTCAAAAACTAAACAAGATATGGAAAAAAGTGTAGATAGAATATCGTTGGACTCGATCAGTTCTACAAAAAGTTATGAATAAAAATTTTTCATATTTCGAAAAAAAAAAATTGTGTCTGGACTTAGCCTAAAAAAATTCGTCGTGACTTGGCGAATAGTTTCGTGTCGACGAATTTTGATAAGCCCGTATTATACACACAATATAATATAAAATACAAACGAAATATGAAATGAAACTAAGTATCTGATAGGTCTTCCTGCTCATTGAAGAGAACATGAGGGAACATGAGAGAACATGAGGAATTCAGATGGAATTGGGGTTTCGTGTGAATCATTATGTTCATGGCACGTGCTCGCGTAGGTCTACAGTAGGCTAAGAAGTGTCCGCTGTAGGTAGTTCCACTATTATGTATTTATTGTTATGAAAGCATCAAAATCTCAAAAACTAAACAAGATATGGAAAAAAGTGTAGATAGAATATCGTTGGACTCGATCAGTTCTACAAAAAGTTATGAATAAAAATTTTTCATATTTCGAAAAAAAAAAATTGTGTCTGGACTTAGCCTAAAAAAATTCGTCGTGACTTGGCGAATAGTTTCGTGTCGACGAATTTTGATAAGCCCGTATTATACACACAATATAATATAAAATACAAACGAAATATGAAATGAAACTAAGTATCTGATAGGTCTTCCTGCTCATTGAAGAGAACATGAGGGAACATGAGAGAACATGAGGGATTCAGATGGAATTGGGGTTTCGAGTGAATCATTATGTTCATGCCACGTGCTCGCGTAGGTCTACAGTAGCCTAAGAAGTGTCCGCTGTAGGTAGTTCCACTATTATGTATTTATTGTTCTGAAAGCATCAAAATCTCAAAAACTAAACAAGATATGGTAAAAAGTGTGGGAAGAATATCGTCGTACTCAATCAGGTCAACAAAAAGTTATTGGTGAAAGTTTTTCATATCTCGAAAAATAAAATTTTGCTGGACTTGGCCTAAAAAAATTCGTCGTGACTTGGCGAATAGTTTCGTGTCGACGAATTTTGATAAGCCCGTATTATACACACAATATAATATAAAATACAAACGAAATATGAAATGAAACTAAGTATCTGATAGGTCTTCCTGCTCATAGAAGAGAACATGAGGGAACATGAGAGAACATGAGGGATTCAGATAGAATTGGGGTTTCGAGTGAATCATTATGTTCATGCCACGTGCTCGCGTAGGTCTACAGTAGGCTAAGAAGTGTCCGCTGTAGGTAGTTCCACTATTATGTATTTATTGTTATGAAAGCATCAAAATCTCAAAAACTAAACAAGATATGGAAAAAAGTGTAGATAGAATATCGTTGGACTCGATCAGTTCTACAAAAAGTTATGAATAAAAATTTTTCATATTTCGAAAAAAAAAAATTGTGTCTGGACTTAGCCTAAAAAAATTCGTCGTGACTTGGCGAATAGTTTCGTGTCGACGAATTTTGATAAGCCCGTATTATACACACAATATAATATAAAATACAAACGAAATATGAAATGAAACTAAGTATCTGATAGGTCTTCCTGCTCATTGAAGAGAACATGAGGGAACATGAGAGAACATGAGGAATTCAGATGGAATTGGGGTTTCGTGTGAATCATTATGTTCATGGCACGTGCTCGCGTAGGTCTACAGTAGGCTAAGAAGTGTCCGCTGTAGGTAGTTCCACCATTATGTATTTATTGTTATGAAAGCATCAAAATCTCAAAAACTAAACAAGATATGGAAAAATGTGTAGAGAGAATATCGTTGGACTCGATCAGGTCTTCAAAAAGTTATGAGTGAAAATTTTTCATATCTCGAAAAAAAAAAATTGTGTCTGGACTTAGCCTAAAAAAATTCATCGTGACTTGGCGAATAGTTTCGTGTCGACGAATTTTGATAAGTCCGTATTATACACACAATATAATATAAAATACAAACGAAATATGAAATGAAACTAAGTATCTGATAGGTCTTCCTGCTCATTGAAGAGAACATGAGAGAACATGAGAGAACATGAGGGATTCAGATGGAATTGGGGTTTCGAGTGAATCATTATGTTCATGCCACGTGCTCGCGTAGGTCTACAGTAGCCTAAGAAGTGTCCGCTGTAGGTAGTTCCACTATTATGTATTTATTGTTATGAAAGCATCAAAATCTCAAAAACTTAACAAGATATGGAAAAAAGTGTAGATAGAATATCGTTGGACTCGATCAGTTCTACAAAAAGTTATGAATAAAAATTTTTCATATTCCGAAAAAAAAAAAACTGTGTCCAGACTTAGCCTAAAAGAATTCGTCGAGACATGGCGATAATTTTCGTTTCGAAGAATTTGAATAAGTCCGTATTATACACACAATATAATGTAAAATGTGAAGGGTCTTCCTGCTCTTAGAAGAGATCATAGGCATTTTTCTCATGAGGGATTCGATGGAATTGGGGTTTCAAGTGAATCATTATGTTCATGCCACGTGCTCGCAGAGGTCTACAGTAGGCTATGTAGTGTCCGCTGTAGGTGGTTCTACTATTAAGTAATTATTGTTATCAAAATCTCAAAAACTAAACAAGATATGGAAAAAAGTGTAGGAAGAATATCGTTGGACTCAATCAGGTCAACAAAAAGTTATTGGTGAAAGTTTTTCATATCTCGAAAAATAAAATTTTGCTGGACTTGGCCTAAAAAAATTCGTCGTGACTTGGCGAATAGTTTCGTGTCGACGAATTTTGATAAGCCCGTATTATACACACAATATAATATAAAATACAAACGAAATATGAAATGAAACTAAGTATCTGATAGGTTTCCTGCTCATTGAAGAGAACATGAGGGAACATGAGAGAACATGAGGGATTCAGATGGAATTGGGGTTTCGAGTGAATCATTATGTTCATGCCACGTGCTCGCGTAGGTCCACAGTAGGCTAAGAAGTGTCCGCTGTAGGTAGTTCCACTATTATGTATTTATTTTTATGAAAGCAGCAAAATCTCAAAAACTAAACAAGATATGGTAAAAAGTGTGGGAAGAATATCGTTGGACTCAATCAGGTCAACAAAAAGTTATTCGTGAAAATTTTTCATATCTCGAAAAAAAAAAAAAATTGTGTCTGGACTTAGCCTAAAAAAATTCATCGTGACTTGGCGAATAGTTTCGTGTCGACGAATTTTGATAAGTCCGTATTAATATAATATAAAATAAAAACGAAATATGAAATGAAACTAAGTATCTGATAGGTCTTCCTGCTCATTGAAGAGAACATGAGGGAACATGAGAGAACATGAGGGATTCAGATGGAATTGGGGTTTCGAGTGAATCATTATGTTCATGCCACGTGCTCGCGTAGGTCTACAGTAGCCTAAGAAGTGTCCGCTGTAGGTAGTTCCACTATTATGTATTTATTGTTATGAAAGCATCAAAATCTCAAAAACTAAACAAGATATGGTAAAAAGTGTGGGAAGAATATCGTCGTACTCAATCAGGTCAACATAAAGTCATTTGTGAAAATTTTTCATATCTCGAAAAAAAAAAATTGTGTCTGGACTTAGCCTAAAAAAATTCATCGTGACTTGGCGAATAGTTTCGTGTGGACGAATTTTAATAATACACACAATATAATATAAAATACAAACGAAATATGAAATAAAACTCAGTATCTGATAGGTCTTCCTGCTCATAGAAGAGAACATGAGGGAACATGAGAGAACATGAGGGATTCAGATGGAATTGGGGTTTCAAGTGAATCATTATGTTCATGCCACGTGCTCGCGTAGGTCTACAGTAGGCTAAGAAGTATCCGCTGTAGGTAGTTCCACTATTATGTATTTATTGTTATGAAAGCATCAAAATCTCAAAAACTAAACAAGATATGGAAAAAAGTGTAGATAGAATATCGTTGGACTCGATCAGTTCTACAAAAAGTTATGAATAAAAATTTTTCATATTTCGAAAAAAAAAAAATTGTGTCTGGACTTAGCCTAAAAAAATTCATCGGGACTTGGCGAATAGTTTCGTGTCGACGAATTTTGATAAGCCCGTATTATACACACAATATAATATAAAATACAAACGAAATATGAAATGAAATGATCTGATAGGTCTTCCTGCTCATTGAAGAGAACATGAGGGAACATGAGAGAACATGAGGGATTCAGATGGAATTGGGGTTTCGAGTGAATCATTATGTTCATGCCACGTGCTCGCGTAGGTCTACAGTAGCCTAAGAAGTGTCCGCTGTAGGTAGTTCCACTATTATGTATTTATTGTTCTGAAAGCATCAAAATCTCAAAAACTAAACAAGATATGGTAAAAAGTGTGGGAAGAATATCGTCGTACTCAATCAGGTCAACAAAAAGTTATTTGTGAAAATTTTGCATATCTCGAAAAAAAAAAAAATTGTGTCTGGACTTAGCCTAAAAAAATTCATCGTGACTTGGCGAATAGTTTCGTGTCGACGAATTTTGATAAGTCCGTATTAATATAATATAAAATAATGACGAAATATGAAATGAAACTAAGTATCTGATAGGTCTTCCTGCTCATTGAAGAGAACATGAGGGAACATGAGAGAACATGAGGGATTCAGATGGAATTGGGGTTTCGAGTGAATCATTATGTTCATGCCACGTGCTCGCGTAGGTCTACAGTAGCCTAAGAAGTGTCCGCTGTAGGTAGTTCCACTATTATGTATTTATTGTTATGAAAGCATCAAAATCTCAAAAACTAAACAAGATATGGTAAAAAGTGTGACAAGAATATCGTTGGACTCAATCAGGTCAACAAAAAGTTATTTGTGAAAATTTTTCATATCTTGAAAAAAAAAATTGTGTCTGGACTTAGCCTAAAAAAATTCGTCGTGACTTGGCGAATAGTTTCGTGTGGACGAATTTTGATAAGTCCGTATTAATATAATATAAAATAAAAACGAAATATGAAATGAAACTAAGTATCTGATAGGTCTTCCTGCTCATAGAAGAGAACATGAGGGAACATGAGAGATCATGAGGAATTCAGATGGAATTGGGGTTTCGAGTGAATCATTATGTTCATGCCACGTGCTCGCGTAGGTCTACAGTAGCCTAAGAAGTGTCCGCTGTAGGTAGTTCCACTATTATGTATTTATTGTTATGAAAGCATCAAAATCTCAAAAACTAAACAAGATATGGTAAAAAGTGTGGGAAGAATATCGTTGGACTCAATCTGGTCAACAAAAAGTTATTCGTGAAAATTTTTCATATCTTGAAAAAAAAAATTGTGTCTGGACTTAGCCTAAAAAAATTCGTCGTGACTTGGCGAATAGTTTCGTGTGGACGAATTTTAATAATACACACAATATAATATAAAATACAAACGAAATATGAAATAAAACTCAGTATCTGATAGGTCTTCCTGCTCATAGAAGAGAACATGAGGGAACATGAGAGAACATGAGGGATTCAGATGGAATTGGGGTTTCAAGTGAATCATTATGTTCATGCCACGTGCTCGCGTAGGTCTACAGTAGGCTAAGAAGTGTCCGCTGTAGGTAGTTCCACTATTATGTATTTATTGTTATGAAAGCATCAAAATCTCAAAAACTAAACAAGATATGGAAAAAAGTGTAGATAGAATATCGTTGGACTCGATCAGTTCTACAAAAAGTTATGAATAAAAATTTTTCATATTTCGAAAAAAAAAAATTGTGTCTGGACTTAGCCTAAAAAAATTCGTCGTGACTTGGCGAATAGTTTCGTGTCGACGAATTTTGATAAGTCCGTATTAATATAATATAAAATAAAAACGAAATATGAAATGAAACTAAGTATCTGATAGGTCTTCCTGCTCATTGAAGAGAACATGAAGGAACATGAGAGAACATGAGGGATTCAGATGGAATTGGGGTTTCGAGTGAATCATTATGTTCATGCCACGTGCTCGCGTAGGTCTACAGTAGCCTAAGAAGTGTCCGCTGTAGGTAGTTCCACTATTATGTATTTATTGTTATGAAAGCATCAAAATCACAAAAACTAAACAAGATATGGTAAAAAGTGTCGGAAGAATATCGTTGGACTCAATCAGGTCAACAAAAAGTTATTCGTGAAAATTTTTCATATCTTGAAAAAAAAAATTGTGTTGGACTTAGCCTAAAAAAATTCGTCGTGACTTGGCGAATAGTTTCGTGTCGACGAATTTTGATAAGCCCGTATTATACACACAATATAATATAAAATACAAACGAAATATGAAATGAAACTAAGTATCTGATAGGTTTCCTGCTCATTGAAGAGAACATGAGGGAACATGAGAGAACATGAGGGATTCAGATGGAATTGGGGTTTCGAGTGAATCATTATGTTCATGCCACGTGCTCGCGTAGGTTCACAGTAGGCTAAGAAGTGTCCGCTGTAGGTAGTTCCACTATTATGTATTTATTGTTATGAAAGCATCAAAATCTCAAAAACTAAACAAGATATGGTAAAAAGTGTGGGAAGAATATCGTTGGACTCAATCAGGTCAACAAAAAGTTATTTGTGAAAATTTTTCATATCTCGAAAAAAAAAAAAAATTGTCTAGACTTGGCCTAAAAAAATTCATCGTGACTTGGCGAATAGTTTCGTGTCGACGAATATTGATAAGTCCGTATTAATAATATAAAATAAAAACGAAATATGAAATGAAACTAAGTATCTGATAGGTCTTCCTGCTCATTGAAGAGAACATGAGGGAACATGAGAGAACATGAGGGATTCAGATGGAATTGGGGTTTCGAGTGAATCATTATGTTCATGCCACGTGCTCGCGTAGGTCTACAGTAGCCTAAGAAGTGTCCGCTGTAGGTAGTTCCACTATTATGTATTTATTGTTATGAAAGCATCAAAATCTCAAAAACTAAACAAGATATGGTAAAAAGTGTGGGAAGAATATCGTCGTACTCAATCAGGTCAACAAAAAGTTATTTGTGAAAATTTTTCATATCTCGAAAAAAAAAAAATTGTCTGGACTTAGCCTAAAAAAATTCATCGTGACTTGGCGAATAGTTTCGTGTCGACGAATGTTGATAAGTCCGTATTAATATAATATAAAATAAAAACGAAATATGAAATGAAACTAAGTATCTGATAGGTCTTCCTGCTCATTGAAGAGAACATGAAGGAACATGAGAGAACATGAGGGATTCAGATGGAATTGGGGTTTCGAGTGAATCATTATGTTCATGCCACGTGCTCGCGTAGGTCTACAGTAGCCTAAGAAGTGTCCGCTGTAGGTAGTTCCACTATTATGTATTTATTGTTATGAAAGCATCAAAATCACAAAAACTAAACAAGATATGGTAAAAAGTGTCGGAAGAATATCGTTGGACTCAATCAGGTCAACAAAAAGTTATTTGTGAAAATTTTTCATATCTTGAAAAAAAAAATTGTGTCTGGACTTAGCCTAAAAAAATTCGTCGTGACTTGGCGAATAGTTTCGTGTGGACGAATTTTAATAAGTCCGTATTATACACACAATATAATATAAAATACAAACGAAATATGAAATAAAACTCAGTATCTGATAGGTCTTCCTGCTCATAGAAGAGAACATGAGGGAACATGAGAGAACATGAGGAATTCAGATGGAATTGGGGTTTCGAGTGAATCATTATGTTCATGCCACGTGCTCGCGTAGGTCTACAGTAGCCTAAGAAGTGTCCGCTGTAGGTAGTTCCACTATTATGTATTTATTGTTATGAAAGCATCAAAATCTCAAAAACTAAACAAGATATGGAAAAAAATGTAGATAGAATATCGTTACACTCGATCAGTTCTACAAAAAGTTATGAATAAAAATTTTTCATATTTCGAAAAAAAAAATTGTGTCCAGACTTAGCCTAAAAGAATTCGTCGGGACATGGCGATAATTTTCGTTTCGAAGAATTTGAATAAGCCCGTATTATACACACAATATAATGTAAAATGTGAAAGGTCTTCCTGCTCTTAGAAAAGATCATAGGCATTTTGCTCATGAGGGATTCGATGGAATTGGGTTTTCAAGTGAATCATTATGTTCATGCCACGTGCTTGCAGAGGTCCACACTAGGATATGTAGTGTCCGCTGTAAGTGGTTCTACTATTAAGTAATTATTGTTATCAAAATCTCAAAAACTAAACAAGATATGGAAAAAAGTGTAGATAGAATATCGTTGGACTCGATCAGTTCTACAAAACGTTATGAGTGAAAATTTTTCATATTTCGAAAAAAAAAAACTGTGTCCAGACTCAGCCTAAAAGAATTCGTCGAGACATGGCGATAATTTTCGTTTCGAAGAATTTGAATAAGTCCGTATTATACACACAATATAATGTAAAATGTGAAAGGTCTTTCTGCTCTTAGAAGAGATCATAGGCATTTTGCTCATGAGGGTTTCGATGGAATTGGGGTTTCAAGTGAATTATTATGTTCATGCCACGTGCTCGCGTAGGTCTACAGTAGGCTAAGAAGTGTCCGCTGTAGGTAGTTCCACTATTATGTATTTATTGTTATGAAAGCATCAAAATCTCAAAAACTAAACAAGATATGGTAAAAAGTGTGGGAAGAATATCGTTGGACTCAATCAGGTCAACAAAAAGTTATTGGTGAAAATTTTTCATATCTCGAAAAGTAAAATTTTGCTGGACTTGGCCTAAAAAAATTTGTCGAGGCTTGGCGATAATTTTCGTTTCGACGAATTTGAATAAGTCCTTATTAATCATACAATATAATGTTAAATACAAACGAAATAGCTCAGTATAATCTGAAAGGTCTTTCTGCTCTTAGAAGAGATCATAGGCATTTGGCTCATGAGGGATTCGATGGAATTGGGGTTTCAAGTGACTCATTATGTTCATGCCACGTGCTCGAGGAGGTCTACAGTAGGCTATGTAGTGTCCGCTGTAGGTGGTTTCACTATTAAGTAATTATTGTTATGAAAGCATCAAAATCTCAAAAACTAAACAAGATATGGTAAAAAGTGTGGGAAGAATATCGTCGGACTCAATCAGGTCAACAAAAAGTTATTTGTGAAAATTTTTCATATCCCGAAAAAAAAAAATTGTGTCTGTACTTAGCCTAAAAAAATTCGTCGTGACTTGGCGAATAGTTTCGTGTCGACGAATTTTCATAAGTCTGTATTAATATAATATAAAATAAAAACGAAATATGAAATGAAACTAAGTATCTGATAGGTCTTCCTGCTCATTGAAGAGAACATGAGGGCACATGAGAGAACATGAGGGATTCAGATGGAATTGGGGTTTCGAGTGAATCATTATGTTCATGCCACGTGCTCGCGTAGGTCTACAGTAGCCTAAGAAGTGTCCGCTGTAGGTAGTTCCACTATTATGTATTTATTGTTATGAAAGCATCAAAATCTCAAAAACTTAACAAGATATGGAAAAAAGTGTAGATAGAATATCGTTGGACTCGATCAGTTCTACAAAAAGTTATGAATAAAAATTTTTCATATTCCGAAAAAAAAAAAAACTGTGTCCAGACTTAGCCTAAAAGAATTCGTCGAGACATGGCGATAATTTTCGTTTCGAAGAATTTGAATAAGTCCGTATTATACACACAATATAATGTAAAATGTGAAAGGTCTTCCTGCTCTTAGAAGAGATCATAGGCATTTTTCTCATGAGGGATTCGATGGAATTGGGGTTTCAAGTGAATCATTATGTTCATGCCACGTGCTCGCAGAGGTCTACAGTAGGCTATGTAGTGTCCGCTGTAGGTGGTTCTACTATTAAGTAATTATTGTTATCAAAATCTCAAAAACTAAACAAGATATGGAAAAAAGTGTAGGAAGAATATCGTTGGACTCAATCAGGTCAACAAAAAGTTATTGGTGAAAGTTTTTCATATCTCGAAAAATAAAATTTTGCTGGACTTGGCCTAAAAAAATTCGTCGTGACTTGGCGAATAGTTTCGTGTCGACGAATTTTGATAAGCCCGTATTATACACACAATATAATATAAAATACAAACGAAATATGAAATGAAACTAAGTATCTGATAGGTCTTCCTGCTCATTGAAGAGAACATGAGGGAACATGAGAGAACATGAGGGATTCAGATGGAATTGGGGTTTCAAGTGAATCATTATGTTCATGCCACGTGCTCGCGTAGGTCTACAGTATCCTAAGAAGTGTCCGCTGTAGGTAGTTCCACTATTATGTATTTATTGTTATGAAAGCATCAAAATCTCAAAAACTAAACAAGATATGGTAAAAAGTGTGGGAAGAATATCGTTGGACTCAATCAGGTCAACAAAAAGTTATTTGTGAAAATTTTTCATATCTCGAAAAAAAAAAAAATTGTCTGGACTTGGCCTAAAAAAATTCATCGTGACTTGGCGAATAGTTTCGTGTCGACGAATATTGATAAGTCCGTATTAATATAATATAAAATAAAAACGAAATATGAAATGAAACTAAGTATCTGATAGGTCTTCCTGCTCATTGAAGAGAACATGAGGGAACATGAGAGAACATGAGGGATTCAGATGGAATTGGGGTTTCGAGTGAATCATTATGTTCATGCCACGTGCTCGCGTAGGTCTACAGTAGCCTAAGAAGTGTCCGCTGTAGGTAGTTCCACTATTATGTATTTATTGTTCTGAAAGCATCAAAATCTCAAAAACTAAACAAGATATGGTAAAAAGTGTGGGAAGAATATCGTCGTACTCAATCAGGTCAACAAAAAGTTATTTGTGAAAATTTTGCATATCTCGAAAAAAAAAAAAATTGTGTCTGGACTTAGCCTATAAAAATTCGTCGTGACTTGGCGAATAGTTTCGTGTCAACGAATATTGATAAGCCCGTATTATACACACAATATAATATAAAATACAAACGAAATATGAAATAAAACTCAGTATCTGATAGGTCTTCCTGCTCATAGAAAAGAACATGAGGGAACATGAGAGAACATGAGGGATTCAGATGGAATTGGGGTTTCAAGTGAATCATTATGTTCATGCCACGTGCTCGCGTAGGTCTACAGTAGGCTAAGAAGTGTCCGCTGTAGGTAGTTCCACTATTATGTATTTATTGTTATGAAAGCATCAAAATCTCAAAAACTAAACAAGATATGGAAAAAAGTGTAGATAGAATATCGTTGGACTCGATCAGTTCTACAAAAAGTTATGAATACAAATTTTTCATATTCCGAAAAAAAAAAAATGTGTCCAGACTTAGCCTAAAAGAATTCGTCGAGACATGGCGATAATTTTCGTTTCGAAGAATTTGAATAAGTCCGTATTATACACACAATATAATGTAAAATGTGAAAGGTCTTCCTGCTCTTAGAAGAGATCATAGGCATTTTTCTCATGAGGGATTCGATGGAATTGGGGTTTCAAGTGAATCATTATGTTCATGCCACGTGCTCGTAGAGGTCTACAGTAGGCTATGTAGTGTCCGCTGTAGTTGGTTCTACTATTAAGTAATTATTGTTATCAAAATCTCAAAAACTAAACAAGATATGGAAAAAAGTGTAGGAAGAATATCGTTGGACTCAATCAGGTCAACAAAAAGTTATTGGTGAAAGTTTTTCATATCTCGAAAAATAAAATTTTGCTGGACTTGGCCTAAAAAAATTCGTCGTGACTTGGCGAATAGTTTCGTGTCGACGAATTTTGATAAGCCTGTATTATACACACAATATAATATAAAATACAAACGAAATATGAAATGAAACTAAGTATCTGATAGGTCTTCCTGCTCATAGAAGAGAACATGAGGGAACATGAGAGAACATGAGGGATTCAGATGGAATTGGGGTTTCGAGTGAATCATTATGTTCACGCCACGTGCTCGCGTAGGTCTACAGTAGGCTAAGAAGTGTCCGCTGTAGGTAGTTCCACTATTATGTATTTATTGTTATGAAAGCATCAAAATCTCAAAAACTAAACAAGATATGGAAAAAAGTGTAGATAGAATATCGTTGGACTCGATCAGTTCTACAAAAAGTTATGAATAAAAATTTTTCATATTTCGAAAAAAAAAAATTGTGTCTGGACTTAGCCTAAAAAAATTCGTCGTGACTTGGCGAATAGTTTCGTGTCGACGAATTTTGATAAGCCCGTATTATACACACAATATAATATAAAATACAAACGAAATATGAAATGAAACTAAGTATCTGATAGGTCTTCCTGCTCATTGAAGAGAACATGAGGGAACATGAGAGAACATGAGGAATTCAGATGGAATTGGGGTTTCGAGTGAATCATTATGTTCATGCCACGTGCTCGCGTAGGTCTACAGTAGGCTAAGAAGTGTCCGCTGTAGGTAGTTCCACTATTATGTATTTATTGTTATGAAAGCATCAAAATCTCAAAAACTAAACAAGATATGGAAAAAAGTGTAGCTAGAATATCGTTGGACTCGATCAGTTCTACAAAAAGTTATGAATAAAATTTTTTCATATTTCGAAAAAAAAAAAATTGTGTCTGGACTTAGCCTAAAAAAATTCGTCGTGACTTGGCGAATAGTTTCGTGTCGACGAATTTTGATAAGCCCGTATTATACACACAATATAATATAAAATACAAACGAAATATGAAATGAAACTAAGTATCTGATAGGTCTTCCTGCTCATTGAAGAGAACATGAGGGAACATGAGAGAAGATGAGGGATTCAGATGGAATTGGGGTTTCAAGTGAATCATTATGTTCATGCCACGTGCTCGCGTAGGTCTACAGTATCCTAAGAAGTGTCCGCTGTAGGTAGTTCCACTATTATGTATTTATTGTTATGAAAGCATCAAAATCTCAAAAACTAAACAAGATATGGTAAAAAGTGTGGGAAGAATATCGTTGGACTCAATCAGGTCAACAAAAAGTTATTTGTGAAAATTTTTCATATCTCGAAAAAAAAAAAAAATTGTCTGGACTTGGCCTAAAAAAATTCATCGTGACTTGGCGAATAGTTTCGTGTCGACGAATATTGATAAGTCCGTATTAATATAATATAAAATAAAAACGAAATATGAAATGAAACTAAGTATCTGATAGGTCTTCCTGCTCATTGAAGAGAACATGAGGGAACATGAGAGAACATGAGGGATTCAGATGGAATTGGGGTTTCGAGTGAATCAATATGTTCATGCCACGTGCTCGCGTAGGTCTACAGTAGCCTAAGAAGTGTCCGCTGTAGGTAGTTCCACTATTATGTATTTATTGTTATGAAAGCATCAAAATCTCAAAAACTAAACAAGATATGGTAAAAAGTGTGGGAAGAATATCGTCGTACTCAATCAGGTCAACAAAAAGTCATTTGTGAAAATTTTTCATATCTCGAAAAAAAAAAATTGTGTCTGGACTTAGCCTAAAAAAATTCATCGTGACTTGGCGAATAGTTTCGTGTGGACGAATTTTAATAATACACACAATATAATATAAAATACAAACGAAATATGAAATAAAACTCAGTATCTGATAGGTCTTCCTGCTCATAGAAGAGAACATGAGGGAACATGAGAGAACATGAGGGATTCAGATGGAATTGTGGTTTCAAGTGAATCATTATGTTCATGCCACGTGCTCGCGTAGGTCTACAGTAGGCTAAGAAGTGTCCGCTGTAGGTAGTTCCACTATTATGTATTTATTGTTATGAAAGCATCAAAATCTCAAAAACTAAACAAGATATGGAAAAAAGTGTAGATAGAATATCGTTGGACTCGATCAGTTCTACAAAAAGTTATGAATAAAAATTTTTCATATTTCGAAAAAAAAAAAATTGTGTCTGGACTTAGCCTAAAAATATTCGTCGGGACTTGGCGAATAGTTTCGTGTCGACGAATTTTGATAAGCCCGTATTATACACACAATATAATATAAAATACAAACGAAATATGAAATGAAATGATCTGATAGGTCTTCCTGCTCATTGAAGAGAACATGAGGGAACATGAGAGAACATGAGGGATTCAGATGGAATTGGGGTTTCGAGTGAATCATTATGTTCATGCCACGTGCTCGCGTAGGTCTACAGTAGCCTAAGAAGTGTCCGCTGTAGGTAGTTCCACTATTATGTATTTATTGTTCTGAAAGCATCAAAATCTCAAAAACTAAACAAGATATGGTAAAAAGTGTGGGAAGAATATCGTCGTACTCAATCAGGTCAACAAAAAGTTATTTGTGAAAATTTTGCATATCTCGAAAAAAAAAAAAAATTGTGTCTGGACTTAGCCTAAAAAAATTCATCGTGACTTGGCGAATAGTTTCGTGTCGACGAATTTTGATAAGTCCGTATTAATATAATATAAAATAATGACGAAATATGAAATGAAACTAAGTATCTGATAGGTCTTCCTGCTCATTGAAGAGAACATGAGGGAACATGAGAGAACATGAGGGATTCAGATGGAATTGGGGTTTCGAGTGAATCATTATGTTCATGCCACGTGCTCGCGTAGGTCTACAGTAGCCTAAGAAGTGTCCGCTGTAGGTAGTTCCACTATTATGTATTTATTGTTATGAAAGCATCAAAATCTCAAAAACTAAACAAGATATGGTAAAAAGTGTGACAAGAATATCGTTGGACTCAATCAGGTCAACAAAAAGTTATTTGTGAAAATTTTTCATATCTTGAAAAAAAAAATTGTGTCTGGACTTAGCCTAAAAAAATTCGTCGTGACTTGGCGAATAGTTTCGTGTGGACGAATTTTGATAAGTCCGTATTAATATAATATAAAATAAAAACGAAATATGAAATGAAACTAAGTATCTGATAGGTCTTCCTGCTCATAGAAGAGAACATGAGGGAACATGAGAGAACATGAGGAATTCAGATGGAATTGGGGTTTCGAGTGAATCATTATGTTCATGCCACGTGCTCGCGTAGGTCTACAGTAGCCTAAGAAGTGTCCGCTGTAGGTAGTTCCACTATTATGTATTTATTGTTATGAAAGCATCAAAATCTCAAAAACTAAACAAGATATGGTAAAAAGTGTGGGAAGAATATCGTCGTACTCAATCAGGTCAACAAAAAGTCATTTGTGAAAATTTTTCATATCTCGAAAAAAAAAAATTGTGTCTGGACTTAGCCTAAAAAAATTCATCGTGACTTGGCGAATAGTTTCGTGTCGACGAATTTTGATAAGTCCGTATTAATATAATATAAAATAAAAACGAAATATGAAATGAAACTAAGTATCTGATAGGTCTTCCTGCTATTGAAGAGAACATGAGGGAACATGAGAGAACATGAGGGATTCAGATGGAATTGGGGTTTCGTGTGAATCATTATGTTCATGCCACGTGCTCGCGTAGGTCTACAGTAGCCTAAGAAGTGTCCGCTGTAGGTAGTAGACTTAGCCTAAAAAAATTCGTCGTGACTTGGCGAATAGTTTCGTGTGGACGAATTTTAATAAGTCCGTATTATACCCACAATATAATATAAAATACAAACGAAATATGAAATAAAACTCAGTATCTGATAGGTCTTCCTGCTCATAGAAAAGAACATGAGGGAACATGAGAGAACATGAGGGATTCAGATGGAATTGGGGTTTCGAGAATCATTATGTTCATGCCACGTGCTCGCGTAGGTCTACAGTAGCCTAAGAAGTGTCCGCTGTAGGTAGTTCCACTATTATGTATTTATTGTTATGAAAGCATCAAAATCTCAAAAACTAAACAAGATATGGTAAAAAGTGTGGGAAGAATATCGTTGGACTCAATCTGGTCAACAAAAAGTTATTCGTGAAAATTTTTCATATCTTGAAAAAAAAAATTGTGTCTGGACTTAGCCTAAAAAAATTCGTCGTGACTTGGCGAATAGTTTCGTGTGGACGAATTTTGATAAGTCCGTATTAATATAATATAAAATAAAAACGAAATATGAAATGAAACTAAGTATCTGATAGGTCTTCCTGCTCATTGAAGAGAACATGAAGGAACATGAGAGAACATGAGGGATTCAGATGGAATTGGGGTTTCGAGTGAATCATTATGTTCATGCCACGTGCTCGCGTAGGTCTACAGTAGCCTAAGAAGTGTCCGCTGTAGGTAGTTCCACTATTATGTATTTATTGTTATGAAAGCATCAAAATCACAAAAACTAAACAAGATATGGTAAAAAGTGTCGGAAGAATATCGTTGGACTCAATCAGGTCAACAAAAAGTTATTTGTGAAAATTTTTCATATCTTGAAAAAAAAAATTGTGTCTGGACTTAGCCTAAAAAAATTCGTCGTGACTTGGCGAATAGTTTCGTGTGGACGAATTTTAATAAGTCCGTATTATACACACAATATAATATAAAATACAAACGAAATATGAAATAAAACTCAGTATCTGATAGGTCTTCCTGCTCATAGAAGAGAACATGAGGGAACATGAGAGAACATGAGGAATTCAGATGGAATTGGGGTTTCGAGTGAATCATTATGTTCATGCCACGTGCTCGCGTAGGTCTACAGTAGCCTAAGAAGTGTCCGCTGTAGGTAGTTCCACTATTATGTATTTATTGTTATGAAAGCATCAAAATCTCAAAAACTAAACAAGATATGGAAAAAAATGTAGATAGAATATCGTTACACTCGATCAGTTCTACAAAAAGTTATGAATAAAAATTTTTCATATTTCGAAAAAAAAAATTGTGTCCAGACTTAGCCTAAAAGAATTCGTCGGGACATGGCGATAATTTTCGTTTCGAAGAATTTGAATAAGCCCGTATTATACACACAATATAATGTAAAATGTGAAAGGTCTTCCTGCTCTTAGAAAAGATCATAGGCATTTTGCTCATGAGGGATTCGATGGAATTGGGTTTTCAAGTGAATCATTATGTTCATGCCACGTGCTTGCAGAGGTCCACACTAGGATATGTAGTGTCCGCTGTAAGTGGTTCTACTATTAAGTAATTATTGTTATCAAAATCTCAAAAACTAAACAAGATATGGAAAAAAGTGTAGATAGAATATCGTTGGACTCGATCAGTTCTACAAAACGTTATGAGTGAAAATTTTTCATATTTCGAAAAAAAAAAACTGTGTCCAGACTCAGCCTAAAAGAATTCGTCGAGACATGGCGATAATTTTCGTTTCGAAGAATTTGAATAAGTCCGTATTATACACACAATATAATGTAAAATGTGAAAGGTCTTTCTGCTCTTAGAAGAGATCATAGGCATTTTGCTCATGAGGGTTTCGATGGAATTGGGGTTTCAAGTGAATTATTATGTTCATGCCACGTGCTCGCGTAGGTCTACAGTAGGCTAAGAAGTGTCCGCTGTAGGTAGTTCCACTATTATGTATTTATTGTTATGAAAGCATCAAAATCTCAAAAACTAAACAAGATATGGTAAAAAGTGTGGGAAGAATATCGTTGGACTCAATCAGGTCAACAAAAAGTTATTGGTGAAAATTTTTCATATCTCGAAAAGTAAAATTTTGCTGGACTTGGCCTAAAAAAATTTGTCGAGGCTTGGCGATAATTTTCGTTTCGACGAATTTGAATAAGTCCTTATTAATCATACAATATAATGTTAAATACAAACGAAATAGCTCAGTATAATCTGAAAGGTCTTTCTGCTCTTAGAAGAGATCATAGGCATTTGGCTCATGAGGGATTCGATGGAATTGGGGTTTCAAGTGACTCATTATGTTCATGCCACGTGCTCGAGGAGGTCTACAGTAGGCTATGTAGTGTCCGCTGTAGGTGGTTTCACTATTAAGTAATTATTGTTATGAAAGCATCAAAATCTCAAAAACTAAACAAGATATGGTAAAAAGTGTGGGAAGAATATCGTCGGACTCAATCAGGTCAACAAAAAGTTATTTGTGAAAATTTTTCATATCCCGAAAAAAAAAAATTGTGTCTGTACTTAGCCTAAAAAAATTCGTCGTGACTTGGCGAATAGTTTCGTGTCGACGAATTTTCATAAGTCTGTATTAATATAATATAAAATAAAAACGAAATATGAAATGAAACTAAGTATCTGATAGGTCTTCCTGCTCATTGAAGAGAACATGAGGGCACATGAGAGAACATGAGGGATTCAGATGGAATTGGGGTTTCGAGTGAATCATTATGTTCATGCCACGTGCTCGCGTAGGTCTACAGTAGCCTAAGAAGTGTCCGCTGTAGGTAGTTCCACTATTATGTATTTATTGTTATGAAAGCATCAAAATCTCAAAAACTTAACAAGATATGGAAAAAAGTGTAGATAGAATATCGTTGGACTCGATCAGTTCTACAAAAAGTTATGAATAAAAATTTTTCATATTCCGAAAAAAAAAAAAACTGTGTCCAGACTTAGCCTAAAAGAATTCGTCGAGACATGGCGATAATTTTCGTTTCGAAGAATTTGAATAAGTCCGTATTATACACACAATATAATGTAAAATGTGAAAGGTCTTCCTGCTCTTAGAAGAGATCATAGGCATTTTTCTCATGAGGGATTCGATGGAATTGGGGTTTCAAGTGAATCATTATGTTCATGCCACGTGCTCGCAGAGGTCTACAGTAGGCTATGTAGTGTCCGCTGTAGGTGGTTCTACTATTAAGTAATTATTGTTATCAAAATCTCAAAAACTAAACAAGATATGGAAAAAAGTGTAGGAAGAATATCGTTGGACTCAATCAGGTCAACAAAAAGTTATTGGTGAAAGTTTTTCATATCTCGAAAAATAAAATTTTGCTGGACTTGGCCTAAAAAAATTCGTCGTGACTTGGCGAATAGTTTCGTGTCGACGAATTTTGATAAGCCCGTATTATACACACAATATAATATAAAATACAAACGAAATATGAAATGAAACTAAGTATCTGATAGGTCTTCCTGCTCATTGAAGAGAACATGAGGGAACATGAGAGAACATGAGGGATTCAGATGGAATTGGGGTTTCAAGTGAATCATTATGTTCATGCCACGTGCTCGCGTAGGTCTACAGTATCCTAAGAAGTGTCCGCTGTAGGTAGTTCCACTATTATGTATTTATTGTTATGAAAGCATCAAAATCTCAAAAACTAAACAAGATATGGTAAAAAGTGTGGGAAGAATATCGTTGGACTCAATCAGGTCAACAAAAAGTTATTTGTGAAAATTTTTCATATCTCGAAAAAAAAAAAAATTGTCTGGACTTGGCCTAAAAAAATTCATCGTGACTTGGCGAATAGTTTCGTGTCGACGAATATTGATAAGTCCGTATTAATATAATATAAAATAAAAACGAAATATGAAATGAAACTAAGTATCTGATAGGTCTTCCTGCTCATTGAAGAGAACATGAGGGAACATGAGAGAACATGAGGGATTCAGATGGAATTGGGGTTTCGAGTGAATCATTATGTTCATGCCACGTGCTCGCGTAGGTCTACAGTAGCCTAAGAAGTGTCCGCTGTAGGTAGTTCCACTATTATGTATTTATTGTTCTGAAAGCATCAAAATCTCAAAAACTAAACAAGATATGGTAAAAAGTGTGGGAAGAATATCGTCGTACTCAATCAGGTCAACAAAAAGTTATTTGTGAAAATTTTGCATATCTCGAAAAAAAAAAAAATTGTGTCTGGACTTAGCCTATAAAAATTCGTCGTGACTTGGCGAATAGTTTCGTGTCAACGAATATTGATAAGCCCGTATTATACACACAATATAATATAAAATACAAACGAAATATGAAATAAAACTCAGTATCTGATAGGTCTTCCTGCTCATAGAAAAGAACATGAGGGAACATGAGAGAACATGAGGGATTCAGATGGAATTGGGGTTTCAAGTGAATCATTATGTTCATGCCACGTGCTCGCGTAGGTCTACAGTAGGCTAAGAAGTGTCCGCTGTAGGTAGTTCCACTATTATGTATTTATTGTTATGAAAGCATCAAAATCTCAAAAACTAAACAAGATATGGAAAAAAGTGTAGATAGAATATCGTTGGACTCGATCAGTTCTACAAAAAGTTATGAATACAAATTTTTCATATTCCGAAAAAAAAAAAAATGTGTCCAGACTTAGCCTAAAAGAATTCGTCGAGACATGGCGATAATTTTCGTTTCGAAGAATTTGAATAAGTCCGTATTATACACACAATATAATGTAAAATGTGAAAGGTCTTCCTGCTCTTAGAAGAGATCATAGGCATTTTTCTCATGAGGGATTCGATGGAATTGGGGTTTCAAGTGAATCATTATGTTCATGCCACGTGCTCGTAGAGGTCTACAGTAGGCTATGTAGTGTCCGCTGTAGTTGGTTCTACTATTAAGTAATTATTGTTATCAAAATCTCAAAAACTAAACAAGATATGGAAAAAAGTGTAGGAAGAATATCGTTGGACTCAATCAGGTCAACAAAAAGTTATTGGTGAAAGTTTTTCATATCTCGAAAAATAAAATTTTGCTGGACTTGGCCTAAAAAAATTCGTCGTGACTTGGCGAATAGTTTCGTGTCGACGAATTTTGATAAGCCTGTATTATACACACAATATAATATAAAATACAAACGAAATATGAAATGAAACTAAGTATCTGATAGGTCTTCCTGCTCATAGAAGAGAACATGAGGGAACATGAGAGAACATGAGGGATTCAGATGGAATTGGGGTTTCGAGTGAATCATTATGTTCACGCCACGTGCTCGCGTAGGTCTACAGTAGGCTAAGAAGTGTCCGCTGTAGGTAGTTCCACTATTATGTATTTATTGTTATGAAAGCATCAAAATCTCAAAAACTAAACAAGATATGGAAAAAAGTGTAGATAGAATATCGTTGGACTCGATCAGTTCTACAAAAAGTTATGAATAAAAATTTTTCATATTTCGAAAAAAAAAAATTGTGTCTGGACTTAGCCTAAAAAAATTCGTCGTGACTTGGCGAATAGTTTCGTGTCGACGAATTTTGATAAGCCCGTATTATACACACAATATAATATAAAATACAAACGAAATATGAAATGAAACTAAGTATCTGATAGGTCTTCCTGCTCATTGAAGAGAACATGAGGGAACATGAGAGAAGATGAGGGATTCAGATGGAATTGGGGTTTCAAGTGAATCATTATGTTCATGCCACGTGCTCGCGTAGGTCTACAGTATCCTAAGAAGTGTCCGCTGTAGGTAGTTCCACTATTATGTATTTATTGTTATGAAAGCATCAAAATCTCAAAAACTAAACAAGATATGGTAAAAAGTGTGGGAAGAATATCGTTGGACTCAATCAGGTCAACAAAAAGTTATTTGTGAAAATTTTTCATATCTCGAAAAAAAAAAAAAATTGTCTGGACTTGGCCTAAAAAAATTCATCGTGACTTGGCGAATAGTTTCGTGTCGACGAATATTGATAAGTCCGTATTAATATAATATAAAATAAAAACGAAATATGAAATGAAACTAAGTATCTGATAGGTCTTCCTGCTCATTGAAGAGAACATGAGGGAACATGAGAGAACATGAGGGATTCAGATGGAATTGGGGTTTCGAGTGAATCATTATGTTCATGCCACGTGCTCGCGTAGGTCTACAGTAGCCTAAGAAGTGTCCGCTGTAGGTAGTTCCACTATTATGTATTTATTGTTATGAAAGCATCAAAATCTCAAAAACTAAACAAGATATGGTAAAAAGTGTGGGAAGAATATCGTCGTACTCAATCAGGTCAACAAAAAGTCATTTGTGAAAATTTTTCATATCTCGAAAAAAAAAAATTGTGTCTGGACTTAGCCTAAAAAAATTCATCGTGACTTGGCGAATAGTTTCGTGTGGACGAATTTTAATAATACACACAATATAATATAAAATACAAACGAAATATGAAATAAAACTCAGTATCTGATAGGTCTTCCTGCTCATAGAAGAGAACATGAGGGAACATGAGAGAACATGAGGGATTCAGATGGAATTGTGGTTTCAAGTGAATCATTATGTTCATGCCACGTGCTCGCGTAGGTCTACAGTAGGCTAAGAAGTGTCCGCTGTAGGTAGTTCCACTATTATGTATTTATTGTTATGAAAGCATCAAAATCTCAAAAACTAAACAAGATATGGAAAAAAGTGTAGATAGAATATCGTTGGACTCGATCAGTTCTACAAAAAGTTATGAATAAAAATTTTTCATATTTCGAAAAAAAAAAAATTGTGTCAGGACTTAGCCTAAAAATATTCGTCGGGACTTGGCGAATAGTTTCGTGTCGACGAATTTTGATAAGCCCGTATTATACACACAATATAATATAAAATACAAACGAAATATGAAATGAAATGATCTGATAGGTCTTCCTGCTCATTGAAGAGAACATGAGGGAACATGAGAGAACATGAGGGATTCAGATGGAATTGGGGTTTCGAGTGAATCATTATGTTCATGCCACGTGCTCGCGTAGGTCTACAGTAGCCTAAGAAGTGTCCGCTGTAGGTAGTTCCACTATTATGTATTTATTGTTCTGAAAGCATCAAAATCTCAAAAACTAAACAAGATATGGTAAAAAGTGTGGGAAGAATATCGTCGTACTCAATCAGGTCAACAAAAAGTTATTTGTGAAAATTTTGCATATCTCGAAAAAAAAAAAAATTGTGTCTGGACTTAGCCTAAAAAAATTCATCGTGACTTGGCGAATAGTTTCGTGTCGACGAATTTTGATAAGTCCGTATTAATATAATATAAAATAATGACGAAATATGAAATGAAACTAAGTATCTGATAGGTCTTCCTGCTCATTGAAGAGAACATGAGGGAACATGAGAGAACATGAGGGATTCAGATGGAATTGGGGTTTCGAGTGAATCATTATGTTCATGCCACGTGCTCGCGTAGGTCTACAGTAGCCTAAGAAGTGTCCGCTGTAGGTAGTTCCACTATTATGTATTTATTGTTATGAAAGCATCAAAATCTCAAAAACTAAACAAGATATGGTAAAAAGTGTGACAAGAATATCGTTGGACTCAATCAGGTCAACAAAAAGTTATTTGTGAAAATTTTTCATATCTTGAAAAAAAAAATTGTGTCTGGACTTAGCCTAAAAAAATTCGTCGTGACTTGGCGAATAGTTTCGTGTGGACGAATTTTGATAAGTCCGTATTAATATAATATAAAATAAAAACGAAATATGAAATGAAACTAAGTATCTGATAGGTCTTCCTGCTCATAGAAGAGAACATGAGGGAACATGAGAGAACATGAGGAATTCAGATGGAATTGGGGTTTCGAGTGAATCATTATGTTCATGCCACGTGCTCGCGTAGGTCTACAGTAGCCTAAGAAGTGTCCGCTGTAGGTAGTTCCACTATTATGTATTTATTGTTATGAAAGCATCAAAATCTCAAAAACTAAACAAGATATGGTAAAAAGTGTGGGAAGAATATCGTCGTACTCAATCAGGTCAACAAAAAGTCATTTGTGAAAATTTTTCATATCTCGAAAAAAAAAAATTGTGTCTGGACTTAGCCTAAAAAAATTCATCGTGACTTGGCGAATAGTTTCGTGTCGACGAATTTTGATAAGTCCGTATTAATATAATATAAAATAAAAACGAAATATGAAATGAAACTAAGTATCTGATAGGTCTTCCTGCTATTGAAGAGAACATGAGGGAACATGAGAGAACATGAGGGATTCAGATGGAATTGGGGTTTCGTGTGAATCATTATGTTCATGCCACGTGCTCGCGTAGGTCTACAGTAGCCTAAGAAGTGTCCGCTGTAGGTAGTAGACTTAGCCTAAAAAAATTCGTCGTGACTTGGCGAATAGTTTCGTGTGGACGAATTTTAATAAGTCCGTATTATACCCACAATATAATATAAAATACAAACGAAATATGAAATAAAACTCAGTATCTGATAGGTCTTCCTGCTCATAGAAAAGAACATGAGGGAACATGAGAGAACATGAGGGATTCAGATGGAATTGGGGTTTCGAGAATCATTATGTTCATGCCACGTGCTCGCGTAGGTCTACAGTAGCCTAAGAAGTGTCCGCTGTAGGTAGTTCCACTATTATGTATTTATTGTTATGAAAGCATCAAAATCTCAAAAACTAAACAAGATATGGTAAAAAGTGTGGGAAGAATATCGTTGGACTCAATCTGGTCAACAAAAAGTTATTCGTGAAAATTTTTCATATCTTGAAAAAAAAAATTGTGTCTGGACTTAGCCTAAAAAAATTCGTCGTGACTTGGCGAATAGTTTCGTGTGGACGAATTTTGATAAGTCCGTATTAATATAATATAAAATAAAAACGAAATATGAAATGAAACTAAGTATCTGATAGGTCTTCCTGCTCATAGAAGAGAACATGAGGGAACATGAGAGAACATGAGGAATTCAGATGGAATTGGGGTTTCGAGTGAATCATTATGTTCATGCCACGTGCTCGCGTAGGTCTACAGTAGCCTAAGAAGTGTCCGCTGTAGGTAGTTCCACTATTATGTATTTATTGTTATGAAAGCATCAAAATCTCAAAAACTAAACAAGATATGGTAAAAAGTGTGGGAAGAATATCGTCGTACTCAATCAGGTCAACAAAAAGTCATTTGTGAAAATTTTTCATATCTCGAAAAAAAAAAATTGTGTCTGGACTTAGCCTAAAAAAATTCATCGTGACTTGGCGAATAGTTTCGTGTCGACGAATTTTGATAAGTCCGTATTAATATAATATAAAATAAAAACGAAATATGAAATGAAACTAAGTATCTGATAGGTCTTCCTGCTATTGAAGAGAACATGAGGGAACATGAGAGAACATGAGGGATTCAGATGGAATTGGGGTTTCGTGTGAATCATTATGTTCATGCCACGTGCTCGCGTAGGTCTACAGTAGCCTAAGAAGTGTCCGCTGTAGGTAGTAGACTTAGCCTAAAAAAATTCGTCGTGACTTGGCGAATAGTTTCGTGTGGACGAATTTTAATAAGTCCGTATTATACCCACAATATAATATAAAATACAAACGAAATATGAAATAAAACTCAGTATCTGATAGGTCTTCCTGCTCATAGAAAAGAACATGAGGGAACATGAGAGAACATGAGGGATTCAGATGGAATTGGGGTTTCGAGAATCATTATGTTCATGCCACGTGCTCGCGTAGGTCTACAGTAGCCTAAGAAGTGTCCGCTGTAGGTAGTTCCACTATTATGTATTTATTGTTATGAAAGCATCAAAATCTCAAAAACTAAACAAGATATGGTAAAAAGTGTGGGAAGAATATCGTTGGACTCAATCTGGTCAACAAAAAGTTATTCGTGAAAATTTTTCATATCTTGAAAAAAAAAATTGTGTCTGGACTTAGCCTAAAAAAATTCGTCGTGACTTGGCGAATAGTTTCGTGTGGACGAATTTTAATAATACACACAATATAATATAAAATACAAACGAAATATGAAATAAAACTCAGTATCTGATAGGTCTTCCTGCTCATAGAAGAGAACATGAGGGAACATGAGAGAACATGAGGGATTCAGATGGAATTGGGGTTTCAAGTGAATCATTATGTTCATGCCACGTGCTCGCGTAGGTCTACAGTAGGCTAAGAAGTGTCCGCTGTAGGTAGTTCCACTATTATGTATTTATTGTTATGAAAGCATCAAAATCTCAAAAACTAAACAAGATATGGAAAAAAGTGTAGATAGAATATCGTTGGACTCGATCAGTTCTACAAAAAGTTATGAATAAAAATTTTTCATATTTCGAAAAAAAAAAATTGTGTCTGGACTTAGCCTAAAAAAATTCGTCGTGACTTGGCGAATAGTTTCGTGTCGACGAATTTTGATAAGCCCGTATTATACACACAATATAATATAAAATACAAACGAAATATGAAATGAAATGATCTGATAGGTCTTCCTGCTCATTGAAGAGAACATGAGGGAACATGAGAGAACATGAGGGATTCAGATGGAATTGGGGTTTCGAGTGAATCATTATGTTCATGCCACGTGCTCGCGTAGGTCTACAGTAGCCTAAGAAGTGTCCGCTGTAGGTAGTTCCACTATTATGTATTTATTGTTCTGAAAGCATCAAAATCTCAAAAACTAAACAAGATATGGTAAAAAGTGTGGGAAGAATATCGTCGTACTCAATCAGGTCAACAAAAAGTTATTTGTGAAAATTTTGCATATCTCGAAAAAAAAAAAAAATTGTGTCTGGACTTAGCCTAAAAAAATTCATCGTGACTTGGCGAATAGTTTCGTGTCGACGAATTTTGATAAGTCCGTATTAATATAATATAAAATTATAACGAAATATGAAATGAAACTAAGTATCTGATAGGTCTTCCTGCTCATTGAAGAGAACATGAGGGAACATGAGAGAACATGAGGGATTCAGATGGAATTGGGGTTTCGAGTGAATCATTATGTTCATGCCACGTGCTCGCGTAGGTCTACAGTAGCCTAAGAAGTGTCCGCTGTAGGTAGTTCCACTATTATGTATTTATTGTTATGAAAGCATCAAAATCTCAAAAACTAAACAAGATATGGTAAAAAGTGTGACAAGAATATCGTTGGACTCAATCAGGTCAACAAAAAGTTATTTGTGAAAATTTTTCATATCTTGAAAAAAAAAATTGTGTCTGGACTTAGCCTAAAAAAATTCGTCGTGACTTGGCGAATAGTTTCGTGTGGACGAATTTTAATAAGTCCGTATTATACCCACAATATAATATAAAATACAAACGAAATATGAAATAAAACTCAGTATCTGATAGGTCTTCCTGCTCATAGAAAAGAACATGAGGGAACATGAGAGAACATGAGGGATTCAGATGGAATTGGGGTTTCAAGTGAATCATTATGTTCATGCCACGTGCTCGCGTAGGTCTACAGTAGGCTAAGAAGTGTCCGCTGTAGGTAGTTCCACTATTATGTATTTATTGTTATGAAAGCATCAAAATCTCAAAAACTAAACAAGATATGGAAAAAAGTGTAGATAGAATATCGTTGGACTCGATCAGTTCTACAAAAAGTTATGAATACAAATTTTTCATATTCCGAAAAAAAAAAATGTGTCCAGACTTAGCCTAAAAGAATTCGTCGAGACATGGCGATAATTTTCGTTTCGAAGAATTTGAATAAGTCCGTATTATACACACAATATAATGTAAAATGTGAAAGGTCTTCCTGCTCTTAGAAGAGATCATAGGCATTTTTCTCATGAGGGATTCGATGGAATTGGGGTTTCAAGTGAATCATTATGTTCATGCCACGTGCTCGTAGAGGTCTACAGTAGGCTATGTAGTGTCCGCTGTAGTTGGTTCTACTATTAAGTAATTATTGTTATCAAAATCTCAAAAACTAAACAAGATATGGAAAAAAGTGTAGGAAGAATATCGTTGGACTCAATCAGGTCAACAAAAAGTTATTGGTGAAAGTTTTTCATATCTCGAAAAATAAAATTTTGCTGGACTTGGCCTAAAAAAATTCGTCGTGACTTGGCGAATAGTTTCGTGTCGACGAATTTTGATAAGCCCGTATTATACACACAATATAATATAAAATACAAACGAAATATGAAATAAAACTCAGTATCTGATAGGTCTTCCTGCTCATAGAAAAGAACATGAGGGAACATGAGAGAACATGAGGGATTCAGATGGAATTGGGGTTTCGAGAATCATTATGTTCATGCCACGTGCTCGCGTAGGTCTACAGTAGCCTAAGAAGTGTCCGCTGTAGGTAGTTCCACTATTATGTATTTATTGTTATGAAAGCATCAAAATCTCAAAAACTAAACAAGATATGGTAAAAAGTGTGGGAAGAATATCGTTGGACTCAATCTGGTCAACAAAAAAATTCGTGAAAATTTTTCATATCTTGAAAAAAAAAATTGTGTCTGGACTTAGCCTAAAAAAATTCGTCGTGACTTGGCGAATAGTTTCGTGTGGACGAATTTTAATAATACACACAATATAATATAAAATACAAACAAAATATGAAATAAAACTCAGTATCTGATAGGTCTTCCTGCTCATAGAAGAGAACATGAGGGAACATGAGAGAACATGAGGGATTCAGATGGAATTGGGGTTTCAAGTGAATCATTATGTTCATGCCACGTGCTCGCGTAGGTCTACAGTAGGCTAAGAAGTGTCCGCTGTAGGTAGTTCCACTATTATGTATTTATTGTTATGAAAGCATCAAAATCTCAAAAACTAAACAAGATATGGAAAAAAGTGTAGATAGAATATCGTTGGACTCGATCAGTTCTACAAAAAGTTATGAATAAAAATTTTTCATATTTCGAAAAAAAAAAATTGTGTCTGGACTTAGCCTAAAAAAATTCGTCGTGACTTGGCGAATAGTTTCGTGTCGACGAATTTTGATAAGCCCGTATTATACACACATTATAATATAAAATACAAACGAAATATGAAATGAAATGATCTGATAGGTCTTCCTGCTCATTGAAGAGAACATGAGGGAACATGAGAGAACATGAGGGATTCAGATGGAATTGGGGTTTCGAGTGAATCATTATGTTCATGCCACGTGCTCGCGTAGGTCTACAGTAGCCTAAGAAGTGTCCGCTGTAGGTAGTTCCACTATTATGTATTTATTGTTCTGAAAGCATCAAAATCTCAAAAACTAAACAAGATATGGTAAAAAGTGTGGGAAGAATATCGTCGTACTCAATCAGGTCAACAAAAAGTTATTCGTGAAAATTTTGCATATCTCGAAAAAAAAAAAAAAATTGTGTCTGGACTTAGCCTAAAAAAATTCATCGTGACTTGGTGAATAGTTTCGTGTCGACGAATTTTGATAAGTCCGTATTAATATAATATAAAATAATAACGAAATATGAAATGAAACTAAGTATCTGATAGGTCTTCCTGCTCATTGAAGAGAACATGAGGGAACATGAGAGAACATGAGGGATTCAGATGGAATTGGGGTTTCGAGTGAATCATTATGTTCATGCCACGTGCTCGCGTAGGTCTACAGTAGCCTAAGAAGTGTCCGCTGTAGGTAGTTCCACTATTATGTATTTATTGTTATGAAAGCATCAAAATCTCAAAAACTAAACAAGATATGGTAAAAAGTGTGACGAGAATATCGTTGGACTCAATCAGGTCAACAAAAAGTTATTTGTGAAAATTTTTCATATCTTGAAAAAAAAAATTGTGTCTGGACTTAGCCTAAAAAAATTCGTCGTGACTTGGCGAATAGTTTCGTGTGGACGAATTTTAATAAGTCCGTATTATACCCACAATATAATATAAAATACAAACGAAATATGAAATAAAACTCAGTATCTGATAGGTCTTCCTGCTCATAGAAAAGAACATGAGGGAACATGAGAGAACATGAGGGATTCAGATGGAATTGGGGTTTCAAGTGAATCATTATGTTCATGCCACGTGCTCGCGTAGGTCTACAGTAGGCTAAGAAGTGTCCGCTGTAGGTAGTTCCACTATTATGTATTTATTGTTATGAAAGCATCAAAATCTCAAAAACTAAACAAGATATGGAAAAAAGTGTAGATAGAATATCGTTGGACTCGATCAGTTCTACAAAAAGTTATGAATACAAATTTTTCATATTCCGAAAAAAAAAATGTGTCCAGACTTAGCCTAAAAGAATTCGTCGAGACATGGCGATAATTTTCGTTTCGAAGAATTTGAATAAGTCCGTATTATACACACAATATAATGTAAAATGTGAAAGGTCTTCCTGCTCTTAGAAGAGATCATAGGCATTTTTCTCATGAGGGATTCGATGGAATTGGGGTTTCAAGTGAATCATTATGTTCATGCCACGTGCTCGTAGAGGTTTACAGTAGGCTATGTAGTGTCCGCTGTAGTTGGTTCTACTATTAAGTAATTATTGTTATCAAAATCTCAAAAACTAAACAAGATATGGAAAAAAGTGTAGGAAGAATATCGTTGGACTCAATCAGGTCAACAAAAAGTTATTGGTGAAAGTTTTTCATATCTCGAAAAATAAAATTTTGCTGGACTTGGCCTAAAAAAATTCGTCGTGACTTGGCGAATAGTTTCGTGTCGACGAATTTTGATAAGCCCGTATTATACACACAATATAATATAAAATACAAACGAAATATGAAATAAAACTCAGTATCTGATAGGTCTTCCTGCTCATAGAAAAGAACATGAGGGAACATGAGAGAACATGAGGGATTCAGATGGAATTGGGGTTTCGAGAATCATTATGTTCATGCCACGTGCTCGCGTAGGTCTACAGTAGCCTAAGAAGTGTCCGCTGTAGGTAGTTCCACTATTATGTATTTATTGTTATGAAAGCATCAAAATCTCAAAAACTAAACAAGATATGGTAAAAAGTGTGGGAAGAATATCGTTGGACTCAATCTGGTCAACAAAAAGTTATTCGTGAAAATTTTTCATATCTTGAAAAAAAAAATTGTGTCTGGACTTAGCCTAAAAAAATTCGTCGTGACTTGGCGAATAGTTTCGTGTGGACGAATTTTAATAAGTCCGTATTATACACACAATATAATATAAAATACAAACGAAATATGAAATAAAACTCAGTATCTGATAGGTCTTCCTGCTCATAGAAGAGAACATGAGGGAACATGAGAGAACATGAGGGATTCAGATGGAATTGGGGTTTCAAGTGAATCATTATGTTCATGCCACGTGCTCGCGTAGGTCTACAGTAGGCTAAGAAGTGTCCGCTGTAGGTAGTTCCACTATTATGTATTTATTGTTATGAAAGCATCAAAATCTCAAAAACTAAACAAGATATGGAAAAAAGTGTAGATAGAATATCGTTGGACTCGATCAGTTCTACAAAAAGTTATGAATAAAAATTTTTCATATTTCGAAAAAAAAAAATTGTGTCTGGACTTAGCCTAAAAAAATTCGTCGTGACTTGGCGAATAGTTTCGTGTCGACGAATTTTGATAAGCCCGTATTATACACACAATATAATATAAAATACAAACGAAATATGAAATGAAACTAAGTATCTGATAGGTCTTCCTGCTCATTGAAGAGAACATGAGGGAACATGAGAGAACATGAGGGATTCAGATGGAATTGGGGTTTCGAGTGAATCATTATGTTCATGCCACGTGCTCGCGTAGGTCTACAGTAGCCTAAGAAGTGTCCGCTGTAGGTAGTTCCACTATTATGTATTTATTGTTCTGAAAGCATCAAAATCTCAAAAACTAAACAAGATATGGTAAAAAGTGTGGGAAGAATATCGTCGTACTCAATCAGGTCAACAAAAAGTTATTGGTGAAAGTTTTTCATATCTCGAAAAATAAAATTTTGCTGGACTTGGCCTAAAAAAATTCGTCGTGACTTGGCGAATAGTTTCGTGTCGACGAATTTTGATAAGCCCGTATTATACACACAATATAATATAAAATACAAACGAAATATGAAATGAAACTAAGTATCTGATAGGTCTTCCTGCTCATAGAAGAGAACATGAGGGAACATGAGAGAACATGAGGGATTCAGATAGAATTGGGGTTTCGAGTGAATCATTATGTTCATGCCACGTGCTCGCGTAGGTCTACAGTAGGCTAAGAAGTGTCCGCTGTAGGTAGTTCCACTATTATGTATTTATTGTTATGAAAGCATCAAAATCTCAAAAACTAAACAAGATATGGAAAAAAGTGTAGATAGAATATCGTTGGACTCGATCAGTTCTACAAAAAGTTATGAATAAAAATTTTTCATATTTCGAAAAAAAAAAATTGTGTCTGGACTTAGCCTAAAAAAATTCGTCGTGACTTGGCGAATAGTTTCGTGTCGACGAATTTTGATAAGCCCGTATTATACACACAATATAATATAAAATACAAACGAAATATGAAATGAAACTAAGTATCTGATAGGTCTTCCTGCTCATTGAAGAGAACATGAGGGAACATGAGAGAACATGAGGAATTCAGATGGAATTGGGGTTTCGTGTGAATCATTATGTTCATGGCACGTGCTCGCGTAGGTCTACAGTAGGCTAAGAAGTGTCCGCTGTAGGTAGTTCCACCATTATGTATTTATTGTTATGAAAGCATCAAAATCTCAAAAACTAAACAAGATATGGAAAAATGTGTAGAGAGAATATCGTTGGACTCGATCAGGTCTTCAAAAAGTTATGAGTGAAAATTTTTCATATCTCGAAAAAAAAAAATTGTGTCTGGACTTAGCCTAAAAAAATTCATCGTGACTTGGCGAATAGTTTCGTGTCGACGAATTTTGATAAGTCCGTATTATACACACAATATAATATAAAATACAAACGAAATATGAAATGAAACTAAGTATCTGATAGGTCTTCCTGCTCATTGAAGAGAACATGAGAGAACATGAGAGAACATGAGGGATTCAGATGGAATTGGGGTTTCGAGTGAATCATTATGTTCATGCCACGTGCTCGCGTAGGTCTACAGTAGCCTAAGAAGTGTCCGCTGTAGGTAGTTCCACTATTATGTATTTATTGTTATGAAAGCATCAAAATCTCAAAAACTTAACAAGATATGGAAAAAAGTGTAGATAGAATATCGTTGGACTCGATCAGTTCTACAAAAAGTTATGAATAAAAATTTTTCATATTCCGAAAAAAAAAAAACTGTGTCCAGACTTAGCCTAAAAGAATTCGTCGAGACATGGCGATAATTTTCGTTTCGAAGAATTTGAATAAGTCCGTATTATACACACAATATAATGTAAAATGTGAAGGGTCTTCCTGCTCTTAGAAGAGATCATAGGCATTTTTCTCATGAGGGATTCGATGGAATTGGGGTTTCAAGTGAATCATTATGTTCATGCCACGTGCTCGCAGAGGTCTACAGTAGGCTATGTAGTGTCCGCTGTAGGTGGTTCTACTATTAAGTAATTATTGTTATCAAAATCTCAAAAACTAAACAAGATATGGAAAAAAGTGTAGGAAGAATATCGTTGGACTCAATCAGGTCAACAAAAAGTTATTGGTGAAAGTTTTTCATATCTCGAAAAATAAAATTTTGCTGGACTTGGCCTAAAAAAATTCGTCGTGACTTGGCGAATAGTTTCGTGTCGACGAATTTTGATAAGCCCGTATTATACACACAATATAATATAAAATACAAACGAAATATGAAATGAAACTAAGTATCTGATAGGTTTCCTGCTCATTGAAGAGAACATGAGGGAACATGAGAGAACATGAGGGATTCAGATGGAATTGGGGTTTCGAGTGAATCATTATGTTCATGCCACGTGCTCGCGTAGGTCCACAGTAGGCTAAGAAGTGTCCGCTGTAGGTAGTTCCACTATTATGTATTTATTTTTATGAAAGCAGCAAAATCTCAAAAACTAAACAAGATATGGTAAAAAGTGTGGGAAGAATATCGTTGGACTCAATCAGGTCAACAAAAAGTTATTCGTGAAAATTTTTCATATCTCGAAAAAAAAAAAAAATTGTGTCTGGACTTAGCCTAAAAAAATTCATCGTGACTTGGCGAATAGTTTCGTGTCGACGAATTTTGATAAGTCCGTATTAATATAATATAAAATAAAAACGAAATATGAAATGAAACTAAATATCTGATAGGTCTTCCTGCTCATTGAAGAGAACATGAGGGAACATGAGGGATTCAGATGGAATTGGGGTTTCGAGTGAATCATTATGTTCATGCCACGTGCTCGCGTAGGTCTACAGTAGCCTAAGAAGTGCCCGCTGTAGGTAGTTCCACTATTATGTATATATTGTTATGAAAGCATCAAAATCTCAAAAACTAAACAAGATATGGTAAAAAGTGTGGGAAGAATATCATTGGACTCAATCAGGTCAACAAAAAGTTATTGGTGAAAATTTTTCATATCTCGAAAAATAAAATTTTGCTGGACTTGGCCTAAAAAAATTTGTCGAGGCTTGGCGATAAGTTTCGTTTCGACGAATTTGAATAAGTCCTTATTATACACACAATATAATGTTAAATACAAACGAAATAGCTCAGTATAATCTGAAAGGTCTTTCTGCTCTTAGAAGAGATCATAGGCATTTGGCTCATGAGGGATTCGATGGAATTGGGGTTTCGAGTGGATCATTATGTTCATGCCACGTGCTCGCGTAGGTCTACAGTAGCCTAAGAAGTGTCCGCTGTAGGTAGTTCCACTATTATGTATTTATTGTTATGAAAGCATCAAAATCTCAAAAACTAAACAAGATATGGAAAAAAGTGTAGATAGAATATCGTTGGACTCGATCAGTTCTACAAAAAGTTGTGAATAAAATTTTTTCATATTTCGAAAAAAAAAAATTGTGTCTGGACTTAGCCTAAAAAAATTCGTCGTGACTTGGCGAATAGTTTCGTGTCGACGAATTTTGATAAGCCCGTATTATACATACAATATAATATAAAATACAAACGAAATATGAAATGAAACTAAGTATCTGATAGGTCTTCCTGCTCATTGAAGAGAACATGAGGGAACATGAGAGAACATGAGGGATTCAGATGGAATTGGGGTTTCAAGTGAATCATTATGTTCATGCCACGTGCTCGCGTAGGTCTACAGTATCCTAAGAAGTGTCCGCTGTAGGTAGTTCCACTATTATGTATTTATTGTTATGAAAGCATCTAAATCTCAAAAACTAAACAAGATATGGTAAAAAGTGTGGGAAGAATATCGTTGGACTCAATCAGGTCAACAAAAAGTTATTTGTGAAAATTTTTCATATCTCGAAAAAAAAAAAAAATTGTCTGGACTTGGCCTAAAAAAATTCATCGTGACTTGGCGAATAGTTTCGTGTCGACGAATATTGATAAGTCCGTATTAATATAATATAAAATAAAAACGAAATATGAAATGAAACTAAGTATCTGATAGGTCTTCCTGCTCATTGAAGAGAACATGAGGAAACATGAGAGAACATGAGGGATTCAGATGGAATTGGGGTTTCGAGTGAATCATTATGTTCATGCCACGTGCTCGCGTAGGTCTACAGTAGCCTTAGAAGTGTCCGCTGTAGGTAGTTCCACTATTATGTATTTATTGTTATGAAAGCATCAAAATCTCAAAAACTAAACAAGATATGGTAAAAAGTGTGGGAAGAATATCGTCGTACTCAATCAGGTCAACAAAAAGTTATTTGTGAAAATTTTTCATATCTCGAAAAAAAAAAAATTGTGTCTGGACTTAGCCTAAAAAAATTCATCGTGACTTGGCGAATAGTTTCGTGTCGACGAATTTTGATAAGTCCGTATTAATATAATATAAAATAAAAACGAAATATGAAATGAAACTAAGTATCTGATAGGTCTTCCTGCTCATTGAAGAGAACATGAAGGAACATGAGAGAACATGAGGGATTCAGATGGAATTGGGGTTTCGAGTGAATCATTATGTTCATGCCACGTGCTCGCGTAGGTCTACAGTAGCCTAAGAAGTGTCCGCTGTAGGTAGTTCCACTATTATGTATTTATTGTTATGAAAGCATCAAAATCACAAAAACTAAACAAGATATGGTAAAAAGTGTCGGAAGAATATCGTTGGACTCAATCAGGTCAACAAAAAGTTATTTGTGAAAATTTTTCATATCTTGAAAAAAAAAATTGTGACTGGACTTAGCCTAAAAAAATTCGTCGTAACTTGGCGAATAGTTTCGTGTGGACGAATTTTAATAAGTCCGTATTATACACAAAATATAATATAAAATAAAAACGAAATATGAAATAAAACTTAGTATCTGATAGGTCTTCCTGCTCATAGAAGAGAACATGAGGGAACATGAGAGAACATGAGGGATTCAGATGGAATTGGGGTTTCAAGTGAATCATTATGTTCATGCCACGTGCTCGCGTAGGTCTACAGTAGGCTAAGAAGTGTCCGCTGTAGGTAGTTCCACTATTATGTATTTATTGTTATGAAAGCATCAAAATCTCAAAAACTAAACAAGATATGGAAAAAAGTGTAGATAGAATATCGTTGGACACGATCATTTCTACAAAAAGTTATTGGTGAAAATTTTTCATATTTCGAAAAAAAAAAAACTGTGTCCAGGCTTAGCCTAAAAGAATTCGTCGAGACATGGCGATAATTTTCGTTTCGAAGAATTTGAATAAGTCCGTTTTATACACACAATATAATGTAAAATGTGAAAGGTCTTCCTGCTCTTAGAAGAGATCATAGGCATTTTGCTCATGAGGGATTCGATGGAATTGGGGTTTCAAGTGAATCATTATGTTCATGCCACGTGCTCGCAGAGGTCTACAGTAGGCTATGTAGTGTCCGCTGTAGGTGGTTCTACTATTAAAAAATTATTTTTATCAAAATCTCAAAAACTAAACAAGATATGGAAAAAAGTGTAGGAAGAATATCGTTGGACTCAATCAGGTCAACAAAAAGTTATTGGTGAAAATTTTTCATATCTCGAGAAATAAAATTTTGCTGGACTTGGCCTAAAAAAATTTGTCGAGGCTTGGCGATAATTTTCGTTTCGACGAATTTGAATAAGTCCTCATTATACACACAATATAATGTTAAATACAAACGAAATAGCTCAGTATAATCTGAAAGGTCTTTCGGCTCTTAGAAGAGATCATAGGCATTTGGCTCATGAGGGATTCGATGGAATTGGGGTTTCAAGTGACTCATTATGTTCATGCCACGTGCTCGAGGAGGTCTACAGTAGGCTACGTAGTGTCCGCTGTAGGTGGTTCCACTATTAAGTAATTATTGTTATGAAAGCATCAAAATCTCAAAAACTACACAAGATATGGTAAAAAGTGTGGGAAGAATATCGTCGTACTCAATCAGGTCAACAAAAAGTTATTTGTGAAAATTTTTCATATCTCGAAAAAAAAAAAATTGTGTCTGGACTTAGCCTAAAAAAATTTATCGTGACTTGGCGAATAGTTTCGTGTCGACGAATTTTGATAAGTCCGTATTATACACACAATATAATATAAAATACAAACGAAATATGAAATGAAACTAAGTATCTGATAGGTCTTCCTGCTCACTGAAGAGAACATGAGGGAACATGAGAGAACATGAGGGATTCAGATGGAATTGGGGTTTCGAGTGAATCATTATGTTCATGCCACGTGCTCGCGTAGGTCTACAGTAGCCTAAGAAGTGTCCGCTGTAGGTAGTTCCACTATTATGTATTTATTGTTATGAAAGCATCAAAATCTCAAAAACTAAACAAGATATGGTAAAAAGTGTGGGAAGAATATCGTCGTACTCAATCAGGTCAACAAAAAGTCATTTGTGAAAATTTTTCATATCTCGAAAAAAAAAAATTGTGTCTGGACTTAGCCTAAAAAAATTCATCGTGACTTGGCGAATAGTTTCGTGTCGACGAATTTTGATAAGTCCATATCAATATAATATAAAATAAAAACGAAATATGAAATGAAACTAAGTATCTGATAGGTCTTCCTGCTCATTGAAGAGAACATGAGGGAACATGAGGGATTCAGATGGAATTGGGGTTTCGAGTGAATCATTATGTTCATGCCACGTGCTCGCGTAGGTCTACAGTAGCCTAAGAAGTGTCCGCTGTAGGTAGTTCCACTATTATGTATTTATTGTTATGAAAGCATCAAAATCTCAAAAACTAAACAAGATATGGTAAAAAGTGTGGGAAGAATATCGTCGTACTCAATCAGGTCAACAAAAAGTCATTTGTGAAAATTTTTCATATCTCGAAAAAAAAAAATTGTGTCTGGACTTAGCCTAAAAAAATTCATCGTGACTTGGCGAATAGTTTCGTGTCGACGAATTTTGATAAGTCCGTATTAATATAATATAAAATAAAAACGAAATATGAAATGAAACTAAGTATCTGATAGGTCTTCCTGCTATTGAAGAGAACATGAGGGAACGTGAGAGAACATGAGGGATTCAGATGGAATTGAGGTTTCGTGTGAATCATTATGTTCATGCCACGTGCTCGCGTAGGTCTACAGTAGCCTAAGAAGTGTCCGCTGTAGGTAGTTCCACTATTATGTATTTATTGTTATGAAAGCATCAAAATCTCAAAAACTAAACAAGATATGGTAAAAAGTGTGGGAAGAATATCGTTGGACTCAATCAGGTCAACAAAAAGTTATTGGTGAAAATTTTTCATATCCCGAAAAATAAAATTTTGCTGGACTTGGCCTAAAAAAATTTGTCAAGGCTTGGCGATAAGTTTCGTTTTGACGAATTTGAATAAGTCCTTATTATACACACAATATAATGTTAAATACAAACGAAATAGCTCAGTATAATCTGAAAGGTCTTTCTGCTCTTAGAAGAGATCATAGGCATTTGGCTCATGAGGGATTCGATGGAATTGGGGTTTCAAGTGACTCATTATGTTCATGCCACGTGCTCGAGGAGATCTACAGTCGGCTATGTAGTGTCCACTGTAGGTGGTTCCACTATTAAGTAATTATTGTTATGAAAGCATCAAAATCTCAAAAACTAAACAAGATATGGTAAAAAGTGTGGGAAGAATATCGTCGTACTCAATCAGGTCAACAAAAAGTTATTTGTGAAAATTTTTCATATCTCGAAAAAAAAAAAAATTGTGTCTGGACTTAGCCTAAAAAAATTCATCGTGACTTGGCGAATAGTTTCGTGTCGACGAATTTTGATAAGTCCGTATTAATATAATATAAAATAAAAACGAAATATGAAATGAAACTAAGTATCTGATAGGTCTTCCTGCTCATAGAAGAGAACATGAGGGAACATGAGAGAACATGAGGGATTCAGATGGAATTGGGGTTTCAAGTGAATCATTATGTTCATGCCACGTGCTCGCGTAGGTCTACAGTAGGCTAAGAAGTGTCCGCTGTAGGTAGTTCCACTATTATGTATTTATTGTTATGAAAGCATCAAAATCTCAAAAACTAAACAAGATATGGAAAAAAGTGTAGATAGAATATCGTTGGACTCGATCAGTTCTACAAAAAGTTATGAATAAAAATTTTTCATATTTCGAAAAAAAAAAATTGTGTCTGGACTTAGCCTAAAAAAATTCGTCGTGACTTGGCGAATAGTTTCGTGTCGACGAATTTTGATAAGCCCGTGCTATACACACAATATAATATAAAATACAAACGAAATATGAAATGAAATGATCTGATAGGTCTTCCTGCTCATTGAAGAGAACATGAGGGAACATGAGAGAACATGAGGGATTCAGATGGAATTGGGGTTTCGAGTGAATCATTATGTTCATGCCACGTGCTCGCGTAGGTCTACAGTAGCCTAAGAAGTGTCCGCTGTAGGTAGTTCCACTATTATGTATTTATTGTTATGAAAGCATCAAAATCTCAAAAACTAAACAAGATATGGTAAAAAGTGTGACAAGAATATCGTTGGACTCAATCAGGTCAACAAAAAGTTATTTGTGAAAATTTTTCATATCTTGAAAAAAAAAATTGTGTCTGGACTTAGCCTAAAAAAATTCGTCGTGACTTGGCGAATAGTTTCGTGTCGACGAATTTTGATAAGCCCGTGCTATACACACAATATAATATAAAATACAAACGAAATATGAAATGAAATGATCTGATAGGTCTTCCTGCTCATTGAAGAGAACATGAGGGAACATGAGAGAACATGAGGGATTCAGATGGAATTGGGGTTTCGAGTGAATCATTATGTTCATGCCACGTGCTCGCGTAGGTCTACAGTAGCCTAAGAAGTGTCCGCTGTAGGTAGTTCCACTATTATGTATTTATTGTTATGAAAGCATCAAAATCTCAAAAACTAAACAAGATATGGTAAAAAGTGTGACAAGAATATCGTTGGACTCAATCAGGTCAACAAAAAGTTATTTGTGAAAATTTTTCATATCTTGAAAAAAAAAATTGTGTCTGGACTTAGCCTAAAAAAATTCGTCGTGACTTGGCGAATAGTTTCGTGTGGACGAATTTTAATAAGTCCGTATTATACCCACAATATAATATAAAATACAAACGAAATATGAAATAAAACTCAGTATCTGATAGGTCTTCCTGCTCATAGAAAAGAACATGAGGGAACATGAGAGAACATGAGGGATTCAGATGGAATTGGGGTTTCAAGTGAATCATTATGTTCATGCCACGTGCTCGCGTAGGTCTACAGTAGGCTAAGAAGTGTCCGCTGTAGGTAGTTCCACTATTATGTATTTATTGTTATGAAAGCATCAAAATCTCAAAAACTAAACAAGATATGGAAAAAAGTGTAGATAGAATATCGTTGGACTCGATCAGTTCTACAAAAAGTTATGAATACAAATTTTTCATATTCCGAAAAAAAAAAACTGTGTCCAGACTTAGCCTAAAAGAATTCGTCGAGACATGGCGATAATTTTCGTTTCGAAGAATTTGAATAAGTCCGTATTATACACACAATATAATGTAAAATGTGAAAGGTCTTCCTGCTCTTAGAAGAGATCATAGGCATTTTTCTCATGAGGGATTCGATGGAATTGGGGTTTCAAGTGAATCATTATGTTCATGCCACGTGCTCGTAGAGGTCTACAGTAGGCTATGTAGTGTCCGCTGTAGGTGGTTCTACTATTAAGTAATTATTGTTATCAAAATCTCAAAAACTAAACAAGATATGGAAAAAAGTGTAGGAAGAATATCGTTGGACTCAATCAGGTCAACAAAAAGTTATTGGTGAAAGTTTTTCATATCTCGAAAAATAAAATTTTGCTGGACTTGGCCTAAAAAAATTCGTCGTGACTTGGCGAATAGTTTCGTGTCGACGAATTTTGATAAGCCCGTTTATACACACAATATAATATAAAATACAAACGAAATATGAAATGAAACTAAGGATCTGATAGGTCTTCCTGCTCATTGAAGAGAACATGAGGGAACATGAGAGAACATGAGGGATTCAGATGGAATTGGGGTTTCGAGTGAATCATTATGTTCATGCCACGTGCTCGCGTAGGTCTACAGTAGCCTAAGAAGTGTCCGCTGTAGGTAGTTCCACTATTATGTATTTATTGTTATGAAAGCATCAAAATCTCAAAAACTAAACAAGATATGGTAAAAAGTGTGGGAAGAATATCGTCGTACTCAATCAGGTCAACAAAAAGTCATTTGTGAAAATTTTTCATATCTCGAAAAAAAAAAAATTGTGTCTGGACTTAGCCTAAAAAAATTCATCGTGACTTGGCGAATAGTTTCGTGTCGACGAATTTTGATAAGTCCGTATCAATATAATATAAAATAAAAACGAAATATGAAATGAAACTAAGTATCTGATAGGTCTTCCTGCTCATTGAAGAGAACATGAGGGAACATGAGGGATTCAGACGGAATTGGGGTTTCGAGTGAATCATTATGTTCATGCCACGTGCTCGCGTAGGTCTACAGTATCCTAAGAAGTGTCCGCTGTAGGTAGTTCCACTATTATGTATTTATTGTTATGAAAGCATCAAAATCTCAAAAACTAAACAAGATATGGTAAAAAGTGTGGGAAGAATATCGTCGTACTCAATCAGGTCAACAAAAAGTCATTTGTAAACATTTTTCATATCTCGAAAAAAAAAAATTGTGTCTGGACTTAGCCTAAAAAAATTCATCGTGACTTGGCGAATAGTTTCGTGTCGACGAATTTTGATAAGTCCGTATTAATATAATATAAAATAAAAACGAAATATGAAATGAAACTAAGTATCTGATAGGTCTTCCTGCTATTGAAGAGAACATGAGGGAACGTGAGAGAACATGAGGGATTCAGATGGAATTGAGGTTTCGTGTGAATCATTATGTTCATGCCACGTGCTCGCGTAGGTCTACAGTAGCCTAAGAAGTGTCCGCTGTAGGTAGTTCCACTATTATGTATTTATTGTTATTAAAGCATCAAAATCTCAAAAACTAAACAAGATATGGTAAAAAGTGTGGGAAGAATATCGTTGGACTCAATCAGGTCAACAAAAAGTTATTGGTGAAAATTTTTCATATCCCGAAAAATAAAATTTTGCTGGACTTGGCCTAAAAAAATTTGTCAAGGCTTGGCGATAAGTTTCGTTTTGACGAATTTGAATAAGTCCTTATTATACACACAATATAATGTTAAATACAAACGAAATAGCTCAGTATAATCTGAAAGGTCTTTCTGCTCTTAGAAGAGATCATAGGCATTTGGCTCATGAGGGATTCGATGGAATTGGGGTTTCAAGTGACTCATTATGTTCATGCCACGTGCTCGAGGAGATCTACAGTCGGCTATGTAGTGTCCACTGTAGGTGGTTCCACTATTAAGTAATTATTGTTATGAAAGCATCAAAATCTCAAAAACTAAACAAGATATGGTAAAAAGTGTGGAAAGAATATCGTCGTACTCAATCAGGTCAACAAAAAGTTATTTGTGAAAATTTTTCATATCTCGAAAAAAAAAAAAATTGTGTCTGGACTTAGCCTAAAAAAATTCATCGTGACTTGGCGAATAGTTTCGTGTCGACGAATTTTGATAAGTCCGTATTAATATAATATAAAATAAAAACGAAATATGAAATGAAACTAAGTATCTGATAGGTCTTCCTGCTCATAGAAGAGAACATGAGGGAACATGAGAGAACATGAGGGATTCAGATGGAATTGGGGTTTCAAGTGAATCATTATGTTCATGCCACGTGCACTAAACAAGATATGGTGAAAAGTGTGGGAAGAATATCGTCGTACTCAATCAGGTCAACAAAAAGTTATTTGTGAAAATTTTTCATATCTCGAAAAAAAAAAAATTGTGTCTGGACTTAGCCTAAAAAAATTCATCGTGACTTGGCGAATAGTTTCGTGTAGACGAATTTTGATAAGTCCGTATTAATATAATATAAAATAATAACGAAATATGAAATGAAACTAAGTATCTGATAGGTCTTCCTGCTCATTGAAGAGAACATGAGGGAACATGAGAGAACATGAGGGATTCAGATGGAATTGGGGTTTCGAGTGAATCATTATGTTCATGCCACGTGCTCGCGTAGGTCTACAGTAGCCTAAGAAGTGTCCGCTGTAGGTAGTTCCACTATTATGTATTTATTGTTATGAAAGCATCAAAATCTCAAAAACTAAACAAGATATGGTAAAAAGTGTGACAAGAATATCGTTGGACTCAATCAGGTCAACAAAAAGTTATTTGTGAAAATTTTTCATATCTTGAAAAAAAAAATTGTGTCTGGACTTAGCCTAAAAAAATTCGTCGTGACTTGGCGAATAGTTTCGTGTGGACGAATTTTAATAAGTCCGTATTATACCCACAATATAATATAAAATACAAACGAAATATGAAATAAAACTCAGTATCTGATAGGTCTTCCTGCTCATAGAAAAGAACATGAGGGAACATGAGAGAACATGAGGGATTCAGATGGAATTGGGGTTTCAAGTGAATCATTATGTTCATGCCACGTGCTCGCGTAGGTCTACAGTAGGCTAAGAAGTGTCCGCTGTAGGTAGTTCCACTATTATGTATTTATTGTTATGAAAGCATCAAAATCTCAAAAACTAAACAAGATATGGAAAAAAGTGTAGATAGAATATCGTTGGACTCGATCAGTTCTACAAAAAGTTATGAATACAAATTTTTCATATTCCGAAAAAAAAAAACTGTGTCCAGACTTAGCCTAAAAGAATTCGTCGAGACATGGCGATAATTTTCGTTTCGAAGAATTTGAATAAGTCCGTATTATACACACAATATAATGTAAAATGTGAAAGGTCTTCCTGCTCTTAGAAGAGATCATAGGCATTTTTCTCATGAGGGATTCGATGGAATTGGGGTTTCAAGTGAATCATTATGTTCATGCCACGTGCTCGTAGAGGTCTACAGTAGGCTATGTAGTGTCCGCTGTAGGTGGTTCTACTATTAAGTAATTATTGTTATCAAAATCTCAAAAACTAAACAAGATATGGAAAAAAGTGTAGGAAGAATATCGTTGGACTCAATCAGGTCAACAAAAAGTTATTGGTGAAAGTTTTTCATATCTCGAAAAATAAAATTTTGCTGGACTTGGCCTAAAAAAATTCGTCGTGACTTGGCGAATAGTTTCGTGTCGACGAATTTTGATGAGCCCGTATTATACACACAATATAATATAAAATACAAACGAAATATGAAATGAAACTAAGTATCTGATAGGTCTTCCTGCTCATAGAAGAGAACATGAGGGAACATGAGAGAACATGAGGGAACATGAGAGAACATGAGGGATTCAGATGGAATTGGGGTTTCGAGTGAATCATTATGTTCATGCCACGTGCTCGCGTAGGTCTACAGTAGGCTAAGAAGTGTCCGCTGTAGGTAGTTCCACTATTTTGTATTTATTGTTATGAAAGCATCAAAATCTCAAAAACTAAACAAGATATGGAAAAATGTGTAGAGAGAATATCGTTGGACTCGATCAGGTCTTCAAAAAGTTATGAGTGAAAATTTTTCATATTTCGAAAAAAAAAAAAACTGTGTCCAGACTTAGCCTAAAAGAATTCGTCGAGACATGGCGATAATTTTCGTTTCGAAGAATTGGAATAAGTCCGTATTATACACACAATATAATGTAAAATGTGAAAGGTCTTCCTGCTCTTAGAAGAGATCATAGGCATTTTGCTCATGAGGGATTCGATGGAATTGGGGTTTCAAGTGAATTATTATGTTCATGCCACGTGCTCGCGTAAGTCTACAGTAGGCTAAGAAGTGTCCACTGTAGGTAGTTCCACTATTATGTATTTATTGTTATGAAAGCATCAAAATCTCAAAAACTAAACAAGATATGGAAAAAAGTGTAGATAGAATATCGTTGGACTCGACCAGTTCTACAAAAAGTTATGGGTGAAAATTTTTCATATTTCGAAAAATAAAATTTTGCTGGCCTTGGCCTCAAAAAATTTGTCGAGGCTTGGCGATAATTTTCGTTTCGACGAATTTGAATAAGTCCTCATTATACACACAATATAATGTTAAATACAAACGAAATAGTTCAGTATAATCTGAAAGGTCTTTCTGCTCTTAGAAGAGATCATAGGCATTTTGCTCATGAGGGATTCGATGGAATTGGGGTTTCAAGTGAATTATTATGTTCATGCCACGTGCTCGCGTAAGTCTACAGTAGGCTAAGAAGTGTCCGCTGTAGGTAGTTCCACTATTATGTATTTATTGTTATGAAAGCATCAAAATCTCAAAAACTAAACAAGATATGGTAAAAAGTGTGGGAAGAATATCGTTGGACTCGATCAGTTCTACAAAAAGTTATGAATAAAAATTTTTCATATTCCGAAAAAAAAAAAAAACTGTGTCCAGATTTAGCCTAAAAGAATTCGTCGAGACATGGCGATTATTTTCGTTTCGAAGAATTTGAATAAGTCCGTATTATACACACACTATAATGTAAAATGTGAAAGGTCTTCCTGCTCTTAGAAGAGATCATAGGCATTTTTCTCATGAGGGATTCGATGGAATTGGGGTTTCAAGTGACTCATTATGTTCATGCCACGTGCTCGAGGAGGTCTACAGTAGGCTATGTAGTGTCCGCTGTAGGTAGTTCCACTATTATGTATTTATTGTTATGAAAGCATCAAAATCTCAAAAACTAAACAAGATATGGTAAAAAGTGTGGAAAGAATATCGTCGGACTCAATCAGGTCAACAAAAAGTTATTTGTGAAAATTTTTCATATCTTGAAAAAAAAAAATTGTGTCTGGACTTATCCTAAAAAAATTCGTCGTGACTTGGCGAATAGTTTCGTGTCGACGAATTTTTATAAGTCTGTATTAATATAATATAAAATAAAAACGAAATATGAAATGAAACTAAGTATCTGATAGGTCTTCCTGCTCATTGAAGAGAACATGAGGGAACATGAGAGAACATGAGGGATTCAGATGGAATTGGGGTTTCAAGTGAATCATTATGTTCATGCCACGTGCTCGCGTAGGTCTACAGTAGGCTAAGAAGTGTCCGCTGTAGGTAGTTCCACTATTATGTATTTATTGTTATGAAAGCATCAAAATCTCAAAAACTAAACAAGATATGGAAAAAAGTGTAGATAGAATATCGTTGGACTCGATCAGTTCTACAAAAAGTTATGAATAAAAATTTTTCATATTCCGAAAAAAAAAAAACTGTGTCCAGACTTAGCCTAAAAGAATTCGTCGAGACATGGCGATAATTTTCGTTTCGAAGATTTTGAATAAGTCCGTATTATACACACAATATAATGTAAAATGTGAAAGGTCGTCCTGCTGTTAGAAGAGATCATAGGCATTTTTCTCATGAGGGATTCGATGGAATTGGGGTTTCAAGTGAATCATTATGTTCATGCCACGTGCTCGTAGAGGTCTACAGTAGGCTATGTAGTGTCCGCTGTAGGTGGTTCTACTATTAAGTAATTATTGTTATCAAAATCTCAAAAACTAAACAAGATATGGAAAAAAGTGTAGGAAGAATATCGTTGGACTCAATCAGGTCAACAAAAAGTTATTGGTGAAAGTTTTTCATATCTCGAAAAATAAAATTTTGCTGGACTTGGCCTAAAAAAATTCGTCGTGACTTGGCGAATAAATTCGTGTCGACGAATTTTGATAAGCCCGTTTATACACACAATATAATATAAAATACAAACGAAATATGAAATGAAACTAAGGATCTGATAGGTCTTCCTGCTCATTGAAGAGAACATGAGGGAACATGAGAGAACATGAGGGATTCAGATGGAATTGGGGTTTCGAGTGAATCATTATGTTCATGCCACGTGCTCGCGTAGGTCTACAGTAGCCTAAGAAGTGTCCGCTGTAGGTAGTTCCACTATTATGTATTTATTGTTATGAAAGCATCAAAATCTCAAAAACTAAACAAGATATGGTAAAAAGTGTGGGAAGAATATCGTCGTACTCAATCAGGTCAACAAAAAGTCATTTGTGAAAATTTTTCATATCTCGAAAAAAAAAAATTGTGTCTGGACTTAGCCTAAAAAAATTCATCGTGACTTGGCGAATAGTTTCGTGTCGACGAATTTTGATAAGTCCGTATCAATATAATATAAAATAAAAACGAAATATGAAATGAAACTAAGTATCTGATAGGTCTTCCTGCTCATTGAAGAGAACATGAGGGAACATGAGGGATTCAGATGGAATTGGGGTTTCGAGTGAATCATTATGTTCATGCCACGTGCTCGCGTAGGTCTACAGTATCCTAAGAAGTGTCCGCTGTAGGTAGTTCCACTATTATGTATTTATTGTTATGAAAGCATCAAAATCTCAAAAACTAAACAAGATATGGTAAAAAGTGTGGGAAGAATATCGTCGTACTCAATCAGGTCAACAAAAAGTCATTTGTGAAAATTTTTCATATCTCGAAAAAAAAAAATTGTGTCTGGACTTAGCCTAAAAAAATTCATCGTGACTTGGCGAATAGTTTCGTGTCGACGAATTTTGATAAGTCCGTATTAATATAATATAAAATAAAAACGAAATATGAAATGAAACTAAGTATCTGATAGGTCTTCCTGCTATTGAAGAGAACATGAGGGAACGTGAGAGAACATGAGGGATTCAGATGGAATTGAGGTTTCGTGTGAATCATTATGTTCATGCCACGTGCTCGCGTAGGTCTACAGTAGCCTAAGAAGTGTCCGCTGTAGGTAGTTCCACTATTATGTATTTATTGTTATGAAAGCATCAAAATCTCGAAAACTAAACAAGATATGGTAAAAAGTGTGGGAAGAATATCGTTGGACTCAATCAGGTCAACAAAAAGTTATTGGTGAAAATTTTTCATATCCCGAAAAATAAAATTTTGCTGGACTTGGCCTAAAAAAATTTGTCAAGGCTTGGCGATAAGTTTCGTTTTGACGAATTTGAATAAGTCCTTATTATACACACAATATAATGTTAAATACAAACGAAATAGCTCAGTATAATCTGAAAGGTCTTTCTGCTCTTAGAAGAGATCATAGGCATTTGGCTCATGAGGGATTCGATGGAATTGGGGTTTCAAGTGACTCATTATGTTCATGCCACGTGCTCGAGGAGATCTACAGTCGGCTATGTAGTGTCCACTGTAGGTGGTTCCACTATTAAGTAATTATTGTTATGAAAGCATCAAAATCTCAAAAACTAAACAAGATATGGTAAAAAGTGTGGAAAGAATATCGTCGTACTCAATCAGGTCAACAAAAAGTTATTTGTGAAAATTTTTCATATCTCGAAAAAAAAAAAAATTGTGTCTGGACTTAGCCTAAAAAAATTCATCGTGACTTGGCGAATAGTTTCGTGTCGACGAATTTTGATAAGTCCGTATTAATATAATATAAAATAAAAACGAAATATGAAATGAAACTAAGTATCTGATAGGTCTTCCTGCTCATAGAAGAGAACATGAGGGAACATGAGAGAACATGAGGGATTCAGATGGAATTGGGGTTTCAAGTGAATCATTATGTTCATGCCACGTGCACTAAACAAGATATGGTGAAAAGTGTGGGAAGAATATCGTCGTACTCAATCAGGTCAACAAAAAGTTATTTGTGAAAATTTTTCATATCTCGAAAAAAAAAAAAATTGTGTCTGGACTTAGCCTAAAAAAATTCATCGTGACTTGGCGAATAGTTTCGTGTAGACGAATTTTGATAAGTCCGTATTAATATAATATAAAATAATAACGAAATATGAAATGAAACTAAGTATCTGATAGGTCTTCCTGCTCATTGAAGAGAACATGAGGGAACATGAGAGAACATGAGGGATTCAGATGGAATTGGGGTTTCGAGTGAATCATTATGTTCATGCCACGTGCTCGCGTAGGTCTACAGTAGCCTAAGAAGTGTCCGCTGTAGGTAGTTCCACTATTATGTATTTATTGTTATGAAAGCATCAAAATCTCAAAAACTAAACAAGATATGGTAAAAAGTGTGACAAGAATATCGTTGGACTCAATCAGGTCAACAAAAAGTTATTTGTGAAAATTTTTCATATCTTGAAAAAAAAAATTGTGTCTGGACTTAGCCTATAAAAATTCGTCGTGACTTGGCGAATAGTTTCGTGTGGACGAATTTTAATAAGTCCGTATTATACCCACAATATAATATAAAATACAAACGAAATATGAAATAAAACTCAGTATCTGATAGGTCTTCCTGCTCATAGAAAAGAACATGAGGGAACATGAGAGAACATGAGGGATTCAGATGGAATTGGGGTTTCAAGTGAATCATTATGTTCATGCCACGTGCTCGCGTAGGTCTACAGTAGGCTAAGAAGTGTCCGCTGTAGGTAGTTCCACTATTATGTATTTATTGTTATGAAAGCATCAAAATCTCAAAAACTAAACAAGATATGGAAAAAAGTGTAGATAGAATATCGTTGGACTCGATCAGTTCTACAAAAAGTTATGAATACAAATTTTTCATATTCCGAAAAAAAAAAACTGTGTCCAGACTTAGCCTAAAAGAATTCGTCGAGACATGGCGATAATTTTCGTTTCGAAGAATTTGAATAAGTCCGTATTATACACACAATATAATGTAAAATGTGAAAGGTCTTCCTGCTCTTAGAAGAGATCATAGGCATTTTTCTCATGAGGGATTCGATGGAATTGGGGTTTCAAGTGAATCATTATGTTCATGCCACGTGCTCGTAGAGGTCTACAGTAGGCTATGTAGTGTCCGCTGTAGGTGGTTCTACTATTAAGTAATTATTGTTATCAAAATCTCAAAAACTAAACAAGATATGGAAAAAAGTGTAGGAAGAATATCGTTGGACTCAATCAGGTCAACAAAAAGTTATTGGTGAAAGTTTTTCATATCTCGAAAAATAAAATTTTGCTGGACTTGGCCTAAAAAAATTCGTCGTGACTTGGCGAATAGTTTCGTGTCGACGAATTTTGATAAGCCCGTATTATACACACAATATAATATAAAATACAAACGAAATATGAAATGAAACTAAGTATCTGATAGGTCTTCCTGCTCATAGAAGAGAACATGAGGGAACATGAGAGAACATGAGGGATTCAGATGGAATTGGGGTTTCGAGTGAATCATTATGTTCATGCCACGTGCTCGCGTAGGTCTACAGTAGGCTAAGAAGTGTCCGCTGTAGGTAGTTCCACTATTATGTATTTATTGTTATGAAAGCATCAAAATCTCAAAAACTAAACAAGATATGGAAAAAAGTGTAGATAGAATATCGTTGGACTCGATCAGTTCTACAAAAAGTTATGAATAAAAATTTTTCATATTTCGAAAAAAAAAAATTGTGTCTGGACTTAGCCTAAAAAAATTCGTCGTGACTTGGCGAATAGTTTCGTGTCGACGAATTTTGATAAGCCCGTATTATACACACAATATAATATAAAATACAAACGAAATATGAAATGAAACTAAGTATCTGATAGGTCTTCCTGCTCATTGAAGAGAACATGAGGGAACATGAGAGAACATGAGGAATTCAGATGGAATTGGGGTTTCGAGTGAATCATTATGTTCATGCCACGTGCTCGCGTAGGTCTACAGTAGGCTAAGAAGTGTCCGCTGTACGTAGTTCCACTATTTTGTATTTATTGTTATGAAAGCATCAAAATCTCAAAAACTAAACAAGATATGGAAAAATGTGTAGAGAGAATATCGTTGGACTCGATCAGGTCTTCAAAAAGTTATGAGTGAAAATTTTTCATATTTCGAAAAAAAAAAACCGTGTCTAGACTTAGCCTAAAAGAATTCGTCGAGACATGGCGATAATTTTCCTTTGGAAGAATTTGAATAAGTTTGTACTATACACATAATATAATTTAAAATACAAACGAAATAGCTCAGTATAATCTGAAAAGTCTTCCTGCCTTAGAAGAGATCATAGGCATTTTGCTCATGAGGGATTCAGATGGAATTGGGGTTTCAAATGAATCATTATGTTCATGCCACGTGCTCGCAGAGGTCTACAGTGGGCTATGTAGTGTCCGCTGTAGGTGGTTCTACTATTAAGTAATTATTGTTATCAAAATCTCAAAAACTAAACAAGATATGGAAAAAAGTGTAGGAAGAATATGGTTGGATTCGATCAGGTCAACAGGAAGTTATTGGTGAAAATTTTTCATATCTCGAAAAATAAAATTTTGCTGGACTTGGCCTAAAAAAATTTTTCGAGACTTGGCGATAATTTTCGTTTCGACGAATTTGAATAAGTCCACAATATAATGTAAAATGTGAAAGGTCTTCCTGCTCTTAGAAGAGATCATTAGGTGGTTCCAATATTAAGTAATTATTGTTATGAAAGCATCAAAATCTCAAAAACTACACAAGATATGGTAAAAAGTGTGGGAAGAATATCGTCGTACTCAATCAGGTCAACAAAAAGTTATTTGTGAAAATTTTTCATATCTCGAAAAAAAAAAAAATTGTGTCTGGACTTAGCCTAAAAAAATTCATCGTGACTTGGCGAATAGTTTCGTGTCGACGAATTTTGATAAGTCCGTATTAATATAATATAAAATAAAAACGAAATATGAAATGAAACTAAGTATCTGATAGGTCTTCCTGCTCATTGAAGAGAACATGAGGAAACATGAGAGAACATGAGGGATTCAGATGGAATTGGGGTTTCGAGTGAATCATTATGTTCATGCCACGTGCTCGCGTAGGTCTACAGTAGCCTAAAAAGTGTCCGCTGTAGGTAGTTCCACTATTATGTATTTATTGTTATGAAAGCATCAAAATGTCAAAAACTAAACAAGATATGGAAAAAAGTGTAGGTAGAATATCGTTGGACTCGATCATTTCTACAAAAAGTTATGAGTGAAAATTTTTCATATTTCGAAAAAAAAAAAAACTGTGTCCAGACTTAGCCTAAAAGAATTCGTCGAGACATGGCGATAATTTTCGTTTCGAAGAATTGGAATAAGTCCGTATTATACACACAATATAATGTAAAATGTGAAAGGTCTTCCTGCTCTTAGAAGAGATCATAGGCATTTTGCTCATGAGGGATTCGATGGAATTGGGGTTTCAAGTGAATTATTATGTTCATGCCACGTGCTCGCGTAAGTCTACAGTAGGCTAAGAAGTGTCCGCTGTAGGTAGTTCCACTATTATGTATTTATTGTTATGAAAGCATCAAAATCTCAAAAACTAAACAAGATATGGAAAAAAGTGTAGATAGAATATCGTTGGACTCGACCAGTTCTACAAAAAGTTATGGGTGAAAATTTTTCATATTTCGAAAAATAAAATTTTGCTGGACTTGGCCTAAAAAAATTTGTCGAGGCTTGGCGATAATTATCGTTTCGACGAATTTGAATAAGTCCTCATTATACACACAATATAATGTTAAATACAAACGAAATAGCTCAGTATAATCTGAAAGGTCTTTCTGCTCTTAGAAGAGATCATAGGCATTTTGCTCATGAGGGATTCGATGGAATTGGGGTTTCAAGTGAATTATTATGTTCATGCCACGTGCTCGCGTAAGTCTACAGTAGGCTAAGAAGTGTCCGCTGTAGGTAGTTCCACTATTATGTATTTATTGTTATGAAAGCATCAAAATCTCAAAAACTAAACAAGATATGGTAAAAAGTGTGGGAAGAATATCGTTGGACTCAATCAGTTCTACAAAAAGTTATGAATCAAAATTTTTCATATTCCGAAAAAAAAAAAAAACTGTGTCCAGATTTAGCCTAAAAGAATTCGTCGAGACATGGCGATTATTTTCGTTTCGAAGAATTTGAATAAGTCCGTATTATACACACAATATAATGTAAAATGTGAAAGGTCTTCCTGCTCTTAGAAGAGATCATAGGCATTTTTCTCATGAGGGATTCGATGGAATTGGGGTTTCAAGTGACTCATTATGTTCATGCCACGTGCTCGAGGAGGTCTACAGTAGGCTATGTAGTGTCCGCTGTAGGTGGTTCCACTATTAAGTAATTATTGTTATGAAAGCATCAAAATCTCAAAAACTAAACAAGATATGGTAAAAAGTGTGGAAAGAATATCGTCGGACTCAATCAGGTCAACAAAAAGTTATTTGTGAAAATTTTTCATATCTTGAAAAAAAAAAAATTGTGTCTGGACTTATCCTAAAAAAATTCGTCGTGACTTGGCGAATAGTTTCGTGTCGACGAATTTTGATAAGTCTGTATTAATATAATATAAAATAAAAACGAAATATGAAATGAAACTAAGTATCTGATAGGTCTTCCTGCTCATTGAAGAGAACATGAGGGAACATGAGAGAACATGAGGGATTCAGATGGAATTGGGGTTTCAAGTGAATCATTATGTTCATGCCACGTGCTCGTAGAGGTCTACAGTAGGCTATGTAGTGTCCGCTGTAGGTGGTTCTACTATTAAGTAATTATTGTTATCAAAATCTCAAAAACTAAACAAGATATGGAAAAAAGTGTAGGAAGAATATCGTTGGACTCAATCAGGTCAACAAAAAGTTATTGGTGAAAGTTTTTCATATCTCGAAAAATAAAATTTTGCTGGACTTGGCCTAAAAAAATTCGTCGTGACTTGGCGAATAGTTTCGTGTCGACGAATTTTGATAAGCCCGTTTATACACACAATATAATATAAAATACAAACGAAATATGAAATGAAACTAAGGATCTGATAGGTCTTCCTGCTCATTGAAGAGAACATGAGGGAACATGAGAGAACATGAGGGATTCAGATGGAATTGGGGTTTCGAGTGAATCATTATGTTCATGCCACGTGCTCGCGTAGGTCTACAGTAGTCTAAGAAGTGTCCGCTGTAGGTAGTTCCACTATTATGTATTTATTGTTATGAAAGCATCAAAATCTCAAAAACTAAACAAGATATGGTAAAAAGTGTGGGAAGAATATCGTCGTACTCAATCAGGTCAACAAAAAGTTATTTGTGAAAATTTTTCATATCTCGAAAAAAAAAAAATTGTGTCTGGACTTAGCCTAAAAAAATTCATCGTGACTTGGCGAATAGTTTCGTGTCGACGAATTTTGATAAGTCCGTATTAATATAATATAAAATAAAAACGAAATATGAAATGAAACTAAGTATCTGATAGGTCTTCCTGCTCATTGAAGAGAACATGAAGGAACATGAGAGAACATGAGGGATTCAGATGGAATTGGGGTTTCGAGTGAATCATTATGTTCATGCCACATGCTCGCGTAGGTCTACAGTAGCCTAAGAAGTGTCCGCTGTAGGTAGTTCCACTATTATGTATTTATTGTTATGAAAGCATCAAAATCACAAAAACTAAACAAGGTATGGTAAAAAGTGTCGGAAGAATATCGTTGGACTCAATCAGGTCAACAAAAAGTTATTTGTGAAAATTTTTCATATCTTGAAAAAAAAATTGTGTCTGGACTTAGCCTAAAAAAATTCGTCGGGACATGGCGATAATTTTCGTTTCGAAGAATTTGAATAAGCCCGTATTATACACACAATATAATGTAAAATGTGAAAGGTCTTCCTGCTCTTAGAAAAGATCATAGGCATTTTGCTCATGAGGGATTCGATGGAATTGGGTTTTCAAGTGAATCATTATGTTCATGCCACGTGCTCGCAGAGGTCCACACTAGGATATGTAGTGTCCGCTGTAAGTGGTTCTACTATTAAGTAATTATTGTTATCAAAATCTCAAAAACTAAACAAGATATGGAAAAAAGTGTAGATAGAATATCGTTGGACTCGATCAGTTCTACAAAAAGTTATGAGTGAAAATTTTTCATATTTCGAAAAAAAAAAACTGTGTCCAGACTCAGCCTAAAAGAATTCGTCGAGACATGGCGATAATTTTCGTTTCGAAGAATTTGAATAAGTCCGTATTATACACACAATATAATGTAAAATGTGAAAGGTCTTTCTGCTCTTAGAAGAGATCATAGGCATTTTGCTCATGAGGGTTTCGATGGAATTGGGGTTTCAAGTGAATTATTATGTTCATGCCACGTGCTCGCGTAGGTCTACAGTAGGCTAAGAAGTGTCCGCTGTAGGTAGTTCCACTATTATGTATTTATTGTTATGAAAGCATCAAAATCTCAAAAACTAAACAAGATATGGTAAAAAGTGTGGGAAGAATATCGTTGGACTCAATCAGGTCAACAAAAAGTTATTGGTGAAAATTTTTCATATCTCGAAAAGTAAAATTTTGCTGGACTTGGCCTAAAAAAATTTGTCGAGGCTTGGCGATAATTTTCGTTTCGACGAATTTGAATAAGTCCTTATTAATCATACAATATAATGTTAAATACAAACGAAATAGCTCAGTATAATCTGAAAGGTCTTTCTGCTCTTAGAAGAGATCATAGGCATTTGGCTCATGAGGGATTCGATGGAATTGGGGTTTCAAGTGACTCATTATGTTCATGCCACGTGCTCGAAGAGGTCTACAGTAGGCTATGTAGTGTCCGCTGTAGGTGGTTTCACTAATAAGTAATTATTGTTATGAAAGCATCAAAATCTCAAAAACTAAACAAGATATGGTAAAAAGTGTGGGAAGAATATCGTCGGACTCAATCAGGTCAACAAAAAGTTATTTGTGAAAATTTTTCATATCTCGAAAAAAAAAAATTGTGTCTGTACTTAGCCTAAAAAAATTCGTCGTGACTTGGCGAATAGTTTCGTGTCGACGAATTTTGATAAGTCTGTATTAATATAATATAAAATAAAAACGAAATATGAAATGAAACTAAGTATCTGATAGGTCTTCCTGCTCATTGAAGAGAACTTGAGGGCACATGAGAGAACATGAGGGATTCAGATGGAATTGGGGTTTCGAGTGAATCATTATGTTCATGCCACGTGCTCGCGTAGGTCTACAGTAGCCTAAGAAGTGTCCGCTGTAGGTAGTTCCACTATTATGTATTTATTGTTATGAAAGCATCAAAATCTCAAAAACTTAACAAGATATGGAAAAAAGTGTAGATAGAATATCGTTGGACTCGATCAGTTCTACAAAAAGTTATGAATAAAAATTATTCATATTCCGAAAAAAAAAAAACTGTGTCCAGACTTAGCCTAAAAGAATTCGTCGAGACATGGCGATAATTTTCGTTTCGAAGAATTTGAATAAGTCCGTATTATACACACAATATAATGTAAAATGTGAAAGGTCTTCCTGCTCTTAGAAGAGATCATAGGCATTTTTCTCATGAGGGATTCGATGGAATTGGGGTTTCAAGTGAATCATTATGTTCATGCCACGTGCTCGCAGAGGTCTACAGTAGGCTATGTAGTGTCCGCTGTAGGTGGTTCTACTATTAAGTAATTATTGTTATCAAAATCTCAAAAACTAAACAAGATATGGAAAAAAGTGTAGGGAGAATATCGTTGGACTCAATCAGGTCAACAAAAAGTTATTGGTGAAAGTTTTTCATATCTCGAAAAATAAAATTTTGCTGGACTTGGCCTAAAAAAATTCGTCGTGACTTGGCGAATAGTTTCGTGTCGACGAATTTTGATAAGCCCGTATTATACACACAATATAATATAAAATACAAACGAAATATGAAATGAAACTAAGTATCTGATAGGTTTCCTGCTCATTGAAGAGAACATGAGGGAACATGAGAGAACATGAGGGATTCAGATGGAATTGGGGTTTCGAGTGAATCATTATGTTCATGCCACGTGCTCGCGTAGGTCCACAGTAGGCTAAGGAGTGTCCGCTGTAGGTAGTTCCACTATTATGTATTTATTTTTATGAAAGCATCAAAATCTCAAAAACTAAACAAGATATGGTAAAAAGTGTGGGAAGAATATCGTTGGACTCAATCAGGTCAACAAAAAGTTATTTGTGAAAATTTTTCATATCTCGAAAAAAAAAAAAATTGTGTCTGGACTTAGCCTAAAAAAATTCATCGTGACTTGGCGAATAGTTTCGTGTCGACGAATTTTGATAAGTCCGTATTAATATAATATAAAATAAAAACGAAATATGAAATGTAACTAAGTATCTGATAGGTCTTCCTGCTCATTGAAGAGAACATGAGGGAACATGAGGAATTCAGATGGAATTGGGGTTTCGAGTGAATCATTATGTTCATGCCACGTGCTCGCGTAGGTCTACAGTAGCCTAAGAAGTGTCCGCTGTAGGTAGTTCCACTATTATGTATATATTGTTATGAAAGCATCAAAATCTCAAAAACTAAACAAGATATGGTAAAAAGTGTGGTAAGAATATCGTTGGACTCAAAGGTCAACAAAAAGTTATTGGTGAAAATTTTTCATATCTCGAAAAATAAAATTTTGCTGGACTTGGCCTAAAAAAATTTGTCGAGGCTTGGCGATAAGTTTCGTTTCGACGAATTTGAATAAGTCCTTATTATACACACAATATAATGTTAAATACAAACGAAATAGCTCAGTATAATCTGAAAGGTCTTTCTGCTCTTAGAAGAGATCATAGGCATTTGGCTCATGAGGGATTCGATGGAATTGGGGTTTCGAGTGGATCATTATGTTCATGCCACGTGCTCGCGTAGGTCTACAGTAGCCTAAGAAGTGTCCGCTGTAGGTAGTTCCACTATTATGTATTTATTGTTATGAAAGCATCAAAATCTCAAAAACTAAACAAGATATGGAAAAAAGTGTAGATAGAATATCGTTGGACTCGATCAGTTCTACAAAAAGTTATGAATAAAATTTTTTCATATTTCGAAAAAAAAAAATTGTGTCTGGACTTAGCCTAAAAAAATTCGTCGTGACTTGGCGAATAGTTTCGTGTCGACGAATTTTGATAAGCCCGTATTATACACACAATGTAATATAAAATACAAACGAAATATGAAATGAAACTAAGTATCTGATAGGTCTTCCTGCTCATTGAAGAGAACATGAGGGAACATGAGAGAACATGAGGGATTCGATGGAATTGGGGTTTCAAGTGACTCATTATGGTCATGCCACGTGCTCGAGGAGGTCTACAGTAGGCTATGTAGTGTCCGCTGTAGGTGGTTTCACTATTAAGTAATTATTGTTATGAAAGCATCAAAATCTCAAAAACTAAACAAGATATGGTAAAAAGTGTGGGAAGAATATCGTCGGACTCAATCAGGTCAACAAAAAGTTATTTGTGAAAATTTTTCATATCTCGAAAAAAAAAAATTGTGTCTGTACTTAGCCTAAAAAAAATCGTCGTGACTTGGCGAATAGTTTCGTGTCGACGAATTTTGATAAGTCTGTATTAATATAATATAAAATAAAAACGAAATATGAAATGAAACTAAGTATCTGATAGGTCTTCCTGTTCATTGAAGAGAACATGAGGGAACATGAGAGAACATGAGGGATTCAGATGGAATTGGGGTTTCGAGTGAATCATTATGTTCATGCCACGTGCTCGCGTAGGTCCACAGTAGGCTAAGAAGTGTCCGCCGTAGGTAGTTCCACTATTATGTATTTATTTTTATGAAAGCATCAAAATCTCAAAAACTAAACAAGATATGGTAAAAAGTGTGGGAAGAATATCGTTGGACTCAATCAGGTCAACAAAAAGTTATTTGTGAAAATTTTTCATATCTCGAAAAAAAAAAAAATTGTGTCTGGACTTAGCCTAAAAAAATTCATCGTGACTTGGCGAATAGTTTCGTGTCGACGAATTTTGATAAGTCCGTATTAATATAATATGAAATAAAAACGAAATATGAAATGAAACTAAGTATCTGATAGGTCTTCCTGCTCATTGAAGAGAACATGAGGGAACATGAGAGAACATGAGGAATTCAGATGGAATTGGGGTTTCGAGTGAATCATTATGTTCATGCCACGTGCTCGCGTAGGTCTACAGTAGCCTAAGAAGTGTCCGCTGTAGGTAGTTCCACTATTATGTATTTATTGTTATGAAAGCATCAAAATCTCAAAAACTAAACAAGATATGGAAAAAAGTGTAGATAGAATATCGTTGGACTCGATCAGTTCCACAAAAAGTTATGAATAAAAATTTTTCATATTTCGAAAAAAAAAAAATTGTGTCTGGACTTAGCCTAAAAAAATTCGTCGTGACTTGGCGAATAGTTTCGTGTCGACGAATTTTGATAAGCCCGTATTATACACACAATATAATATAAAATACAAACGAAATATGAAATGAAACTAAGTATCTGATAGGTCTTCCTGCTCATTGAAGAGAACATGAGGGAACATGAGAGAACATGAGAGATTCAGATGGAATTGGGGTTTTGAGTGGATCATTATGTTCATGCCACGTGCTCGCGTAGGTCCACAGTAGGCTAAGAAGTGTCCGCTGTAGGTTGTTCCACTATTATGTATTTATTTTTATGAAAGCATAAAAATCTCAAAAACTAAACAAGATATGGTAAAAAGTGTGGGAAGAATATCGTTGGACTCAATCAGGTCAACAAAAAGTTATTTGTGAAAATTTTTCATATCTAAAAAAAAAAAATTGTGTCTGGGCTTAGCCTAAAAAAATTCGTCGTGACTTGGCGAATAGTTTCGTGTGGACGAATTTTAATAAGTCCGTATTATACACACAATATAATATAAAATACATACGAAATAAGAAATAAAACTCAGTATCTGATAGGTCTTCCTGCTCATAGAAGACAACATGGGGGAACATGAGAGAACATGAGGGATTCAGATGGAATTGGGGTTTCAAGTGAATCATTATGTTCATGCCACGTGCTCGCGTAGGTCTACAGTAGGCTAAGAAGTGTCCGCTGTAGGTAGTTCCACTATTATGTATTTATTGTTATGAAAGCATCAAAATCTCAAAAACTAAACAAGATATGGAAAAAAGTGTAGATAGAATATCGTTGGACTCGATCAGTTCTACAAAAAGTTATGAATAAAAATTTTTCATATTCCGAAAAAAAAAAAAACTGTGTCCAGACTCAGCCTAAAAGAATTCGTCGAGACATGGCGATTATTTTCGTTTCGAAGAATTTGAATAAGTCCGTATTATACACACAATATAATGTAAAATGTGAAAGGTCTTCCTGCTCTTAGAAGAGATCATAGGCATTTTTCTCATGAGGGATTCGATGGAATTGGGGTTTCAAGTGACTCATTATGTTCATGCCACGTGCTCGAGGAGGTCTACAGTAGGCTATGTAGTGTCCGCTGTAGGTGGTTCCACTATTAAGTAATTATTGTTATGAAAGCATCAAAATCTCAAAAACTGAACAAGATATGGTAAAAAGTGTGGAAAGAATATCGTCGGACTCAATCAGGTCAACAAAAAGTTATTCGTGAAAATTTTTCATATCTTGAAAAAAAAAATTGTGTCTGGACTTATCCTAAAAAAATTCGTCGTGACTTGGCGAATAGTTTCGTGTCGACGAATTTTGATAAGTCTGTATTAATATAATATAAAATAAAAACGAAATATGAAATGAAACTAAGTATCTGATAGGCCTTCCTGCTCATTGAAGAGAACATGAGGGAACATGAGAGAACATGAGGGATTCAGATGGAATTGGGGTTTCGAGTGAATCATTATGTTCATGCCACGTGCTCGCGTAGGTCTACAGTAGCCTAAGAAGTGTCCGTTGTAAGTAGTTCCACTATTATGTATTTATTGTTATGAAAGCATCAAAATCTCAAAAACTAAACAAGATATGGAAAAAAGTGTAGATAGAATATCGTTGGACTCGATCAGTTCTACAAAAAGTTATGAATAAAAATTTTTCATATTCCGAAAAAAAAAAAAACTGTGTCCAGACTTGGCCTAAAAGAATTCGTCGAGACATGGCGATAATTTTCGTTTCGAAGAATTTGAATAAGACCGTATTATACACACAATATAATGTAAAATGTGAAAGGTCTTCCTGCTCTTAGAAGAGATCATAGGCATTTTTCTCATGAGGGATTCGATGGAATTGGGGTTTCAAGTGAATCATTATGTTCATGCCACGTGCTCGCAGAGGTCTACAGTAGGCTATGTAGTGTCCGCTGTAGGTGGTTCTACTATTAAGTAATTATTGTTATCAAAATCTCAAAAACTAAACAAGATATGGAAAAAAGTGTAGGAAGAATATCGTTGGACTCAATCAGGTCAACAAAAAGTTATTGGTGAAAGTTTTTCATATCTCGAAAAATAAAATTTTGCTGGACTTGGCCTAAAAAAATTCGTCGTGACTTGGCGAATAGTTTCGTGTCGACGAATTTTGATAAGCCCGTATTATACACACAATATAATATAAAATACAAACGAAATATGAAATGAAACTAAGTATCTGATAGGTTTCCTGCTCATTGAAGAGAACATGAGGGAACATGAGAGAACATGAGGGATTCAGATGGAATTGGGGTTTCGAGTGAATCATTATGTTCATGCCACGTGCTCGCGTAGGTCCACAGTAGGCTAAGAAGTGTCCGCTGTAGGTAGTTCCACTATTATGTATTTATTTTTATGAAAGCATCAAAATCTCAAAAACTAAACAAGATATGGTAAAAAGTGTGGGAAGAATATCGTTGGACTCAATCAGGTCAACAAAAAGTTATTTGTGAAAATTTTTCATATCTCGAAAAAAAAAAAAATTGTGTCTGGACTTAGCCTAAAAAAATTCATCGTGACTTGGCGAATAGTTTCGTGTCGACGAATTTTGATAAGTCCGTATTAATATAATATAAAATAAAAACGAAATATGAAATGAAACTAAGTATCTGATAGGTCTTCCTGCTCATTGAAGAGAACATGAGGGAACATGAGGGATTCAGATGGAATTGGGGTTTCGAGTGAATCATTATGTTCATGCCACGTGCTCGCGTAGGTCTACAGTAGCCTAAGAAGTGTCCGCTGTAGGTAGTTCCACTATTATGTATATATTGTTACGAAAGCATCAAAATCTCAAAAACTAAACAAGATATGGTAAAAAGTGTGGGAAGAATATCGTTGGACTCAATCAGGTCAACAAAAAGTTATTGGTGAAAATTTTTCATATCTCGAAAAATAAAATTTTGCTGGACTCGGCCTAAAAAAATTTGTCGAGGCTTGGCGATAAGTTTCGTTTCGACGAATTTGAATAAGTCCTTATTATACACACAATATAATGTTAAATACAAACGAAATAGCTCAGTATAATGTGAAAGGTCTTTCTGCTCTTAGAAGAGATCATAGGCATTTGGCTCATGAGGGATTCGATGGAATTGGGGTTTCGAGTGGATCATTATGTTCATGCCACGTGCTCGCGTAGGTCTACAGTAGCCTAAGAAGTGTCCGCTGTAGGTAGTTCCACTATTATGTATTTATTGTTATGAAAGCATCAAAATCTCAAAAACTAAACAAGATATGGAAAAAAGTGTAGATAGAATATCGTTGGACTCGATCAGTTCTACAAAAAGTTATGAATAAATTTTTTTCATATTTCGAAAAAAAAAAATTGTGTCTGGACTTAGCCTAAAAAAATTCGTCGTGACTTGGCGAATAGTTTCGTGTCGACGAATTTTGATAAGCCCGTATTATACACACAATATAATATAAAATACAAACGAAATATGAAATGAAACTAAGTATCTGATAGGTTTCCTGCTCATTGAAGAGAACATGAGGGAACATGAGAGAACATGAGGGATTCAGATGGAATTGGGGTTTCGAGTGAATCATTATGTTCATGCCACGTGCTCGCGTAGGTTCACAGTAGGCTAAGAAGTGTCCGCTGTAGGTAGTTCCACTATTATGTATTTATTGTTATGAAAGCATCAAAATCTCAAAAACTAAACAAGATATGGTAAAAAGTGTGGGAAGAATATCGTTGGACTCAATCAGGTCAACAAAAAGTTATTTGTGAAAATTTTTCATATCTCGAAAAAAAAAAAAAATTGTCTGGACTTGGCCTAAAAAAATTCATCGTGACTTGGCGAATAGTTTCGTGTCGACGAATATTGATAAGTCCGTATTAATAATATAAAATAAAAACGAAATATGAAATGAAACTAAGTATCTGATAGGTCTTCCTGCTCATTGAAGAGAACATGAGGGAACATGAGAGAACATGAGGGATTCAGATGGAATTGGGGTTTCGAGTGAATCATTATGTTCATGCCACGTGCTCGCGTAGGTCTACAGTAGCCTAAGAAGTGTCCGCTGTAGGTAGTTCCACTATTATGTATTTATTGTTATGAAAGCATCAAAATCTCAAAAACTAAACAAGATATGGTAAAAAGTGTGGGAAGAATATCGTCGTACTCAATCTGGTCAACAAAAAGTTATTTGTGAAAATTTTTCATATCTCGAAAAAAAAAAAAATTGTCTGGACTTAGCCTAAAAAAATTCATCGTGACTTGGCGAATAGTTTCGTGTCGACGAATTTTGATAAGTCCGTATTAATATAATATAAAATAAAAACGAAATATGAAATGAAACTAAGTATCTGATAGGTCTTCCTGCTCATTGAAGAGAACATGAAGGAACATGAGAGAACATGAGGGATTCAGATGGAATTGGGGTTTCGAGTGAATCATTATGTTCATGCCACGTGCTCGCGTAGGTCTACAGTAGCCTAAGAAGTGTCCGCTGTAGGTAGTTCCACTATTATGTATTTATTGTTATGAAAGCATCAAAATCACAAAAACTAAACAAGATATGGTAAAAAGTGTCGGAAGAATATCGTTGGACTCAATCAGGTCAACAAAAAGTTATTTGTGAAAATTTTTCATATCTTGAAAAAAAAAATTGTGTCTGGACTTAGCCTAAAAAAATTCGTCGTGACTTGGCGAATAGTTTCGTGTGGACGAATTTTAATAAGTCCGTATTATACACACAATATAATATAAAATACAAACGAAATATGAAATAAAACTCAGTATCTGATAGGTCTTCCTGCTCATAGAAGAGAACATGAGGGAACATGAGAGAACATGAGGAATTCAGATGGAATTGGGGTTTCGAGTGAATCATTATGTTCATGCCACGTGCTCGCGTAGGTCTACAGTAGCCTAAGAAGTGTCCGCTGTAGGTAGTTCCACTATTATGTATTTATTGTTATGAAAGCATCAAAATCTCAAAAACTAAACAAGATATGGAAAAAAATGTAGATAGAATATCGTTACACTCGATCAGTTCTACAAAAAGTTATGAATAAAAATTTTTCATATTTCGAAAAAAAAAATTGTGTCCAGACTTAGCCTAAAAGAATTCGTCGGGACATGGCGATAATTTTCGTTTCGAAGAATTTGAATAAGTCCGTATTATACACACAATATAATGTAAAATGTGAAAGGTCTTTCTGCTCTTAGAAGAGATCATAGGCATTTTGCTCATGAGGGTTTCGATGGAATTGGGGTTTCAAGTGAATTATTATGTTCATGCCACGTGCTCGCGTAGGTCTACAGTAGGCCAAGAAGTGTCCGCTGTAGGTAGTTCCACTATTATGTATTTATTGTTATGAAAGCATCAAAATCTCAAAAACTAAACAAGATATGGTAAAAAGTGTGGGAAGAATATCGTTGGACTCAATCAGGTCAACAAAAAGTTATTGGTGAAAATTTTTCATATCTCGAAAAGTAAAATTTTGCTGGACTTGGCCTAAAAAAATTTGTCGAGGCTTGGCGATAATTTTCGTTTCGACGAATTTGAATAAGTCCTTATTAATCATACAATATAATGTTAAATACAAACGAAATAGCTCAGTATAATCTGAAAGGTCTTTCTGCTCTTAGAAGAGATCATAGGCATTTGGCTCATGAGGGATTCGATGGAATTGGGGTTTCAAGTGACTCATTATGTTCATGCCACGTGCTCGAGGAGGTCTACAGTAGGCTATGTAGTGTCCGCTGTAGGTGGTTTCACTATTAAGTAATTATTGTTATGAAAGCATCAAAATCTCAAAAACTAAACAAGATATGGTAAAAAGTGTGGGAAGAATATCGTCGGACTCAATCAGGTCAACAAAAAGTTATTTGTGAAAATTTTTCATATCCCGAAAAAAAAAAAATTGTGTCTGTACTTGGCCTAAAAAAATTCGTCGTGACTTGGCGAATAGTTTCGTGTCGACGAATTTTCATAAGTCTGTATTAATATAATATAAAATAAAAACGAAATATGAAATGAAACTAAGTATCTGATAGGTCTTCCTGCTCATTGAAGAGAACATGAGGGCACATGAGAGAACATGAGGGATTCAGATGGAATTGGGGTTTCGAGTGAATCATTATGTTCATGCCACGTGCTCGCGTAGGTCTACAGTAGCCTAAGAAGTGTCCGCTGTAGGTAGTTCCACTATTATGTATTTATTGTTATGAAAGCATCAAAATCTCAAAAACTTAACAAGATATGGAAAAAAGTGTAGATAGAATATCGTTGGACTCGATCAGTTCTACAAAAAGTTATGAATAAAAATTTTTCATATTCCGAAAAAAAAAAAAACTGTGTCCAGACTTAGCCTAAAAGAATTCGTCGAGACATGGCGATAATTTTCGTTTCGAAGAATTTGAATAAGTCCGTATTATACACACAATATAATGTAAAATGTGAAAGGTCTTCCTGCTCTTAGAAGAGATCATAGGCATTTTTCTCATGAGGGATTCGATGGAATTGGGGTTTCAAGTGAATCATTATGTTCATGCCACGTGCTCGCAGAGGTCTACAGTAGGCTATGTAGTGTCCGCTGTAGGTGGTTCTACTATTGAGTAATTATTGTTATCAAAATCTCAAAAACTAAACAAGATATGGAAAAAAGTGTAGAAAGAATATCGTTGGACTCAATCAGGTCAACAAAAAGTTATTGGTGAAAGTTTTTCATATCTCGAAAAATAAAATTTTGCTGGACTTGGCCTAAAAAAATTCGTCGTGACTTGGCGAATAGTTTCGTGTCGACGAATTTTGATAAGCCCGTATTATACACACAATATAATATAAAATACAAACGAAATATGAAATGAAACTAAGTATCTGATAGGTTTCCTGCTCATTGAAGAGAACATGAGGGAACATGAGAGAACATGAGGGATTCAGATGGAATTGGGGTTTCGAGTGAATCATTATGTTCATGCCACGTGCTCGCGTAGGTCCACAGTAGGCTAAGAAGTGTCCGCTGTAGGTAGTTCCACTATTATGTATTTATTTTTATGAAAGCATCAAAATCTCAAAAACTAAACAAGATATGGTAAAAAGTGTGGGAAGAATATCGTTGGACTCAATCAGGTCAACAAAAAGTTATTTGTGAAAATTTTTCATATCTCGAAAAAAAAAAAAATTGTGTCTGGACTTAGCCTAAAAAAATTCATCGTGACTTGGCGAATAGTTTCGTGTCGACGAATTTTGATAAGTCCGTATTAATATAATATAAAATAAAAACGAAATATGAAATGAAACTAAGTATCTGATAGGTCTTCCTGCTCATTGAAGAGAACATGAGGGAACATGAGGGATTCAGATGGAATTGGGGTTTCGAGTGAATCATTATGTTCATGCCACGTGCTCGCGTAGGTCTACAGTAGCCTAAGAAGTGTCCGCTGTAGGTAGTTCCACTATTATGTATATATTGTTATGAAAGCATCAAAATCTCAAAAACTAAACAAGATATGGTAAAAAGTGTGGGAAGAATATCGTTGGACTCAATCAGGTCAACAAAAAGTTATTGGTGAAAATTTTTCATATCTCGAAAAATAAAATTTTGCTAGACTCGGCCTAAAAAAATTTGTCGAGGCTTGGCGATAAGTTTCGTTTCGACGAATTTGAATAAGTCCTTATTATACACACAATATAATGTTAAATACAAACGAAATAGCTCAGTATAATCTGAAAGGTCTTTCTGCTCTTAGAAGAGATCATAGGCATTTGGCTCATGAGGGATTCGATGGAATTGGGGTTTCGAGTGGATCATTATGTTCATGCCACGTGCTCGCGTAGGTCTACAGTAGCCTAAGAAGTGTCCGCTGTAGGTAGTTCCACTATTATGTATTTATTGTTATGAAAGCATCAAAATCTCAAAAACTAAACAAGATATGGAAAAAAGTGTAGATAGAATATCGTTGGACTCGATCAGTTCTACAAAAAGTTATGAATAAAATTTTTTCATATTTCGAAAAAAAAAAATTGTGTCTGGACTTAGCCTAAAAAAATTCGTCGTGACTTGGCGAATAGTTTCGTGTCGACGAATTTTGATAAGCCCGTATTATACACACAATATAATATAAAATACAAACGAAATATGAAATGAAACTAAGTATCTGATAGGTCTTCCTGCTCATTGAAGAGAACATGAGGGAACATGAGAGAACATGAGGGATTCAGATGGAATTGGGGTTTCAAGTGAATCATTATGTTCATGCCACGTGCTCGCGTAGGTCTACAGTATCCTAAGAAGTGTCCGCTGTAGGTAGTTCTACTATTATGTATTTATTGTTATGAAAGCATCAAAATCTCAAAAACTAAACAAGATATGGTAAAAAGTGTGGGAAGAATATCGTTGGACTCAATCAGGTCAACAAAAAGTTATTTGTGAAAATTTTTCATATCTCGAAAAAAAAAAAAATTGTCTGGACTTGGCCTAAAAAAATTCATCGTGACTTGGCGAATAGTTTCGTGTCGACGAATATTGATAAGTCCGTATTAATATAATATAAAATAAAAACGAAATATGAAATGAAACTAAGTATCTGATAGGTCTTCCTACTCATTGAAGAGAACATGAGGGAACATGAGAGAACATGAGGGATTCAGATGGAATTGGGGTTTCGAGTGAATCATTATGTTCATGCCACGTGCTCGCGTAGGTCTACAGTAGCCTAAGAAGTGTCCGCTGTAGGTAGTTCCACTATTATGTATTTATTGTTATGAAAGCATCAAAATCTCAAAAACTAAACAAGATATGGTAAAAAGTGTGGGAAGAATATCGTCGTACTCAATCAGGTCAACAAAAAGTTATTTGTGAAAATTTTTCATATCTCGAAAAAAAAAAAAAATTGTGTCTGGACTTAGCCTAAAAAAATTCATCGTGACTTGGCGAATAGTTTCGTGTCGACGAATTTTGATAAGTCCGTATTAATATAATATAAAATAAAAACGAAATATGAAATGAAACTAAGTATCTGATAGGTCTTCCTGCTCATTGAAGAGAACATGAAGGAACATGAGAGAACATGAGGGATTCAGATGGAATTGGGGTTTCGAGTGAATCATTATGTTCATGCCACGTGCTCGCGTAGGTCTACAGTAGCCTAAGAAGTGTCCGCTGTAGGTAGTTCCACTATTATGTATTTATTGTTATGAAAGCATCAAAATCACAAAAACTAAACAAGATATGGTAAAAAGTGTCGGAAGAATATCGTTGGACTCAATCAGGTCAACAAAAAGTTATTCGTGAAAATTTTTCATATCTTGAAAAAAAAAATTGTGTTGGACTTAGCCTAAAAAAATTCGTCGTGACTTGGCGAATAGTTTCGTGTCGACGAATTTTGATAAGCCCGTATTATACACACAATATAATATAAAATACAAACGAAATATGAAATGAAACTAAGTATCTGATAGGTTTCCTGCTCATTGAAGAGAACATGAGGGAACATGAGAGAACATGAGGGATTCAGATGGAATTGGGGTTTCGAGTGAATCATTATGTTCATGCCACGTGCTCGCGTAGGTCCACAGTAGGCTAAGAAGTGTCCGCTGTAGGTAGTTCCACTATTATGTATTTATTTTTATGAAAGCATCAAAATCTCAAAAACTAAACAAGATATGGTAAAAAGTGTGGGAAGAATATCGTTGGACTCAATCAGGTCAACAAAAAGTTATTTGTGAAAATTTTTCATATCTCGAAAAAAAAAAAAAAATTGTGTCTGGACTTAGCCTAAAAAAATTCATCGTGACTTGGCGAATAGTTTCGTGTCGACGAATTTTGATAAGTCCGTATTAATATAATATAAAATAAAAACGAAATATGAAATGAAACTAAGTATCTGATAGGTCTTCCTGCTCATTGAAGAGAACATGAGGGAACATGAGGGATTCAGATGGAATTGGGGTTTCGAGTGAATCATTATGTTCATGCCACGTGCTCGCGTAGGTCTACAGTAGCCTAAGAAGTGTCCGCTGTAGGTAGTTCCACTATTATGTATATATTGTTATGAAAGCATCAAAATCTCAAAAACTAAACAAGATATGGTAAAAAGTGTGGGAAGAATATCGTTGGACTCAATCAGGTCAACAAAAAGTTATTGGTGAAAATTTTTCATATCTCGAAAAATAAAATTTTGCTGGACTTGGCCTAAAAAAATTTGTCGAGGCTTGGCGATAAGTTTCGTTTCGACGAATTTGAATAAGTCCTTATTATACACACAATATAATGTTAAATACAAACGAAATAGCTCAGTATAATCTGAAAGGTCTTTCTGCTCTTAGAAGAGATCATAGGCATTTGGCTCATGAGGGATTCGATGGAATTGGGGTTTCGAGTGGATCATTATGTTCATGCCACGTGCTCGCGTAGGTCTACAGTAGCCTAAGAAGTGTCCGCTGTAGGTAGTTCCACTATTATGTATTTATTGTTATGAAAGCATCAAAATCTCAAAAACTAAACAAGATATGGAAAAAAGTGTAGATAGAATATCGTTGGACTCGATCAGTTCTACAAAAAGTTATGAATAAAATTTTTTCATATTTCGAAAAAAAAAATTGTGTCTGGACTTAGCCTAAAAAAATTCGTCGTGACTTGGCGAATAGTTTCGTGTCGACGAATTTTGATAAGCCCGTATTATACACACAATATAATATAAAATACAAACGAAATATGAAATGAAACTAAGTATCTGATAGGTCTTCCTGCTCATTGAAGAGAACATGAGGGAACATGAGAGAACATGAGGGATTCAGATGGAATTGGGGTTTCAAGTGAATCATTATGTTCATGCCACGTGCTCGCGTAGGTCTACAGTATCCTAAGAAGTGTCCGCTGTAGGTAGTTCCACTATTATGTATTTATTGTTATGAAAGCATCAAAATCTCAAAAACTAAACAAGATATGGTAAAAAGTGTGGGAAGAATATCGTTGGACTCAATCAGGTCAACAAAAAGTTATACGTGAAAATTTTTCATATCTCGAAAAATAAAATTTTGCTGGACTTTGCCTAAAAAAATTTGTCGAGGCTTGGCGATAAGTTTCGTTTCGACGAATTTGAATAAGTCCTTATTATACACACAATATAATGTTAAATACAAACGAAATAGCTCAGTATAATCTGAAAGGTCTTTCTGCTCTTAGAAGAGATCATAGGCATTTGGCTCATGAGGGATTCGATGGAATTGGGGTTTCGAGTGGATCATTATGTTCATGCCACGTGCTCGCGTAGGTCTACAGTAGCCTAAGAAGTGTCCGCTGTAGGTAGTTCCACTATTATGTATTTATTGTTATGAAAGCATCAAAATCTCAAAAACTAAACAAGATATGGAAAAAAGTGTAGATAGAATATCGTTGGACTCGATCAGTTCTACAAAAAGTTATGAATAAAATTTTTTCATATTTCGAAAAAAAAAAATTGTGTCTGGACTTAGCCTAAAAAAATTCGTCGTGACTTGGCGAATAGTTTCGTGTCGACGAATTTTGATAAGCCCGTATTATACACACAATATAATATAAAATACAAACGAAATATGAAATGAAACTAAGTATCTGATAGGTCTTCCTGCTCATTGAAGAGAACATGAGGGAACATGAGAGAACATGAGGGATTCAGATGGAATTGGGGTTTCAAGTGAATCATTATGTTCATGCCACGTGCTCGCGTAGGTCTAGAGTATCCTAAGAAGTGTCCGCTGTAGGTAGTTCCACTATTATGTATTTATTGTTATGAAAGCATCAAAATCTCAAAAACTAAACAAGATATGGTAAAAAGTGTGGGAAGAATATCGTTGGACTCAATCAGGTCAACAAAAAGTTATTTGTGAAAATTTTTCATATCTCGAAAAAAAAAAAAAATTGTCTGGACTTGGCCTAAAAAAATTCATCGTGACTTGGAGAATAGTTTCGTGTCGACGAATATTGATAAGTCCGTATTAATATAATATAAAATAAAAACGAAATATGAAATGAAACTAAGTATCTGATAGGTCTTCCTGCTCATTGAAGAGAACATGAGGGAACATGAGAGAACATGAGGGATTCAGATGGAATTGGGGTTTCGAGTGAATCATTATGTTCATGCCACGTGCTCGCGTAGGTCTACAGTAGCCTAAGAAGTGTCCGCTGTAGGTAGTTCCACTATTATGTATTTATTGTTATGAAAGCATCAAAATCTCAAAAACTAAACAAGATATGGTAAAAAGTGTGGGAAGAATATCGTCGTACTCAATCAGGTCAACAAAAAGTTATTTGTGAAAATTTTTCATATCTCGAAAAAAAAAAATTGTCTGGACTTAGCCTAAAAAAATTCATCGTGACTTGGCGAATAGTTTCGTGTCGACGAATTTTGATAAGTCCGTATTAATATAATATAAAATAAAAACGAAATATGAAATGAAACTAAGTATCTGATAGGTCTTCCTGCTCATTGAAGAGAACATGAAGGAACATGAGAGAACATGAGGGATTCAGATGGAATTGGGGTTTCGAGTGAATCATTATGTTCATGCCACGTGCTCGCGTAGGTCTACAGTAGCCTAAGAAGTGTCCGCTGTAGGTAGTTCCACTATTATGTATTTATTGTTATGAAAGCATCAAAATCACAAAAACTAAACAAGATATGGTAAAAAGTGTCGGAAGGATATCGTTGGACTCAATCAGGTCAACAAAAAGTTATTTGTGAAAATTTTTCATATCTTGAAAAAAAAAATTGTGTCTGGACTTAGCCTAAAAAAATTCGTCGTGACTTGGCGAATAGTTTCGTGTGGACGAATTTTAATAAGTCCGTATTATACACACAATATAATATAAAATACAAACGAAATATGAAATAAAACTCAGTATCTGATAGGTCTTCCTGCTCATAGAAGAGAACATGAGGGAACATGAGAGAACATGAGGAATTCAGATGGAATTGGGGTTTCGAGTGAATCATTATGTTCATGCCACGTGCTCGCGTAGGTCTACAGTAGCCTAAGAAGTGTCCGCTGTAGGTAGTTCCACTATTATGTATTTATTGTTATGAAAGCATCAAAATCTCAAAAACTAAACAAGATATGGAAAAAAATGTAGATAGAATATCGTTACACTCGATCAGTTCTACAAAAAGTTATGAATAAAAATTTTTCATATTTCGAAAAAAAAAATTGTGTCCAGACTTAGCCTAAAAGAATTCGTCGGGACATGGCGATAATTTTCGTTTCGTAGAATTTGAATAAGCCCGTATTATACACACAATATAATGTAAAATGTGAAAGGTCTTCCTGCTCTTAGAAAAGATCATAGGCATTTTGCTCATGAGGGATTCGATGGAATTGGGTTTTCAAGTGAATCATTATGTTCATGCCACGTGCTTGCAGAGGTCCACACTAGGATATGTAGTGTCCGCTGTAAGTGGTTCTACTATTAAGTAATTATTGTTATCAAAATCTCAAAAACTAAACAAGATATGGAAAAAAGTGTAGATAGAATATCGTTGGACTCGATCAGTTCTACAAAAAGTTATGAGTGAAAATTTTTCATATTTCGAAAAAAAAAAACTGTGTCCAGACTCAGCCTAAAAGAATTCGTCGAGACATGGCGATAATTTTCGTTTCGAAGAATTTGAATAAGTCCGTATTATACACACAATATAATGTAAAATGTGAAAGGTCTTTCTGCTCTTAGAAGAGATCATAGGCATTTTGCTCATGAGGGTTTCGATGGAATTGGGGTTTCAAGTGAATTATTATGTTTATGCCACGTGCTTGCGTAGGTCTACAGTAGGCTAAGAAGTGTCCGCTGTAGGTAGTTCCACTATTATGTATTTATTGTTATGAAAGCATCAAAATCTCAAAAACTAAACAAGATATGGTAAAAAGTGTGGGAAGAATATCGTTGGACTCAATCAGGTCAACAAAAAGTTAATGTTGAAAATTTTTCATATCTCGAAAAGTAAAATTTTGCTGGACTTGGCCTAAAAAAATTTGTCGAGGCTTGGCGATAATTTTCGTTTCGACGAATTTGAATAAGTCCTTATTAATCATACAATATAATGTTAAATACAAACGAAATAGCTCAGTATAATCTGAAAGGTCTTTCTGCTCTTAGAAGAGATCATAGGCATTTGGCTCATGAGGGATTCGATGGAATTGGGGTTTCAAGTGACTCATTATGTTCATGCCACGTGCTCGAGGAGGTCTACAGTAGGCTATGTAGTGTCCGCTGTAGGTGGTTTCACTATTAAGTAATTATTGTTATGAAAGCATCAAAATCTCAAAAACTAAACAAGATATGGTAAAAAGTGTGGGAAGAATATCGTCGGACTCAATCAGGTCAACAAAAAGTTATTTGTGAAAATTTTTCATATCTCGAAAAAAAAAAATTGTGTCTGTACTTAGCCTAAAAAAATTCGTCGTGACTTGGCGAATAGTTTCGTGTCGACGAATTTTGATAAGCCCGTATTATACACACAATATAATATAAAATACAAACGAAATATGAAATAAAACTCAGTATCTGATAGGTCTTCCTGCTCATAGAAGAGAACATGAGGGAACATGAGAGAACATGAGGGATTCAGATGGAATTGGGGTTTCAAGTGAATCATTATGTTCATGCCACGTGCTCGCGTAGGTCTACAGTAGGCTAAGAAGTGTCCGCTGTAGGTAGTTCCACTATTATGTATTTATTGTTATGAAAGCATCAAAATCTCAAAAACTAAACAAGATATGGAAAAAAGTGTAGATAGAATATCGTTGGACTCGATCAGTTCTACAAAAAGTTATGAATAAAAATTTTTCATATTTCGAAAAAAAAAAATTGTGTCTGGACTTAGCCTAAAAAAATTCGTCGTGACTTGGGAATAGTTTCGTGTCGACGAATTTTGATAAGCCCGTATTATACACACAATATAATATAAAATACAAACGAAATATGAAATGAAATGATCTGATAGGTCTTCCTGCTCATTGAAGAGAACATGAGGGAACATGAGAGAACATGAGGGATTCAGATGGAATTGGGGTTTCGAGTGAATCATTATGTTCATGCCACGTGCTCGCGTAGGTCTACAGTAGCCTAAGAAGTGTCCGCTGTAGGTAGTTCCACTATTATGTATTTATTGTTCTGAAAGCATCAAAATCTCAAAAACTAAACAAGATATGGTAAAAAGTGTGGGAAGAATATCGTCGTACTCAATCAGGTCAACAAAAAGTTATTTGTGAAAATTTTGCATATCTCGAAAAAAAAAAAAATTGTGTCTGGACTTAGCCTAAAAAAATTCATCGTGACTTGGCGAATAGTTTCGTGTCGACGAATTTTGATAAGTCCGTATTAATATAATATAAAATAATAACGAAATATGAAATGAAACTAAGTATCTGATAGGTCTTCCTGCTCATTGAAGAGAACATGAGGGAACATGAGAGAACATGAGGGATTCAGATGGAATTGGGGTTTCAAGTGAATCATTATGTTCATGCCACGTGTTCGCGTAGGTCTACAGTAGCCTAAGAAGTGTCCGCTGTAGGTAGTTCCACTATTATGTATTTATTGTTATGAAAGCATCAAAATCTCAAAAACTAAACAAGATATGGTAAAAAGTGTGACAAGAATATCGTTGGACTCAATCAGGTCAACAAAAAGTTATTTGTGAAAATTTTTCATATCTTGAAAAAAAAAATTGTGTCTGGACTTAGCCTAAAAAAATTCGTCGTGACTTGGCGAATAGTTTCGTGTGGACGAATTTTAATAAGTCCGTATTATACCCACAATATAATATAAAATACAAACGAAATATGAAATAAAACTCAGTATCTGATAGGTCTTCCTGCTCATAGAAAAGAACATGAGGGAACATGAGAGAACATGAGGGATTCAGATGGAATTGGGGTTTCAAGTGAATCATTATGTTCATGCCACGTGCTCGCGTAGGTCTACAGTAGGCTAAGAAGTGTCCGCTGTAGGTAGTTCCACTATTATGTATTTATTGTTATGAAAGCATCAAAATCTCAAAAACTAAACAAGATATGGAAAAAAGTGTAGATAGAATATCGTTGGACTCGATCAGTTCTACAAAAAGTTATGAATACAAATTTTTCATATTCCGAAAAAAAAAAAATGTGTCCAGACTTAGCCTAAAAGAATTCGTCGAGACATGGCGATAATTTTCGTTTCGAAGAATTTGAATAAGTCCGTATTATACACACAATATAATGTAAAATGTGAAAGGTCTTCCTGCTCTTAGAAGAGATCATAGGCATTTTTCTCATGAGGGATTCGATGGAATTGGGGTTTCAAGTGAATCATTATGTTCATGCCACGTGCTCGTAGAGGTCTACAGTAGGCTATGTAGTGTCCGCTGTAGTTGGTTCTACTATTAAGTAATTATTGTTATCAAAATCTCAAAAACTAAACAAGATATGGAAAAAAGTGTAGGAAGAATATCGTTGGACTCAATCAGGTCAACAAAAAGTTATTGGTGAAAGTTTTTCATATCTCGAAAAATAAAATTTTGCTGGACTTGGCCTAAAAAAATTCGTCGTGACTTGGCGAATAGTTTCGTGTCGACGAATTTTGATAAGCCCGTATTATACACACAATATAATATAAAATACAAACGAAATATGAAATGAAACTAAGTATCTGATAGGTCTTCCTGCTCATAGAAGAGAACATGAGGGAACATGAGAGAACATGAGGGATTCAGATGGAATTGGGGTTTCGAGTGAATCATTATGTTCATGCCACGTGCTCGCGTAGGTCTACAGTAGGCTAAGAAGTGTCCGCTGTAGGTAGTTCCACTATTATGTATTTATTGTTATGAAAGCATCAAAATCTCAAAAACTAAACAAGATATGGAAAAAAGTGTAGATAGAATATCGTTGGACTCGATCAGTTCTACAAAAAGTTATGAATAAAAATTTTTCATATTTCGAAAAAAAAAAATTGTGTCTGGACTTAGCCTAAAAAAATTCGTCGTGACTTGGCGAATAGTTTCGTGTCGACGAATTTCGATAAGCCCGTATTATACACACAATATAATATAAAATACAAACGAAATATGAAATGAAACTAAGTATCTGATAGGTCTTCCTGCTCATTGAAGAGAACATGAGGGAACATGAGAGAACATGAGGAATTCAGATGGAATTGGGGTTTCGAGTGAATCATTATGTTCATGCCACGTGCTCGCGTAGGTCTACAGTAGGCTAAGAAGTGTCCGCTGTAGGTAGTTCCACTATTATGTATTTATTGTTATGAAAGCATCAAAATCTCAAAAACTAAACAAGATATGGAAAAAAGTGTAGATAGAATATCGTTGGACTCGATCAGTTCTACAAAAAGTTATGTATAAGATTTTTTCATATTTCGAAAAAAAAAAAATTGTGTCTGGACTTAGCCTAAAAAAATTCGTCGTGACTTGGCAAATAGTTTCGTGTCGACGAATTTTGATAAGCCCGTATTATACACACAATATAATATAAAATACAAACGAAATATGAAATGAAACTAAGTATCTGATAGGTCTTCCTGCTCATTGAAGAGAACATGAGGGAACATGAGAGAAGATGAGGGATTCAGATGGAATTGGGGTTTCAAGTGAATCATTATGTTCATGCCACGTGCTCGCGTAGGTCTACAGTATCCTAAGAAGTGTCCGCTGTAGGTAGTTCCACTATTATGTATTTATTGTTATGAAAGCATCAAAATCTCAAAAACTAAACAAGATATGGTAAAAAGTGTGGGAAGAATATCGTTGGACTCAATCAGGTCAACAAAAAGTTATTTGTGAAAATTTTTCATATCTCGAAAAAAAAAAAAAATTGTCTGGACTTGGCCTAAAAAAATTCATCGTGACTTGGCGAATAGTTTCGTGTCGACGAATATTGATAAGTCCGTATTAATATAATATAAAATAAAAACGAAATATGAAATGAAACTAAGTATCTGATAGGTCTTCCTGCTCATTGAAGAGAACATGAGGGAACATGAGAGAACATGAGGGATTCAGATGGAATTGGGGTTTCGAGTGAATCATTATGTTCATGCCACGTGCTCGCGTAGGTCTACAGTAGCCTAAGAAGTGTCCGCTGTAGGTAGTTCCACTATTATGTATTTTTTGTTATGAAAGCATCAAAATCTCAAAAACTAAACAAGATATGGTAAAAACTGTGGGAAGAATATCGTCGTACTCAATCAGGTCAACAAAAAGTTATTTGTGAAAATTTTTCATATCTCGAAAAAAAAAAAATTGTGTCTGGACTTAGCCTAAAAAAATTCATCGTGACTTGGCGAATAGTTTCGTGTCGACGAATTTTGATAAGTCCGTATTAATATAATATAAAATAAAAACGAAATATGAAATGAAACTAAGTATCTGATAGGTCTTCCTGCTCATTGAAGAGAACATGAGGGAACATGAGGGATTCAGATGGAATTGGGGTTTCGAGTGAATCATTATGTTCATGCCACGTGCTCGCGTAGGTCTACAGTAGCCTAAGAAGTGTCCGCTGTAGGTAGTTCCACTATTATGTATTTATTGTTCTGAAAGCATCAAAATCTCAAAAACTAAACAAGATATGGTAAAAAGTGTGGGAAGAATATCGTCGTACTCAATCAGGTCAACAAAAAGTTATTTGTGAAAATTTTGCATATCTCGAAAAAAAAAAAAATTGTGTCTGGACTTAGCCTAAAAAAATTCATCGTGACTTGGCGAATAGTTTCGTGTCGACGAATTTTGATAAGTCCGTATTAATATAATATAAAATAATAACGAAATATGAAATGAAACTAAGTATCTGATAGGTCTTCCTGCTCATTGAAGAGAACATGAGGGAACATGAGAGAACATGAGGGATTCAGATGGAATTGGGGTTTCGAGTGAATCATTATGTTCATGCCACGTGTTCGCGTAGGTCTACAGTAGCCTAAGAAGTGTCCGCTGTAGGTAGTTCCACTATTATGTATTTATTGTTATGAAAGCATCAAAATCTCAAAAACTAAACAAGATATGGTAAAAAGTGTGACAAGAATATCGTTGGACTCAATCAGGTCAACAAAAAGTTATTTGTGAAAATTTTTCATATCTTGAAAAAAAAAATTGTGTCTGGACTTAGCCTAAAAAAATTCGTCGTGACTTGGCGAATAGTTTCGTGTGGACGAATTTTAATAAGTCCGTATTATACCCACAATATAATATAAAATACAAACGAAATATGAAATAAAACTCAGTATCTGATAGGTCTTCCTGCTCATAGAAAAGAACATGAGGGAACATGAGAGAACATGAGGGATTCAGATGGAATTGGGGTTTCAAGTGAATCATTATGTTCATGCCACGTGCTCGCGTAGGTCTACAGTAGGCTAAGAAGTGTCCGCTGTAGGTAGTTCCACTATTATGTATTTATTGTTATGAAAGCATCAAAATCTCAAAAACTAAACAAGATATGGTAAAAAGTGTGGGAAGAATATCGTTGGACTCAATCAGGTCAACAAAAAGTTATTTGTGAAAATTTTTCATATCTCGAAAAAAAAAAAAATTGTGTCTGGACTTAGCCTAAAAAAATTCATCGTGACTTGGCGAATAGTTTCGTGTCGACGAATTTTGATAAGTCCGTATTAATATAATATAAAATAAAAACGAAATATGAAATGAAACTAAGTATCTGATAGGTCTTCCTGCTCATTGAAGAGAACATGAGGGAACATGAGGGATTCAGATGGAATTGGGGTTTCGAGTGAATCATTATATTCATGCCACGTGCTCGCGTAGGTCTACAGTAGCCTAAGAAGTGTCCGCTGTAGGTAGTTCCACTATTATGTATATATTGTTACGAAAGCATCAAAATCTCAAAAACTAAACAAGATATGGTAAAAAGTGTGATAAGAATATCGTTGGACTCAATCAGGTCAACAAAAAGTTATTGGTGAAAATTTTTCATATCTCGAAAAATAAAATTTTGCTGGACTCGGCCTAAAAAAATTTGTCGAGGCTTGGCGATAAGTTTCGTTTCGACGAATTTGAATAAGTCCTTATTATACACACAATATAATGTTAAATACAAACGAAATAGCTCAGTATAATGTGAAAGGTCTTTCTGCTCTTAGAAGAGATCATAGGCATTTGGCTCATGAGGGATTCGATGGAATTGGGGTTTCGAGTGGATCATTATGTTCATGCCACGTGCTCGCGTAGGTCTACAGTAGCCTAAGAAGTGTCCGCTGTAGGTAGTTCCACTATTATGTATTTATTGTTATGAAAGCATCAAAATCTCAAAAACTAAACAAGATATGGAAAAAAGTGTAGATAGAATATCGTTGGACTCGATCAGTTCTACAAAAAGTTATGAATAAATTTTTTTCATATTTCGAAAAAAAAAAATTGTGTCTGGACTTAGCCTAAAAAAATTCGTCGTGACTTGGCGAATAGTTTCGTGTCGACGAATTTTGATAAGCCCGTATTATACACACAATATAATATAAAATACAAACGAAATATGAAATGAAACTAAGTATCTGATAGGTCTTCCTGCTCATTGAAGAGAACATGATGGAACATGAGAGAACATGAGGGATTCAGATGGAATTGGGGTTTCAAGTGAATCATTATGTTCATGCCACGTGCTCGCGTAGGTCTACAGTATCCTAAGAAGTGTCCGCTGTAGGTAGTTCCACTATTATGTATTTATTGTTATGAAAGCATCAAAATCTCAAAAACTAAACAAGATATGGTAAAAAGTGTGGGAAGAATATCGTTGGACTCAATCAGGTCAACAAAAAGTTATTTGTGAAAATTTTTCATATCTCGAAAAAAAAAAAAAATTGTCTGGACTTGGCCTAAAAAAATTCATCGTGACTTGGCGAATAGTTTCGTGTCGACGAATATTGATAAGTCCGTATTAATATAATATAAAATAAAAACGAAATATGAAATGAAACTAAGTATCTGATAGGTCTTCCTGCTCATTGAAGAGAACATGAGGGAACATGAGAGAACATGAGGGATTCAGATGGAATTGGGGTTTCGAGTGAATCATTATGTTCATGCCACGTGCTCGCGTAGGTCTACAGTAGCCTAAGAAGTGTCCGCTGTAGGTAGTTCCACTATTATGTATTTATTGTTATGAAAGCATCAAAATCTCAAAAACTAAACAAGATATGGTAAAAAGTGTGGGAAGAATATCGTCGTACTCAATCAGGTCAACAAAAAGTTATTTGTGAAAATTTTTCATATCTCGAAAAAAAAAAAATTGTGTCTGGACTTAGCCTAAAAAAATTCATCGTGACTTGGCGAATAGTTTCGTGTCGACGAATTTTGATAAGTCCGTATTAATATAATATAAAATAAAAACGAAATATGAAATGAAACTAAGTATCTGATAGGTCTTCCTGCTCATTGAAGAGAACATGAAGGAACATGAGAGAACATGAGGGATTCAGATGGAATTGGGGTTTCGAGTGAATCATTATGTTCATGCCACGTGCTCGCGTAGGTCTACAGTAGCCTAAGAAGTGTCCGCTGTAGGTAGTTCCACTATTATGTATTTATTGTTATGAAAGCATCAAAATCACAAAAACTAAACAAGATATGGTAAAAAGTGTCGGAAGAATATCGTTGGACTCAATCAGGTCAACAAAAAGTTATTCGTGAAAATTTTTCATATCTGGAAAAAAAAAATTGTGTTGGACTTAGCCTAAAAAAATTCGTCGTGACTTGGCGAATAGTTTCGTGTCGACGAATTTTGATAAGCCCGTATTATACACACAATATAATATAAAATACAAACGAAATATGAAATGAAACTAAGTATCTGATAGGTTTCCTGCTCATTGAAGAGAACATGAGGGAACATGAGAGAACATGAGGGATTCAGATGGAATTGGGGTTTCGAGTGAATCATTATGTTCATGCCACGTGCTCGCGTAGGTTCACAGTAGGCTAAGAAGTGTCCGCTGTAGGTAGTTCCACTATTATGTATTTATTGTTATGAAAGCATCAAAATCTCAAAAACTAAACAAGATATGGTAAAAAGTGTGGGAAGAATATCGTTGGACTCAATCAGGTCAACAAAAAGTTATTTGTGAAAATTTTTCATATCTCGAAAAAAAAAAAAAATTGTCTGGACTTGGCCTAAAAAAATTCATCGTGACTTGGCGAATAGTTTCGTGTCGACGAATATTGATAAGTCCGTATTAATAATATAAAATAAAAACGAAATATGAAATGAAACTAAGTATCTGATAGGTCTTCCTGCTCATTGAAGAGAACATGAGGGAACATGAGAGAACATGAGGGATTCAGATGGAATTGGGGTTTCGAGTGAATCATTATGTTCATGCCACGTGCTCGCGTAGGTCTACAGTAGCCTAAGAAGTGTCCGCTGTAGGTAGTTCCACTATTATGTATTTATTGTTATGAAAGCATCAAAATCTCAAAAACTAAACAAGATATGGTAAAAAGTGTGGGAAGAATATCGTCGTACTCAATCTGGTCAACAAAAAGTTATTTGTGAAAATTTTTCATATCTCGAAAAAAAAAAAATTGTCTGGACTTAGCCTAAAAAAATTCATCGTGACTTGGCGAATAGTTTCGTGTCGACGAATTTTGATAAGTCCGTATTAATATAATATAAAATAAAAACGAAATATGAAATGAAACTAAGTATCTGATAGGTCTTCCTGCTCATTGAAGAGAACATGAAGGAACATGAGAGAACATGAGGGATTCAGATGGAATTGGGGTTTCGAGTGAATCATTATGTTCATGCCACGTGCTCGCGTAGGTCTACAGTAGCCTAAGAAGTGTCCGCTGTAGGTAGTTCCACTATTATGTATTTATTGTTATGAAAGCATCAAAATCACAAAAACTAAACAAGATATGGTAAAAAGTGTCGGAAGAATATCGTTGGACTCAATCAGGTCAACAAAAAGTTATTTGTGAAAATTTTTCATATCTTGAAAAAAAAAATTGTGTCTGGACTTAGCCTAAAAAAATTCGTCGTGACTTGGCGAATAGTTTCGTGTGGACGAATTTTAATAAGTCCGTATTATACACACAATATAATATAAAATACAAACGAAATATGAAATAAAACTCAGTATCTGATAGGTCTTCCTGCTCATAGAAGAGAACATGAGGGAACATGAGAGAACATGAGGAATTCAGATGGAATTGGGGTTTCGAGTGAATCATTATGTTCATGCCACGTGCTCGCGTAGGTCTACCGTAGCCTAAGAAGTGTCCGCTGTAGGTAGTTCCACTATTATGTATTTATTGTTATGAAAGCATCAAAATCTCAAAAACTAAACAAGATATGGAAAAAAATGTAGATAGAATATCGTTACACTCGATCAGTTCTACAAAAAGTTATGAATAAAAATTTTTCATATTTCGAAAAAAAAAATTGTGTCCAGACTTAGCCTAAAAGAATTCGTCGGGACATGGCGATAATTTTCGTTTCGAAGAATTTGAATAAGCCCGTATTATACACACAATATAATGTAAAATGTGAAAGGTCTTCCTGCTCTTAGAAAAGATCATAGGCATTTTGCTCATGAGGGATTCGATGGAATTGGGTTTTCAAGTGAATCATTATGTTCATGCCACGTGCTTGCAGAGGTCCACACTAGGATATGTAGTGTCCGCTGTAAGTGGTTCTACTATTAAGTAATTATTGTTATCAAAATCTCAAAAACTAAACAAGATATGGAAAAAAGTGTAGATAGAATATCGTTGGACTCGATCAGTTCTACAAAAAGTTATGAGTGAAAATTTTTCATATTTCGAAAAAAAAAAACTGTGTCCAGACTCAGCCTAAAAGAATTCGTCGAGACATGGCGATAATTTTCGTTTCGAAGAATTTGAATAAGTCCGTATTATACACACAATATAATGTAAAATGTGAAAGGTCTTTCTGCTCTTAGAAGAGATCATAGGCATTTTGCTCATGAGGGTTTCGATGGAATTGGGGTTTCAAGTGAATTATTATGTTTATGCCACGTGCTTGCGTAGGTCTACAGTAGGCTAAAAAGTGTCCGCTGTAGGTAGTTCCACTATTATGTATTTATTGTTATGAAAGCATCAAAATCTCAAAAACTAAACAAGATATGGTAAAAAGTGTGGGAAGAATATCGTTGGACTCAATCAGGTCAACAAAAAGTTAATGTTGAAAATTTTTCATATCTCGAAAAGTAAAATTTTGCTGGACTTGGCCTAAAAAAATTTGTCGAGGCTTGGCGATAATTTTCGTTTCGACGAATTTGAATAAGTCCTTATTAATCATACAATATAATGTTAAATACAAACGAAATAGCTCAGTATAATCTGAAAGGTCTTTCTGCTCTTAGAAGAGATCATAGGCATTTGGCTCATGAGGGATTCGATGGAATTGGGGTTTCAAGTGACTCATTATGTTCATGCCACGTGCTCGAGGAGGTCTACAGTAGGCTATGTAGTGTCCGCTGTAGGTGGTTTCACTATTAAGTAATTATTGTTATGAAAGCATCAAAATCTCAAAAACTAAACAAGATATGGTAAAAAGTGTGGGAAGAATATCGTCGGACTCAATCAGGTCAACAAAAAGTTATTTGTGAAAATTTTTCATATCTCGAAAAAAAAAAATTGTGTCTGTACTTAGCCTAAAAAAATTCGTCGTGACTTGGCGAATAGTTACGTGTCGACGAATTTTGATAAGCCCGTATTATACACACAATATAATATAAAATACAAACGAAATATGAAATAAAACTCAGTATCTGATAGGTCTTCCTGCTCATAGAAGAGAACATGAGGGAACATGAGAGAACATGAGGGATTCAGATGGAATTGGGGTTTCAAGTGAATCATTATGTTCATGCCACGTGCTCGCGTAGGTCTACAGTAGGCTAAGAAGTGTCCGCTGTAGGTAGTTCCACTATTATGTATTTATTGTTATGAAAGCATCAAAATCTCAAAAACTAAACAAGATATGGAAAAAAGTGTAGATAGAATATCGTTGGACTCGATCAGTTCTACAAAAAGTTATGAATAAAAATTTTTCATATTTCGAAAAAAAAAAATTGTGTCTGGACTTAGCCTAAAAAAATTCGTCGTGACTTGGGAATAGTTTCGTGTCGACGAATTTTGATAAGCCCGTATTATACACACAATATAATATAAAATACAAACGAAATATGAAATGAAATGATCTGATAGGTCTTCCTGCTCATTGAAGAGAACATGAGGGAACATGAGAGAACATGAGGGATTCAGATGGAATTGGGGTTTCGAGTGAATCATTATGTTCATGCCACGTGCTCGCGTAGGTCTACAGTAGCCTAAGAAGTGTCCGCTGTAGGTAGTTCCACTATTATGTATTTATTGTTCTGAAAGCATCAAAATCTCAAAAACTAAACAAGATATGGTAAAAAGTGTGGGAAGAATATCGTCGTACTCAATCAGGTCAACAAAAAGTTATTTGTGAAAATTTTGCATATCTCGAAAAAAAAAAAATTGTGTCTGGACTTAGCCTAAAAAAATTCATCGTGACTTGGCGAATAGTTTCGTGTCGACGAATTTTGATAAGTCCGTATTAATATAATATAAAATAATAACGAAATATGAAATGAAACTAAGTATCTGATAGGTCTTCCTGCTCATTGAAGAGAACATGAGGGAACATGAGAGAACATGAGGGATTCAGATGGAATTGGGGTTTCAAGTGAATCATTATGTTCATGCCACGTGTTCGCGTAGGTCTACAGTAGCCTAAGAAGTGTCCGCTGTAGGTAGTTCCACTATTATGTATTTATTGTTATGAAAGCATCAAAATCTCAAAAACTAAACAAGATATGGTAAAAAGTGTGACAAGAATATCGTTGGACTCAATCAGGTCAACAAAAAGTTATTTGTGAAAATTTTTCATATCTTGAAAAAAAAAATTGTGTCTGGACTTAGCCTAAAAAAATTCGTCGTGACTTGGCGAATAGTTTCGTGTGGACGAATTTTAATAAGTCCGTATTATACCCACAATATAATATAAAATACAAACGAAATATGAAATAAAACTCAGTATCTGATAGGTCTTCCTGCTCATAGAAAAGAACATGAGGGAACATGAGAGAACATGAGGGATTCAGATGGAATTGGGGTTTCAAGTGAATCATTATGTTCATGCCACGTGCTCGCGTAGGTCTACAGTAGGCTAAGAAGTGTCCGCTGTAGGTAGTTCCACTATTATGTATTTATTGTTATGAAAGCATCAAAATCTCAAAAACTAAACAAGATATGGAAAAAAGTGTAGATAGAATATCGTTGGACTCGATCAGTTCTACAAAAAGTTATGAATACAAATTTTTCATATTCCGAAAAAAAAAAAATGTGTCCAGACTTAGCCTAAAAGAATTCGTCGAGACATGGCGATAATTTTCGTTTCGAAGAATTTGAATAAGTCCGTATTATACACACAATATAATGTAAAATGTGAAAGGTCTTCCTGCTCTTAGAAGAGATCATAGGCATTTTTCTCATGAGGGATTCGATGGAATTGGGGTTTCAAGTGAATCATTATGTTCATGCCACGTGCTCGTAGAGGTCTACAGTAGGCTATGTAGTGTCCGCTGTAGTTGGTTCTACTATTAAGTAATTATTGTTATCAAAATCTCAAAAACTAAACAAGATATGGAAAAAAGTGTAGGAAGAATATCGTTGGACTCAATCAGGTCAACAAAAAGTTATTGGTGAAAGTTTTTCATATCTCGAAAAATAAAATTTTGCTGGACTTGGCCTAAAAAAATTCGTCGTGACTTGGCGAATAGTTTCGTGTCGACGAATTTTGATAAGCCCGTATTATACACACAATATAATATAAAATACAAACGAAATATGAAATGAAACTAAGTATCTGATAGGTCTTCCTGCTCATAGAAGAGAACATGAGGGAACATGAGAGAACATGAGGGATTCAGATGGAATTGGGGTTTCGAGTGAATCATTATGTTCATGCCACGTGCTCGCGTAGGTCTACAGTAGGCTAAGAAGTGTCCGCTGTAGGTAGTTCCACTATTATGTATTTATTGTTATGAAAGCATCAAAATCTCAAAAACTAAACAAGATATGGAAAAAAGTGTAGATAGAATATCGTTGGACTCGATCAGTTCTACAAAAAGTTATGAATACAAATTTTTCATATTCCGAAAAAAAAAAAATGTGTCCAGACTTAGCCTAAAAGAATTCGTCGAGACATGGCGATAATTTTCGTTTCGAAGAATTTGAATAAGTCCGTATTATACACACAATATAATGTAAAATGTGAAAGGTCTTCCTGCTCTTAGAAGAGATCATAGGCATTTTTCTCATGAGGGATTCGATGGAATTGGGGTTTCAAGTGAATCATTATGTTCATGCCACGTGCTCGTAGAGGTCTACAGTAGGCTATGTAGTGTCCGCTGTAGTTGGTTCTACTATTAAGTAATTATTGTTATCAAAATCTCAAAAACTAAACAAGATATGGAAAAAAGTGTAGGAAGAATATCGTTGGACTCAATCAGGTCAACAAAAAGTTATTGGTGAAAGTTTTTCATATCTCGAAAAATAAAATTTTGCTGGACTTGGCCTAAAAAAATTCGTCGTGACTTGGCGAATAGTTTCGTGTCGACGAATTTTGATAAGCCCGTATTATACACACAATATAATATAAAATACAAACGAAATATGAAATGAAACTAAGTATCTGATAGGTCTTCCTGCTCATAGAAGAGAACATGAGGGAACATGAGAGAACATGAGGGATTCAGATGGAATTGGGGTTTCGAGTGAATCATTATGTTCATGCCACGTGCTCGCGTAGGTCTACAGTAGGCTAAGAAGTGTCCGCTGTAGGTAGTTCCACTATTATGTATTTATTGTTATGAAAGCATCAAAATCTCAAAAACTAAACAAGATATGGAAAAAAGTGTAGATAGAATATCGTTGGACTCGATCAGTTCTACAAAAAGTTATGAATAAAAATTTTTCATATTTCGAAAAAAAAAAATTGTGTCTGGACTTAGCCTAAAAAAATTCGTCGTGACTTGGCGAATAGTTTCGTGTCGACGAATTTTGATAAGCCCGTATTATACACACAATATAATATAAAATACAAACGAAATATGAAATGAAACTAAGTATCTGATAGGTCTTCCTGCTCATTGAAGAGAACATGAGGGAACATGAGAGAACATGAGGAATTCAGATGGAATTGGGGTTTCGAGTAAATCATTATGTTCATGCCACGTGCTCGCGTAGGTCTACAGTAGGCTAAGAAGTGTCCGCTGTAGGTAGTTCCACTATTATGTATTTATTGTTATGAAAGCATCAAAATCTCAAAAACTAAACAAGATATGGAAAAAAGTGTAGATAGAATATCGTTGGACTCGATCAGTTCTACAAAAAGTTATGAATAAGATTTTTTCATATTTCGAAAAAAAAAAAATTGTGTCTGGACTTAGCCTAAAAAAATTCGTCGTGACTTGGCGAATAGTTTCGTGTCGACGAATTTTGATAAGCCCGTATTATACACACAATATAATATAAAATACAAACGAAATATGAAATGAAACTAAGTATCTGATAGGTTTCCTGCTCATTGAAGAGAACATGAGGGAACATGAGAGAACATGAGGGATTCAGATGGAATTGGGGTTTCGAGTGAATCATTATGTTCATGCCACGTGCTCGCGTAGGTTCACAGTAGGCTAAGAAGTGTCCGCTGTAGGTAGTTCCACTATTATGTATTTATTGTTATGAAAGCATCAAAATCTCAAAAACTAAACAAGATATGGTAAAAAGTGTGACAAGAATATCGTTGGACTCAATCAGGTCAACAAAAAGTTATTTGTGAAAATTTTTCATATCTTGAAAAAAAAAATTGTGTCTGGACTTAGCCTAAAAAAATTCGTCGTGACTTGGCGAATAGTTTCGTGTGGACGAATTTTAATAAGTCCGTATTATACCCACAATATAATATAAAATACAAACGAAATATGAAATAAAACTCAGTATCTGATAGGTCTTCCTGCTCATAGAAAAGAACATGAGGGAACATGAGAGAACATGAGGGATTCAGATGGAATTGGGGTTTCAAGTGAATCATTATGTTCATGCCACGTGCTCGCGTAGGTCTACAGTAGGCTAAGAAGTGTCCGCTGTAGGTAGTTCCACTATTATGTATTTATTGTTATGAAAGCATCAAAATCTCAAAAACTAAACAAGATATGGAAAAAAGTGTAGATAGAATATCGTTGGACTCGATCAGTTCTACAAAAAGTTATGAATATAAATTTTTCATATTCCGAAAAAAAAAAAATGTGTCCAGACTTAGCCTAAAAGAATTCGTCGAGACATGGCGATAATTTTCGTTTCGAAGAATTTGAATAAGTCCGTATTATACACACAATATAATGTAAAATGTGAAAGGTCTCCCTGCTCTTAGAAGAGATCATAGGCATTTTTCTCATGAGGGATTCGATGGAATTGGGGTTTCAAGTGAATCATTATGTTCATGCCACGTGCTCGTAGAGGTCTACAGTAGGCTATGTAGTGTCCGCTGTAGTTGGTTCTACTATTAAGTAATTATTGTTATCAAAATCTCAAAAACTAAACAAGATATGGAAAAAAGTGTAGGAAGAATATCGTTGGACTCAATCAGGTCAACAAAAAGTTATTGGTGAAAGTTTTTCATATCTCGAAAAATAAAATTTTGCTGGACTTGGCCTAAAAAAATTCGTCGTGACTTGGCGAATAGTTTCGTGTCGAGGAATTTTGATAAGCCCGTATTATACACACAATATAATATAAAATACAAACGAAATATGAAATGAAACTAAGTATCTGATAGGTCTTCCTGCTCATAGAAGAGAACATGAGGGAACATGAGAGAACATGAGGGATTCAGATGGAATTGGGGTTTCGAGTGAATCATTATGTTCATGCCACGTGCTCGCGTAGGTCTACAGTAGGCTAAGAAGTGTCCGCTGTAGGTAGTTCCACTATTATGTATTTATTGTTATGAAAGCATCAAAATCTCAAAAACTAAACAAGATATGGAAAAAAGTGTAGATAGAATATCGTTGGACTCGATCAGTTCTACAAAAAGTTATGAATAAAAATTTTTCATATTTCGAAAAAAAAAAATTGTGTCTGGACTTAGCCTAAAAAAATTCGTCGTGACTTGGCGAATAGTTTCGTGTCGACGAATTTTGATAAGCCCGTATTATACACACAATATAATATAAAATACAAACGAAATATGAAATGAAACTAAGTATCTGATAGGTCTTCCTGCTCATTGAAGAGAACATGAGGGAACATGAGAGAACATGAGGAATTCAGATGGAATTGGGGTTTCGAGTAAATCATTATGTTCATGCCACGTGCTCGCGTAGGTCTACAGTAGGCTAAGAAGTGTCCGCTGTAGGTAGTTCCACTATTATGTATTTATTGTTATGAAAGCATCAAAATCTCAAAAACTAAACAAGATATGGAAAAAAGTGTAGATAGAATATCGTTGGACTCGATCAGTTCTACAAAAAGTTATGAATAAGATTTTTTCATATTTCGAAAAAAAAAAAATTGTGTCTGGACTTAGCCTAAAAAAATTCGTCGTGACTTGGCGAATAGTTTCGTGTCGACGAATTTTGATAAGCCCGTATTATACACACAATATAATATAAAATACAAACGAAATATGAAATGAAACTAAGTATCTGATAGGTTTCCTGCTCATTGAAGAGAACATGAGGGAACATGAGAGAACATGAGGGATTCAGATGGAATTGGGGTTTCGAGTGAATCATTATGTTCATGCCACGTGCTCGCGTAGGTTCACAGTAGGCTAAGAAGTGTCCGCTGTAGGTAGTTCCACTATTATGTATTTATTGTTATGAAAGCATCAAAATCTCAAAAACTAAACAAGATATGGTAAAAAGTGTGGGAAGAATATCGTTGGACTCAATCAGGTCAACAAAAAGTTATTTGTGAAAATTTTTCATATCTCGAAAAAAAAAAAAATTGTCTGGACTTGGCCTAAAAAAATTCATCGTGACTTGGCGAATAGTTTCGTGTCGACGAATATTGATAAGTCCGTATTAATAATATAAAATAAAAACGAAATATGAAATGAAACTAAGTATCTGATAGGTCTTCCTGCTCATTGAAGAGAACATGAGGGAACATGAGAGAACATGAGGGATTCAGATGGAATTGGGGTTTCGAGTGAATCATTATGTTCATGCCACGTGCTCGCGTAGGTCTACAGTAGCCTAAGAAGTGTCCGCTGTAGGTAGTTCCACTATTATGTATTTATTGTTATGAAAGCATCAAAATCTCAAAAACTAAACAAGATATGGTAAAAAGTGTGGGAAGAATATCGTCGTACTCAATCTGGTCAACAAAAAGTTATTTGTGAAAATTTTTCATATCTCGAAAAAAAAAAAATTGTCTGGACTTAGCCTAAAAAAATTCATCGTGACTTGGCGAATAGTTTCGTGTCGACGAATTTTGATAAGTCCGTATTAATATAATATAAAATAAAAACGAAATATGAAATGAAACTAAGTATCTGATAGGTCTTCCTGCTCATTGAAGAGAACATGAAGGAACATGAGAGAACATGAGGGATTCAGATGGAATTGGGGTTTCGAGTGAATCATTATGTTCATGCCACGTGCTCGCGTAGGTCTACAGTAGCCTAAGAAGTGTCCGCTGTAGGTAGTTCCACTATTATGTATTTATTGTTATGAAAGCATCAAAATCACAAAAACTAAACAAGATATGGTAAAAAGTGTCGGAAGAATATCGTTGGACTCAATCAGGTCAACAAAAAGTTATTTGTGAAAATTTTTCATATCTTGAAAAAAAAAATTGTGTCTGGACTTAGCCTAAAAAAATTCGTCGTGACTTGGCGAATAGTTTCGTGTGGACGAATTTTAATAAGTCCGTATTATACACACAATATAATATAAAATACAAACGAAATATGAAATAAAACTCAGTATCTGATAGGTCTTCCTGCTCATAGAAGAGAACATGAGGGAACATGAGAGAACATGAGGAATTCAGATGGAATTGGGGTTTCGAGTGAATCATTATGTTCATGCCACGTGCTCGCGTAGGTCTACCGTAGCCTAAGAAGTGTCCGCTGTAGGTAGTTCCACTATTATGTATTTATTGTTATGAAAGCATCAAAATCTCAAAAACTAAACAAGATATGGAAAAAAATGTAGATAGAATATCGTTACACTCGATCAGTTCTACAAAAAGTTATGAATAAAAATTTTTCATATTTCGAAAAAAAAAATTGTGTCCAGACTTAGCCTAAAAGAATTCGTCGGGACATGGCGATAATTTTCGTTTCGAAGAATTTGAATAAGCCCGTATTATACACACAATATAATGTAAAATGTGAAAGGTCTTCCTGCTCTTAGAAAAGATCATAGGCATTTTGCTCATGAGGGATTCGATGGAATTGGGTTTTCAAGTGAATCATTATGTTCATGCCACGTGCTTGCAGAGGTCCACACTAGGATATGTAGTGTCCGCTGTAAGTGGTTCTACTATTAAGTAATTATTGTTATCAAAATCTCAAAAACTAAACAAGATATGGAAAAAAGTGTAGATAGAATATCGTTGGACTCGATCAGTTCTACAAAAAGTTATGAGTGAAAATTTTTCATATTTCGAAAAAAAAAAACTGTGTCCAGACTCAGCCTAAAAGAATTCGTCGAGACATGGCGATAATTTTCGTTTCGAAGAATTTGAATAAGTCCGTATTATACACACAATATAATGTAAAATGTGAAAGGTCTTTCTGCTCTTAGAAGAGATCATAGGCATTTTGCTCATGAGGGTTTCGATGGAATTGGGGTTTCAAGTGAATTATTATGTTTATGCCACGTGCTTGCGTAGGTCTACAGTAGGCTAAAAAGTGTCCGCTGTAGGTAGTTCCACTATTATGTATTTATTGTTATGAAAGCATCAAAATCTCAAAAACTAAACAAGATATGGTAAAAAGTGTGGGAAGAATATCGTTGGACTCAATCAGGTCAACAAAAAGTTAATGTTGAAAATTTTTCATATCTCGAAAAGTAAAATTTTGCTGGACTTGGCCTAAAAAAATTTGTCGAGGCTTGGCGATAATTTTCGTTTCGACGAATTTGAATAAGTCCTTATTAATCATACAATATAATGTTAAATACAAACGAAATAGCTCAGTATAATCTGAAAGGTCTTTCTGCTCTTAGAAGAGATCATAGGCATTTGGCTCATGAGGGATTCGATGGAATTGGGGTTTCAAGTGACTCATTATGTTCATGCCACGTGCTCGAGGAGGTCTACAGTAGGCTATGTAGTGTCCGCTGTAGGTGGTTTCACTATTAAGTAATTATTGTTATGAAAGCATCAAAATCTCAAAAACTAAACAAGATATGGTAAAAAGTGTGGGAAGAATATCGTCGGACTCAATCAGGTCAACAAAAAGTTATTTGTGAAAATTTTTCATATCTCGAAAAAAAAAAATTGTGTCTGTACTTAGCCTAAAAAAATTCGTCGTGACTTGGCGAATAGTTACGTGTGCACGTATTAGACAAAACTCAAAAATAATTATAGGCCTTTCAGAAAACAAAATTGACTCACCATCAACCTCTGAACTGGTCGTTGCTGGGTACCCAGGTAGATCTTCTCTAGTTTTGAAAGGGCCAATGTTGTCTTGAGTGATTATGCACTTGTAAAAAACGGTAATGCGAACGACTTTACGTGAACGCGTGTTTCCACTTTTAATATCAAAAAAAAAAAAAAGGACTTCTTTCCATGCGAGCACGCTATCTAGCATCTGTCTCAGCCGAAGAGCCGCGCATGCGTGGAGAGATCAATGAAAATGAATTCTGAAAGGCATACTTACACGGTGGCACTAGTAACATTGTACCAAAATTATGAAAATAAAATAATTTATAATATAAAAATTCCCAAGAAGAATCAACAAAAAAGTAATGTATTATTCTGATTACATTGAAATTAAACTAATATTATACATAAACCGCCCACCAAATTACACAGTAATTTATATGTCTGACTGAGAAGGCAATGGACAGATTTTTGCAACAGGACGCTGCAAAATTCCCTTTGCTGTACGCAAAGTAACTACTCTACAAACTTTATCAGAGCCAGTATGAGCCTTCACAACTCTACCTAAAATCCACTTCAACGGTGGAGTTTGATCATTTTTTATTACAACGAGAGTTCCTTCGGCTATTGAAACAGTGTTTGTGTGCCATTTTTGCCGCTGATTTAGAGTATTTAAATATTCTAGATGCCAACGCTTCCAAAAATGTTGATGAAGTCTTTGCAATAGTTGCCATCTAGATAATCTATTCATGTTTAAATGAGACAGGTCAGGATCGGGCAATGCAGTTAAAGGCTCCATGGTCAAGAAATGGCCAGGCGTCAGAGCTGTCAGTTCATTTGGATCAGTACTCAAACTGGTCAAAGGTCTAGAATTTAATAATGCCTCAATTTGAACAAACACGGTGTTCAACTCCTCATAGGTGAGGATCTGATCTCCTATGACTCTCAAGAGGTGACTCTTCACCGACTTTATGCCGGCTTCAAATAGACCTCCAAAATTCGAACCTGTAGGGGGATTGAAATGCCAGTTGAGGTTCAGAGTTTCAGCCGAATTTTTCATTAATTCGAGCAGGTAACGATGCGCACCAACGAAGTTAGTACCATTGTCACTAAATATAGTACTACAGCGACCACGACGTGCTATAAATCGACGGAAGGCCGCTAGAAAAGCTTCTGAAGATAAATCAGAAGCGAGCTCTAAATGTAGAGCTTTCGTTGAGGAGCACACAAATAAGCATAAATAGGCCTTTTGAGATTTGCATCCTCGAGATTTACCAAGGGTTATGGAAAATGGACCACCATAGTCCACGCCAACACACGAGAAAGGTTTCAGTTGGTTGACACGGAGAGACGGTAAGTTTCCCATTATGGGAACAGATGATGAAGGGTTGACGCGAAAACATCTGTAACATTTCGATACAGTATGGCGTATGGCTCTTTTCACAGACAATATCCAGAATTGTTGTAATAAAAGATATTCTAAGGTTCGGGGACCTGGATGTAAATTTTCTCGGTGAAAATGTTCGATGATAAGTTGAGTGAGACGATGCTTTTGCGGTAGAAGAATAGGAAATTTCGCATCAAATGACAATTTGGAATTTACTAATCGACCGCCCACCCTAAGAATACCATGCTCATCGATAAATGGAGATAGTTTTCGTAATGGCTTAGAACAAACTGATTTTGTAGAGACCTTCAAGATATCATCTTTAAAATGTGTGCATTGAACGTGTTTGATGATAATATGAAATGCATGTTCTATCTCATTCAACGAAAGAGAACCAGTGGTTTTCTCCAGCATACGAGAATTATGTATAAAGCGTAAAACCCAAGCAACTTGTCGTTTAATTTTAATCAAGGAGGAAAGTCTGCCTATTATATAATCTAGGACATTTACTTCAACTGTGGTAGTCAAAGTGACAATTTTTTCTTCTCCAGTTACATCTATTACTTTTAGTATATCCGATGAAGGCCAATATTCATGAGATTGATGTAACCAAGGAGGACCTTCCCACCACAAATTATGCACAATGAGTTCGGAAGGTAAAAGTCCACGTGAAGCACAGTCAGCTGGATTATCTTCACCTGGAACAAATCGCCAGGAAAGAGGTGATGTTTTTTCTTGTATAAGGCTAATTCTATTTGCCACGAAGGTCTTGTAACCGTGAGAGCTAGATTTAATCCACCGAATAACAGTTTGCGAGTCTGACCAACAAAAAATATCAGAAAACTTTAGAACATTCTGATAAGTTTTACAAACATAGGCGACTAACCCAGCAAGCAATGTTGCCGCACACAGCTCTAAACGTGGTATCGATATCTGTCGCAAAGGTGCAACCCTTGTCTTTGATATCGAGATACACACTTTATATGAATTTTGTAATTCAAATCGAAAATAAACCATGGCGGCGTAGCCCTTCTGGGAAGCATCACAGAAGCCATGAAGTTGGCAGCCATTGTACTGATCTGGAACTATTCTACGAGGAATTTGTATGGAAGACAAATTCGGTAATTCAGATTGGTATCTACTCCACGAGCTGATAACTTCATCGGTAGGAGTTGCATCCCAATCTAAGCCCAGCGTCCAAATATATTGCATAAGACGCTTGGCGAAAAATATGACAGGTGCCAAAAAACCTAGCGGATCGAAAATCCGCGATAATTCTGACAGGACTGTACGTTTAGTACACTGTCTGTCAAATGGGCGAGTATGATAAGAGAATGAATCCAAATGAGGATTCCACTGCAGTCCAAGAATTTTTATAATGGGATCGTGATCAAATGAAAGAGGCATTTGTCGAAAATCTTCAGGAACGTTACCAAGCAAGGAAGGACTATTACTAGCCCATTTACGGAGTGGGAAGCCACCGCGTTCTAAACAACAGACCAATTCAGTCTGTAATAAAGTGGCCTTACTCAAATCATTCTCACCACTAATAATATCATCAACATAGACATCAGATTGTAAAGCCTGTGCCGCCAAAGGAAAATTTTGCCTTTCATCCATGGCTAGTTGTCGAATAGTTCTATTAGCCAAGTACGGTGAACTAGAAATACCATATACGACAGTATTTAGAGTGAACTCTTGAATAGGGTCAGCCTGAGAAAATCTCCAAAATATTCTTTGGTAATTTCGTTGAGAGGGGGTTAGCAATATTTGTCTAAACATTTGCCTCACATCTGCCGTGAATACAAACTTGTATATTCGGAAGGAGAGAAGAAGAGTGGCAATATCATTCTGCAATTTTGGACCCGTCAATAAAACATCATTTAATGATACACCTAAGTTTGATTTGGCTGAAGCATCAAAGACTACTCTTAGCTTTGTGCTGACAGCATCCGGTTTTTGGACACAATGATGAGGGATAAAGTACGACGAATTTGTATCTGTTAGCGGAACAGCTGGAGACATATGACCCGAATCAATATAATCTTTCATGAAATCTGAGTATTCCTGTTTTAGCTCAGGATTTTTACTTAATTGGCGTTCTAAATGATAGAACCGTCGTAATGCAGCAGAACGCGAGTCTCCAATTTGAGGATTTTGCATTTTAAATGGCAAAGAGACAACGTATCGACCAGAATCATCTCTAGTGACAGTGTCCCGGTAGATTTGTTCACACACCTGGTCATCTTGTGAAGCAAATTCAGGTTTTGGTGGTTCTTCTACTTCCCAAAACCTTCTAAGTGTTTCATCTAGAGAAGGATGTGTAACAGAAAGGTAAGAAGATACCGTTGATGGGTAGCCATTATCAATTTTACCCATCAATACCCAACCGAAAATGGTATTAAGGGCAATGGGTTCATTAACATTTCCCGTTAATTTACCATCTTTTAAAATCAGGGGGAACAAATCCGCGCCTAACAAAATATCTACTTCTCTGTTCACATTGAATTCTTCATCAGCCAATTTTAAATTCGTGATGAATGATATCTTTGTTTTGGAAATTGTTTGTTGTGGCATATTAGTGCAAATATTAGGTAACACAATAGCCTCAAAATGATAAGAGGGTTCGTCAAGACCTTTTGGTCTTATAGTACAACTCGTACGACCGTTACTCATTGAAGGTACTTGACCTATACCTTGAATGGTGGTTCTGAGTTTAGACCTATTAAGACCTAAGCGTTTCAAACATCTTTCAGTAATGAAATTTGTTTGACTCCCTGTATCGAGCAAAACTCTAGCAGATTGGGTGTCTCCATGCACATCAACAATGTCAACTTGAGCGGTTGACAAGAGAACCGTTGATGGAGAAATTGATGTACTACAGTTGCTCGTTAAGGCAGTGTTCACTTCCGGGATAGGCGGAAGCTCAGCTTGCTGAGACGATGCTATTGAAGCATGCTCAGTAGCCACACTGATAGATTCTGCTTCCGGTGTGATATTGTTACTCCCGAAATGAAGGAGCGTATGATGTCTTTTGTCACATAATCTACACGACGTGGATGGACAAGGTTGATTGAGATGCGTACGTAGACAATTTAAACACAGTTTATACTGTTTTGCAAGCAAATGTCTACTGTGAGGAGGTTTATTCAAGAACTGTGAACATTTGTTAATGACATGATTATTTTTACATAGGGGGCAATGTGAATTGATAGACGAGTTCATTTTGTTTGAGACAAGTGAAGTAGTAGCACACGATTTTTTATTATGATTTTTTGAAAACCAATCATTTGGTTTAAATGAGGAAGTTTTAGTAGAACTAGCCTGTACTGAATAACCAACTGATTCTAAGGCCTTGCATTGTTCTGTGAGAAATTGTTTCAATGAAACATAAGATGGGATTTCGACCTTCTCTGAACATGACTTTAACTCAAAACGTGTCTTCGTATTAATATCAAGTTTATCAAACAGAATATTGAATAATGGAAAATCCCAACTGTCAACAGGAAAATTGAGTGCCCTAAGGGCCGACACATTTTCTGTAAAAATATTAACCAATTTTCTAAGGCACTGAACAGTCTCTGTAGCCTTGGGAGCATCTCTGATTTGATTCCAATAGAAGGTAGCTAACAGTTTTTTGTCTTGATATCTGTCAACTAAAGTTTGGAAAGCTATTTCATAATTTTCATCAGCTAAAGTAACACCCTGTACTATATTGAGAGGTTCTTTTGCCAAATTTGTGATTAGGTATTCAAATTTTTCAATATTACTAAGTTGATCATTTGTGTGAACTAGCGTAGTGAATAATCCATAAAAATGTGGCCATGATTTAAAATCACCATCAAAACAAGGCAACTGCAATTTTGGTAATTTGCAGTTCCGAGTTTTCTGAGTTGAAATCATGTTTTCCTCGTTAGCTTTAATCCATTTTTGAATATCATGATTCACTGAGCTCACTGTATAATAATGTTCATCAGCCTCAGTCCTGATCAAATCTTCCTGATCCAACATTCCAGGATCAGATGAAATTGCCGCAACTATTGCATTGTGACTCTGTTCAAAATCATTGAATATATGATCTAATTTACTGCATCTAATTTTCAACTGAGTATGAAGAGTTGGGTCAGAGATAGCATTTTGAGCAAAATGAACAATTTCTTTGAGCCGTTTCAAGGCAATATTACGTGATGCGCGGTGAGCTGCTAGTTGTTCAGTCATTGTCAAAATAGTTGAGAATATTTCAATATATTTTCCAAACTAAAAATGACTGGTAAAAATGACAATTTATTTATGTGAAAAGGATCGCGACTAAAGTGGGCTATAATAAAATGTACACACCCTGTCGGTTATCAAAATATTCTGAATACCTGCTGGTGAAAATGTATGAAAAAACTATGAGCTATAAAGAGTTGTGAATGACTGCAAAAAAAGGTATAAAAACTCGTACAAGCACTGATAAATTGTACCCGGTTAAATACGTTTTTTAAAAGAAAAAAAAACAATGTGTAATCTGGTGGTTTTTAAATATTTCAGACTGATATTTGAAAATTACTTTTATTGTATGAAAGCTGGATGTAATATCCTTGGCTCGAATAGGACCATAATGTGCACGTATTAGACAAAACTCAAAAATAATTATAGGCCTTTCAGAAAACAAAATTGACTCACCATCAACCTCTGAACTGGTCGTTGCTGGGTACCCAGGTAGATCTTCTCTAGTTTTGAAAGGGCCAATGTTGTCTTGAGTGATTATGCACTTGTAAAAAACGGTAATGCGAACGACTTTACGTGAACGCGTGTTTCCACTTTTAATATCAAAAAAAAAAAAAAGGACTTCTTTCCATGCGAGCACGCTATCTAGCATCTGTCTCAGCCGAAGAGCCGCGCATGCGTGGAGAGATCAATGAAAATGAATTCTGAAAGGCATACTTACACGGTGGCACTAGTAACATTGTACCAAAATTATGAAAATAAAATAATTTATAATATAAAAATTCCCAAGAAGAATCAACAAAAAAGTAATGTATTATTCTGATTACATTGAAATTAAACTAATATTATACATTACGTGTCGACGAATTTTGATAAGCCCGTATTATACACACAATATAATATAAAATACAAACGAAATATGAAATAAAACTCAGTATCTGATAGGTCTTCCTGCTCATAGAAGAGAACATGAGGGAACATGAGAGAACATGAGGGATTCAGATGGAATTGGGGTTTCAAGTGAATCATTATGTTCATGCCACGTGCTCGCGTAGGTCTACAGTAGGCTAAGAAGTGTCCGCTGTAGGTAGTTCCACTATTATGTATTTATTGTTATGAAAGCATCAAAATCTCAAAAACTAAACAAGATATGGAAAAAAGTGTAGATAGAATATCGTTGGACTCGATCAGTTCTACAAAAAGTTATGAATAAAAATTTTTCATATTTCGAAAAAAAAAAATTGTGTCTGGACTTAGCCTAAAAAAATTCGTCGTGACTTGGGAATAGTTTCGTGTCGACGAATTTTGATAAGCCCGTATTATACACACAATATAATATAAAATACAAACGAAATATGAAATGAAATGATCTGATAGGTCTTTCTGCTCATTGAAGAGAACATGAGGGAACATGAGAGAACATGAGGGATTCAGATGGAATTGGGGTTTCGAGTGAATCATTATGTTCATGCCACGTGCTCGCGTAGGTCTACAGTAGCCTAAGAAGTGTCCGCTGTAGGTAGTTCCACTATTATGTATTTATTGTTCTGAAAGCATCAAAATCTCAAAAACTAAACAAGATATGGTAAAAAGTGTGGGAAGAATATCGTCGTACTCAATCAGGTCAACAAAAAGTTATTTGTGAAAATTTTGCATATCTCGAAAAAAAAAAAAATTGTGTCTGGACTTAGCCTAAAAAAATTCATCGTGACTTGGCGAATAGTTTCGTGTCGACGAATTTTGATAAGTCCGTATTAATATAATATAAAATAATAACGAAATATGAAATGAAACTAAGTATCTGATAGGTCTTCCTGCTCATTGAAGAGAACATGAGGGAACATGAGAGAACATGAGGGATTCAGATGGAATTGGGGTTTCAAGTGAATCATTATGTTCATGCCACGTGTTCGCGTAGGTCTACAGTAGCCTAAGAAGTGTCCGCTGTAGGTAGTTCCACTATTATGTATTTATTGTTATGAAAGCATCAAAATCTCAAAAACTAAACAAGATATGGTAAAAAGTGTGACAAGAATATCGTTGGACTCAATCAGGTCAACAAAAAGTTATTTGTGAAAATTTTTCATATCTTGAAAAAAAAAATTGTGTCTGGACTTAGCCTAAAAAAATTCGTCGTGACTTGGCGAATAGTTTCGTGTGGACGAATTTTAATAAGTCCGTATTATACCCACAATATAATATAAAATACAAACGAAATATGAAATAAAACTCAGTATCTGATAGGTCTTCCTGCTCATAGAAAAGAACATGAGGGAACATGAGAGAACATGAGGGATTCAGATGGAATTGGGGTTTCAAGTGAATCATTATGTTCATGCCACGTGCTCGCGTAGGTCTACAGTAGGCTAAGAAGTGTCCGCTGTAGGTAGTTCCACTATTATGTATTTATTGTTATGAAAGCATCAAAATCTCAAAAACTAAACAAGATATGGAAAAAAGTGTAGATAGAATATCGTTGGACTCGATCAGTTCTACAAAAAGTTATGAATATAAATTTTTCATATTCCGAAAAAAAAAAAATGTGTCCAGACTTAGCCTAAAAGAATTCGTCGAGACATGGCGATAATTTTCGTTTCGAAGAATTTGAATAAGTCCGTATTATACACACAATATAATGTAAAATGTGAAAGGTCTTCCTGCTCTTAGAAGAGATCATAGGCATTTTTCTCATGAGGGATTCGATGGAATTGGGGTTTCAAGTGAATCATTATGTTCATGCCACGTGCTCGTAGAGGTCTACAGTAGGCTATGTAGTGTCCGCTGTAGTTGGTTCTACTATTAAGTAATTATTGTTATCAAAATCTCAAAAACTAAACAAGATATGGAAAAAAGTGTAGGAAGAATATCGTTGGACTCAATCAGGTCAACAAAAAGTTATTGGTGAAAGTTTTTCATATCTCGAAAAATAAAATTTTGCTGGACTTGGCCTAAAAAAATTCGTCGTGACTTGGCGAATAGTTTCGTGTCGACGAATTTTGATAAGCCCGTATTATACACACAATATAATATAAAATACAAACGAAATATGAAATGAAACTAAGTATCTGATAGGTCTTCCTGCTCATAGAAGAGAACATGAGGGAACATGAGAGAACATGAGGGATTCAGATGGAATTGGGGTTTCGAGTGAATCATTATGTTCATGCCACGTGCTCGCGTAGGTCTACAGTAGGCTAAGAAGTGTCCGCTGTAGGTAGTTCCACTATTATGTATTTATTGTTATGAAAGCATCAAAATCTCAAAAACTAAACAAGATATGGAAAAAAGTGTAGATAGAATATCGTTGGACTCGATCAGTTCTACAAAAAGTTATGAATACAAATTTTTCATATTCCGAAAAAAAAAAAATGTGTCCAGACTTAGCCTAAAAGAATTCGTCGAGACATGGCGATAATTTTCGTTTCGAAGAATTTGAATAAGTCCGTATTATACACACAATATAATGTAAAATGTGAAAGGTCTTCCTGCTCTTAGAAGAGATCATAGGCATTTTTCTCATGAGGGATTCGATGGAATTGGGGTTTCAAGTGAATCATTATGTTCATGCCACGTGCTCGTAGAGGTCTACAGTAGGCTATGTAGTGTCCGCTGTAGTTGGTTCTACTATTAAGTAATTATTGTTATCAAAATCTCAAAAACTAAACAAGATATGGAAAAAAGTGTAGGAAGAATATCGTTGGACTCAATCAGGTCAACAAAAAGTTATTGGTGAAAGTTTTTCATATCTCGAAAAATAAAATTTTGCTGGACTTGGCCTAAAAAAATTCGTCGTGACTTGGCGAATAGTTTCGTGTCGACGAATTTTGATAAGCCCGTATTATACACACAATATAATATAAAATACAAACGAAATATGAAATGAAACTAAGTATCTGATAGGTCTTCCTGCTCATAGAAGAGAACATGAGGGAACATGAGAGAACATGAGGGATTCAGATGGAATTGGGGTTTCGAGTGAATCATTATGTTCATGCCACGTGCTCGCGTAGGTCTACAGTAGGCTAAGAAGTGTCCGCTGTAGGTAGTTCCACTATTATGTATTTATTGTTATGAAAGCATCAAAATCTCAAAAACTAAACAAGATATGGAAAAAAGTGTAGATAGAATATCGTTGGACTCGATCAGTTCTACAAAAAGTTATGAATAAAAATTTTTCATATTTCGAAAAAAAAAAATTGTGTCTGGACTTAGCCTAAAAAAATTCGTCGTGACTTGGCGAATAGTTTCGTGTCGACGAATTTTGATAAGCCCGTATTATACACACAATATAATATAAAATACAAACGAAATATGAAATGAAACTAAGTATCTGATAGGTCTTCCTGCTCATTGAAGAGAACATGAGGGAACATGAGAGAACATGAGGAATTCAGATGGAATTGGGGTTTCGAGTAAATCATTATGTTCATGCCACGTGCTCGCGTAGGTCTACAGTAGGCTAAGAAGTGTCCGCTGTAGGTAGTTCCACTATTATGTATTTATTGTTATGAAAGCATCAAAATCTCAAAAACTAAACAAGATATGGAAAAAAGTGTAGATAGAATATCGTTGGACTCGATCAGTTCTACAAAAAGTTATGAATAAGATTTTTTCATATTTCGAAAAAAAAAAAAATTGTGTCTGGACTTAGCCTAAAAAAATTCGTCGTGACTTGGCGAATAGTTTCGTGTCGACGAATTTTGATAAGCCCGTATTATACACACAATATAATATAAAATACAAACGAAATATGAAATAAAACTCAGTATCTGATAGGTCTTCCTGCTCATTGAAGAGAACATGAGGGAACATGAGAGAACATGAGGGATTCAGATGGAATTGGGGTTTCGAGTGAATTATTATGTTCATGCCACGTGCTCGCGTAGGTCCACAGTAGGCTAAGAAGTGTCTGCTGTAGGTAGTTCCACTATTATGTATTTATTGTTATGAAAGCATCAAAATCTCAAAAACTAAACAAGATATGGAAAAAAGTGTAGATAGAATATCGTTGGACTCGATCAGGTCAACAGAAAGTTATGGGTGAAAATTTTTCATATTTCGAAAAAAAAAAACTGTGTCCAGACTTAGCCTAAAAGAATTCGTCGAGACATGGCGATAATTTTCGTTTCGAAGAATTTGAATAAGTCCGTATTATACACACAATATAATGTAAAATGTGAAAGGTCTTCCTGCTCTTAGAAGAGATCATAGGCATTTTGCTCATGAGGGATTCGATGGAATTGGGGTTTCAAGTGAATTATTATGTTCATGCCACGTGCTCGCGTAAGTCTACAGTAGGCTAAGAAGAGTCCGCTGTAGGTAGTTCCACTATTATGTATTTATTGTTATGAAAGCATCAAAATCTCAAAAACTAAACAAGATATGGTAAAAAGTGTGGGAAGAATATCGTTGGACTCAATCAGGTCAACAAAAAGTTATTGGTGAAAATTTTTCATATCTCGAAAAATAAAATTTTGCTGGACTTGGCCTAAAAAATTTGTCGAGGCTTGGCGATAATTTTCGTTTCGACGAATTTGAATAAGTCCTCATTATACACACAATATAATGTTAAATACAAACGAAATAGCTCAGTATAATCTGAAAGGTCTTTCTGCTCTTAGAAGAGATCATAGGCATTTGGCTCATGACGGATTCGATGGAATTGGGGTTTCAAGTGACTCATTATGTTCATGCCACGTGCTCGCGTAGGTCCACAGTAGGCTAAGAAGTGTCTGCTGTAGGTAGTTCCACTATTATATATTTATTGTTATGAAAGCATCAAAATCTCAAAAACTAAACAAGATATGGAAAAAAGTGTAGATAGAATATCGTTGGACTCGATCAGTTCTACAAAAAGTTATGGGTGAAAATTTTTCATATTTCGAAAAAAAAAACTGTGTCCAGACTTAGCCTAAAATAATTCGTCGAGACATGGCGATAATTTTCGTTTCGAAGAATTTGAATAAGTCCGTATTATACACACAATATAATGTAAAATGTGAAAGGTCTTCCTGCTCTTAGAAGAGATCATAGGCATTTTGCTCATGAGGGATTCGATGGAATTGGGGTTTCAAGTGAATTATTATGTTCATGCCACGTGCTCGCGTAAGTCTACAGTAGGCTAAGAAGTGTCCGCTGTAGGTAGTTCCACTATTATGTATTTATTGTTATGAAAGCATCAAAATCTCAAAAACTAAACAAGATATGGTAAAAAGTGTGGGAAGAATATCGTTGGACTCAATCAGGTCAACAAAAAGTTATTGGTGAAAATTTTTCATATCTCGAAAAATAAAATTTTGCTGGACTTGGCTTAAAAAATTTGTCGAGGCTTGGCGATAATTTTCGTTTCGACGAATTTGAATAAGTCCTCATTATACACACAATATAATGTTAAATACAAACGAAATAGCTCAGTATAATCTGAAAGGTCTTTCTGCTCTTAGAAGAGATCATAGGCATTTGGCTCATGAGGGATTCGATGGAATTGGGGTTTCAAGTGACTCATTATGTTCATGCCACGTGCTCGAGGAGGTCTACAGTAGGCTATGTAGTGTCCGCTGTATGTGGTTCCACTATTAAGTAATTATTGTTATGAAAGCATCAAAATCTCAAAAACTAAACAAGATATGGTAAAAAGTGTGGGCAGAATATCGTCGGACTCAATCAGGTCAACAAAAATTTATTTGTGAAAATTTTTCATATCTCGAAAAAAAAAAATTGTGTCTGGACTTAGCCTAAAAAAATTCGTCGTGACTTGGCGAATAGTTTCGTGTCGACGAATTTTGATAAGCCCGTATTATACACACAATATAATATAAAATACAAACGAAATATGAAATGAAACTAAGTATCTGATAGGTTTCCTGCTCATTGAAGAGAACATGAGGGAACATGAGAGAACATGAGGGATTCAGATGGAATTGGGGTTTCGAGTGAATCATTATGTTCATGCCACGTGCTCGCGTAGGTCCACAGTAGGCTAAGAAGTGTCCGCTGTAGGTAGTTCCACTATTATGTATTTATTTTTATGAAAGCATCAAAATCCCAAAAACTAAACAAGATATGGTAAAAAGTGTGGGAAGAATATCGTTGGACTCAATCAGGTCAACAAAAAGTTATTTTTGAAAATTTTTCATATCTTGAAAAAAAAAAAATTGTGTCTGGACTTAGCCTAAAAAAATTCTTCGTGACTTGGCGAATAGTTTCGTGTGGACGAATTTTAATAAGTCCGTATTATACACACAATATAATATAAAATACAAACGAAATATGAAATAAAACTCAGTATCTGATAGGTCTTCCTGCTCATAGAAGAGAACATGAGGGAACATGAGAGAACATGAGGGATTCAGATGGAATTGGGGTTTCAAGTGAATCATTATGTTCATGCCACGTGCTCGAGGAGGTCTACAGTAGGCTATGTAGTGTCCGCTGTAGGTAGTTCCACTATTAGGTAATTATTGTTATGAAAGCATCAAAATCTCAAAAACTAAACAAGATATGGTAAAAAGTGTGGGAAGAATATCGTTGGACTCAATCAGGTCAACAAAAAGTTATTTGTGAAAATTTTTCATATCTTGAAAAAAAAAAATTGTGTCTGGACTTAGCCTAAAAAAATTCGTCGTGACTTGGCGAATAGTTTCGTGTCGACGAATTTTGATAAGTCCGTATTAATATAATATAAAATAAAAACGAAATATGAAATGAAACTAAGTATCTGATAGGTCTTCCTGCTCATAGAAGAGAACATGAGGGAACATGAGAGAACATGAGGGATTCAGATGGAAATGGGGTTTCAAGTGAATCACTATGTTCATGCCACGTGCTCGCGTAGGTCTACAGTAGGCTAAGAAGTGTCCGCTGTAGGTAGTTCCACTATTATGTATTTATTGTTATGAAAGCATCAAAATCTCAAAAACTAAACAAGATATGGAAAAAAGTGTAGATAGAATATCGTTGGACTCGATCAGTTCTACAAAAAGTTATGAATAAAAATTTTTCATATTTCGAAAAAAAAAAAAACTGTGTCCAGACTTAGCCTAAAAGAATTCGTCGAGACATGGCGATAATTTTCGTTTCGAAGAATTTGAATAAGTCCGTATTATACACACAATATAATGTAAAATGTGAAAGGTCTTCCTGCTCTTTGAAGAGATCATAGGCATTTTGCTCATGAGGGTTTCGATGGAATTGGGGTTTCAAGTGAATTATTATGTTCATGCCACGTGCTCGCGTAGGTCTACAGTAGGCTAAGAAGTGTCCGCTGTAGGTAGTTCCACTATTATGTATTTATTGTTATGAAAGCATCAAAATCTCAAAAACTAAACAAGATATGGAAAAAAGTGTAGATAGAATATCGTTGGACTCGATCAGTTCTACAAAAAGTTATGAATAAAAATTTTTCATATTCCGAAAAAAAAAAAAACTGTGTCCAGACTCAGCCTAAAAGAATTCGTCGAGACATGGCGATTATTTTCGTTTCGAAGAATTTGAATAAGTCCGTATTATACACACAATATAATGTAAAATGTGAAAGGTCTTCCTGCTCTTAGAAGAGATCATAGGCATTTTTCTCATGAGGGATTCGATGGAATTGGGGTTTCAAGTGACTCATTATCATCATGCCACGTGCTCGAGGAGGTCTACAGTAGGCTATGTAGTGTCCGCTGTAGGTGGTTCCACTATTAAGTAATTATTGTTATGAAAGCATCAAAATCTCAAAAACTAAACAAGATATGGTAAAAAGTGTGGAAAGAATATCGTCGGACTCAATCAGGTCAACAAAAAGTTATTCGTGAAAATTTTTCATATCTTGAAAAAAAAAATTGTGTCTGGACTTATCCTAAAAAAATTCGTCGTGACTTGGCGAATAGTTTCGTGTCGACGAATTTTGATAAGTGTGTATTAATATAATATAAAATAAAAACGAAATATGAAATGAAACTAAGTATCTGATAGGTCTTCCTGCTCATTGAAGAGAACATGAGGGAACATGAGAGAACATGAGGGATTCAGATGGAATTGGGGTTTCGAGTGAATCATTATGTTCATGCCACGTGCTCGCGTAGGTCTACAGTAGCCTAAGAAGTGTCCGTTGTAGGTAGTTCCACTATTATGTATTTATTGTTATGAAAGCATCAAAATCTCAAAAACTAAACAAGATATGGAAAAAAGTGTAGATAGAATATCGTTGGACTCGATCAGTTCTACAAAAAGTTATGAATAAAAATTTTTCATATTCCGAAAAAAAAAAAACTATGTCCAGACTTAGCCTAAAAGAATTCGTCGAGACATGGCGATAATTTTCGTTTCGAAGAATTTGAATAAGTCCGTATTATACACACAATATAATGTAAAATGTGAAAGGTCTTCCTGCTCTTAGAAGAGATCATAGGCATTTTGCTCATGAGGGATTCGATGGAATTGGGGTTACAAGTGAATTATTATGTTCATGCCACGTGCTCGCGTAAGTCTACAGTAGGCTAAGAAGTGTCCGCAATAGGTAGTTCCACTATTATGTATTTATTTTTATGAAAGCATCAAAATCTCAAAAACTAAACAAGATATGGTAAAAAGTGTGGGAAGAATATCGTTGGACTCAATCAGGTCAACAAAAAGTTATTGGTGAAAATTTTTCATATCTTGAAAAATAAAATTTTGCTGGACTTGGCCTAAAAAAATTTGTTGAGGCTTGGCTATAATTTTCGTTTCGACGAATTTGAATAAGTTCTCATTATACACACAATATGATGTTAAATACAAACGAAATAGCTCAGTATAATCTGAAAGGTCTTTTTGCTCTTAGAAGAGATCATAGGCATTTGGCTCATGACGGATTCGATGGAATTGGGGTTTCAAGTGACTCATTATTTTCATGCCACGTGCTCGCGTAGGTCCACAGTAGGCTAAGAAGTGTCTGCTGTAGGTAGTTCCACTATTATGTATTTATTGTTATGAAAGCATCAAAATCTCAAAAACTAAACAAGATATGGAAAAAAGTGTAGATAGAATATCGTTGGACTCGATCAGTTCTACAAAAAGTTATGGGTGAAAATTTTTCATATTTCGAAAAAAAAAACTGTGTCCAGACTTAGCCTAAAAGAATTCGTCGAGACATGGCGATAATTTTCGTTTCGAAGAATTTGAATAAGTACGTATTATACACACAATATAATGTAAAATGTGAAGGTCTTCCTGCTCTTAGAAGAGATCATAGGCATTTTGCTCATGATGGATTCGATGGAATTGGAGTTTCAAGTGAATTATTATGTTCATCCCACGTGCTCGCGTAAGTCTACAGTAGGCTAAGAAGTGTCCGCTGTAGGTAGTTCCACTATTATGTATTTATTGTTATGAAAGCATCAAAATCTCAAAAACTAAACAAGATATGGTAAAAAGTGTGGGAAGAATATCGTTGGACTCAATCAAGTCAACAAAAAGTTATTGGTGAAAATTTTTCATATCTCGAAAAATAAAATTTTGCTGGACTTGGCCTAAAAAATTTGTCGAGGCTTGGCGATAATTTTCGTTTCGACGAATTTGAATAAGTCCTCATCATACACACAATATAATGTTAAATACAAACGAAATAGCTCAGTATAATCTGAAAGGTCTTTCTGCTCTTAGAAGAGATCATAGGCATTTGGCTCATGAGGGATTCGATGGAATTGGGGTTTCAAGTGACTCATTATGTTCATGCCACGTGCTCCAGGAGGTCTACAGTAGGCTATGTAGTGTCCGCTGTATGTGGTTCCACTATTAAGTAATTATTGTTATGAAAGCATCAAAATCTCAAAAACTAAACAAGATATGGTAAAAAGTGTGGGCAGAATATCGTCGGACTCAATCAGGTCAACAAAAAGTTATTTGTGAAAATTTTTCATATCTCGAAAAAAAAAAAATTGTGTCTGGACTTAGCCTAAAAAAATTCGTCGTGACTTGGCGAATAGTTTCGTGTCGACGAATTTTGATAAGCCCGTATTATACACACAATATAATATAAAATACAAACGAAATATGAAATGAAACTAAGTATCTGATAGGTCTTCCTGCTCATTGAAGAGAACATGAGGGAACATGAGAGAACATGAGGGATTCAGATGGAATTGGGGTTTCGAGTGAATCATTATGTTCATGCCACGTGCTCGCGTAGGTCCACAGTAGGCTAAGAAGTGTCCGCTGTAAGTAGTTCCACTATTATGTATTTATTTTTATGAAAGCATCAAAATCTCAAAAACTAAACAAGATATGGTAAAAAGTGTGGGAAGAATATCGTTGGACTCAATCAGGTCAACAAAAAGTTATTTGTGAAAATTTTTCATATCTTGAAAAAAAAAATTGTGTCTGGACTTAGCCTAAAAAAATTCGTCGTGACTTGGCGAATAGTTTCGTGTGGACGAATTTTAATAAGTCCGTATTATACACACAATATAATATAAAATACAAACGATATATGAAATAAAACTCAGTATCTGATAGGTCTTCCTGCTCATAGAAGAGAACATGAGGGAACATGAGAGAACATGAGGGATTCAGATGGAATTGGGGTTTCAAGTGAATCACTATGTTCATGCCACGTGCTCGCGTAGGTCTACAGTAGGCTAAGAAGTGTCCGCTGTAGGTAGTTCCACTATCAAAATCTCAAAAACTAAACAAGATATGGAAAAAAGTGTAGATAGAATATCGTTGGACTCGATCAGTTCTACAAAAAGTTATGAATAAAAATTTTTCATATTCCGAAAAAAAAAAAAACTGTGTCCAGACTCAGCCTAAAAGAATTCGTCGAGACATGGCGATTATTTTCGTTTCGAAGAATTTGAATAAGTCCGTATTATACACACAATATAATGTAAAATGTGAAAGGTCTTCCTGCTCTTAGAAGAGATCATAGGCATTTTTCTCATGAGGGATTCGATGGAATTGGGGTTTCAAGTGACTCATTATCATCATGCCACGTGCTCGAGGAGGTCTACAGTAGGCTATGTAGTGTCCGCTGTAGGTGGTTCCACTATTAAGTAATTATTGTTATGAAAGCATCAAAATCTCAAAAACTAAACAAGATATGGTAAAAAGTGTGGAAAGAATATCGTCGGACTCAATCAGGTCAACAAAAAGTTATTCGTGAAAATTTTTCATATCTTGAAAAAAAAAATTGTGTCTGGACTTATCCTAAAAAAATTCGTCGTGACTTGGCGAATAGTTTCGTGTCGACGAATTTTGATAAGTGTGTATTAATATAATATAAAATAAAAACGAAATATGAAATGAAACTAAGTATCTGATAGGTCTTCCTGCTCATTGAAGAGAACATGAGGGAACATGAGAGAACATGAGGGATTCAGATGGAATTGGGGTTTCGAGTGAATCATTATGTTCATGCCACGTGCTCGCGTAGGTCTACAGTAGCCTAAGAAGTGTCCGTTGTAGGTAGTTCCACTATTATGTATTTATTGTTATGAAAGCATCAAAATCTCAAAAACTAAACAAGATATGGAAAAAAGTGTAGATAGAATATCGTTGGACTCGATCAGTTCTACAAAAAGTTATGAATAAAAATTTTTCATATTCCGAAAAAAAAAAAACTATGTCCAGACTTAGCCTAAAAGAATTCGTCGAGACATGGCGATAATTTTCGTTTCGAAGAATTTGAATAAGTCCGTATTATACACACAATATAATGTAAAATGTGAAAGGTCTTCCTGCTCTTAGAAGAGATCATAGGCATTTTGCTCATGAGGGATTCGATGGAATTGGGGTTACAAGTGAATTATTATGTTCATGCCACGTGCTCGCGTAAGTCTACAGTAGGCTAAGAAGTGTCCGCAATAGGTAGTTCCACTATTATGTATTTATTTTTATGAAAGCATCAAAATCTCAAAAACTAAACAAGATATGGTAAAAAGTGTGGGAAGAATATCGTTGGACTCAATCAGGTCAACAAAAAGTTATTGGTGAAAATTTTTCATATCTTGAAAAATAAAATTTTGCTGGACTTGGCCTAAAAAAATTTGTTGAGGCTTGGCTATAATTTTCGTTTCGACGAATTTGAATAAGTTCTCATTATACACACAATATAATGTTAAATACAAACGAAATAGCTCAGTATAATCTGAAAGGTCTTTTTGCTCTTAGAAGAGATCATAGGCATTTGGCTCATGACGGATTCGATGGAATTGGGGTTTCAAGTGACTCATTATTTTCATGCCACGTGCTCGCGTAGGTCCACAGTAGGCTAAGAAGTGTCTGCTGTAGGTAGTTCCACTATTATGTATTTATTGTTATGAAAGCATCAAAATCTCAAAAACTAAACAAGATATGGAAAAAAGTGTAGATAGAATATCGTTGGACTCGATCAGTTCTACAAAAAGTTATGGGTGAAAATTTTTCATATTTCGAAAAAAAAAACTGTGTCCAGACTTAGCCTAAAAGAATTCGTCGAGACATGGCGATAATTTTCGTTTCGAAGAATTTGAATAAGTACGTATTATACACACAATATAATGTAAAATGTGAAGGTCTTCCTGCTCTTAGAAGAGATCATAGGCATTTTGCTCATGATGGATTCGATGGAATTGGAGTTTCAAGTGAATTATTATGTTCATCCCACGTGCTCGCGTAAGTCTACAGTAGGCTAAGAAGTGTCCGCTGTAGGTAGTTCCACTATTATGTATTTATTGTTATGAAAGCATCAAAATCTCAAAAACTAAACAAGATATGGTAAAAAGTGTGGGAAGAATATCGTTGGACTCAATCAAGTCAACAAAAAGTTATTGGTGAAAATTTTTCATATCTCGAAAAATAAAATTTTGCTGGACTTGGCCTAAAAAATTTGTCGAGGCTTGGCGATAATTTTCGTTTCGACGAATTTGAATAAGTCCTCATCATACACACAATATAATGTTAAATACAAACGAAATAGCTCAGTATAATCTGAAAGGTCTTTCTGCTCTTAGAAGAGATCATAGGCATTTTGCTCATGAGGGATTCGATGGAATTGGGGTTTCAAGTGACTCATTATGTTCATGCCACGTGCTCGAGGAGGTCTACAGCAGGCTATGTAGTGTCCGCTGTAGGTGGTTCCACTATTAAGTAATTATTGTTATGAAAGCATCAAAATCTCAAAAATTAAACAAGATATGGTAAAAAGTGTGGGAAGAATATCGTCGGACTCAATCAGGTCAACAAAAAGTTATTTGTGAAAATTTTTCATATCTCTAAAAAAAAAATTGTGTCTGGACTTAGCCTAAAAAAATTCGTCGTGACTTGGCGAATAGTTTCGTGTCGACGAATTTTGATAAGTCCGTATTATACACACAATATAATATAAAATACAAACGAAATATGAAATGAAACTAAGTATCTGGTCTTCCTGCTCATTGAAGAGAACATGAGGGAACATGAGAGAACATGAGGGATTCAGATGGAATTGGGGTTTCGAGTGAATCATTATGTTCATGCCACGTGCTCGCGTAGGTCTACAGTAGCCTAAGAAGTGTCCGCTGTAGGTAGTTCCACTATTATGTATTTATTGTTATGAAAGCATCAAAATCTCAAAAACTAAACAAGATATGGTAAAAAGTGTGGGAAGAATATCGTTGGACTCAATCAGGTCAACAAAAAGTTATGGGTGAAAATTTTTCATATCTCGAAAAATAAAATTTTGCTGGACTTGGCCTAAAAAAATTTGTCGAGGCTTGGCGATAAGTTTCGTTTCGACGAATTTGAATAAGTCCTTATTATACACACAATATAATGTTGAATACAAACGAAATAGCTCAGTATAATCTGAAAGGTCTTTCTGCTCTTAGAAGAGATCATAGGCATTTGGCTCATGAGGGATTCGATGGAATTGGGGTTTCAAGTGACTCATTATGTTCATGCCACGTGCTCGAGGAGATCTACAGTAGGCTATGTAGTGTCCGCTGTAGGTGGTTCCACTATTAAGTAATTATTGTTATGAAAGCATCAAAATCTCAAAAACTAAACAAGATATGGTAAAAAGTGTGGGAAGAATATCGTCGGACTCAATCAGGTCAAAAAAAAGTTATTTGTGAACATTTTTCATATCTCGAAAAAAAAAAAAAATGTGTCTGGAGTTAGCCTATAAAAATTCGTCGTGACTTGGCGAATAGTTTCGTGTCGACGAATTTTGATAAGCCCGTATTATACACACAATATAATATAAAATACAAACGAAATCTGAAATGAAACTAAGTATCTGATAGGTCTTCCTGCTCATTGATGAGAACATGAGGGAACATGAGAGAACATGAGGGATTCAGATGGAATTGGGGTTTCGAGTGAATCATTATGTTCATGCCACGTGCTCGCGTAGGTCCACAGTAGGCTAAGAAGTGTCCGCTGTAGGTAGTTCCACTATTATGTATTTATTTTTATGAAAGCATCAAAATCTCAAAAACTAAACAAGATATGGTAAAAAGTGCGGGAAGAATATCGTTGAACTCAATCAGGTCAACAAAAAGTTAATTGTGAACATTTTTCATATCTTGAAAAAAAAAAATTGTGTCTGGACTTAGCCTAAAAAAATTCATCGTGACTTGGCGAATAGTTTCGTGTGGACGAATTTTAATAAGTCCGTATTATACACACAATATAATATAAAATACAAACGAAATATGAAATAAAACTTTGTATCTGATAGGTCTTCCTGCTCATAGAAGAGAACATGAGGGAACATGAGAGAACATGAGGGATTCAGATGGAATTGGGGTTTCGAGTGAATCATTATGTTCATGCCACGTGCTCGCGTAGGTCTACAGTAGCCTAAGAAGTGTCCGCTGTAGGTAGTTCCACTATTATGTATTTATTGTTATGAAAGCATCAAAATCTCAAAAACTAAACAAGATATGGTAAAAAGTGTGGGAAGAATATCGTCGGACTCAATCAGGTCAACAAAAAGTTATTTGTGAACATTTTTCATATCTCGAAAAAAAAAAAAAATTGTGTCTGGAGTTAGCCTATAAAAATTCGTCGTGACTTGGCGAATAGTTTCGTGTCGACGAATTTTGATAAGCCCGTATTATACACACAATATAATATAAAATACAAACGAAATATGAAATGAAACTAAGTATCTGATAGGTTTCCTGCTCATTGAAGAGAACATGAGGGAACATGAGAGAACATGAGGGATTCAGATGGAATTGGGGTTTCGAGTGAATCATTATGTTCATGCCACGTGCTCGCGTAGGTCCACAGTAGGCTATGTAGTGTCCGCTGTAGGTGGTTCCACTATTAAGTAATTATTGTTATGAAAGCATCAAAATCTCAAAAACTAAACAAGATATGGTAAAAAGTGTGGGAAGAATATCGTCGGACTCAATCAAGTCAACAAAAAGTTATTTGTGAACATTTTTCATATCTCGAAAAAAAAAAAATTGTGTCTGGAGTTAGCCTATAAAAATTCGTCGTGACTTGGCGAATAGTTTCGTGTCGACGAATTTTGATAAGCCCGTATTATACACACAATATAATATAAAATACAAACGAAATATGAAATGAAACTAAGTATCTGATAGGTCTTCCTGCTCATTGAAGAGAACATGAGGGATTCAGATGGAATTGGGGTTTCGAGTGAATCATTATGTTCATGCCACGTGCTCGCGTAGGTCTACAGTAGCCTAAGAAGTGTCCGCTGTAGGTAGTTCCACTATTATGTATTTATTGTTATGAAAGCATCAAAATCTCAAAAACTAAACAAGATATGGTAAAAAAAGTGGGAAGAATATCGTTGGACTCAATCAGGTCAACAAAAAGTTATTGGTGAAAATTTTTCATATCTCGAAAAATAAAATTTTGCTGGACTTGGCCTAAAAAAATTTGTCGAGGCTTGGCGATAAGTTTCGTTTCGACGAATTTGAATAAGTCCTTATTATACACACAATATAATGTTAAATACAAACGAAATAGCTCAGTATAATCTGAAAGGTCTTTCTGCTCTTAGAAGAGATCATAGGCATTTGGCTCATGAGGGATTCGATGGAATTGGGGTTTCAAGTGACTCATTATGTTCATGCCACGTGCTCGAGGAGATCTACGGTAGGCTATGTAGTGTCCGCTGTAGGTGGTTCCACTATTAAGTAATTATTGTTATGAAAGCATCACAATCTCAAAAGCTAAACAAGATATGTTAAAAAGTGTGGGAAGAATATCGTTGGACTCAATCAGGTCAACAAAAAGTTATTTGTGAAAATTTTTCATATCTTGAAAAAAAAAAATTGTGTCTGGACGCGAGATTTTTTAAAGAAGTGAAAATACGTCTAAACAAAAAAGTTCGCGTTAGAAGCGCACACTTTTTGAATTTTCAATTTTTTAAAACTTAGCCTAAAAAAATTCGTCGTGACTTGGCGAATAGTTTCGTGTCGACGAATTTTGATAAGTCCGTATTAATATAATATAAAATAAAAACGAAATATGAAATGAAACTAAGCATCTGATAGGTCTTCCTACTCATAGAAGAGAACATGAGGGAACATGAGAGAACATGAGGGATTCAGATGGAAATGGGGTTTCAAGTGAATCATTATGTTCATGCCACGTGCTCGCGTAGGTCTATAGTAGGCTAAGAAGTGTCCGCTGTAGGTAGTTCCACTATTATGTATTTATTGTTATGAAAGCATCAAAATCTCAAAAACTAAACAAGATATGGAAAAATGTGTAGATAGAATATCGTTGGACTCGATCAGTTCTACAAAAAGTTATGGGTGAAAATTTTTCATATTTCAAAAAAAAAAAACTGTGTCCAGACTTAGCCTAAAAGAATTCGTCGAGACATGGCGATAATTTTCGTTTCGAAGAATTTGAATAAGTCCGTATTATACACACAATATAATGTAAAATGTGAAAGGTCTTCCTGCTCTTAGAAGAGATCATAGGCATTTTGCTCATGAGGGATTCGATGGAATTGGGGTTTCAAGTGAATTATTATGTTCATGCCACGTACTCGCGTAAGTCTACAGTAGGCTAAGAAGTGTCCGCTGTAGGTAGTTCCACTATTATAGTAGATAAGAAATGAGAGAGCTTTTGGATTCAAGGTCAAAACCTATGAGAGAGCTTTTGGATTCAAGGTCAAAACCTATGAGAGAGCTTTTGGATTCAAGGTCAAACCCTATGAGAGAGCAAAAGGATTCAAGTTCAAAGGTCACAGTGCACGTGTGAGATTTCCTGGAATTTGATAACGTCCGGTTACATGTCTACACAGCGAAATTCGATACGGGTTCAGTGACCTTCAACAAGTGCACGTGTGAGATTACCTGGAATTTGTTGACATCCGGTTACATGTCTACACAGCGAAATTCGATACGGGTTCAGTGACCTTCAATAAATGCACGTGTGAGATTACCTGGAATTTGCTGACTATCGATTACAAACAAGTCTCAACAAGTTGGAGAAATTTAATAAGGGTTCAGTGACCGTTTTCAAGGTCAATACATGGTTGTCAGATATCCAGAATATTAATTCAAAATAAAGTTAAACTGAAATATTCCCCCACTATAATTGAAAATATATATAAACCGAGAACGATATCACACACCAGACATTCCATTATCATAATGAGTATTACCGAGTTCAAATTCAACTTGTCATCAAGTGATTATTTCTGTAAAGAAAAATCAAAAGTAGTGTTGAGTGAAAGAAAATTCCCATTAAACAAATCTAAAAGTAAATTTGTTGTTGTGAATCTTTCATATGATTTGAATTTCACTCCATGTATTGAAATTGCCGGAAATAAGGGAGATCGAGTGATTTTCACAGAGCATGAGTGGAAAAAGTTCTTCACATACCAAGGAATCATTACCAATTATTTTTACTCATCCGATGAAGTAGAAGTTATTGAAGACGATAGATTCACCATTGAGTTCAGTCAATTTACAAACGGAAAAGTAGTTAAAATAAAAAAAGATTACTCCTCAGTATACTTGGGGTTTGAAACAGTCTGCAAGCTATGGGAACTCCAACCCTTAATTGAATATAGGGTAGATATTTTGAAAAGACAGCATTATGGACAATATTTCCAAGTTTTGAAAAACGGACTCTGTAAGCTGAGCGGTGATCTGTTGCAAAATGCTTTAGATTTGCTCCAGCCAGAAGTGAATCGCAATAGTGAAAATATAAGTCTAACTCTGGAATTCATCCATCTTTACCCGGAAGTTTTCAGAACTGAATTGTCTGATAAACCATGAATAAGGCGGTGACAATTGATGAGAGTCAAAACAAAACTGTTTATATGTACACATGGAAATTTGCTTACAAGGATTGTCGGAAAATGTATTGGATGTATGCAGCAATCGATAGAATGCGCTTCAAGAAGCGAATATCAGAAACCTCGAGGATCGTCGCCCCCATTTTGGATTCAACACATAGAGAAATAATATTCAATAGTAGATTTTGTGATTGATTTGTAATTTTATATTAATAAAACTTTTATGTGAATATTATATGGTTTTATTTGAAAAAGTATCATACAAAATCATTTTTCGATATCCACGAATTATATTTATTGCTTAAACCTAACCATTTGATGTACAATTTGTCTCCTTTTTTTCTTAAAATTTTTTCAACCAGAAACACATCAGGATGTTTAACTCTTTGAAGTTCTTCTCCATAAAATCCGCCTTGTATGTCAACATTATCTTGATCTTTAAGAAAATATACTGCAGGATTCGACTGATAGACTTTTCTCACAATAAAAATTTCATTGGACCAGTTTGGTGTATACCCTTTATCAAATGCCTCTCGATACTTGCTTATTCTTACATGATCATTGATTTTGAATTTTCGTTTTCTTGGGTCCACTGTTTTGAGGTGACTATAAGCGTTTTCGAGTAAATACTTTTCATGACATTTTTTTACATCTTTGGGTTTCATTCCTATTGTCCTGTGTACGGAATTGTTATAGTTAGAAACTATTTCTGGTAGAATATCCAACCACTTGTAATTTCCTTGTAGGCTGAATTGTTTCCACATTCTATTTTTCAGAGTTCTGTTTACTCGTTCAACTATGCTAGCTTTCAAATTGGAGAAAGTGCTATAATGGTTGATTTTCCAATCATTCATCAACTGTCTGAATTTACTATTGTAGAACTCTTTTCCCATATCCGTTTGTAGATTTTTTGTTGTAACTTTCATATCTCTCAATATTTTTTGCATCGCACGAGTCACATCTTCCCCACTTTTAGTTTTAACAGGCTCGCACCAAACATATTTGGAAAATACGTTTATAACAACTAAAATGTATTTAAATCCTTTGTTAGTTTTTGAATATGGAATCATTTCAACCAAATCAGCTTGAATGAGATCATTTAAACCTTTGATGATAACACGCCTCCTTTGAAATCGTCTTCGTGAATTTCTATGTAACTCTCCTACAATGTCTTCTTTGATTTTATCCATTTTCAGTTATAGGACACTGAAGTAAAATTTCGACAAACAGTTGATTATGCTGCTGCTGATCGACTAAGAAATTGATCTTATCACCTTTATTTAAAAACATTCCTATCAGACTAACCAGTGAACCAGTATCTGCATACTCTTCTCCTAGTGATATAGATATATCTTCTGGCAGGGAGTTGATGCTTTCAATTTTTCCGGAAACGGGAAACTCATACGAAGTTGTACCATTTTCAAATACAAAGAAACTAACACTCTTCCTGATATCCTTGATTGCCCTCAAATGAAGAACACATTTGGTATGACACGAAGATGGATTCCATATGTAGAAAGGTGTGTTGATTGAGGAGGTTTTCGGAAGTATTTCTGATTCAGAATATGGTGTTTGAGATGTTCTCAAAAAATGTCTTCCAAATTTATCGATGGGCATGGTGCCACGGTTAAACACCAAATGGAGTTAAATCATATAAGTTTTTATTTTATTATTCCTGCCTCGCGAAGTTCCTCAATTATGCTTATGATTTCGTTATTCACACCGGTGTTTCCAGCACACTGTGATGCAATCAAGAGTTTTAATCGCTCCACTAGCTCATTGAAATCATCAAAATATTTATATTCGATCGGAAGATTGTTGAAATCAAGCAAAGTTAGTCCTGAACCCCTTTTACTTCTTGTTGTGGTGCCTGGAGCCGAACTGATTCTTGGTCTGGGCTTGGGAAGAGATAAGTTGGGTTCCGTGAGTTTTTGACTTTTCTCAAGTTCACGTTCTTTAGCCAAAGAATGTAGTGTTGTAATTCGTGGTTTTATTAAATTAACAAACTTTGACGCGTTTGATGTTGATAGACCCCTTGTAGGATCATAGCGGAGATATTGTGCATTACTCCTTCTTATTATATCGATGTATGAATCAAGATCTTTATTTTTGTAACCAAGCGGTTGTTTCTTGAACATCAGTTCATATAAACCCGGAGTTCCAGTGTATCTGAACTTATTATTTATTACAATATCGGCACCATCAAAACCAACAGTTGCGTTACCTATGGCAAATTTTTCCGTAGAGGCATCAAAATATACTCCAAAAGTATCGTCAAATGCATTTTTCGTATCTGAAATTTTGTCTTCTATATATGCACGAGGCAACGGCTTCGCGAATTGTTGTAAGTATTGTTGCTGTGCATTCATCACAGGTTGCATACTTTCCTCAAAATAACTCCCTTCGAAGTCGGATGGTGGAATGGTTGAATCATATTGAAATGTCTCTTCATCAGGAGTGATCTGATAAAATTCTTGAGGTGTTGGTTTATGAAATTCACGGGGTGTTGGATGGTGTAATTTTTTGGGTGTCGATTGATAACTTGAAAGAGGTGATTTAGTTTGATGTTTCAATTCTTGCTTCAATTCTTGCTTGAACTGTGTCGTTGGGGGTTGTTGAACAGCAGACAAGAATTGTTTCAATGGCTGAGTAATTGGTTCATACGTTTTTTCTAAATGTGACTGAGATTCTGCAATATCAGATTTCAAAGTTTTATATTTTCTTCTCAACGCTTTCCTTGCACTCAATAGTTGTTCTTGTAAATGACTGTTCATGATGACTGACAATCATTCCCCAATCTTGAAGTTTATATATGAATAAATGTGTCGAAACCCTTCCTGTATCGTCCCTCGTTTATAGAACAATCTTTATCGATAACGAGAAAACCATATTTATCTTTCCAACAATAAGAGCAGATTTGTTTGAAATTCTGCAAGGACATATCTATACTGACATGATCATCATATATATGTTTCAGATTTGTTAGGTCTTGTTGGAAAATTATAAGCAAATTAGCATTGTCTCTAATGAGTTGTTTGGAAATGGCCGAATAGGTTTGACATAAATAGAAACAATCTGTGTGTCTGTGACGGCCGAAACAGAAATAATTCTTGATTATGTTCTGATCACATGTGGCAACATCATCGAATATTATGACTGAATGATCTTTTATATTTTCAGGAAGAATAACTTCAACAGAATCTTTATATTCATGAAATCCAATTTCTTTCATAGGCGCCAGCAAAATCCTCAAATAATTATATTTAGGTTGATATAATGATTTGGAAAATAAGTATACATTTGTGAAGCGAAGACCGTTAGGTTGTTCCAGCAGAGACAACATCACATTAGTTTTGCCTGACCCACTTGCTCCAACAAGTAACCCTCTTTTAGATTGACCTCCAAATAATACACCATGTTTTCTAACGGTATTCTCGAAATTGATCTCATCATGATTGAGAACTGGAAGCAACACCTTTTGTTTTTCAGTCTTCATCACATCGGAATAGTTATTAAACTGGCATTAGTGCAGATGTAATAGGTATATATACGCGTGTCTGACTTGTTCCAAACATAATATAATGGGACAGCGAAGGAAATTAGTCGTTAGTACGAGCCGAAACACAAGAAAGAAAGGTCGAGGTTTTTTGAATACCTTGATCAACAAACTTCCTGTAGAACTACATGTCCCTGGATATAATTACTGTGGTCCTGGCACCAAGTTGGAAAAGAGATTATTGAGGGGAGACGTAGGCGTGAATCCTCTGGACGAAGCTTGTAAGCGACACGACATTGCTTACTCCAACAGTGAAGATTTAGAAGCAAGGAATATTGCTGATAAGAAACTTGCAACGTTTGCTTCCGAACGTTTGAAATCTTCTGACGCAAAATTGGGGGAAAAAGTGACAGCATTTGGGGTATCTAATATTATGAATCTCAAAAGCAAGTTGGGGATGGGATTAAGACGAAAAAAGAAAACAGTGAAGAAGAAGAAGGGTGGTGAATTGAAAGTTGCCAGGAAACGAAAAAATAAGCAGAGAAAAAGAATCATACCAATTCCAAAGAAGGGTGGATTTCTACCATTTTTACTACCACTTTTAGGGGCGCTAGGTGCTGTAGGAGGAGGGGCAGCATCTATCGCTTCAGCAGTCAACAAGGCAAAATCTGAAAAACAAAGACTTGCTGAACAAAAGAGACACGATTTAGCGATGGAACAAAAAGGAAAAGGTTTATATTTGAGACCTCGTAAAGGTTATGGAATGTTTGCTCAGCCATATCAAAAAAACTGTTGAAGTTACCACGCCGAGCCTTGACCAATATTGATTTGATGAAGAATGTAGAGCGTTTGGGGATTCCTTACTTTCGAGGTGTTTTTATGAGAGATAAACTTCCCAGAAAAATTGGAAGCAAGGAGTGCGGTATTATCAATCTGGATTCTGATTTAGGAGAAGGGACTCATTGGACTGCATATTCCAAGGATAATGCCGAAGTTATATATTTCGATAGTTATGGAAATCTTAAACCACCCAAGGAATTGATAAAATACTTCCTCAGCGCTGGTGACGTGAATAATATAAAATATAACTATGATTCTATGCAGAAGTTCAACTCTTATCAGTGTGGACAATACTGCCTTTTGTTTTTATATAATCAATATCTCTGATGTATTTCCTTCATTAATCAATAAACTACCACTGAGAAAATATGTCTTTTACTTTCACATTGAGTGATTCATCCTCAGTGTTGAGTTATAATTTCAACCCTCCAATTTATCTGGACGATGATGTGGAATATGAGATAGGCTTGGCAAATTTTGATTCGTTCAATGTTATTCCAAACGTAACAAAACTGAACAATGTTTTGGTATGGGGTGATCACGATGAATTCAGTTATATCATTCCTGAAGGGTTTTATGATGTAACAGATATTGTTGATCTCATCATTAAACAGATGACTAGCAACAATGAAGATGTTGTGATATCCATCGACCCAAACTGGACAACTTCGAAAGTGGTCATCCGGACAAACACTAAAATCAATTTTTCAGTACAAAACTCTATTGGTCATTTATTGGGATTCGAGAAGAAAATACTCAATGCAAACGGGATCTATAAATCAGACCATGAAGTGAAAATTCTTTCAATCAATACAATTTGCATTGATTGCAATATTGCGATGGCTTCATTTTTGAATGGTAATCCAGTGCATATGATTCATCAGTTCTTTCCAACAGTGCCAAGAGGGTATAAAATAGTTGAAACTCCATTGAACATTCTGTATTTCCCCGTCACTGTTAAAACAATCAACAACATCACTGTGAGAGTTGTGGATCAAAATTTCAATTTAATTGATTTTCGAAACGAGGAAGTTACTGTTAGATTGCACCTGAGAAGGAAGACTTTCTGAATAATGGTGTGGAGATTTGATAACTCAGCATTCCAACAACCCTATAAAAAGAAGGCGAAGCGAGCTTTGAAAAACAGTTTGGAAGCAACTGCCGAATTACTAACACCAGAAAACAAACAGTACTTGAAATCTTTGGGATTAAAACTCTTAATATAATGGAACTGCTACAAATCACGAGTGAGCCTTTCATTGACAATACAATCGAAGATTATCAGTTTCATACATATCAGCCATATATCACCAATGAAATTAAATATAATGATGAAATAAGAATTCCAATTCAAGACTTGGATGCTTATACATTACCCTGTAACTCATACATCTACATAGAGGGGAAGCTCACAAGACCGGATGGGAATCCAATTACGAAAATAAAATTCGTCAACAACGCAATATCTTTCTTATTCCGTGAGCTAAGATATGAGTTGAATGGTGTGGTGGTAGACTCTGTCAGAAACATTGGACTAGTTTCAACGATCAAAAATTATTTGTCTATGAATGAAAATGAAAGTATTTCAATGCAAAATGCTGGTTGGTTTCCTAAACTTGATGCGACTGATAAAATATTAGTTGATGACGAAGGGAATTTCAACGTATGTATTCCGCTGAAGTTATGGGCTGGCTTTTTTGAAGACTTTCGGAAAATAGTGATAAATATGAGACAAGAACTAGTTTTGATTCGTGAAAGTCATGATTTGGATGCTGTGATTAGTATAGATGATTCTGAAAACCCCAAAGTAGGCATAAGCAAGCTGAGTTGGTGCGTTCCTCATGTGACACCGAGTATTCAGGAACAACTACGATTGAATAAGATCATAAATAGCAATGTTGAACTACCTTTGAAATTCAGAAGGTGGGAATTAATCGAATATCCTTCTTTAAATGAAACAACAAGACACACTTGGGCAGTGAAAACAACTACGAAGGTTGAAACTCCTCGACATGTTATTATTGCATTTCAACATGCTAAAAAAGAAAAGCTCACCACCGATATGAGTACATTCGACCATTGTAATCTGAGTAATTTAAGAGTATTTCTGAATTCCGAACGATTTCCTTACAATGACTTGAATCTTGATTTCAAGAACAACAAGTTTGCAAAACTCTATGAAATGTATGCCAACTTTCAAGAGAGCTACTATCATATTAAATCAAATCAACCTATTTTCAATCCAAATGAATTTAAAGTGAGGGCACCGCTGATCCACATCGACTGCTCACGTCAAAAAGAAGCGATTCAGACCGGTTCCATAGTACTCAGAATTGAGATTGAGACTGCTGAAGTTACACCCAAGAATGTGACAGCTTATTGCCTTATTCTACACGAGAAAGAATTTTCATATAATCCATTGACTAAAATTGTTAAGCAATTTTAATGCGCATGCTCAACTTGTTGTTATATATAAAGATTTTCATGTTTAAAACATCAGTTTGAAGATGATATCAGAGTATCGAAGAAGATTGGAGCAGCACCATAAGAACCTAAAATTACTCAAACAATTGATTGAGTCATACAATTTGAAACGATCATTGATAAGAAAATTCACTAATTTGAAAATATGATATTGGTGATAGATGTACAAGGTTTCAAGATCGAGAACGATAAATTTTTAACCAAGGAATTTGCCGCTTTCGATGGAAGTAGAGTTTCTCACTATGTTTTCAAACCTCCATTTCCATTAAACATGCTCCCACCAAAATTCCACAGTCAAGCCACTTGGTTGATGCATAATCACCACTGTATAGATTGGAATGACGGGTTCACACCATTGCATCAATTCGGAAATATAATTAAGAAGCTCACTGAGGGAGTTGACACTATTTTTGTTAAAGGAAAGGAGAAAGCTGAATATATCAAAAAGTTCACCCATCAACCAGTCATAGAATTTGAAGAGCAACCCGGTTTACGAGCCTCTGAAGCAAGTTGTTTTCATCATAATAAAGATAATTGTATATGTGCACTTTCAAATGTTTATTTTCTATATCAAATGTATATAATGGATACATCTAAATAAATATTTCCCAAAGAAATATATTTTATTTTACAGTCTTTTATTATATGAATTTAAGTCAAGATCATTTTAGACTTGTCACGACAAGTCATGCACTTGTCTAGATACCAGATGTTGTCACATGGAAGTCATTGACCTTGCAACACCTGCGATTCATCAGAATGATGACTCATCACTTTCTAGCATCCGGTTGCCTAGACACCAGATGTTTCCCGAAAGGTCACTGAACGCTATACAGCAATGCGCATGCTTATATCAAGAGATTTATCTATTTAATTGCAGTTGTTATAGCGATTATGGTTAGTGAGGTTACTACTGAGCTGAATGAATCATGAAGTGTAACAAATGTGGAAAGGATTTTTCATCAAAAAGTAACTTAAACCGACATATACGAAATAACTGTCCTCTCAATGATGTTAGCGGTGTACCTTCTAAACGAATTAAATTGGGTGATTCATCTACAAGTGTTCCAAATTCGAGAAAAAGGTTAGATGCGAATATTTTGTCGAATGTGGACGACGCTATAGAGCAACTTCAGCACGCATTCAAGAATAGGATAGCAAGCTATCGATTCAAAAGTAGTGGAATACAAGTTGATTACTCTAACTTCATGGAAGATGTTAAACCGAAAGTTCTGAAAATCATCTCTGATTATATACAGGAATATAACAGCTTGAAAATAAATTTTGAACTATTTGGACATTATATCATACCTGAGAAAGAATTAGGTGACATGAAATCCTTCAACACAAAAAACAAAATTATAACTTGTTCCAGTGACTTGGATTGCCTCTATGCGGAATTCATGAATGAGATGATTTCAAAGGCTTCAGAGTTCCAGGAAAGAGACTCAGGCTGGTCATTACAGAAAATTTGGTATCTGGATGTCAATATAAACAAATATAATCCACTATCAGCCTCGTCGTATATTAAGTTACCCAAAACAATTAATATGAAACAAGCCGTTTTGAATGTGAAGAATTTGGATAATGCTTGCTTCGCTTGGTCCATTATGGCAGCAATTTTTCCTTCGAATGGTGATCCTTCGAGTCCATCTTCATATCCTCATTATACTACATTACTCAATTTCCAAGGCATTGATTTTCCAGTGAAATTGAAGGATATTTCTAAATTTGAAAGAATGAATAATATATCCATTAATGTATTTGGTGTAGATACGAAATTTAAGGATGGAAAAATGGTTACCAACATCGTGGGGCCCTTACATTTCACAACAAACCGATCTGCAACACATGTGAATCTTCTGCTGATTACTGAGTCGGATGGGAATAATCATTACTGCCTCATTACAGATTTGTCGAAGTTGGTTACACGACAAAAATCAAAGCATAATGGCCGTATGCACATTTGTGACGGTTGCCTCCAATTCTTTCCTACAAGTGAAAAACTGAAGACTCATCAACAATATGATTGTAATCATCTTTGTGTGATACTCCCAAAACCAGAGATGATTATCAACAAGTATGGTGAGGTTGTGCCTGGAAATATTCTTAAATTCACCAATTTCGAGAAGCAGCTCTCAGTTCCTTTTGTGATCTATGCTGATTTTGAGAGCTTGCTGAAACCTATTCATCACAGTCAGCCATCTGATGAGCACTCATTCACATTGAAAGCATACGAACATGAGCCATATTCATTCGCTTTCTATTTGAAGTGTAATTTTGATGACAAATACTCGGAATTCGTACAATATCGTGGAAGTGATTGTGTCGAGGTTTTTGTCAGGAGGTTGGATGATCTTGTCTTGGAATTATACAACAAACATTTGAGACATGTGAAAGAGATGCTGCCACTCACTGAAGAGGAAGAGAATGAATTTCAGAATTCTACGAAATGCCATATTTGTGGTGACTCCTATAAACCTGATGACATCAAAGTTCGAGATCATTGTCACTTGACTGGTGTGTACCGCGCAAGCGCTCATTCGAGATGTAATTTGCACTATAAAGTAGTGAAATTCATTCCTGTCTTTTTCCATAACTTAACAAATTATGACTGTCATCTCTTCATAAAAAAATTGGCTTCGAATAAAGAGAATATCTCAGTGATTGCCCAAAATAAAGAGAAGTATATTTCATTCTCCAAAACATACTTGGTTGAAAAATCAGAAAACCCGAAAATTAGAGACAAATTCATCACCTTGAGATTTGTTGACTCTTTCCGCTTCTTATCAAAATCACTAGATAATCTGAGTAAAACACTGGAGCCGTCTCAATGTCGGGAGGTGAGGAAATATTTTCCAGACCATAGGAAATTTAATATGATAAGACGCAAAGGTGTTTTTCCATATTCATATGTTGACTCATATGAAAAATTGAATCAACCTACATTACCAACTCAATCTGAATTCTTCGATATTCTGAGTAGTAAAGAAATTTCCGAAGAAAACTATAAACGAGCTTGTGAAGTATGGCAGGAATTCGGATGTTCAACTCTAGGAGAATACTCCGATGTTTACCTGAAATCAGATGTTCTACTTTTGGCAGATGTCTTCGAAAATTTTCGGGAGGTGTGCTTGGACAAATATAAACTTGATCCTGCCCAGTATGTAACAGCTCCTTCACTCAGTTGGGACGCAATGTTGCGTTTAACCAAAGTAGAATTAGAGCTCCTAACTGATATAGATATGGTTCACTTTTTCAAGAAAGGGATTCGTGGCGGAGTAAGTCAGTGCAGTAAAAGGAAGGCTATAGCTAATAACCCATTTATATCATCTTATGATGCTTCCAAACCTAACTCATATATTTTGTATCTCGATGCAACCAATTTGTATGGAGCTGCTATGAGTGAATACCTTCCAATGCGAGATTTCAGATGGCTTGAGCGGTATGAGCAAGAAAACTTAGACATCTTTGAAATTGGAGACACATTGTCGAAAGGATATGTATTGGAAGTTGATTTGGAATATCCACCACACTTACATGATGACCATAATGACCTTCCTTTTTGCCCGGAGAATATTAAGCCTCCAGGAAGCAAGTATTCCAAGTTGACTCCAAATTTGATGAGCAAGGAAAGATATATTATACACTATAGAAATTTGAAACAATGCTTGAAATATGGATTGAAATTGACGAGGATTCATAGAGTTTTGGAGTTCACGCAATCAGCATGGTTGAAGCAATATATTGATTTGAATACGAATCTCAGGAATTCTGCCAGGAATGAATTTGAACGTGACCTCTTTAAATTCATCATAAACTCAATTTTTGGAAAAACCATGGAAAACGTGGACAAGAGACAAGACATTAAACTATGCAGTCACTGGGAAAATATGCCAGGTTCTGTGGGAGCTGAGGGATTCATATCAAAACCTCATTTTAAATCATGTTCAGTATTTGATGAGAACTTAGTAGCCATTCAAATGGAGAAATTGACAGTTACCTATGACAAGCCACTTTATATAGGGTTTTCAATTTTGGATATTTCAAAAACGGTCATTTATGATTTTTTGTATGGCTACATCAAAACAAAATATGGTGACAAAGCAAACCTCTGTTACACAGATACCGATTCATTGATCTTGGAGATATTCACGGAAAATGTATACGATGATATTAGGGAAAATATTGAATTATTTGACACTTCTAATTTCAAAATTGACAATATCCACAAAATTCCCAAAACAGTGTCAGTTGTCGGCAAGATGAAAGACGAATTTTATGGATCACCAATAGAATGTTTTTATGGTACAGGCGCGAAGGCATACTGTGTTAAGACAACAGAAGTCATGAAAAAAGCCAAAGGAGTTTCTAAAAATGTAATAGAGAATGCACTCCAAATTTCAGATTACATTCGAATTGTTGAAAGAGGTGGCTCTATCTTACGAAAAATGTATATTTTTACTTCTTATTTACACACCATTTACACGGAGCTGAGAAACAAAATTGCGTTATCATCTAATGATGACAAAAGATTTGTTTTACCCAATAATGTACAAACATTGGCGTGGGGTCACTATAAGTTGAGTCCTAAAGATGAAGACGCAGTGTTGGATCTCTTACTATTAATGTCAGAAAATTTAATAGATGAATAAATTTTGGATATTTAATTGGTAAATAAAACAAAGATATTGAATGATGTTTTTTATTTAAAAACCCTAATACATATCATTTCAAACTACGTAAGCATGAATAACATCTTGATTGTGGAGGTGGCGGGCCATCTACATGTTCCTCCCACTCAGGTCGATTATGATGAATGAAGCAAGGTAGCTGAACCTGTAGTTCAAACTTGTCCGTATACTCATCTGGTAGTTTGTGCCATGCTGAAAGAAGTTCCCAAGACCTAGCTTTTCGAATCAAATATTGTAACGGAAATTGCCGCAGTTCTTCTTCAGTGAACTCGTATAAGGGTTTGAGGTGCTTCTCATGTTTGGTTATAAGATCAATTATGCACTGAACACTATCCATATTTTCTGAAATATTTCCACCAATGAAGAAAGAAGGATCACTGAGGAGCACACAGCTATGTAGTAAATTAAAGAGTGAACTGTTCTAGACTCTGAATCATCTTTTATATTAGCTGATGGTGGGGAGGGATATAGCTCGATTATGTCCGTTTGTTCAGTGGAATTATGTTTTCTTATTAATAACTTATACTTTGTACTATTGGTGGGTACTGAAGTTTTGACGATTCGTACATTATTAATTTCAAGTGGTATCATTTTCACCCACTTAGATGGCCAAGTTTCATTCCACGTACCATTGCTATCGAAGCAAATGAAAATTTCTCCAACTTCACTGGGTTGGTGTATGAGTAGAACACCATGCCAAATAGCTTGTAAAATTATAAGATTTGTGAACATGTTGAATGGTTCACATGAACTAAAGTTGAAAATCCATTCATTATAGTGATAAATGAAAAAGGCAGGATGGAAGGGGAAAAGAAAGCATAAATATCCGAAAATTATTTATTTATCTGTATATAGGTATATAATTAATCCCTCTGAGTGTCGGATCCCTTGCATAACCTGCTCTTCTGTGAGTTCTATGTTCCTGGGTGGGCATGTGACTAATCACTTTTCTCCCCTAGTTGACTATGACGGAGCCTTTCCTGCCTTCTGAACCTTCTCTTCTCCGTCCTACTTGCGCCAATGGGTGGGCACCTGACGATATCCCTGTTCAAGTCAGGTATGTAGCTGGTGTAGTTGTCCTCATTCCAGCTCTCCACCTTATTGTTGTCTCCAACTTGTTGGTTTCTTTCCACCTCCAGCATGCTGTGACGGAGCCTCTCCTCCCTTGTAAATCTGCTTTTCTCCGTCCTACTTGCGCCAATGGGTGGGTACCTGATGATATCCCTGTTCAAGTCAGGTATGTAGCTGGTGTAGTTATCCTCATTCCAGCTTTCCACCTCATTGGCGACCCCAACTTGTTGGTTTTTTTCCGCCTCCAGCCTGCTGTAACGGAGCATCTCCTCTCTTGTGAATCTGGTTTTCTCCATCCTACTTGCGCCAATGGGTGGGCACCTGACGATATCCCTGCTCAACAAGTCAGGTACATAGGTGGTGATATAGCTGTCCTCATCCCAGTTCTCCATGCTTCAACAAATCCCTAACTGGTGAGTTCAGTATTCCTCGGGGGTCGACTAGGAACCTGGTATAAATTATTAGCGGCCTGGTATCCAAACAGAATGAACAAAACCCGATTCTGAGTTTTGGTTGGCTGGACCAATAATTACTTGATAAAAAGCGAATAACTTTTCTTCTACACACACAACACAAAATTCTTTCAATTACTGAAATATTTGTAGAATATGTTGACATACTTTTACTATAATGCTATTTCATTCTTTATATATCCAAAACTAATTAGTGGAAAGGGGAATACATACTCAGCATATCTAAATTAAGTATGAGTGGGGGATACTTAATCAGCATATTTCAGGAAACATATAGTGCTGACTCCCTAACCTTGAGAGAAGCCATTGAACCAATCACAGATTTCTTTGAACTAACTAGATATGTTTCGCAAGCGGAAATATCAACAGCGAATTCCAGGAAACAAATCATTCACACATGTACTCATTAACCTTGAAAGACACCAACTTATCAGTAATGTGAGCATCTAGATGTAGAAGTTCCGAGTAAGCAGGTCATCGATATTTGTCGACGCAGGGTTACTTAATACCCCAAATGGAATTTCCACACTTTTGTATAAATAATCTGAGGATATTGCTTTTTCGTATGATTAATCTATCAACTATGGAGGTTGACGAAGTTGACTTAGGTTTTGAATCCGACTGCGATGAAATTATTTGTGATACAGAAGAAGTCGATGATAAAATGGAATGTATCCATATTATTGGAAGTATGGAATTCGTGACAACAAGTGTACACCAAAGTATGTGTATTACAGAACACTACTTTACCACCATCTTGGAAAAAGACAGAAAAATGTGCATTGTGTGTTTTTACGACTTTGCGGCAGAGGTGAATTCGAATATAGAGTGCCAGCAAGTTTCAAACCACTACTCTGGAACAGTGGATAGTGTGCATGAACGCTGTATCTCCTGCCATGACTGTGGAAGACAATTAGGCATAGTGTGTCTAACAAGATGCTGCATGGTGTGTAACAATTGTAATTTTAAATTTCCTGAATAAATTTTTATTGCATATTTGAATTACTTGATTATTTACTCCACTATCAAAATTATAAACAGATATAAATTATGCTGTACCCGAACATTTCCCAAATTCATTATTATTTTTTGATTCAATTAAAATTATATTCTTCTTTAGTTATTCAATTATTACAGAATAAAAAATAAAAATACAGTACTACTATATACCTGATATACTATATATCAGTTCAACCAAATGGCTCTAGATGTCGCTTCCTGTGCTACATGTCTGTATTATTCGTACTACCAGTGTACTACGAATTTTACAGTCTGTCAAACCAAACTAAAATTATAAAGAAGAAGAATGGGGCTATCTGCTCTGTGGTTTCAAACTTGTATTTTGTTTATTTGAAAATCAAAAAATTCGTTTTTCAAGTAAATAGTTTTGAAGTTTTGTGTAGTTGTGTAGAAAACAGTGTATTTTGGTTGAAGATCTACAAAAAATGCACTGTTTTTCAGACAGGGACTCTGTTTGCAAATTTCTGCATAATCAGCAAAACTTATGCTTCTGTGTGAGGTGAAGGTATTCTTCAAACATTTTAAGTGATAATAGTTTTATGAAAAAAGAAAATGGTTAAGTGTTCACAAGAAGGAATTGAATTCAGTGCTGTTTTGATCAGATAGTGCTTTTTAAGTGAGTGTTCAGTTTTATGGCTGTTAAAGGATAACTTTGATTTTGGTGAGTTTATAAAAATAATTGGACCAATTTATGCGCTATTGCCATAATGATAGTCCTAATTATTGGTCACTGTCTCATAAAATCAAATTTTACTGTACATTTATGATTGAGACAGTGCCAGTAATAAAAACTATGATTATCGCAATGGCGCATAAATTGATCCTTATTAATTCACACTGTGATTATCTAAAACATATTTCAGTAATGAACGTGGCTCCCAAACAGATAAAAGACTAGAAATAATAATAAAACAATAGAGATACTTTGAGTTTTCATTTATTTTTTATATATGCAAAAGCTAATAATAAAAAATTGTATAAATAGGTATGGTATAAAAGAATATTATATAAAAATATGTACATGAATATACACCAAAGTAATGTTTGAATATCACTAAATTCACTGGGCCAATTGTACAGGACAAGTTCAACAACGATTCAAGTGAACCAAGTTTAGCTGTTAGGGATTAGCCAATCAAATTTCTAGTTCCTTAGCAACCGAACTCGGTTCACTTGAACAGTTGTTGAACTTGTCTCGTATAACTCGCCCTAGGTCAGAAAAAATGTAAAACATGTATCCATGAATAGGCACCGAAGAAATGTTTGAATATCACTCAGTCCACTATGTCAGTTTATCCACACCTATCGTAATGGCCCGATCCAGATCGTCAATCTCCCTCTGCTTTGTTTTGTTGTCACGGAGCAACCTTTGAATTTCCAGCTTGTTCTCCTTTAACTGGTCCTCCAACTCTACCTTCCTTGCTCGCTTCTTCTCTATGAAGGCACTCAGTAAATTTTTTATCTCAGCGAGATGAGTGTTATGCTCCTGAGTGCCTTCGAGGGAGTTCGCAGTTTCATTCGGGCCCTGTTCGCCATCATCTCCTGCCTTTTCTTGGATGGAGTTGTCCTGTTCACCATCTTCGCCATCTTCACTCCCTTCATCTTCTTTGGTTATTGTCTCCATTTTGATGTCTTCCCCATCATCACTCTCCGAATTGCTGGGGCTCTCAGCTTCGCTTATATCCTCGTATATGGCAGCTGGTGTTGAGGTATAAGCTGGTACGAAACCCTTCCTCGCAGCATTAATCGGCCTCAAGTTCGAAAAGGTTCCGTCCAATATTTCAATATCACTGCCAATACTAGAAGTTGATGTATTTTTCACTAAGCGGAAGCCCCCATCACTCGGAAGCTTCTTAAAATGCGACAATAACCTAAGCTTCTTCACTGGTGCTAACTGACTTTTGCTTCCAACTCGCGATTTCATTTTGTAAGTATAGTGGATTATTAATTCGCTTCACTAAAAAAGTTTTACTAATAATCGAAGACAGTGAGTTTGGCTTTACATATTCCTATCCCCTCATAATCCCATTTTCATGAAGCATCTTCAAAATGAATTTGCTTCTGCCTTTAAGTTTTCAACCAATAGAAACACTCCTTCACTCCCCCCAGAGCAGTAAGTAAATGTCTACATTAGTAGAAGGGCTTTCTCAAATTTTCCCATGAAATATTTGCCACAAAATTCTGAATAAACATTTTTTCCATAAAATTATGTTTCTCATAGGTTTCTGCAACAAAGCAACTTGCAATCTGAGACCATCTTCAAATTTCAATATCCTACAATGAAAGAAGAGACATGCTCTCAAAATAAAATCATGTTTATGTTATTTGATAAAAATTTATGCAAGTCTGCAGATTATTTATCACTCTGTCTGAATATTTGAAACATGGGAATCAAAAAATGCGGAATTTTGTCACTAGACACTTGGGTGTTGAATTATATAACTTATGAAAATTATTCAAGAGGTATTTCATTATGGTTATCATTTACAGGGTGTACCTAATAATTATTAAAACATATTTTTGAAAGTAATGGTAATATGAAAGTTTTATTTCAGTAATCCCTTAAGGGTGTCTCATGATTATTAATATATAATTCTGAAGCTACTGGTGATATAAAAGTTTCATTATAGTAATCGCATACAGGGTGTACCTAATAATTATTAAAACATATTTTTGAAAGTAATGGTAATATGAAAGTTTTATTTCAGTAATCCCTTAAGGGTGTCTCATGATTATTAATATATAATTCTGAAGCTACTGGTGATATAAAAGTTTCATTATAGTAATCGCATACAGGGTTGCCTCATGATTATTTAAGATTTATTTCTGAAACTAATGGTAGTGTGAAAATTACAGGTTGTCACACGATTATTAAAATTTCTGAAACTAATGGTAGTATAAAAGTTTCATTGAGAGGGGCTCATTTGAAAAATTTGATTTTTATCTTTATATCAAATTATCAATATTCTGGATATCTGTCATGTATTGACCTTGAAAACGGTCATTGAACCTGTATTACATTTTTCTAACTTGTTGAGACTTGTAACCGGACGTTATCAAATTCCAGGAAATCTCACACGTGCACTGTGACCTTTGAACTTGAATCCTTTTGCTCTCTCATAGGGTTTGACCTTGAATCCAAAAGCTCTCTCATAGGTTTTGACCTTGAATCCAAAAGCTCTCTCATTTCTTATCTACTTATTATGTATTTATTGTTATGAAAGCATCAAAATCTCAAAAACTAAACAAGATATGGTAAAAAGTGTGGGAAGAATATCGTTGGACTCAATCAGGTCAACAAAAAGTTATTGGTGAAAATTTTTCATATCTCGAAAAATAAAATTTTGCTGGACTTGGCCTAAAAAATTTGTCGAGGCTTGGCGATAATTTTCGTTTCGACGAATTTGAATAAGTCCTCATTATACACACAATATAATGTTAAATACAAACGAAATAGCTCAGTATAATCTGAAAGGTCTTTCTGCTCTTAGAAGAGATCATAGGCATTTGGCTCATGAGGGATTCGATGGAATTGGGGTTTCAAGTGACTCATTATGTTCATGCCACGTGCTCGAGAAGATCTACAGTAGGCTATGTAGTGTCCGCTGTAGGTGGTTCCACTATTAAGTAATTATTGTTATGAAAGCATCAAAATCTCAAAAACTAAACAAGATATGGTAAAAAGTGTGGGAAGAATATCGTTGGACTCAATCAGGTCAACAAAAAGTTATTTGTTAAAATTTTTCATATCTTGAAATAAAAAATTGTGTCTGGACTTAGCCTAAAAAAATTCGTCGTGACTTGGCGAATAGTTTCGTGTGGACGAATTTTAATAAGTCCGTATTATACACACAATATAATATAAAATACAAACGAAATATGAAATAAAAATTAGTATCTGATAGGTCTTCCTGCTCATAGAAGAGAACAAGAGGGAACATGAGAGAACATGAGGGATTCAGATGGAAATGGGGTTTCAAGTGAATCATTATGTTCATGCCACGTGTTCGCGTAGGTCTACAGTAGGCTAAGAAGTGTCCGCTGTAGGTAGTTCCACTATTATGTATTTATTGTTATGAAAGCATCAAAATCTCAAAAACTAAACAAGATATGGAAAATAGTGTAGATAGAATATCGTTGGACTCGATCAGTTCTACAAAAAGTTATGAGTAAAAATTTTCCATATTTCGAAAAAAAAAAAACTGTGTCAAGACTTAGCCTAAAAGAATTCGTCGAGACATGGCGATAATTTTCGTTTCGAAGAATTTGAATAAGTCCGTATTATACACACAATATAATGTAAAATGTGAAAGGTCTTCCTGCTCTTAGAAGAGATCATAGGCATTTTTCTCATGAGGGATTCGATGGAATTGGGGTTTCAAGTGAATCATTATGTTCATGCCACGTGCTCGCAGAGGTCTACAGTAGGCTATATAGTGTCCGCTGTAGGTGGTTCTACTATTAAGTAATTATTGTTATCAAAATCTCAAAAACTAAACAAGATATGGAAAAAAATGTAGGAAGAATATCGTTGGACTCAATCAGGTCAACAAAAAGTTATTGGTGAAAGTTTTTCATATCTCGAAAAATAAAATTTTGCTGGACTTGGCCTAAAAAAATTCGTCGTGACTTGACGAATAGTTTCGTGTTGACGAATTTTGATAAGCCCGTATTATACACACAATATAATATAAAATACAAACGAAATATGAAATGAAAATTAGTATCTGATAGGTCTTCCTGCTCATAGAAGAGAACAAGAGGGAACATGAGAGAACATGAGGGATTCAGATGGAAATGGGGTTTCAAGTGAATCATTATGTTCATGCCACGTGTTCGCGTAGGTCTACAGTAGGCTAAGAAGTGTCCGCTGTAGGTAGTTCCACTATTATGTATTTATTGTTATGAAAGCATCAAAATCTCAAAAACTAAACAAGATATGTAAAATAGTGTAGATAGAATATCGTTGGACTCGATCAGTTCTACAAAAACTTATGAGTAAAAATTTTTCATATTTCGAAAAAAAAAAAACTGTGTCCAGACTTAGCCTAAAAGAATTCGTCGAGACATGACGATAATTTTCGTTTCGAAGAATTTGAATAAGTCCGTATTATACACACAATATAATGTAAAATGTGAAAGGTCTTCCTGCTCTTAGAAGAGATCATAGGCATTTTGCTCATGAGGGATTCGATGGAATTGGGGTTTCAAGTGACTCATTATGTTCATGCCACGTGCTCGAGGAGGTCTACAGCAGGCTATGTAGTGTCCGCTGTAGGTGGTTCCACTATTAAGTAATTATTGTTATGAAAGCATCAAAATCTCAAAAATTAAACAAGATATGGTAAAAAGTGTGGGAAGAATATCGTCGGACTCAATCAGGTCAACAAAAAGTTATTTGTGAAAATTTTTCATATCTCTAAAAAAAAAATTGTGTCTGGACTTAGCCTAAAAAAATTCATCGTGACTTGGCGAATAGTTTCGTGTCGACGAATTTTGATAAGTCCGTATTATACACACAATATAATATAAAATACAAACGAAATATGAAATGAAACTAAGTATCTGGTCTTCCTGCTCATTGAAGAGAACATGAGGGAACATGAGAGAACATGAGGGATTCAGATGGAATTGGGGTTTCGAGTGAATCATTATGTTCATGCCACGTGCTCGCGTAGGTCTACAGTAGCCTAAGAAGTGTCCGCTGTAGGTAGTTCCACTATTATGTATTTATTGTTATGAAAGCATCAAAATCTCAAAAACTAAACAAGATATGGTAAAAAGTGTGGGAAGAATATCGTTGGACTCAATCAGGTCAACAAAAAGTTATGGGTGAAAATTTTTCATATCTCGAAAAATAAAATTTTGCTGGACTTGGCCTAAAAAAATTTGTCGAGGCTTGGCGATAAGTTTCGTTTCGACGAATTTGAATAAGTCCTTATTATACACACAATATAATGTTGAATACAAACGAAATAGCTCAGTATAATCTGAAAGGTCTTTCTGCTCTTAGAAGAGATCATAGGCATTTGGCTCATGAGGGATTCGATGGAATTGGGGTTTCAAGTGACTCATTATGTTCATGCCACGTGCTCGAGGAGATCTACAGTAGGCTATGTAGTGTCCGCTGTAGGTGGTTCCACTATTAAGTAATTATTGTTATGAAAGCATCAAAATCTCAAAAACTAAACAAGATATGGTAAAAAGTGTGGAAAGAATATCGTCGGACTCAATCAGGTCAAAAAAAAGTTATTTGTGAACATTTTTCATATCTCGAAAAAAAAAAAAATTGTGTCTGGAGTTAGCCTATAAAAATTCGTCGTGACTTGGCGAATAGTTTCGTGTCGACGAATTTTGATAAGCCCGTATTATACACACAATATAATATAAAATACAAACGAAATATGAAATGAAACTAAGTATCTGATAGGTCTTCCTGCTCATTGATGAGAACATGAGGGAACATGAGAGAACATGAGGGATTCAGATGGAATTGGGGTTTCGAGTGAATCATTATGTTCATGCCACGTGCTCGCGTAGGTCCACAGTAGGCTAAGAAGTGTCCGCTGTAGGTAGTTCCACTATTATGTATTTATTTTTATGAAAGCATCAAAATCTCAAAAACTAAACAAGATATGGTAAAAAGTGCGGGAAGAATATCGTTGAACTCAATCAGGTCAACAAAAAGTTAATTGTGAACATTTTTCATATCTTGAAAAAAAAAAATTGTGTCTGGACTTAGCCTAAAAAAATTCATCGTGTCTTGGCGAATAGTTTCGTGTGGACGAATTTTAATAAGTCCGTATTATACACACAATATAATATAAAATACAAACGTAATATGAAATAAAACTTTGTATCTGATAGGTCTTCCTGCTCATAGAAGAGAACATGAGGGAACATGAGAGAACATGAGAGATTCAGATGGAATTGGGGTTTCAAGTGAATCATTATGTTCATGCCACGTGCTCGCGTAGGTCTACAGTAGGCTAAGAAGTGTCCGCTGTAGGTAGTTCCACTATTATGTATTTATTGTTATGAAAGCATCAAAATCTCAAAAACTAAACAAGATATGGTAAAAAGTGTGGGAAGAATATCGTTGGACTCAATCAGGTCAACAAAAAGTTATTTGTGAAAATTTTTCATATCTCGAAAAAAAAAAAAATTGTGTCTGGACTTAGCCTAAAAAAATTCATCGTGACTTGGCGAATAGTTTCGTGTCGACGAATTTTGATAAGTCCGTATTAATATAATATAAAATAAAAACGAAATATGAAATGAAACTAAGTATCTGATAGGTCTTCCTGCTCATTGAAGAGAACATGAGGGAACATGAGGGATTCAGATGGAATTGGGGTTTCGAGTGAATCATTATGTTCATGCCACGTGCTCGCGTAGGTCTACAGTAGCCTAAGAAGTGTCCGCTGTAGGTAGTTCCACTATTATGTATATATTGTTACGAAAGCATCAAAATCTCAAAAACTAAACAAGATATGGTAAAAAGTGTGGGAAGAATATCGTTGGACTCAATCAGGTCAACAAAAAGTTATTGGTGAAAATTTTTCATATCTCGAAAAATAAAATTTTGCTGGACTCGGCCTAAAAAAATTTGTCGAGGCTTGGCGATAAGTTTCGTTTCGACGAATTTGAATAAGTCCTTATTATACACACAATATAATGTTAAATACAAACGAAATAGCTCAGTATAATGTGAAAGGTATTTCTGCTCTTAGAAGAGATCATAGGCATTTGGCTCATGAGGGATTCGATGGAATTGGGGTTTCGAGTGGATCATTATGTTCATGCCACGTGCTCGCGTAGGTCTACAGTAGCCTAAGAAGTGTCCGCTGTAGGTAGTTCCACTATTATGTATTTATTGTTATGAAAGCATCAAAATCTCAAAAACTAAACAAGATATGGAAAAAAGTGTAGATAGAATATCGTTGGACTCGATCAGTTCTACAAAAAGTTATGAATAAATTTTTTTCATATTTCGAAAAAAAAAAATTGTGTCTGGACTTAGCCTAAAAAAATTCGTCGTGACTTGGCGAATAGTTTCGTGTCGACGAATTTTGATAAGCCCGTATTATACACACAATATAATATAAAATACAAACGAAATATGAAATGAAACTAAGTATCTGATAGGTCTTCCTGCTCATTGAAGAGAACATGATGGAACATGAGAGAACATGAGGGATTCAGATGGAATTGGGGTTTCAAGTGAATCATTATGTTCATGCCACGTGCTCGCGTAGGTCTACAGTATCCTAAGAAGTGTCCGCTGTAGGTAGTTCCACTATTATGTATTTATTGTTATGAAAGCATCAAAATCTCAAAAACTAAACAAGATATGGTAAAAAGTGTGGGAAGAATATCGTTGGACTCAATCAGGTCAACAAAAAGTTATTTGTGAAAATTTTTCATATCTCGAAAAAAAAAAAAAATTGTCTGGACTTGGCCTAAAAAAATTCATCGTGACTTGGCGAATAGTTTCGTGTCGACGAATATTGATGAGTCCGTATTAATATAATATAAAATAAAAACGAAATATGAAATGAAACTAAGTATCTGATAGGTCTTCCTGCTCATTGAAGAGAACATGAGGGAACATGAGAGAACATGAGGGATTCAGATGGAATTGGGGTTTCGAGTGAATCATTATGTTCATGCCACGTGCTCGCGTAGGTCTACAGTAGCCTAAGAAGTGTCCGCTGTAGGTAGTTCCACTATTATGTATTTATTGTTATGAAAGCATCAAAATCTCAAAAACTAAACAAGATATGGTAAAAAGTGTGGGAAGAATATCGTCGTACTCAATCAGGTCAACAAAAAGTTATTTGTGAAAATTTTTCATATCTCGAAAAAAAAAAAATTGTGTCTGGACTTAGCCTAAAAAAATTCATCGTGACTTGGCGAATAGTTTCGTGTCGAAGAATTTTGATAAGTCCGTATTAATATAATATAAAATAAAAACGAAATATGAAATGAAACTAAGTATCTGATAGGTCTTCCTGCTCATTGATGAGAACATGAAGGAACATGAGAGAACATGAGGGATTCAGATGGAATTGGGGTTTCGAGTGAATCATTATGTTCATGCCACGTGCTCGCGTAGGTCTACAGTAGCCTAAGAAGTGTCCGCTGTAGGTAGTTCCACTATTATGTATTTATTGTTATGAAAGCATCAAAATCACAAAAACTAAACAAGATATGGTAAAAAGTGTCGGAAGAATATCGTTGGACTCAATCAGGTCAACAAAAAGTTATTCGTGAAAATTTTTCATATCTTGAAAAAAAAAATTGTGTTGGACTTAGCCTAAAAAAATTCGTCGTGACTTGGCGAATAGTTTCGTGTCGACGAATTTTGATAAGCCCGTATTATACACACAATATAATATAAAATACAAACGAAATATGAAATGAAACTAAGTATCTGATAGGTTTCCTGCTCATTGAAGAGAACATGAGGGAACATGAGAGAACATGAGGGATTCAGATGGAATTGGGGTTTCGAGTGAATCATTATGTTCATGCCACGTGCTCGCGTAGGTTCACAGTAGGCTAAGAAGTGTCCGCTGTAGGTAGTTCCACTATTATGTATTTATTGTTATGAAAGCATCAAAATCTCAAAAACTAAACAAGATATGGTAAAAAGTGTGGGAAGAATATCGTTGGACTCAATCAGGTCAACAAAAAGTTATTTGTGAAAATTTTTCATATCTCGAAAAAAAAAAAAAAATTGTCTGGACTTGGCCTAAAAAAATTCATCGTGACTTGGCGAATAGTTTCGTGTCGACGAATATTGATAAGTCCGTATTAATAATATAAAATAAAAACGAAATATGAAATGAAACTAAGTATCTGATAGGTCTTCCTGCTCATTGAAGAGAACATGAGGGAACATGAGAGAACATGAGGGATTCAGATGGAATTGGGGTTTCGAGTGAATCATTATGTTCATGCCACGTGCTCGCGTAGGTCTACAGTAGCCTAAGAAGTGTCCGCTGTAGGTAGTTCCACTATTATGTATTTATTGTTATGAAAGCATCAAAATCTCAAAAACTAAACAAGATATGGTAAAAAGTGTGGGAAGAATATCGTCGTACTCAATCTGGTCAACAAAAAGTTATTTGTGAAAATTTTTCATATCTCGAAAAAAAAAAAATTGTCTGGACTTAGCCTAAAAAAATTCATCGTGACTTGGCGAATAGTTTCGTGTCGACGAATTTTGATAAGTCCGTATTAATATAATATAAAATAAAAACGAAATATGAAATGAAACTAAGTATCTGATAGGTCTTCCTGCTCATTGAAGAGAACATGAAGGAACATGAGAGAACATGAGGGATTCAGATGGAATTGGGGTTTCGAGTGAATCATTATGTTCATGCCACGTGCTCGCGTAGGTCTACAGTAGCCTAAGAAGTGTCCGCTGTAGGTAGTTCCACTATTATGTATTTATTGTTATGAAAGCATCAAAATCACAAAAACTAAACAAGATATGGTAAAAAGTGTCGGAAGAATATCGTTGGACTCAATCAGGTCAACAAAAAGTTATTTGTGAAAATTTTTCATATCTTGAAAAAAAAAATTGTGTCTGGACTTAGCCTAAAAAAATTCGTCGTGACTTGGCGAATAGTTTCGTGTGGACGAATTTTAATAAGTCCGTATTATACACACAATATAATATAAAATACAAACGAAATATGAAATAAAACTCAGTATCTGATAGGTCTTCCTGCTCATAGAAGAGAACATGAGGGAACATGAGAGAACATGAGGAATTCAGATGGAATTGGGGTTTCGAGTGAATCATTATGTTCATGCCACGTGCTCGCGTAGGTCTACAGTAGCCTAAGAAGTGTCCGCTGTAGGTAGTTCCACTATTATGTATTTATTGTTATGAAAGCATCAAAATCTCAAAAACTAAACAAGATATGGAAAAAAATGTAGATAGAATATCGTTACACTCGATCAGTTCTACAAAAAGTTATGAATAAAAATTTTTCATATTTCGAAAAAAAAAATTGTGTCCAGACTTAGCCTAAAAGAATTCGTCGGGACATGGCGATAATTTTCGTTTCGAAGAATTTGAATAAGCCCGTATTATACACACAATATAATGTAAAATGTGAAAGGTCTTCCTGCTCTTAGAAAAGATCATAGGCATTTTGCTCATGAGGGATTCGATGGAATTGGGTTTTCAAGTGAATCATTATGTTCATGCCACGTGCTTGCAGAGGTCCACACTAGGATATGTAGTGTCCGCTGTAAGTGGTTCTACTATTAAGTAATTATTGTTATCAAAATCTCAAAAACTAAACAAGATATGGAAAAAAGTGTAGATAGAATATCGTTGGACTCGATCAGTTCTACAAAAAGTTATGAGTGAAAATTTTTCATATTTCGAAAAAAAAAAAACTGTGTCCAGACTCAGCCTAAAAGAATTCGTCGAGACATGGCGATAATTTTCGTTTCGAAGAATTTGAATAAGTCCGTATTATACACACAATATAATGTAAAATGTGAAAGGTCTTTCTGCTCTTAGAAGAGATCATAGGCATTTTGCTCATGAGGGTTTCGATGGAATTGGGGTTTCAAGTGAATTATTATGTTTATGCCACGTGCTCGCGTAGGTCTACAGTAGCCTAAGAAGTGTCCGCTGTAGGTAGTTCCACTATTATGTATATATTGTTATGAAAGCATCAAAATCTCAAAAACTAAACAAGATATGGTAAAAAGTGTGGGAAGAATATCGTTGGACTCAATCAGGTCAACAAAAAGTTAATGTTGAAAATTTTTCATATCTCGAAAAGTAAAATTTTGCTGGACTTGGCCTAAAAAAATTTGTCGAGGCTTGGCGATAATTTTCGTTTCGACGAATTTGAATAAGTCCTTATTAATCATACAATATAATGTTAAATACAAACGAAATAGCTCAGTATAATCTGAAAGGTCTTTCTGCTCTTAGAAGAGATCATAGGCATTTGGCTCATGAGGGATTCGATGGAATTGGGGTTTCAAGTGACTCATTATGTTCATGCCACGTGCTCGAGGAGGTCTACAGTAGGCTATGTAGTGTCCGCTGTAGGTGGTTTCACTATTAAGTAATTATTGTTATGAAAGCATCAAAATCTCAAAAACTAAACAAGATATGGTAAAAAGTGTCGGAAGAATATCGTTGGACTCAATCAGGTCAACAAAAAGTTATTCGTGAAAATTTTTCATATCTTGAAAAAAAAAATTGTGTTGGACTTAGCCTAAAAAAATTCGTCGTGACTTGGCGAATAGTTTCGTGTCGACAAATTTTGATAAGCCCGTATTATACACACAATATAATATAAAATACAAACGAAATATGAAATGAAACTAAGTATCTGATAGGTTTCCTGCTCATTGAAGAGAACATGAGGGAACATGAGAGAACATGAGGGATTCAGATGGAATTGGGGTTTCGAGTGAATCATTATGTTCATGCCACGTGCTCGCGTAGGTCCACAGTAGGCTAAGAAGTGTCCGCTGTAGGTAGTTCCACTATTATGTATTTATTGTTATGAAAGCATCAAAATCACAAAAACTAAACAAGATATGGTAAAAAGTGTCGGAAGAATATCGTTGGACTCAATCAGGTCAACAAAAAGTTATTCGTGAAAATTTTTCATATCTTGAAAAAAAAAATTGTGTTGGACTTTGCCTAAAAAAATTCGTCGTGACTTGGCGAATAGTTTCGTGTCGACGAATTTTGATAAGCCCGTATTATACACACAATATAATATAAAATACAAACGAAATATGAAATGAAACTAAGTATCTGATAGGTTTCCTGCTCATTGAAGAGAACATGAGGGAACATGAGAGAACATGAGGGATTCAGATGGAATTGGGGTTTCGAGTGAATCATTATGTTCATGCCACGTGCTCGCGTAGGTCCACAGTAGGCTAAGAAGTGTCCGCTGTAGGTAGTTCCACTATTATGTATTTATTTTTATGAAAGCATCAAAATCTCAAAAACTAAACAAGATATGGTAAAAAGTGTGGGAAGAATATCGTTGGACTCAATCAGGTCAACAAAAAGTTATTTGTGAAAATTTTTCATATCTCGAAAAAAAAAAAAAATTGTCTGGACTTGGCCTAAAAAAATTCATCGTGACTTGGCGAATAGTTTCGTGTCGACGAATATTGATGAGTCCGTATTAATATAATATAAAATAAAAACGAAATATGAAATGAAACTAAGTATCTGATAGGTCTTCCTGCTCATTGAAGAGAACATGAGGGAACATGAGAGAACATGAGGGATTCAGATGGAATTGGGGTAAATAAATAATATAATGAAATAATATAATGAAGCTTAAATTTAGAATCTTCTCAAGCAATGGTAGAGAGGAGTCCAGTCTCAAACGAGCACAAGAAAAAAAAAAAAAGTTTATTAAAAAATTTTTTTTTTTTTTTTTTCTTTTTTTTTTAATTACAAAGAGAAAGATATCAAAAATCAAATCTGTAAATTGTAGCATTTACATAGCTGAAATTTTCTATAATAAGACAGGTATATTGCTAATTACCAATATCCTGGAACTAAAACTTGTAAGTTATAGCACTTACAGAGCTGAAGCTTCCAACTCCCTGTATTTCACAGTTCTGGAGTGAAGATACAAAAAGGGTCCAGCTACTGACTATTCCCCAAGGCAAAATCCGGCGCAGCCGAAGCCCTCCCAGACAATCTGGCAAAGATGCCCTCATCGCTGCAGGATGTTGATTGCGGCGCCGGTGAGTGAACATCTTCAACCACTCGCCTCCAGATTACCCGAGACAACCACCACCAACCAGAATTCAACCACAAGGAACCATCACCAACTATACCCTTGGTGAAACAAAAAAAAAAATGAATTATGAAAACAACAAAAAAAATAAGTCCAGTTGTCACCTCAACTGGGGTGAACTATAGCGCCACCAACTGAAATAGTGAAAACGCTTCACTAATAACAACAATGCAAAAGTTCGGGATACTCCCATCCCTGGCACTGTGAACAAGTCCTCAGATGCAACAGATCAGTGGAGCTCAGGAGAAACACAGTAGCCGTACCCAGCCGCCATTTAAGGCCTTGCTATGCTCACCCGTAGGCGCACCGCTAGCCCAAGTAAGACCCCCCAATGCTCTCCCTTCCAAAGATCCCGCTAGTAAACCAGCTGTCGCATCTGAGCTGAGCTCACACCCCACCAAAGTGAGTCCCTAAAACAAAAAAAGTTTAAAGTTAACCATCCTTTTTTTTAGAACAAGAAAAGGGTAAAAAAAACTTCCAGAATAACTCCTTCATTGGAGTGTCTATTGCGGGATATGAAGTAAAATTTAGGATAAGGGATTTAATTACAAAAATTCAGCCAAAGTACTGCAAAACTGAGAAACTATCAGAAAGTGAGTAATCCTGCAACACATAACAAGAGTGATAAGCTAGACAATTGTTGATTGAGATGTTAAACGGAGACATTAAAATAAGTAGGCAACCAGCTTCACATAAGCCACAACACTCTTAAGAACGTAAGAAGTTAATGTCTGTATTGAGTTTTCAATTTACAGAGAATTGTGAACTTTCTGAGTTCCTAGGCAATACTCCAAGCATGAATCTGATCATATAGAGAAAAATATTCAAGAAAAATTTATGTAATTTGGCAACAATACTGAGTCAAGAATCTATGATTGAAAAAAGGAAGATTGTGAGTACATTACTGAAAGTACACTACGAAATGCAAACCTAAGGATTACAATTGTGTGTCGATATGATGATAATGCCCTGCAAAAGGCACTACAGGGTAAATGCTGATGCATCATCATAATAATGATTTCCTTGTTAAAGAAACCAAACTAAAGGTCAGCGGACCTGTAGCACTGAAGATACTCCTCACAGAGGTGAACACTCTGCAAGAAAAAGATAGGGATAAAGGTCAGTAATTTGGGACATCTTATTAAACTACTAAGAGTATCTGATTATGCTGTTGAGAACCAATCAGGTTCCAAACACTTTAATTCCAATAGCACTTAGCATTTAGAAAATAATCAGAAGGTACCCACAGAAAAAATTTCCTCTATTACAAAATCTATATGTCAGAAATTTTCCAAATCCAGGGTAAGAATAGGGGTAGAGATTAGCAATCAAGGTTATCTGATTATACTATTGAGAACCAATCAGATTCTGAACACTTTAATTCCAATAGCACATAGCATTCAGAAAATAATCAGAAGGTACTCACAGAGGAATTTTCCTTCACTACAAAATCTCGTTAAATTTCTAACAACAGGGTAAGATAATGAAATGTACTCACTCTCAATATCAATCACCACAAGGCAATATTTACAAGATTTAAATGGATTGCAAGCAATGAAAATATAGAAAAATTATAATTACAGTTATAAGCTATGAAATTTATACAGGGGTACTCAGTAGTGTGCCAAAGAACATACATGGTAGTATCTAGAGTGGCGTAGTTAAAACTAGCCACTGTGAATAATAAACAGCAGATAGTTACTGTCGTAGGGAGAAATCAAGACAAGTTTCCAGTATGAAGGATCTCTTGAAATTCAACAAGAAAATCAACTCCTTACTCCAAAATTATCAAAATTTTCCCTTACTGGTTGGGTAGGATACTTCTACTAGAGCTTTAGGGAAACCCAAGGACATCCAACACATATGCCCTAATAAAAAGATACTATGTTGAAAAATATTCATCTTCGCTACTCTGATCTGAATTTGACTTTGAATCACTACCACTATTACTACGATAATCGTCAGTTATATCAGGTTTTATGTCCTTAATATGCCAATCACCCAAGTCTTTCCCATCTCTATCCCTCAAATTATAAACCAAAGGAGAGATCACCTTATTAACAATACATGGTATGAACTTGGGAGCAAGCTTGGCTGAAAAGTTATCACAGGCCTTAGAAAGAACATAGTTCTTTTTCCAAACATAGTCACCAACGTGAAACTTTAAAGAACGTTTCCTCAGATTATACCTTTTAGAATTTTGAACATAAGACCTGTATAGCTTCTTTCGAACATCTTCGTACAAAGGAGGCAAAGCTTGGGAATCCTGAATTCTATGGATTTTGTCACCAATAGATACAACATTATTTGCATTCTCTGCAATCTTCCCATAGAAGTCTCCTGATACTGGAACGTTCCTGGCAAAAACTAGAAAAGCGGGAGAGTAAGTGGTGACATCATGTCTTGCAAGACGAATAGCTTGTGCCACCTTGAAGATAGACTGATCCCAGGTTTTGTGATTCTCATGAACATAACATCGAATAGCAGTTGTGATAGTTTTATTAACTCTCTCAGTATGATTTATTTGGGCATGATATCTTGCGTTATACCAAATCTTTTGGACAGAATATTCTTTCATGAGATTTTTGAATTCTTTGCTGGTGAATTGTGGACCATTGTCGCAGGCAAAAATTTGTGGAATTCCAAAAATAAGAAAGACCTGATTTTCTATGAATTTCACTATTGCTTTCGAAGTAGCCTTAGCCATTGGATGCACCAAAACAAATTTTGTGAACCAATCTACCACAACCAGAAGATATTGATTTCCCATCTTTGATCTTGGGTAGGGACCGAGAAGATCCGCAGAAATGAGTTGAAATGGATGATTAATATTTCGATAGGACCCCATCAAGCCTGCTTGAGGTAGGTTAGAAGATTTGCTGGCTGCACAAACTTTACACTTTCTGATATAACGATAAACTGTATTTCTAAGATTTGGCCAATAGTACAATTCAGAGATGCGACTTAAAGTTTTAGAAAGACCAAAATGAGAGGAAGTCTCGTGATCATGAAAGGTTTCCAAAATTTCCTGTCTATTTCCAGTTGGAACAACAATTTTCCAATTGGTTAGATTACTTTCAATGTTGTACTTACAAAAAATGTGTTTATACAAGATATTATTTTCCACCTTGAAAGACGGATAAGACACAGGGTGTTCCTGAACCTTCTTAATCATTTCAAGATACCAGTTATCACGTTTCAAGGTAGATAGATCTAGCAAGGCAATTTCAAACGAACGTGATAAGGCATCTGCAACAACATTGAGAGAACCTTTTCTATGAACTATAGTAAAATCATACTGAGCTAATTTTACTAACCAACGTGCTAATCTTGGTGAAGGATCCTTCATGTTTCGAAGCCATTGAAGTGAACTGTGATCTGAGATGACAACGAAGGGACGACCATCCAGATAATATTTGAACTTGTCAATACCAAATATAATTGCAAGCAATTCTTTTTCAGTAGTGGTATACTTTCTTTGGCATGAGTTCAAAGTTTTGCTAGCATAAGCAATTGGATGTTCCATTCCATCCTCTTCCTGAAACAACACCGAACCAATACCTGTGTCCGAGGCATCACACATCAAGGTAAATGGCTTTGAAAAATCAGGGCTTGCCAATACAGGAGCACTAGTAAGAGAGTCTTTCATTTCCTGGAATGCTTTGTCAGCTTCAGGAGTCCATACAATTGGTTGACCTTTTTTTCTACCATGGAGTAAATCCGTTATTGGACTACATAAACTAGAGAAATTCTTGACGAACCTACGATAATAACTGACGAGGCCAATGAGACGTCTGATCTGTGTAGTATTTTTAGGTACAGGATAATTCACTACAGCAGACACCTTTTCTGGGTCCGTTCTTAGGCCATGTTCATCAACCAAAAAACCTAAGAATTTAAGAGAGGGACGGCAGAAATGACATTTCTCAAAGTTAATAGTTAAATTGGCTTCCTTAAGCCTATTGAATACTTTTCTCAAAATTTCCAAATGCTTTTCAAAATCTGGAGTGACGATAATGATATCATCCAGATAGTAAAAACAATATGGTTCTAAGGCAGGTCCAATAACCAGATCCATAAGACGACACATACTCTGACTTGCTGATACTAATCCAAAAGGCATAACGACAAATTCGTAGAGACCTTTGCCATGTACAGCAAAAGCAGTCTTTGCACGGGATGATTCTTCCAATGGAATTTGGAAAAATGCTTGTTTCAGGTCGATTGAACTAATGAAACGAGCATCACGGAGCTTGGTGATGATACAGTCAATCAAAGGTAGGGGATAAGCATCCTTATTAACTGTCACATCGTTAAGTTTCCTTCCATCGAAGCAAACTCGAAACGTGCCATTCGACTTTTTTACCAACCACAGAGGACTACACCAAGGCGATTTGGAAGGTTGAATAATGCCAAGTTTGAGCATTTCATCTACTTCCTTTTCCAGGTGAGATTGCATTACCTGAGACAAAGGATATTGTCTTTGTTTAAATGGCCTTGCATTTCCTGTGTCTATGGAGTGTGACATCAAATGGGTCCTGCCAATCCTATCAGCTGGTCCTATTTGTTTAAAAAGTTCAACAACCTTCTCAAGTTCACCCTTTTCCCGGTCACTTAAGTTGGAAACACTCTGTATAGTATTTACAGCACAAACTGAAGAACCTCTGACTTCATAAGAAAAGTTTTTTAAATTCATGGCCTCAATATGGAATAATTTTAAAAAATCTACTCCCAATATTAAGGTTTGTGTGATAGAAGGAATAACCAGCAACTTAAGTTCCTTACTAACACCATTTAAAAAGATAGGAATATTGACATAACCCAGGAATTCCTGAGGTTTTCCATCAGCTGTCGATACTTGAAGAAATTCATCATAGAGAATGGGAACTTTGTGACGTTTCAAAAGAGAGAATCCAGATGATCCAAGAATTGAAGCATTCGATCCAGTATCAACAAGAGAAACTACAGATTCACCAAAAATGTTGACACTAACATAAGGTCGATTGTCATTACCTTTTTTTAAAAATAAAGGAGAAACTGTAACTTTAGTGCAGAAGTTTTTTACTACAGATAACCAGGAGTTCCATTCAGAAGTGGTGGTAGCACAGACTTGTTTATTGTTCCTAGAACAAAAATTTTTGACAACACACAACCACTCATCCCACTCTCGGAAAAGAAGTTTTACTTCTCTGTGTTGTTTAGGGGAAGAGATTTTCCCTTTTTCTTCTTGGTGGATTGTGTAGTTTGGTCTGGACCTTCCGAATGACTGGTGACTGTGTCCAGTTTCATGACACCCTTCGGCAAGTTTTTTGAACAACGCTTACACCTAGTCTTGACAACACCCTTGGAACCACAGCCAAAACAGAAGATAGACTTGGGATTTTTACAATCACCATATGTGTGGCCAACCAAATCACAGTTCCAGCATGTTGGAAGTGGACTTGTGGAAGAAGCACAAATTTCCTTAGAAAGGTGTGTGGAGTTCCTAGTTGAGCTAAAGGAAGGACCTGCTTCAAAAAAATCTGGACAACTCAGGTCAGGCTCAAGCAAAGAAGCTTTACGAGAGGATGGAGGCTTGTACCGACTAGACCATACACTGGATTCTTCTATCCGTTTACATAGCTTAGATAGTTCAGTCAAGGAATCAATATCAGATAGAGCCAGTTGAGAAACAAATTTAGGCAGCAAATTTCTGCGAATTTGATTAACAATAGTCTTTTCATCTGGTTTTGATGTTAACCTATTATATAAGCCTTCCATTGCAGAAATATACATAGTTACTCTTTCATTAGAACCTTGTGTTCTATTTCGAATTTCATCTAACAAATCATCATTGTAGTGATAGGGTAGGAAGTCATCTTTTAATTTTGTAACTAGTTCGTCCCATGTCTTGAAAGTTGAACGATTATTATTGTACCAGGTCCAGGCCTGCGATTTGAAAAGATCACCTGCAGAAATGAATAAATCATCTTTAGAAACCCCCCTTGCAATTCTCAAAGATTCAACTTTTTCAAGAAAAGAAATGACAGACTCTTTATGAGCTGTTCCAGTAAAATAAATGTTCCATTTATAGGCAGGGACTGGTTTAGTAAATGGAAATTGTGTCACATTTGAAGTGGAAGGTATAGGGGTTGAAGTTGCATGGGAAATTTTCTCATCGAGATCACCCTCTATAGTGAGAAGTTCCAATTGCCATTTTTCCTTTTTGGATTCCTCTGATTCGTCACTAGTTTGAGCCCTATGAATGCGGCCTGATAAATGAATGAGACGAGAAACTAATCTCTTATATGCAGAATCAGAGGAGGTTCCAACAAAATCTGAAATTTTTTTCTTTATATCATTAAGTGAATCTAAGATGTTTTTCTCATCTTCTAAAAATGAGAAAGGATCAATAATTTCAGCAAAACTGCGGTTGGCACATTCTTGACTGAGAAGACCTCTCAGAACTTTACGTTTGGAGTCTACATCTCCAGTAGGTTTTATATTTCTGATAGCAATCTCATAATCAAGTTCATTCACCTTCAAGTGTTTGGGGTCAATTTTTGACAAGGACATTTTCAAAAATTCAGTAAAATATCAAGAGTAAAAAAAAAATCAATAAATGAGTGTGTTTTGATTTGATCAATACACATTCATTGAAAATAATAAAAGAGACTATTCAAGTCAGCAAACCTTGATCATAAAATGTTACTGACTGAGAATGCACAAAGAAAATACTAAGCAGATAAAGAGTTGAGGCGCCAAATTTGTGTAACTAAAAATAGTACTTTATTTTTATTTACTTGCTCATTTAATACAGCAATGCCTGTGAGCTGCTCAGATTGGTACGGAAGGTCGTGGGTATCGTTATCTGCAGTATAAAAGATAGATCCTTTGACAAATATTTACAGAGAAAGAGATAAAAGATACTAGGTAAGCATGGGCACCAGGTTCTTTTTTTTTTATTAAATGAAAATACCAAAAACACGGATTTGTCAAAAGATAATCTTTGTGCTTCTCAACAGTAAAAAGCCAGAATTTCAGAAAACACTATATTCACAAAATTACATAAACTTATCGTCTTTCTCTTATGATTGGAGAAACATGTATGCATATACAAAATACAATTTTAAGAAAGAGGAAAAAAAATACAAGCTAGTTTTACTAGAGTCGATTCGCCTTACAAAGATTAGGTGGTTTGTGGTTAGTTTACATTTTATGATCAGTCGTTGCGATGAGTGGAAAGACTTACTCCAGAGCGCTACTTCAACGTTGGACGTAGGTGCCTTTAGGTGGTTTGTGGTTCGTTTACATTTTATGATCAGTCGTTGCGATGAGTGGAAAGACTTACTCCAGAGCGCTACTTCAACGTTGGACGTAGGTGCCTTTAGGGGTGTCTCAAGACAATGGCTACTCTACTAGCTGGATAGGATATGTAGTCGGTCTGGGATCTTTCCTGTAGCTCAGATACTTGGACGCTGAGGTATACGCTGTGAAAAAGTAAACAAAACCAGTACCTTGTGACAGATTTGAGTCACATGACTCGTGATATGGGCGAAATCGAGAACAAGTCTAGTCTCAGATTTTCTTAGGCATAAAAAAAATTATTTGAAATTTTCTCAATTAAATATTTCAAGGATACAATTTAAAGAAAGAATTTAAATTTACAATTTATACATATTGGTATTAGAAAGGAAATATTGAGGTTTGCTGATTTGAACAATGTTTCTAAGAAGCAATTTAAATAAATAATATAATGAAGCTTAAATTTAGAATCTTCTCAAGCAATGGTAGAGAGGAGTCCAGTCTCAAACGAGCACAAGAAAAATAAATTTATGAAATTATTGCTTTCTCAAAATTTTTTTTTTAAATTTAATAATCACTTACTAATGTTCAACTGACATGTAAGAAAAATCGTAAGAAAAATCATAAGAAAATATTCATCTCCCTCTTAAGAAAAAGTAGATACAGAGATACAGATAGAGAGAGAGTATTGAAATAATCCTTGATGTGATGCAGTATCACGAAGTAACTTGATTGTGTAACAACGACTGGAAGTGAAAGGTTGTCATGTAGAGAGGTTTCAAAACATATAGGGTTTCTTTCGACTATTGGCCAGGTCCCTCCATCCAAACCTGGGCAGTGATGTGGAAGAGATCGAGCCAAGAGTTCAAAGAATCATGAGCGAGTTTAGCTTCCACAGATTCAATAAAAATATAAATTTAAAGCTTTTAAACTCACCCATGAATCCTGTTCTCCTAGATACAAGGCCAGTCTTTCCTGCAGATCACTATCCAAATTCAGGAGGAGTACCTTTAGCTTCTCGTTTGCTGCTCGCACCTAGGCTTGCCTTCTAAGCAGATTGATATTTTCTGGCACTCCAAAAAAACTTGGTATCACTGAAAACCATTCAGCACGAACAGAAACAGGTCTGATTTGATATTTCAACGTTTTAGAGATAGAATTTACAGAAATTATTGCCACATGTGAGTCATCAATTTTTGAGGTTAGAAAGAATTCATTTATGACATTTCAGGACCGACTCGTCGAAAGAGGGTACGAAATGTTATTCGAATAAGATTGAATTGTAATATTTATTTTCAAAATTTGAAGATGTTAGTACAGATAATTAATGGTGACGCACATGAGGCCATCTTGTTTTCGTGAAGCGAGAAGATCAAAAATACATTTTGGAAATTTAGAAAAATATGCCAAAAGAATGCCGATATGTATATCGATTCGATTATTGAATCAATCAGAAATTGATTATATTAATCATTTAAATATGTATACGACCTTTCATTTCCTCGTTGTGGAAAATTTATCTTTCCGGAAGGGAAAATCAAAAAGCAACTGACTCTTCGAGTGCTCAATTCAGAAAAGGGGCGAAGAAGGAAGAAGTCTTTTCAAAGAAGGAAGTCGCTCTCTCTCTCACTCTGTCTATGTTCAGTGTTACCAATCACTAAACAATTAAATAAATTGGAACATCTCAATAACATGTGATACCAACATGAAATAAAAAAATGAAAAGTAACAAAATGTTTTACATTTCGTTACACGAGTGAATCATTATGTTCATGCCACGTGCTCGCGTAGGTCTACAGTAGCCTAAGAAGTGTCCGCTGTAGGTAGTTCCACTATTATGTATTTATTGTTATGAAAGCATCAAAATCTCAAAAACTAAACAAGATATGGTAAAAAGTGTGGGAAGAATATCGTCGTACTCAATCAGGTCAACAAAAAGTTATTTGTGAAAATTTTTCATATCTCGAAAAAAAAAAAATTGTGTCTGGACTTAGCCTAAAAAAATTCATCGTGACTTGGCGAATAGTTTCGTGTCGACGAATTTTGATAAGTCCGTATTAATATAATATAAAATAAAAACGAAATATGAAATGAAACTAAGTATCTGATAGGTCTTCCTGCTCATTGAAGAGAACATGAAGGAACATGAGAGAACATGAGGGATTCAGATGGAATTGGGGTTTCGAGTGAATCATTATGTTCATGCCACGTGCTCGCGTAGGTCTACAGTAGCCTAAGAAGTGTCCGCTGTAGGTAGTTCCACTATTATGTATTTATTGTTATGAAAGCATCAAAATCACAAAAACTAAACAAGATATGGTAAAAAGTGTCGGAAGAATATCGTTGGACTCAATCAGGTCAACAAAAAGTTATTCGTGAAAATTTTTCATATCTTGAAAAAAAAAATTGTGTTGGACTTAGCCTAAAAAAATTCGTCGTGACTTGGCGAATAGTTTCGTGTCGACGAATTTTGATAAGCCCGTATTATACACACAATATAATATAAAATACAAACGAAATATGAAATGAAACTAAGTATCTGATAGGTTTCCTGCTCATTGAAGAGAACATGAGGGAACATGAGAGAACATGAGGGATTCAGATGGAATTGGGGTTTCGAGTGAATCATTATGTTCATGCCACGTGCTCGCGTAGGTGCACAGTAGGCTAAGAAGTGTCCGCTGTAGGTAGTTCCACTATTATGTATTTATTGTTATGAAAGCATCAAAATCTCAAAAACTAAACAAGATATGGTAAAAAGTGTGGGAAGAATATCGTTGGACTCAATCAGGTCAACAAAAAGTTATTTGTGAAAATTTTTCATATCTCGAAAAAAAAAAAAAATTGTCTGGACTTGGCCTAAAAAAATTCATCGTGACTTGGCGAATAGTTTCGTGTCGACGAATATTGATAAGTCCGTATTAATAATATAAAATAAAAACGAAATATGAAATGAAACTAAGTATCTGATAGGTCTTCCTGCTCATTGAAGAGAACATGAGGGAACATGAGAGAACATGAGGGATTCAGATGGAATTGGGGTTTCGAGTGAATCATTATGTTCATGCCACGTGCTCGCGTAGGTCTACAGTAGCCTAAGAAGTGTCCGCTGTAGGTAGTTCCACTATTATGTATTTATTGTTATGAAAGCATCAAAATCTCAAAAACTAAACAAGATATGGTAAAAAGTGTGGGAAGAATATCGTCGTACTCAATCTGGTCAACAAAAAGTTATTTGTGAAAATTTTTCATATCTCGAAAAAAAAAAAATTGTCTGGACTTAGCCTAAAAAAATTCATCGTGACTTGTCGAATAGTTTCGTGTCGACGAATTTTGATAAGTCCGTATTAATATAATATAAAATAAAAACGAAATATGAAATGAAACTAAGTATCTGATAGGTCTTCCTGCTCATTGAAGAGAACATGAAGGAACATGAGAGAACATGAGGGATTCAGATGGAATTGGGGTTTCGAGTGAATCATTATGTTCATGCCACGTGCTCGCGTAGGTCTACAGTAGCCTAAGAAGTGTCCGCTGTAGGTAGTTCCACTATTATGTATTTATTGTTATGAAAGCATCAAAATCACAAAAACTAAACAAGATATGGTAAAAAGTGTCGGAAGAATATCGTTGGACTCAATCAGGTCAACAAAAAGTTATTTGTGAAAATTTTTCATATCTTGAAAAAAAAAATTGTGTCTGGACTTAGCCTAAAAAAATTCGTCGTGACTTGGCGAATAGTTTCGTGTGGACGAATTTTAATAAGTCCGTATTATACACACAATATAATATAAAATACAAACGAAATATGAAATAAAACTCAGTATCTGATAGGTCTTCCTGCTCATAGAAGAGAACATGAGGGAACATGAGAGAACATGAGGAATTCAGATGGAATTGGGGTTTCGAGTGAATCATTATGTTCATGCCACGTGCTCGCGTAGGTCTACAGTAGCCTAAGAAGTGTCCGCTGTAGGTAGTTCCACTATTATGTATTTATTGTTATGAAAGCATCAAAATCTCAAAAACTAAACAAGATATGGAAAAAAATGTAGACAGAATATCGTTACACTCGATCAGTTCTACAAAAAGTTATGAATAAAAATTTTTCATATTTCGAAAAAAAAAATTGTGTCCAGACTTAGCCTAAAAGAATTCGTCGGGACATGGCGATAATTTTCGTTTCGAAGAATTTGAATAAGCCCGTATTATACACACAATATAATGTAAAATGTGAAAGGTCTTCCTGCTCTTAGAAAAGATCATAGGCATTTTGCTCATGAGGGATTCGATGGAATTGGGTTTTCAAGTGAATCATTATGTTCATGCCACGTGCTTGCAGAGGTCCACACTAGGATATGTAGTGTCCGCTGTAAGTGGTTCTACTATTAAGTAATTATTGTTATCAAAATCTCAAAAACTAAACAAGATATGGAAAAAAGTGTAGATAGAATATCGTTGGACTCGATCAGTTCTACAAAAAGTTATGAGTGAAAATTTTTCATATTTCGAAAAAAAAAAAACTGTGTCCAGACTCAGCCTAAAAGAATTCGTCGAGACATGGCGATAATTTTCGTTTCGAAGAATTTGAATAAGTCCGTATTATACACACAATATAATGTAAAATGTGAAAGGTCTTTCTGCTCTTAGAAGAGATCATAGGCATTTTGCTCATGAGGGTTTCGATGGAATTGGGGTTTCAAGTGAATTATTATGTTTATGCCACGTGCTCGCGTAGGTCTACAGTAGCCTAAGAAGTGTCCGCTGTAGGTAGTTCCACTATTATGTATATATTGTTATGAAAGCATCAAAATCTCAAAAACTAAACAAGATATGGTAAAAAGTGTGGGAAGAATATCGTTGGACTCAATCAGGTCAACAAAAAGTTAATGTTGAAAATTTTTCATATCTCGAAAAGTAAAATTTTGCTGGACTTGGCCTAAAAAAATTTGTCGAGGCTTGGCGATAATTTTCGTTTCGACGAATTTGAATAAGTCCTTATTAATCATACAATATAATGTTAAATACAAACGAAATAGCTCAGTATAATCTGAAAGGTCTTTCTGCTCTTAGAAGAGATCATAGGCATTTGGCTCATGAGGGATTCGATGGAATTGGGGTTTCAAGTGACTCATTATGTTCATGCCACGTGCTCGAGGAGGTCTACAGTAGGCTATGTAGTGTCCGCTGTAGGTGGTTTCACTATTAAGTAATTATTGTTATGAAAGCATCAAAATCTCAAAAACTAAACAAGATATGGTAAAAAGTGTCGGAAGAATATCGTTGGACTCAATCAGGTCAACAAAAAGTTATTCGTGAAAATTTTTCATATCTTGAAAAAAAAAATTGTGTTGGACTTAGCCTAAAAAAATTCGTCGTGACTTGGCGAATAGTTTCGTGTCGACAAATTTTGATAAGCCCGTATTATACACACAATATAATATAAAATACAAACGAAATATGAAATGAAACTAAGTATCTGATAGGTTTCCTGCTCATTGAAGAGAACATGAGGGAACATGAGAGAACATGAGGGATTCAGATGGAACTGGGGTTTCGAGTGAATCATTATGTTCATGCCACGTGCTCGCGTAGGTCCACAGTAGGCTAAGAAGTGTCCGCTGTAGGTAGTTCCACTATTATGTATTTATTGTTATGAAAGCATCAAAATCACAAAAACTAAACAAGATATGGTAAAAAGTGTCGGAAGAATATCGTTGGACTCAATCAGGTCAACAAAAAGTTATTCGTGAAAATTTTTCATATCTTGAAAAAAAAAATTGTGTTGGACTTTGCCTAAAAAAATTCGTCGTGACTTGGCGAATAGTTTCGTGTCGACGAATTTTGATAAGCCCGTATTGTACACACAATATAATATAAAATACAAACGAAATATGAAATGAAACTAAGTATCTGATAGGTTTCCTGCTCATTGAAGAGAACATGAGGGAACATGAGAGAACATGAGGGATTCAGATGGAATTGGGGTTTCGAGTGAATCATTATGTTCATGCCACGTGCTCGCGTAGGTCCACAGTAGGCTAAGAAGTGTCCGCTGTAGGTAGTTCCACTATTATGTATTTATTTTTATGAAAGCATCAAAATCTCAAAAACTAAACAAGATATGGTAAAAAGTGTGGGAAGAATATCGTTGGACTCAATCAGGTCAACAAAAAGTTATTTGTGAAAATTTTTCATATCTCGAAAAAAAAAAAAAATTGTGTCTGGACTTAGCCTAAAAAAATTCATCGTGACTTGGCGAATAGTTTCGTGTCGACGAATTTTGATAAGTCCGTATTAATATAATATAAAATAAAAACGAAATATGAAATGAAACTAAGTATCTGATAGGTCTTCCTGCTCATTGAAGAGAACATGAGGGAACATGAGGGATTCAGATGGAATTGGGGTTTCGAGTGAATCATTATGTTCATGCCACGTGCTCGCGTAGGTCTACAGTAGCCTAAGAAGTGTCCGCTGTAGGTAGTTCCACTATTATGTATATATTGTTATGAAAGCATCAAAATCTCAAAAACTAAACAAGATATGGTAAAAAGTGTGGGAAGAATATCGTTGGACTCAATCAGGTCAACAAAAAGTTATTGGTGAAAATTTTTCATATCTCGAAGAATAAAATTTTGCTGGACTTGGCCTAAAAAAATTTGTCGAGGCTTGGCGATAAGTTTCGTTTCGACGAATTTGAATAAGTCCTTATTATACACACAATATAATGTTAAATACAAACGAAATAGCTCAGTATAATCTGAAAGGTCTTTCTGCTCTTAGAAGAGATCATAGGCATTTGGCTCATGAGGGATTCGATGGAATTGGGGTTTCGAGTGGATCATTATGTTCATGCCACGTGCTCGCGTAGGTCTACAGTAGCCTAAGAAGTGTCCGCTGTAGGTAGTTCCACTATTATGTATTTATTGTTATGAAAGCATCAAAATCTCAAAAACTAAACAAGATATGGAAAAAAGTGTAGATAGAATATCGTTGGACTCGATCAGTTCTACAAAAAGTTATGAATAAAATTTTTTCATATTTCGAAAAAAAAAAATTGTGTCTGGACTTAGCCTAAAAAAATTCGTCGTGACTTGGCGAATAGTTTCGTGTCGACGAATTTTGATAAGCCCGTATTATACACACAATATAATATAAAATACAAACGAAATATGAAATGAAACTAAGTATCTGATAGGTCTTCCTGCTCATTGAAGAGAACATGAGGGAACATGAGAGAACATGAGGGATTCAGATGGAATTGGGGTTTCAAGTGAATCATTATGTTCATGCCACGTGCTCGCGTAGGTCTACAGTATCCTAAGAAGTGTCCGCTGTAGGTAGTTCCACTATTATGTATTTATTGTTATGAAAGCATCAAAATCTCAAAAACTAAACAAGATATGGTAAAAAGTGTGGGAAGAATATCGTTGGACTCAATCAGGTCAACAAAAAGTTATTTGTGAAAATTTTTCATATCTCGAAAAAAAAAAAAATTGTCTGGACTTGGCCTAAAAAAATTCATCGTGACTTGGAGAATAGTTTCGTGTCGACGAATATTGATAAGTCCGTATTAATATAATATAAAATAAAAACGAAATATGAAATGAAACTAAGTATCTGATAGGTCTTCCTGCTCATTGAAGAGAACATGAGGGAACATGAGAGAACATGAGGGATTCAGATGGAATTGGGGTTTCGAGTGAATCATTATGTTCATGCCACGTGCTCGCGTAGGTCTACAGTAGCCTAAGAAGTGTCCGCTGTAGGTAGTTCCACTATTATGTATTTATTGTTATGAAAGCATCAAAATCTCAAAAACTAAACAAGATATGGTAAAAAGTGTGGGAAGAATATCGTCGTACTCAATCAGGTCAACAAAAAGTTATTTGTGAAAATTTTTCATATCTCGAAAAAAAAAAAATTGTCTGGACTTAGCCTAAAAAAATTCATCGTGACTTGGCGAATAGTTTCGTGTCGACGAATTTTGATAAGTCCGTATTAATATAATATAAAATAAAAACGAAATATGAAATGAAACTAAGTATCTGATAGGTCTTCCTGCTCATTGAAGAGAACATGAAGGAACATGAGAGAACATGAGGGATTCAGATGGAATTGGGGTTTCGAGTGAATCATTATGTTCATGCCACGTGCTCGCGTAGGTCTACAGTAGCCTAAGAAGTGTCCGCTGTAGGTAGTTCCACTATTATGTATTTATTGTTATGAAAGCATCAAAATCACAAAAACTAAACAAGATATGGTAAAAAGTGTCGGAAGGATATCGTTGGACTCAATCAGGTCAACAAAAAGTTATTTGTGAAAATTTTTCATATCTTGAAAAAAAAAATTGTGTCTGGACTTAGCCTAAAAAAATTCGTCGTGACTTGGCGAATAGTTTCGTGTGGACGAATTTTAATAAGTCCGTATTATACACACAATATAATATAAAATACAAACGAAATATGAAATAAAACTCAGTATCTGATAGGTCTTCCTGCTCATAGAAGAGAACATGAGGGAACATGAGAGAACATGAGGAATTCAGATGGAATTGGGGTTTCGAGTGAATCATTATGTTCATGCCACGTGCTCGCGTAGGTCTACAGTAGCCTAAGAAGTGTCCGCTGTAGGTAGTTCCACTATTATGTATTTATTGTTATGAAAGCATCAAAATCTCAAAAACTAAACAAGATATGGAAAAAAATGTAGATAGAATATCGTTACACTCGATCAGTTCTACAAAAAGTTATGAATAAAAATTTTTCATATTTCGAAAAAAAAAATTGTGTCCAGACTTAGCCTAAAAGAATTCGTCGGGACATGGCGATAATTTTCGTTTCGAAGAATTTGAATAAGCCCGTATTATACACACAATATAATGTAAAATGTGAAAGGTCTTCCTGCTCTTAGAAAAGATCATAGGCATTTTGCTCATGAGGGATTCGATGGAATTGGGTTTTCAAGTGAATCATTATGTTCATGCCACGTGCTTGCAGAGGTCCACACTAGGATATGTAGTGTCCGCTGTAAGTGGTTCTACTATTAAGTAATTATTGTTATCAAAATCTCAAAAACTAAACAAGATATGGAAAAAAGTGTAGATAGAATATCGTTGGACTCGATCAGTTCTACAAAAAGTTATGAGTGAAAATTTTTCATATTTTGAAAAAAAAAAACTGTGTCCAGACTCAGCCTAAAAGAATTCGTCGAGACATGGCGATAATTTTCGTTTCGAAGAATTTGAATAAGTCCGTATTATACACACAATATAATGTAAAATGTGAAAGGTCTTTCTGCTCTTAGAAGAGATCATAGGCATTTTGCTCATGAGGGTTTCGATGGAATTGGGGTTTCAAGTGAATTATTATGTTTATGCCACGTGCTTGCGTAGGTCTACAGTAGGCTAAGAAGTGTCCGCTGTAGGTAGTTCCACTATTATGTATTTATTGTTATGAAAGCATCAAAATCTCAAAAACTAAACAAGATATGGTAAAAAGTGTGGGAAGAATATCGTTGGACTCAATCAGGTCAACAAAAAGTTAATGTTGAAAATTTTTCATATCTCGAAAAGTAAAATTTTGCTGGACTTGGCCTAAAAAAATTTGTCGAGGCTTGGCGATAATTTTCGTTTCGACGAATTTGAATAAGTCCTTATTAATCATACAATATAATGTTAAATACAAACGAAATAGCTCAGTATAATCTGAAAGGTCTTTCTGCTCTTAGAAGAGATCATAGGCATTTGGCTCATGAGGGATTCGATGGAATTGGGGTTTCAAGTGACTCATTATGTTCATGCCACGTGCTCGAGGAGGTCTACAGTAGGCTATGTAGTGTCCGCTGTAGGTGGTTTCACTATTAAGTAATTATTGTTATGAAAGCATCAAAATCTCAAAAACTAAACAAGATATGGTAAAAAGTGTGGGAAGAATATCGTCGGACTCAATCAGGTCAACAAAAAGTTATTTGTGAAAATTTTTCATATCTCGAAAAAAAAAAATTGTGTCTGTACTTAGCCTAAAAAAATTCGTCGTGACTTGGCGAATAGTTTCGTGTCGACGAATTTTGATAAGCCCGTATTATACACACAATATAATATAAAATACAAACGAAATATGAAATAAAACTCAGTATCTGATAGGTCTTCCTGCTCATAGAAGAGAACATGAGGGAACATGAGAGAACATGAGGGATTCAGATGGAATTGGGGTTTCAAGTGAATCATTATGTTCATGCCACGTGCTCGCGTAGGTCTACAGTAGGCTAAGAAGTGTCCGCTGTAGGTAGTTCCACTATTATGTATTTATTGTTATGAAAGCATCAAAATCTCAAAAACTAAACAAGATATGGAAAAAAGTGTAGATAGAATATCGTTGGACTCGATCAGTTCTACAAAAAGTTATGAATAAAAATTTTTCATATTTCGAAAAAAAAAAATTGTGTCTGGACTTAGCCTAAAAAAATTCGTCGTGACTTGGGAATAGTTTCGTGTCGACGAATTTTGATAAGCCCGTATTATACACACAATATAATATAAAATACAAACGAAATATGAAATGAAATGATCTGATAGGTCTTCCTGCTCATTGAAGAGAACATGAGGGAACATGAGAGAACATGAGGGATTCAGATGGAATTGGGGTTTCGAGTGAATCATTATGTTCATGCCACGTGCTCGCGTAGGTCTACAGTAGCCTAAGAAGTGTCCGCTGTAGGTAGTTCCACTATTATGTATTTATTGTTCTGAAAGCATCAAAATCTCAAAAACTAAACAAGATATGGTAAAAAGTGTGGGAAGAATATCGTCGTACTCAATCAGGTCAACAAAAAGTTATTTGTGAAAATTTTGCATATCTCGAAAAAAAAAAAAATTGTGTCTGGACTTAGCCTAAAAAAATTCATCGTGACTTGGCGAATAGTTTCGTGTCGACGAATTTTGATAAGTCCGTATTAATATAATATAAAATAATAACGAAATATGAAATGAAACTAAGTATCTGATAGGTCTTCCTGCTCATTGAAGAGAACATGAGGGAACATGAGAGAACATGAGGGATTCAGATGGAATTGGGGTTTCGAGTGAATCATTAAGTTCATGCCACGTGTTCGCGTAGGTCTACAGTAGCCTAAGAAGTGTCCGCTGTAGGTAGTTCCACTATTATGTATTTATTGTTATGAAAGCATCAAAATCTCAAAAACTAAACAAGATATGGTAAAAAGTGTGACAAGAATATCGTTGGACTCAATCAGGTCAACAAAAAGTTATTTGTGAAAATTTTTCATATCTTGAAAAAAAAAATTGTGTCTGGACTTAGCCTAAAAAAATTCGTCGTGACTTGGCGAATAGTTTCGTGTGGACGAATTTTAATAAGTCCGTATTATACCCACAATATAATATAAAATACAAACGAAATATGAAATAAAACTCAGTATCTGATAGGTCTTCCTGCTCATAGAAAAGAACATGAGGGAACATGAGAGAACATGAGGGATTCAGATGGAATTGGGGTTTCAAGTGAATCATTATGTTCATGCCACGTGCTCGCGTAGGTCTACAGTAGGCTAAGAAGTGTCCGCTGTAGGTAGTTCCACTATTATGTATTTATTGTTATGAAAGCATCAAAATCTCAAAAACTAAACAAGATATGGAAAAAAGTGTAGATAGAATATCGTTGGACTCGATCAGTTCTACAAAAAGTTATGAATACAAATTTTTCATATTCCGAAAAAAAAAAAATGTGTCCAGACTTAGCCTAAAAGAATTCGTCGAGACATGGCGATAATTTTCGTTTCGAAGAATTTGAATAAGTCCGTATTATACACACAATATAATGTAAAATGTGAAAGGTCTTCCTGCTCTTAGAAGAGATCATAGGCATTTTTCTCATGAGGGATTCGATGGAATTGGGGTTTCAAGTGAATCATTATGTTCATGCCACGTGCTCGTAGAGGTCTACAGTAGGCTATGTAGTGTCCGCTGTAGTTGGTTCTACTATTAAGTAATTATTGTTATCAAAATCTCAAAAACTAAACAAGATATGGAAAAAAGTGTAGGAAGAATATCGTTGGACTCAATCAGGTCAACAAAAAGTTATTGGTGAAAGTTTTTCATATCTCGAAAAATAAAATTTTGCTGGACTTGGCCTAAAAAAATTCGTCGTGACTTGGCGAATAGTTTCGTGTCGACGAATTTTGATAAGCCCGTATTATACACACAATATAATATAAAATACAAACGAAATATGAAATGAAACTAAGTATCTGATAGGTCTTCCTGCTCATAGAAGAGAACATGAGGGAACATGAGAGAACATGAGGGATTCAGATGGAATTTGGGTTTCGAGTGAATCATTATGTTCATGCCACGTGCTCGCGTAGGTCTACAGTAGGCTAAGAAGTGTCCGCTGTAGGTAGTTCCACTATTATGTATTTATTGTTATGAAAGCATCAAAATCTCAAAAACTAAACAAGATATGGAAAAAAGTGTAGATAGAATATCGTTGGACTCGATCAGTTCTACAAAAAGTTATGAATAAAAATTTTTCATATTTCGAAAAAAAAAAATTGTGTCTGGACTTAGCCTAAAAAAATTCGTCGTGACTTGGCGAATAGTTTCGTGTCGACGAATTTTGATAAGCCCGTATTATACACACAATATAATATAAAATACAAACGAAATATGAAATGAAACTAAGTATCTGATAGGTCTTCCTGCTCATTGAAGAGAACATGAGGGAACATGAGAGAACATGAGGAATTCAGATGGAATTGGGGTTTCGAGTGAATCATTATGTTCATGCCACGTGCTCGCGTAGGTCTACAGTAGGCTAAGAAGTGTCCGCTGTAGGTAGTTCCACTATTATGTATTTATTGTTATGAAAGCATCAAAATCTCAAAAACTAAACAAGATATGGAAAAAAGTGTAGATAGAATATCGTTGGACTCGATCAGTTCTACAAAAAGTTATGAATAAGATTTTTTCATATTTCGAAAAAAAAAAAAATTGTGTCTGGACTTAGCCTAAAAAAATTCGTCGTGACTTGGCGAATAGTTTCGTGTCGACGAATTTTGATAAGCCCGTATTATACACACAATATAATATAAAATACAAACGAAATATGAAATGAAACTAAGTATCTGATAGGTCTTCCTGCTCATTGAAGAGAACATGAGGGAACATGAGAGAAGATGAGGGATTCAGATGGAATTGGGGTTTCAAGTGAATCATTATGTTCATGCCACGTGCTCGCGTAGGTCTACAGTATCCTAAGAAGTGTCCGCTGTAGGTAGTTCCACTATTATGTATTTATTGTTATGAAAGCATCAAAATCTCAAAAACTAAACAAGATATGGTAAAAAGTGTGGGAAGAATATCGTTGGACTCAATCAGGTCAACAAAAAGTTATTTGTGAAAATTTTTCATATCTCGAAAAAAAAAAAAAATTGTCTGGACTTGGCCTAAAAAAATTCATCGTGACTTGGCGAATAGTTTCGTGTCGACGAATATTGATAAGTCCGTATTAATATAATATAAAATAAAAACGAAATATGAAATGAAACTAAGTATCTGATAGGTCTTCCTGCTCATTGAAGAGAACATGAGGGAACATGAGAGAACATGAGGGATTCAGATGGAATTGGGGTTTCGAGTGAATCATTATGTTCATGCCACGTGCTCGCGTAGGTCTACAGTAGCCTAAGAAGTGTCCGCTGTAGGTAGTTCCACTATTATGTATTTTTTGTTATGAAAGCATCAAAATCTCAAAAACTAAACAAGATATGGTAAAAACTGTGGGAAGAATATCGTCGTACTCAATCAGGTCAACAAAAAGTTATTTGTGAAAATTTTTCATATCTCGCAAAAAAAAAAATTGTGTCTGGACTTAGCCTAAAAAAATTCATCGTGACTTGGCGAATAGTTTCGTGTCGACGAATTTTGATAAGTCCGTATTAATATAATATAAAATAAAAACGAAATATGAAATGAAACTAAGTATCTGATAGGTCTTCCTGCTCATTGAAGAGAACATGAGGGAACATGAGGGATTCAGATGGAATTGGGGTTTCGAGTGAATCATTATGTTCATGCCACGTGCTCGCGTAGGTCTACAGTAGCCTAAGAAGTGTCCGCTGTAGGTAGTTCCACTATTATGTATTTATTGTTCTGAAAGCATCAAAATCTCAAAAACTAAACAAGATATGGTAAAAAGTGTGGGAAGAATATCGTCGTACTCAATCAGGTCAACAAAAAGTTATTTGTGAAAATTCTGCATATCTCGAAAAAAAAAAAAATTGTGTCTGGACTTAGCCTAAAAAAATTCATCGTGACTTGGCGAATAGTTTCGTGTCGACGAATTTTGATAAGTCCGTATTAATATAATATAAAATAATGACGAAATATGAAATGAAACTAAGTATCTGATAGGTCTTCCTGCTCATTGAAGAGAACATGAGGGAACATGAGAGAACATGAGGGATTCAGATGGAATTGGGGTTTCGAGTGAATCATTATGTTCATGCCACGTGCTCGCGTAGGTCTACAGTAGCCTAAGAAGTGTCCGCTGTAGGTAGTTCCACTATTATGTATTTATTGTTATGAAAGCATCAAAATCTCAAAAACTAAACAAGATATGGTAAAAAGTGTGACAAGAATATCGTTGGACTCAATCAGGTCAACAAAAAGTTATTTGTGAAAATTTTTCATATCTTGAAAAAAAAAATTGTGTCTGGACTTAGCCTAAAAAAATTCGTCGTGACTTGGCGAATAGTTTCGTGTGGACGAATTTTAATAAGTCCGTATTATACCCACAATATAATATAAAATACAAACGAAATATGAAATAAAACTCAGTATCTGATAGGTCTTCCTGCTCATAGAAAAGAACATGAGGGAACATGAGAGAACATGAGGGATTCAGATGGAATTGGGGTTTCAAGTGAATCATTATGTTCATGCCACGTGCTCGCGTAGGTCTACAGTAGGCTAAGAAGTGTCCGCTGTAGGTAGTTCCACTATTATGTATTTATTGTTATGAAAGCATCAAAATCTCAAAAACTAAACAAGATATGGAAAAAAGTGTAGATAGAATATCGTTGGACTCGATCAGTTCTACAAAAAGTTATGAATACAAATTTTTCATATTCCGAAAAAAAAAAAATGTGTCCAGACTTAGCCTAAAAGAATTCGTCGAGACATGGCGATAATTTTCGTTTCGAAGAATTTGAATAAGTCCGTATTATACACACAATATAATGTAAAATGTGAAAGGTCTTCCTGCTCTTAGAAGAGATCATAGGCATTTTTCTCATGAGGGATTCGATGGAATTGGGGTTTCAAGTGAATCATTATGTTCATGCCACGTGCTCGTAGAGGTCTACAGTAGGCTATGTAGTGTCCGCTGTAGTTGGTTCTACTATTAAGTAATTATTGTTATCAAAATCTCAAAAACTAAACAAGATATGGAAAAAAGTGTAGGAAGAATATCGTTGGACTCAATCAGGTCAACAAAAAGTTATTGGTGAAAGTTTTTCATATCTCGAAAAATAAAATTTTGCTGGACTTGGCCTAAAAAAATTCGTCGTGACTTGGCGAATAGTTTCGTGTCGACGAATTTTGATAAGCCCGTATTATACACACAATATAATATAAAATACAAACGAAATATGAAATGAAACTAAGTATCTGATAGGTCTTCCTGCTCATAGAAGAGAACATGAGGGAACATGAGAGAACATGAGGGATTCAGATGGAATTGGGGTTTCGAGTGAATCATTATGTTCATGCCACGTGCTCGCGTAGGTCTACAGTAGGCTAAGAAGTGTCCGCTGTAGGTAGTTCCACTATTATGTATTTATTGTTATGAAAGCATCAAAATCTCAAAAACTAAACAAGATATGGAAAAAAGTGTAGATAGAATATCGTTGGACTCGATCAGTTCTACAAAAAGTTATGAATAAAAATTTTTCATATTTCGAAAAAAAAAAATTGTGTCTGGACTTAGCCTAAAAAAATTCGTCGTGACTTGGCGAATAGTTTCGTGTCGACGAATTTTGATAAGCCCGTATTATACACACAATATAATATAAAATACAAACGAAATATGAAATGAAACTAAGTATCTGATAGGTCTTCCTGCTCATTGAAGAGAACATGAGGGAACATGAGAGAACATGAGGAATTCAGATGGAATTGGGGTTTCGAGTGAATCATTATGTTCATGCCACGTGCTCGCGTAGGTCTACAGTAGGCTAAGAAGTGTCCGCTGTAGGTAGTTCCACTATTATGTATTTATTGTTATGAAAGCATCAAAATCTCAAAAACTAAACAAGATATGGAAAAAAGTGTAGATAGAATATCGTTGGACTCGATCAGTTCTACAAAAAGTTATGAATAAGATTTTTTCATATTTCGAAAAAAAAAAAATTGTGTCTGGACTTAGCCTAAAAAAATTCGTCGTGACTTGGCGAATAGTTTCGTGTCGACGAATTTTGATAAGCCCGTATTATACACACAATATAATATAAAATACAAACGAAATATGAAATGAAACTAAGTATCTGATAGGTCTTCCTGCTCATTGAAGAGAACATGAGGGAACATGAGAGAAGATGAGGGATTCAGATGGAATTGGGGTTTCAAGTGAATCATTATGTTCATGCCACGTGCTCGCGTAGGTCTACAGTATCCTAAGAAGTGTCCGCTGTAGGTAGTTCCACTATTATGTATTTATTGTTATGAAAGCATCAAAATCTCAAAAACTAAACAAGATATGGTAAAAAGTGTGGGAAGAATATTGTTGGACTCAATCAGGTCAACAAAAAGTTATTTGTGAAAATTTTTCATATCTCGAAAAAAAAAAAAAATTGTCTGGACTTGGCCTAAAAAAATTCATCGTGACTTGGCGAATAGTTTCGTGTCGACGAATATTGATAAGTCCGTATTAATATAATATAAAATAAAAACGAAATATGAAATGAAACTAAGTATCTGATAGGTCTTCCTGCTCATTGAAGAGAACATGAGGGAACATGAGAGAACATGAGGGATTCAGATGGAATTGGGGTTTCGAGTGAATCATTATGTTCATGCCACGTGCTCGCGTAGGTCTACAGTAGCCTAAGAAGTGTCCGCTGTAGGTAGTTCCACTATTATGTATTTTTTGTTATGAAAGCATCAAAATCTCAAAAACTAAACAAGATATGGTAAAAACTGTGGGAAGAATATCGTCGTACTCAATCAGGTCAACAAAAAGTTATTTGTGAAAATTTTTCATATCTCGAAAAAAAAAAAAATTGTGTCTGGACTTAGCCTAAAAAAATTCATCGTGACTTGGCGAATAGTTTCGTGTCGACGAATTTTGATAAGTCCGTATTAATATAATATAAAATAAAAACGAAATATGAAATGAAACTAAGTATCTGATAGGTCTTCCTGCTCATTGAAGAGAACATGAGGGAACATGAGGGATTCAGATGGAATTGGGGTTTCGAGTGAATCATTATGTTCATGCCACGTGCTCGCGTAGGTCTACAGTAGCCTAAGAAGTGTCCGCTGTAGGTAGTTCCACTATTATGTATTTATTGTTCTGAAAGCATCAAAATCTCAAAAACTAAACAAGATATGGTAAAAAGTGTGGGAAGAATATCGTCGTACTCAATCAGGTCAACAAAAAGTTATTTGTGAAAATTTTGCATATCTCGAAAAAAAAAAAAATTGTGTCTGGACTTAGCCTAAAAAAATTCATCGTGACTTGGCGAATAGTTTCGTGTCGACGAATTTTGATAAGTCCGTATTAATATAATATAAAATAATGACGAAATATGAAATGAAACTAAGTATCTGATAGGTCTTCCTGCTCATTGAAGAGAACATGAGGGAACATGAGAGAACATGAGGGATTCAGATGGAATTGGGGTTTCGAGTGAATCATTATGTTCATGCCACGTGCTCGCGTAGGTCTACAGTAGCCTAAGAAGTGTCCGCTGTAGGTAGTTCCACTATTATGTATTTATTGTTATGAAAGCATCAAAATCTCAAAAACTAAACAAGATATGGTAAAAAGTGTGACAAGAATATCGTTGGACTCAATCAGGTCAACAAAAAGTTATTTGTGAAAATTTTTCATATCTTGAAAAAAAAAATTGTGTCTGGACTTAGCCTAAAAAAATTCGTCGTGACTTGGCGAATAGTTTCGTGTGGACGAATTTTGATAAGTCCGTATTAATATAATATAAAATAAAAACGAAATATGAAATGAAACTAAGTATCTGATAGGTCTTCCTGCTCATAGAAGAGAACATGAGGGAACATGAGAGAACATGAGGAATTCAGATGGAATTGGGGTTTCGAGTGAATCATTATGTTCATGCCACGTGCTCGCGTAGGTCTACAGTAGCCTAAGAAGTGTCCGCTGTAGGTAGTTCCACTATTATGTATTTATTGTTATGAAAGCATCAAAATCTCAAAAACTAAACAAGATATGGTAAAAAGTGTGGGAAGAATATCGTCGTACTCAATCAGGTCAACAAAAAGTCATTTGTGAAAATTTTTCATATCTCGAAAAAAAAAAATTGTGTCTGGACTTAGCCTAAAAAAATTCATCGTGACTTGGCGAATAGTTTCGTGTCGACGAATTTTGATAAGCCCGTATTATACACACAATATAATATAAAATACAAACGAAATATGAAATGAAACTAAGTATCTGATAGGTCTTCCTGCTCATAGAAGAGAACATGAGGGAACATGAGAGAACATGAGGAATTAAGATGGAATTGGGGTTTCGAGTGAATCATTATGTTCATGCCACGTGCTCGCGTAGGTCTACAGTAGCCTAAGAAGTGTCCGCTGTAGGTAGTTCCACTATTATGTATTTATTGTTATGAAAGCATCAAAATCTCAAAAACTAAACAAGATATGGTAAAAAGTGTGGGAAGAATATCGTCGTACTCAATCAGGTCAACAAAAAGTCATTTGTGAAAATTTTTCATATCTCGAAAAAAAAAAATTGTGTCTGGACTTAGCCTAAAAAAATTCGTCGTGACTTGGCGAATAGTTTCGTGTCGACGAATTTTGATAAGCCCGTATTATACACACAATATAATATAAAATACAAACGAAATATGAAATGAAACTAAGTATCTGATAGGTCTTCCTGCTCATTGAAGAGAACATGAGGGAACATGAGAGAACATGAGGGATTCAGATGGAATTGGGGTTTCAAGTGAATCATTATGTTCATGCCACGTGCTCGCGTAGGTCTACAGTATCCTAAGAAGTGTCCGCTGTAGGTAGTTCCACTATTATGTATTTATTGTTATGAAAGCATCAAAATCTCAAAAACTAAACAAGATATGGTAAAAAGTGTGGGAAGAATATCGTTGGACTCAATCAGGTCAACAAAAAGTTATTTGTGAAAATTTTTCATATCTCGAAAAAAAAAAAAAATTGTCTGGACTTGGCCTAAAAAAATTCATCGTGACTTGGAGAATAGTTTCGTGTCGACGAATATTGATAAGTCCGTATTAATATAATATAAAATAAAAACGAAATATAAAATGAAACTAAGTATCTGATAGGTCTTCCTGCTCATTGAAGAGAACATGAGGGAACATGAGAGAACATGAGGGATTCAGATGGAATTGGGGTTTCGAGTGAATCATTATGTTCATGCCACGTGCTCGCGTAGGTCTACAGTAGCCTAAGAAGTGTCCGCTGTAGGTAGTTCCACTATTATGTATTTATTGTTATGAAAGCATCAAAATCTCAAAAACTAAACAAGATATGGTAAAAAGTGTGGGAAGAATATCGTCGTACTCAATCAGGTCAACAAAAAGTTATTTGTGAAAATTTTTCATATCTCGAAAAAAAAAAAATTGTCTGGACTTAGCCTAAAAAAATTCATCGTGACTTGGCGAATAGTTTCGTGTCGACGAATTTTGATAAGTCCGTATTAATATAATATAAAATAAAAACGAAATATGAAATGAAACTAAGTATCTGATAGGTCTTCCTGCTCATTGAAGAGAACATGAAGGAACATGAGAGAACATGAGGGATTCAGATGGAATTGGGGTTTCGAGTGAATCATTATGTTCATGCCACGTGCTCGCGTAGGTCTACAGTAGCCTAAGAAGTGTCCGCTGTAGGTAGTTCCACTATTATGTATTTATTGTTATGAAAGCATCAAAATCACAAAAACTAAACAAGATATGGTAAAAAGTGTCGGAAGGATATCGTTGGACTCAATCAGGTCAACAAAAAGTTATTTGTGAAAATTTTTCATATCTTGAAAAAAAAAATTGTGTCTGGACTTAGCCTAAAAAAATTCGTCGTGACTTGGCGAATAGTTTCGTGTGGACGAATTTTAATAAGTCCGTATTATACACACAATATAATATAAAATACAAACGAAATATGAAATAAAACTCAGTATCTGATAGGTCTTCCTGCTCATAGAAGAGAACATGAGGGAACATGAGAGAACATGAGGAATTCAGATGGAATTGGGGTTTCGAGTGAATCATTATGTTCATGCCACGTGCTCGCGTAGGTCTACAGTAGCCTAAGAAGTGTCCGCTGTAGGTAGTTCCACTATTATGTATTTATTGTTATGAAAGCATCAAAATCTCAAAAACTAAACAAGATATGGAAAAAAATGTAGATAGAATATCGTTACACTCGATCAGTTCTACAAAAAGTTATGAATAAAAATTTTTCATATTTCGAAAAAAAAAATTGTGTCCAGACTTAGCCTAAAAGAATTCGTCGGGACATGGCGATAATTTTCGTTTCGAAGAATTTGAATAAGCCCGTATTATACACACAATATAATGTAAAATGTGAAAGGTCTTCCTGCTCTTAGAAAAGATCATAGGCATTTTGCTCATGAGGGATTCGATGGAATTGGGTTTTCAAGTGAATCATTATGTTCATGCCACGTGCTTGCAGAGGTCCACACTAGGATATGTAGTGTCCGCTGTAAGTGGTTCTACTATTAAGTAATTATTGTTATCAAAATCTCAAAAACTAAACAAGATATGGAAAAAAGTGTAGATAGAATATCGTTGGACTCGATCAGTTCTACAAAAAGTTATGAGTGAAAATTTTTCATATTTCGAAAAAAAAAAACTGTGTCCAGACTCAGCCTAAAAGAATTCGTCGAGACATGGCGATAATTTTCGTTTCGAAGAATTTGAATAAGTCCGTATTATACACACAATATAATGTAAAATGTGAAAGGTCTTTCTGCTCTTAGAAGAGATCATAGGCATTTTGCTCATGAGGGTTTCGATGGAATTGGGGTTTCAAGTGAATTATTATGTTTATGCCACGTGCTTGCGTAGGTCTACAGTAGGCTAAGAAGTGTCCGCTGTAGGTAGTTCCACTATTATGTATTTATTGTTATGAAAGCATCAAAATCTCAAAAACTAAACAAGATATGGTAAAAAGTGTGGGAAGAATATCGTTGGACTCAATCAGGTCAACAAAAAGTTAATGTTGAAAATTTTTCATATCTCGAAAAGTAAAATTTTGCTGGACTTGGCCTAAAAAAATTTGTCGAGGCTTGGCGATAATTTTCGTTTCGACGAATTTGAATAAGTCCTTATTAATCATACAATATAATGTTAAATACAAACGAAATAGCTCAGTATAATCTGAAAGGTCTTTCTGCTCTTAGAAGAGATCATAGGCATTTGGCTTATGAGGGATTCGATGGAATTGGGGTTTCAAGTGACTCATTATGTTCATGCCACGTGCTCGAGGAGGTCTACAGTAGGCTATGTAGTGTCCGCTGTAGGTGGTTTCACTATTAAGTAATTATTGTTATGAAAGCATCAAAATCTCAAAAACTAAACAAGATATGGTAAAAAGTGTGGGAAGAATATCGTCGGACTCAATCAGGTCAACAAAAAGTTATTTGTGAAAATTTTTCATATCTCGAAAAAAAAAAATTGTGTCTGTACTTAGCCTAAAAAAATTCGTCGTGACTTGGCGAATAGTTTCGTGTCGACGAATTTTGATAAGCCCGTATTATACACACAATATAATATAAAATACAAACGAAATATGAAATAAAACTCAGTATCTGATAGGTCTTCCTGCTCATAGAAGAGAACATGAGGGAACATGAGAGAACATGAGGGATTCAGATGGAATTGGGGTTTCAAGTGAATCATTATGTTCATGCCACGTGCTCGCGTAGGTCTACAGTAGGCTAAGAAGTGTCCGCTGTAGGTAGTTCCACTATTATGTATTTATTGTTATGAAAGCATCAAAATCTCAAAAACTAAACAAGATATGGAAAAAAGTGTAGATAGAATATCGTTGGACTCGATCAGTTCTACAAAAAGTTATGAATACAAATTTTTCATATTCCGAAAAAAAAAAAATGTGTCCAGACTTAGCCTAAAAGAATTCGTCGAGACATGGCGATAATTTTCGTTTCGAAGAATTTGAATAAGTCCGTATTATACACACAATATAATGTAAAATGTGAAAGGTCTTCCTGCTCTTAGAAGAGATCATAGGCATTTTTCTCATGAGGGATTCGATGGAATTGGGGTTTCAAGTGAATCATTATGTTCATGCCACGTGCTCGTAGAGGTCTACAGTAGGCTATGTAGTGTCCGCTGTAGTTGGTTCTACTATTAAGTAATTATTGTTATCAAAATCTCAAAAACTAAACAAGATATGGAAAAAAGTGTAGGAAGAATATCGTTGGACTCAATCAGGTCAACAAAAAGTTATTGGTGAAAGTTTTTCATATCTCGAAAAATAAAATTTTGCTGGACTTGGCCTAAAAAAATTCGTCGTGACTTGGCGAATAGTTTCGTGTCGACGAATTTTGATAAGCCCGTATTATACACACAATATAATATAAAATACAAACGAAATATGAAATGAAACTAAGTATCTGATAGGTCTTCCTGCTCATAGAAGAGAACATGAGGGAACATGAGAGAACATGAGGGATTCAGATGGAATTGGGGTTTCGAGTGAATCATTATGTTCATGCCACGTGCTCGCGTAGGTCTACAGTAGGCTAAGAAGTGTCCGCTGTAGGTAGTTCCACTATTATGTATTTATTGTTATGAAAGCATCAAAATCTCAAAAACTAAACAAGATATGGAAAAAAGTGTAGATAGAATATCGTTGGACTCGATCAGTTCTACAAAAAGTTATGAATAAAAATTTTTCATATTTCGAAAAAAAAAAATTGTGTCTGGACTTAGCCTAAAAAAATTCGTCGTGACTTGGGAATAGTTTCGTGTCGACGAATTTTGATAAGCCCGTATTATACACACAATATAATATAAAATACAAACGAAATATGAAATGAAATGATCTGATAGGTCTTCCTGCTCATTGAAGAGAACATGAGGGAACATGAGAGAACATGAGGGATTCAGATGGAATTGGGGTTTCGAGTGAATCATTATGTTCATGCCACGTGCTCGCGTAGGTCTACAATAGCCTAAGAAGTGTCCGCTGTAGGTAGTTCCACTATTATGTATTTATTGTTCTGAAAGCATCAAAATCTCAAAAACTAAACAAGATATGGTAAAAAGTGTGGGAAGAATATCGTCGTACTCAATCAGGTCAACAAAAAGTTATTTGTGAAAATTTTGCATATCTCGAAAAAAAAAAAAATTGTGTCTGGACTTAGCCTAAAAAAATTCATCGTGACTTGGCGAATAGTTTCGTGTCGACGAATTTTGATAAGTCCGTATTAATATAATATAAAATAATAACGAAATATGAAATGAAACTAAGTATCTGATAGGTCTTCCTGCTCATTGAAGAGAACATGAGGGAACATGAGAGAACATGAGGGATTCAGATGGAATTGGGGTTTCGAGTGAATCATTATGTTCATGCCACGTGTTCGCGTAGGTCTACAGTAGCCTAAGAAGTGTCCGCTGTAGGTAGTTCCACTATTATGTATTTATTGTTATGAAAGCATCAAAATCTCAAAAACTAAACAAGATATGGTAAAAAGTGTGACAAGAATATCGTTGGACTCAATCAGGTCAACAAAAAGTTATTTGTGAAAATTTTTCATATCTTGAAAAAAAAAATTGTGTCTGGACTTAGCCTAAAAAAATTCGTCGTGACTTGGCGAATAGTTTCGTGTGGACGAATTTTAATAAGTCCGTATTATACCCACAATATAATATAAAATACAAACGAAATATGAAATAAAACTCAGTATCTGATAGGTCTTCCTGCTCATAGAAAAGAACATGAGGGAACATGAGAGAACATGAGGGATTCAGATGGAATTGGGGTTTCAAGTGAATCATTATGTTCATGCCACGTGCTCGCGTAGGTCTACAGTAGGCTAAGAAGTGTCCGCTGTAGGTAGTTCCACTATTATGTATTTATTGTTATGAAAGCATCAAAATCTCAAAAACTAAACAAGATATGGAAAAAAGTGTAGATAGAATATCGTTGGACTCGATCAGTTCTACAAAAAGTTATGAATACAAATTTTTCATATTCCGAAAAAAAAAAAATGTGTCCAGACTTAGCCTAAAAGAATTCGTCGAGACATGGCGATAATTTTCGTTTCGAAGAATTTGATAAGTCCGTATTATACACACAATATAATGTAAAATGTGAAAGGTCTTCCTGCTCTTAGAAGAGATCATAGGCATTTTTCTCATGAGGGATTCGATGGAATTGGGGTTTCAAGTGAATCATTATGTTCATGCCACGTGCTCGTAGAGGTCTACAGTAGGCTATGTAGTGTCCGCTGTAGTTGGTTCTACTATTAAGTAATTATTGTTATCAAAATCTCAAAAACTAAACAAGATATGGAAAAAAGTGTAGGAAGAATATCGTTGGACTCAATCAGGTCAACAAAAAGTTATTGGTGAAAGTTTTTCATATCTCGAAAAATAAAATTTTGCTGGACTTGGCCTAAAAAAATTCGTCGTGACTTGGCGAATAGTTTCGTGTCGACGAATTTTGATAAGCCCGTATTATACACACAAAATAATATAAAATACAAACGAAATATGAAATGAAACTAAGTATCTGATAGGTCTTCCTGCTCATAGAAGAGAACATGAGGGAACATGAGAGAACATGAGGGATTCAGATGGAATTGGGGTTTCGAGTGAATCATTATGTTCATGCCACGTGCTCGCGTAGGTCTACAGTAGGCTAAGAAGTGTCCGCTGTAGGTAGTTCCACTATTATGTATTTATTGTTATGAAAGCATCAAAATCTCAAAAACTAAACAAGATATGGAAAAAAGTGTAGATAGAATATCGTTGGACTCGATCAGTTCTACAAAAAGTTATGAGTAAAAATTTTTCATATTTCGAAAAAAAAAAATTGTGTCTGGACTTAGCCTAAAAAAATTCGTCGTGACTTGGCGAATAGTTTCGTGTCGACGAATTTTGATAAGCCCGTATTATACACACAATATAATATAAAATACAAACGAAATATGAAATGAAACTAAGTATCTGATAGGTCTTCCTGCTCATTGAAGAGAACATGAGGGAACATGAGAGAACATGAGGAATTCAGATGGAATTGGGGTTTCGAGTGAATCATTATGTTCATGCCACGTGCTCGCGTAGGTCTACAGTAGGCTAAGAAGTGTCCGCTGTAGGTAGTTCCACTATTATGTATTTATTGTTATGAAAGCATCAAAATCTCAAAAACTAAACAAGATATGGAAAAAAGTGTAGATAGAATATCGTTGGACTCGATCAGTTCTACAAAAAGTTATGAATAAGATTTTTTCATATTTCGAAAAAAAAAAAATTGTGTCTGGACTTAGCCTAAAAAAAATCGTCGTGACTTGGCGAATAGTTTCGTGTCGACGAATTTTGATAAGCCCGTATTATACACACAATATAATATAAAATACAAACGAAATATGAAATGAAACTAAGTATCTGATAGGTCTTCCTGCTCATTGAAGAGAACATGAGGGAACATGAGAGAAGATGAGGGATTCAGATGGAATTGGGGTTTCAAGTGAATCATTATGTTCATGCCACGTGCTCGCGTAGGTCTACAGTATCCTAAGAAGTGTCCGCTGTAGGTAGTTCCACTATTATGTATTTATTGTTATGAAAGCATCAAAATCTCAAAAACTAAACAAGATATGGTAAAAAGTGTGGGAAGAATATCGTTGGACTCAATCAGGTCAACAAAAAGTTATTTGTGAAAATTTTTCATATCTCGAAAAAAAAAAAAAATTGTCTGGACTTGGCCTAAAAAAATTCATCGTGACTTGGCGAATAGTTTCGTGTCGACGAATATTGATAAGTCCGTATTAATATAATATAAAATAAAAACGAAATATGAAATGAAACTAAGTATCTGATAGGTCTTCCTGCTCATTGAAGAGAACATGAGGGAACATGAGAGAACATGAGGGATTCAGATGGAATTGGGGTTTCGAGTGAATCATTATGTTCATGCCACGTGCTCGCGTAGGTCTACAGTAGCCTAAGAAGTGTCCGCTGTAGGTAGTTCCACTATTATGTATTTTTTGTTATGAAAGCATCAAAATCTCAAAAACTAAACAAGATATGGTAAAAACTGTGGGAAGAATATCGTCGTACTCAATCAGGTCAACAAAAAGTTATTTGTGAAAATTTTTCATATCTCGAAAAAAAAAAAAATTGTGTCTGGACTTAGCCTAAAAAAATTCATCGTGACTTGGCGAATAGTTTCGTGTCGACGAATTTTGATAAGTCCGTATTAATATAATATAAAATAAAAACGAAATATGAAATGAAACTAAGTATCTGATAGGTCTTCCTGCTCATTGAAGAGAACATGAGGGAACATGAGGGATTCAGATGGAATTGGGGTTTCGAGTGAATCATTATGTTCATGCCACGTGCTCGCGTAGGTCTACAGTAGCCTAAGAAGTGTCCGCTGTAGGTAGTTCCACTATTATGTATTTATTGTTCTGAAAGCATCAAAATCTCAAAAACTAAACAAGATATGGTAAAAAGTGTGGGAAGAATATCGTCGTACTCAATCAGGTCAACAAAAAGTTATTTGTGAAAATTTTGCATATCTCGAAAAAAAAAAAATTGTGTCTGGACTTAGCCTAAAAAAATTCATCGTGACTTGGCGAATAGTTTCGTGTCGACGAATTTTGATAAGTCCGTATTAATATAATATAAAATAATGACGAAATATGAAATGAAACTAAGTATCTGATAGGTCTTCCTGCTCATTGAAGAGAACATGAGGGAACATGAGAGAACATGAGGGATTCAGATGGAATTGGGGTTTCGAGTGAATCATTATGTTCATGCCACGTGCTCGCGTAGGTCTACAGTAGCCTAAGAAGTGTCCGCTGTAGGTAGTTCCACTATTATGTATTTATTGTTATGAAAGCATCAAAATCTCAAAAACTAAACAAGATATGGTAAAAAGTGTGACAAGAATATCGTTGGACTCAATCAGGTCAACAAAAAGTTATTTGTGAAAATTTTTCATATCTTGAAAAAAAAAATTGTGTCTGGACTTAGCCTAAAAAAATTCATCGTGACTTGGCGAATAGTTTCGTGTCGACGAATATTGATAAGTCCGTATTAATATAATATAAAATAAAAACGAAATATGAAATGAAACTAAGTATCTGATAGGTCTTCCTGCTCATTGAAGAGAACATGAGGGAACATGAGAGAACATGAGGGATTCAGATGGAATTGGGGTTTCGAGTGAATCATTATGTTCATGCCACGTGCTCGCGTAGGTCTACAGTAGCCTAAGAAGTGTCCGCTGTAGGTAGTTCCACTATTATGTATTTTTTGTTATGAAAGCATCAAAATCTCAAAAACTAAACAAGATATGGTAAAAACTGTGGGAAGAATATCGTCGTACTCAATCAGGTCAACAAAAAGTTATTTGTGAAAATTTTTCATATCTCGAAAAAAAAAAAAATTGTGTCTGGACTTAGCCTAAAAAAATTCATCGTGACTTGGCGAATAGTTTCGTGTCGACGAATTTTGATAAGTCCGTATTAATATAATATAAAATAAAAACGAAATATGAAATGAAACTAAGTATCTGATAGGTCTTCCTGCTCATTGAAGAGAACATGAGGGAACATGAGGGATTCAGATGGAATTGGGGTTTCGAGTGAATCATTATGTTCATGCCACGTGCTCGCGTAGGTCTACAGTAGCCTAAGAAGTGTCCGCTGTAGGTAGTTCCACTATTATGTATTTATTGTTCTGAAAGCATCAAAATCTCAAAAACTAAACAAGATATGGTAAAAAGTGTGGGAAGAATATCGTCGTACTCAATCAGGTCAACAAAAAGTTATTTGTGAAAATTTTGCATATCTCGAAAAAAAAAAAAATTGTGTCTGGACTTAGCCTAAAAAAATTCATCGTGACTTGGCGAATAGTTTCGTGTCGACGAATTTTGATAAGTCCGTATTAATATAATATAAAATAATGACGAAATATGAAATGAAACTAAGTATCTGATAGGTCTTCCTGCTCATTGAAGAGAACATGAGGGAACATGAGAGAACATGAGGGATTCAGATGGAATTGGGGTTTCGAGTGAATCATTATGTTCATGCCACGTGCTCGCGTAGGTCTACAGTAGCCTAAGAAGTGTCCGCTGTAGGTAGTTCCACTATTATGTATTTATTGTTATGAAAGCATCAAAATCTCAAAAACTAAACAAGATATGGTAAAAAGTGTGACAAGAATATCGTTGGACTCAATCAGGTCAACAAAAAGTTATTTGTGAAAATTTTTCATATCTTGAAAAAAAAAATTGTGTCTGGACTTAGCCTAAAAAAATTCGTCGTGACTTGGCGAATAGTTTCGTGTGGACGAATTTTGATAAGTCCGTATTAATATAATATAAAATAAAAACGAAATATGAAATGAAACTAAGTATCTGATAGGTCTTCCTGCTCATAGAAGAGAACATGAGGGAACATGAGAGAACATGAGGAATTCAGATGGAATTGGGGTTTCGAGTGAATCATTATGTTCATGCCACGTGCTCGCGTAGGTCTACAGTAGCCTAAGAAGTGTCCGCTGTAGGTAGTTCCACTATTATGTATTTATTGTTATGAAAGCATCAAAATCTCAAAAACTAAACAAGATATGGTAAAAAGTGTGGGAAGAATATCGTCGTACTCAATCAGGTCAACAAAAAGTCATTTGTGAAAATTTTTCATATCTCGAAAAAAAAAAATTGTGTCTGGACTTAGCCTAAAAAAATTCATCGTGACTTGGCGAATAGTTTCGTGTCGACGAATTTTGATAAGTCCGTATTAATATAATATAAAATAAAAACGAAATATGAAATGAAACTAAGTATCTGATAGGTCTTCCTGCTATTGAAGAGAACATGAGGGAACATGAGAGAACATGAGGGATTCAGATGGAATTGGGGTTTCGTGTGAATCATTATGTTCATGCCACGTGCTCGCGTAGGTCTACAGTAGCCTAAGAAGTGTCCGCTGTAGGTAGTAGACTTAGCCTAAAAAAATTCGTCGTGACTTGGCGAATAGTTTCGTGTGGACGAATTTTAATAAGTCCGTATTATACCCACAATATAATATAAAATACAAACGAAATATGAAATAAAACTCAGTATCTGATAGGTCTTCCTGCTCATAGAAAAGAACATGAGGGAACATGAGAGAACATGAGGGATTCAGATGGAATTGGGGTTTCAAGTGAATCATTATGTTCATGCCACGTGCTCGCGTAGGTCTACAGTAGGCTAAGAAGTGTCCGCTGTAGGTAGTTCCACTATTATGTATTTATTGTTATGAAAGCATCAAAATCTCAAAAACTAAACAAGATATGGAAAAAAGTGTAGATAGAATATCGTTGGACTCGATCAGTTCTACAAAAAGTTATGAATACAAATTTTTCATATTCCGAAAAAAAAAAATGTGTCCAGACTTAGCCTAAAAGAATTCGTCGAGACATGGCGATAATTTTCGTTTCGAAGAATTTGAATAAGTCCGTATTATACACACAATATAATGTAAAATGTGAAAGGTCTTCCTGCTCTTAGAAGAGATCATAGGCATTTTTCTCATGAGGGATTCGATGGAATTGGGGTTTCAAGTGAATCATTATGTTCATGCCACGTGCTCGTAGAGGTCTACAGTAGGCTATGTAGTGTCCGCTGTAGTTGGTTCTACTATTAAGTAATTATTGTTATCAAAATCTCAAAAACTAAACAAGATATGGAAAAAAGTGTAGGAAGAATATCGTTGGACTCAATCAGGTCAACAAAAAGTTATTGGTGAAAGTTTTTCATATCTCGAAAAATAAAATTTTGCTGGACTTGGCCTAAAAAAATTCGTCGTGACTTGGCGAATAGTTTCGTGTCGACGAATTTTGATAAGCCCGTATTATACACACAATATAATATAAAATACAAACGAAATATGAAATAAAACTCAGTATCTGATAGGTCTTCCTGCTCATAGAAAAGAACATGAGGGAACATGAGAGAACATGAGGGATTCAGATGGAATTGGGGTTTCGAGAATCATTATGTTCATGCCACGTGCTCGCGTAGGTCTACAGTAGCCTAAGAAGTGTCCGCTGTAGGTAGTTCCACTATTATGTATTTATTGTTATGAAAGCATCAAAATCTCAAAAACTAAACAAGATATGGTAAAAAGTGTGACAAGAATATCGTTGGACTCAATCAGGTCAACAAAAAGTTATTTGTGAAAATTTTTCATATCTTGAAAAAAAAATTGTGTCTGGACTTAGCCTAAAAAAATTCATCGTGACTTGGCGAATAGTTTCGTGTCGACGAATATTGATAAGTCCGTATTAATATAATATAAAATAAAAACGAAATATGAAATGAAACTAAGTATCTGATAGGTCTTCCTGCTCATTGAAGAGAACATGAGGGAACATGAGAGAACATGAGGGATTCAGATGGAATTGGGGTTTCGAGTGAATCATTATGTTCATGCCACGTGCTCGCGTAGGTCTACAGTAGCCTAAGAAGTGTCCGCTGTAGGTAGTTCCACTATTATGTATTTTTTGTTATGAAAGCATCAAAATCTCAAAAACTAAACAAGATATGGTAAAAACTGTGGGAAGAATATCGTCGTACTCAATCAGGTCAACAAAAAGTTATTTGTGAAAATTTTTCATATCTCGAAAAAAAAAAAAATTGTGTCTGGACTTAGCCTAAAAAAATTCATCGTGACTTGGCGAATAGTTTCGTGTCGACGAATTTTGATAAGTCCGTATTAATATAATATAAAATAAAAACGAAATATGAAATGAAACTAAGTATCTGATAGGTCTTCCTGCTCATTGAAGAGAACATGAGGGAACATGAGGGATTCAGATGGAATTGGGGTTTCGAGTGAATCATTATGTTCATGCCACGTGCTCGCGTAGGTCTACAGTAGCCTAAGAAGTGTCCGCTGTAGGTAGTTCCACTATTATGTATTTATTGTTCTGAAAGCATCAAAATCTCAAAAACTAAACAAGATATGGTAAAAAGTGTGGGAAGAATATCGTCGTACTCAATCAGGTCAACAAAAAGTTATTTGTGAAAATTTTGCATATCTCGAAAAAAAAAAAAATTGTGTCTGGACTTAGCCTAAAAAAATTCATCGTGACTTGGCGAATAGTTTCGTGTCGACGAATTTTGATAAGTCCGTATTAATATAATATAAAATAATGACGAAATATGAAATGAAACTAAGTATCTGATAGGTCTTCCTGCTCATTGAAGAGAACATGAGGGAACATGAGAGAACATGAGGGATTCAGATGGAATTGGGGTTTCGAGTGAATCATTATGTTCATGCCACGTGCTCGCGTAGGTCTACAGTAGCCTAAGAAGTGTCCGCTGTAGGTAGTTCCACTATTATGTATTTATTGTTATGAAAGCATCAAAATCTCAAAAACTAAACAAGATATGGTAAAAAGTGTGACAAGAATATCGTTGGACTCAATCAGGTCAACAAAAAGTTATTTGTGAAAATTTTTCATATCTTGAAAAAAAAAATTGTGTCTGGACTTAGCCTAAAAAAATTCGTCGTGACTTGGCGAATAGTTTCGTGTGGACGAATTTTGATAAGTCCGTATTAATATAATATAAAATAAAAACGAAATATGAAATGAAACTAAGTATCTGATAGGTCTTCCTGCTCATAGAAGAGAACATGAGGGAACATGAGAGAACATGAGGAATTCAGATGGAATTGGGGTTTCGAGTGAATCATTATGTTCATGCCACGTGCTCGCGTAGGTCTACAGTAGCCTAAGAAGTGTCCGCTGTAGGTAGTTCCACTATTATGTATTTATTGTTATGAAAGCATCAAAATCTCAAAAACTAAACAAGATATGGTAAAAAGTGTGGGAAGAATATCGTCGTACTCAATCAGGTCAACAAAAAGTCATTTGTGAAAATTTTTCATATCTCGAAAAAAAAAAATTGTGTCTGGACTTAGCCTAAAAAAATTCATCGTGACTTGGCGAATAGTTTCGTGTCGACGAATTTTGATAAGTCCGTATTAATATAATATAAAATAAAAACGAAATATGAAATGAAACTAAGTATCTGATAGGTCTTCCTGCTATTGAAGAGAACATGAGGGAACATGAGAGAACATGAGGGATTCAGATGGAATTGGGGTTTCGTGTGAATCATTATGTTCATGCCACGTGCTCGCGTAGGTCTACAGTAGCCTAAGAAGTGTCCGCTGTAGGTAGTAGACTTAGCCTAAAAAAATTCGTCGTGACTTGGCGAATAGTTTCGTGTGGACGAATTTTAATAAGTCCGTATTATACCCACAATATAATATAAAATACAAACGAAATATGAAATAAAACTCAGTATCTGATAGGTCTTCCTGCTCATAGAAAAGAACATGAGGGAACATGAGAGAACATGAGGGATTCAGATGGAATTGGGGTTTCAAGTGAATCATTATGTTCATGCCACGTGCTCGCGTAGGTCTACAGTAGGCTAAGAAGTGTCCGCTGTAGGTAGTTCCACTATTATGTATTTATTGTTATGAAAGCATCAAAATCTCAAAAACTAAACAAGATATGGAAAAAAGTGTAGATAGAATATCGTTGGACTCGATCAGTTCTACAAAAAGTTATGAATACAAATTTTTCATATTCCGAAAAAAAAAAATGTGTCCAGACATAGCCTAAAAGAATTCGTCGAGACATGGCGATAATTTTCGTTTCGAAGAATTTGAATAAGTCCGTATTATACACACAATATAATGTAAAATGTGAAAGGTCTTCCTGCTCTTAGAAGAGATCATAGGCATTTTTCTCATGAGGGATTCGATGGAATTGGGGTTTCAAGTGAATCATTATGTTCATGCCACGTGCTCGTAGAGGTCTACAGTAGGCTATGTAGTGTCCGCTGTAGTTGGTTCTACTATTAAGTAATTATTGTTATCAAAATCTCAAAAACTAAACAAGATATGGAAAAAAGTGTAGGAAGAATATCGTTGGACTCAATCAGGTCAACAAAAAGTTATTGGTGAAAGTTTTTCATATCTCGAAAAATAAAATTTTGCTGGACTTGGCCTAAAAAAATTCGTCGTGACTTGGCGAATAGTTTCGTGTCGACGAATTTTGATAAGCCCGTATTATACACACAATATAATATAAAATACAAACGAAATATGAAATAAAACTCAGTATCTGATAGGTCTTCCTGCTCATAGAAAAGAACATGAGGGAACATGAGAGAACATGAGGGATTCAGATGGAATTGGGGTTTCGAGAATCATTATGTTCATGCCACGTGCTCGCGTAGGTCTACAGTAGCCTAAGAAGTGTCCGCTGTAGGTAGTTCCACTATTATGTATTTATTGTTATGAAAGCATCAAAATCTCAAAAACTAAACAAGATATGGTAAAAAGTGTGAGAAGAATATCGTTGGACTCAATCTGGTCAACAAAAAGTTATTCGTGAAAATTTTTCATATCTTGAAAAAAAAAATTGTGTCTGGACTTAGCCTAAAAAAATTCGTCGTGACTTGGCGAATAGTTTCGTGTGGACGAATTTTAATAAGTCCGTATTATACACACAATATAATATAAAATACAAACGAAATATGAAATAAAACTCAGTATCTGATAGGTCTTCCTGCTCATAGAAGAGAACATGAGGGAACATGAGAGAACATGAGGGATTCAGATGGAATTGGGGTTTCAAGTGAATCACTATGTTCATGCCACGTGCTCACGTAGGTCTACAGTAGGCTAAGAAGTGTCCGCTGTAGGTAGTTCCACTATTATGTATTTATTGTTATGAAAGCATCAAAATCTCAAAAACTTAACAAGATATGGAAAAAAGTGTAGATAGAATATCGTTGGACTCGATCAGTTCTACAAAAACTTATGAATAAAAATTTTTCATATTCCGAAAAAAAAAAAACTGTGTCCAGACTTGGCCTAAAAGAATTCGTCGAGACATGGCGATAATTTTCGTTTCGAAGAATTTGAATAAGTCCGTATTATACACACAATATAATGTAAAATGTGAAAGGTCTTCCTGCTCTTAGAAGAGATCATAGGCATTTTTCTCATGAGGGATTCGATGGAATTGGGGTTTCAAGTGAATCATTATGTTCATGCCACGTGCTCGCAGAGGTCTACAGTAGGCTATGTAGTGTCCGCTGTAGGTGGTTCTACTATTAAGTAATTATTGTTATCAAAATCTCAAAAACTAAACAAGATATGGAAAAAAGTGTAGGAAGAATATCGTTGGACTCAATCAGGTCAACAAAATGTTATTGGTGAAAGTTTTTCATATCTCGAAAAATAAAATTTTGCTGGACTTGGCCTAAAAAAATTCGTCGTGACTTGGCGAATAGTTTCGTGTCGACGAATTTTGATAAGCCCGTATTATACACACAATATAATATAAAATACAAACGAAATATGAAATGAAACTAAGTATCTGATAGGTTTCCTACTCATTGAAGAGAACATGAGGGAACATGAGAGAACATGAGGGATTCAGATGGAATTGGGGTTTCGAGTGAATCATTATGTTCATGCCACGTGCTCGCGTATGTCCACAGTAGGCTAAGAAGTGTCCGCTGTAGGTAGTTCCACTATTATGTATTTATTGTTATGAAAGCATCAAAATCTCAAAAACTAAACAAGATTGGTAAAGAGTGTGGGAAGAATATCGTTGGACTCAATCAGGTCAACAAAAAGTTATTTTTGAAAATTTTTCATATCTTGAAAAAAAAAAAATTGTGTCTGGACTTAGCCTAAAAAAATTCTTCGTGACTTGGCGAATAGTTTCGTGTGGACGAATTTTAATAAGTCCGTATTATACACACAATATAATATAAAATACAAACGAAATATGAAATAAAAATTAGTATCTGATAGGTCTTCCTGCTCAAAGAAGAGAACAAGAGGGAACATGAGAGAACATGAGGGATTCAGATGGAAATGGGGTTTCAAGTGAATCATTATGTTCATGCCACGTGTTCGCGTAGGTCTACAGTAGGCTAAGAAGTGTCCACTGTAGGTAGTTCCACTATTATGTATTTATTGTTATGAAAGCATCAAAATCTCAAAAACTAAACAAGATATGGAAAATAGTGTAGATAGAATATCGTTGGACTCGATCAGTTCTACAAAAAGTTATGAGTAAAAATTTTTCATATTTCGAAAAAAAAAAAAACTGTGTCCAGACTTAGCCTAAAAGAATTCGTCGAGACATGGCGATAATTTTCGTTTCGAAGAATTTGAATAAGTCCGTATTATACACACAATATAATGTAAAATGTGAAAGATCTTCCTGCTCTTAGAAGAGATCATAGGCATTTTGCTCATGAGGGATTCGATGGAATTGAAGTTTCAAGTGACTCATTATGTTCATGCCACGTGCTCGAGGAGGTCTACAGCAGGCTATGTAGTGTCCGCTGTAGGTGGTTCCACTATTAAGTAATTATTGTTATGAAAGCATCAAAATCTCAAAAACTAAACAAGATATGTTAAAAAGTGTGGGAAGAATATCGTTGGACTCAATCAGGTCAACAAAAAGTTATTTGTGAAAATTTTTCATATCTCTAAAAAAAAAAATTGTGTCTGGACTTAGCCTAAAAAAATTCATCGTGACTTGGCGAATAGTTTCGTGTCGACGAATTTTGATAAGTCCGTATTATACACACAATATAATATAAAATACAAACGAAATATGAAATGAAACTAAGTATCTGGTCTTCCTGCTCATTGAAGAGAACATGAGGGAACATGAGAGAACATGAGGGATTCAGATGGAATTGGGGTTTCAAGTGAATCATTATGTTCATGCCACGTGCTCGCGTAGGTCTACAGTAGGCTAAGAAGTGTCCGCTGTAAGTAGTTCCACTATTATGTATTTATTTTTATGAAAGCATCAAAATCTCAAAAACTAAACAAGATATGGTAAAAAGTGCGGGAAGAATATCGTTGGACTCAATCAGGTCAACAAAAAGTTATTGGTGAAAATTTTTCATATCTCGAAAAATAAAATTTTGCTGGACTTGGCCTAAAAAAATTTGTCGAGGCGTGGCGATAAGTTTCGTTTCGACGAATTTGAATAAGTCCTTATTATACACACAATATAATGTTAAATACAAACGAAATAGCTCAGTATAATCTGAAAGGTCTTTCTGCTCTTAGAAGAGATCATAGGCATTTGGCTCATTAGGGATTCGATGGAATTGGGGTTTCAAGTGACTCATTATGTTCATGCCACGTGCTCGAGGAGATCCACAGTAGGCTATGTAGTGTCCGCTGTAGGTGGTTCCACTATTAAGTAATTATTGTTATGAAAGCATCAAAATCTCAAAAACTAAACAAGATATGGTAAAAAGTGTGGGAAGAATATCGTCGGATTCAATCAGGTCAACAAAAAGTTATTTGTGAACATTTTTCATATCTCGAAAAAAAAAAAAAATTGTGTCTGGAGTTAGCCTATAAAAATTCGTCGTGACTTGGCGAATAGTTTCGTGTCGACGAATTTTGATAAGCCCGTATTATACACACAATATAATATAAAATACAAACGAAATATGAAATGAAACTAAGTATCTGATAGGTCTTCCTGCTCATTGAAGAGAACATGAGGGAACATGAGAGAACAGGAGGGATTCAGATGGAATTGGGATTTCGAGTGAATCATTATGTTCATGCCACGTGCTCGCGTAGGTCCACAGTAGGCTAAGAAGTGTCCGCTGTAAGTAGTTCCACTATTATGTATTTATTTTTATGAAAGCATCAAAATCTCAAAAACTAAACAAGATATGGTAAAAAGTGCGGGAAGAATATCGTTGGACTCAATCAGGTCAACAAAAAGTTAATTGTGAACATTTTTCATATCTTGAAAAAAAAAAATTGTGTCTGGACTTAGCCTAAAAAAATTCGTCTTGACTTGGCGAATAGTTTCGTGTTCACGAATTTTAATAAGTCCGTATTATACACACAATATAATATAAAATACAAACGAAATATGAAATAAAACTTTGATCTGATAGGTCTTCCTGCTCATAGAAGAGAACATGAGGGAACATGAGAGAACATGAGGGATTCTGGAATTGGGGTTTCGAGTGAATCATTATGTTCATGCCACGTGCTCGCGTAGGTCTACAGTAGCCTAAGAAGTGTCCGCTGTAGGTAGTTCCACCATTATGTATTTATTGTTATGAAAGCATCAAAATCTCAAAAACTAAACAAGATATGGTAAAAAGTGTGGGAAGAATATCGTTGGACTCAATCAGGTCAACAAAAAGTTATGGGTGAAAATTTTTCATATCTCGAAAAATAAAATTTTGCTGGACTTGACCTAAAAAAATTTGTCGAGGCTTGGCGATAAGTTTCGTTTCGACGAATTTGAATAAGTCCTTATTATACACACAATATAATGTTAAATACAAACGAAATAGCTCAGTATAATCTGAAAGGTCTTTCTGCTCTTAGAAGAGATCATAGGCATTTGGCTCATGAGGGATTCGATGGAATTGGGGTTTCAAGTGAATCATTATGTTCATGCCACGTGCTCGAGGAGATCTACAGTAGGCTATGTAGTGTCTGCTGTAGGTGGTTCCACTATTAAGTAATTATTGTTATGAAAGCATCAAAATCTCAAAAACTAAACAAGATATGGTAAAAAGTGTGGAAAGAATATCGTCGGACTCAATCAGGTCAACAAAAAGTTATTTGTGAAAATTTTTCATATCTCGAAAAAAAAAAAAAAATTGTGTCTGGACTTAGCCTATAAAAATTAGTCGTGACTTGGCGAATAGTTTCGTGTCGACGAATTTTGATAAGCCCGTATTATACACACAATATAATATAAAATACAAACGAAATATGAAATGAAACTAAGTATCTGATAGGTCTTCCTGCTCATTGAAGAGAACATGAGGGAACATGAGAGAACATGAGGGATTCAGATGGAATTGGGGTTTCGAGTGAATCATTATGTTCATGCCACGTGCTCGAGGAGATCTACAGTAGGCTATGTAGTGTCCGCTGTAGGTGGTTCCACTATTAAGTAATTATTGTTATGAAAGCATCAAAATCTCAAAAACTAAACAAGATATGGTAAAAAGTGTGGAAAGAATATCGTCGGACTCAATCAGGTCAACAAAAAGTTATTTGTGAAAATTTTTCATATCTCGAAAAAAAAAAAAAATTGTGTCTGGACTTAGCCTATAAAAATTCGTCGTGACTTGGCGATTAGTTTCGTGTCGACGAATTTTGATAAGCCCGTATTATACACACAATATAATATAAAATACAAACGAAATATGAAATGAAACTAAGTATCTGATAGGTCTTCCTGCTCATTGAAGAGAACATGAGGGAACATGAGAGAACATGAGGGATTCAGATGAAATTGGGGTTTCAAGTGACTCATTATGTTCATGCCACGTGCTCGAGGAGGTCTACAGTAGGCTATGTAGTGTCCGCTGTAGGTGGTTCCACTATTAAGTAATTATTGTTATGAAAGCATCAAAATCTCAAAAACTAAACAAGATATGGTAAAAAGTGTGGAAAAAATATCGTCGGACTCAATCAGGTCAACAAAAAGTTATTCGTGAAAATTTTTCATATCTTGAAAAAAAAAATTGTGTCTGGACTTATCCTAAAAAAATTCGTCGTGACTTGGCGAATAGTTTCGTGTCGACGAATTTTGATAAGTCTGTATTAATATAATATAAAATAAAAACGAAATATGAAATGAAACTAAGTATCTGATAGGTCTTCCTGCTCATTGAAGAGAACATGAGGGAACATGAGAGAACATGAGGGATTCAGATGGAATTGGGGTTTCGAGTGAATCATTATGTTCATGCCACGTGCTCGCGTAGGTCTACAGTAGCCTAAGAAGTGTCCGCTGTAGGTAGTTCCACTATTATGTATTTATTGTTATGAAAGCATCAAAATCTCAAAAACTAAACAAGATATGGAAAAAAGTGTAGATAGAATATCGTTGGACTCGATCAGTTCTACAAAAAGTTATGAATAAAAATTTTTCATATTCCGAAAAAAAAAAACTGTGTCCAGACTTAGCCTAAAAGAATTCGTCGAGACATGGCGATAATTTTCGTTTCGAAGAATTTGAATAAGTCCGTATTATACACACAATATAATGTAAAATGTGAAAGGTCTTCCTGCTCTTAGAAGAGATCATAGGCATTTTTCTCATGAGGGATTCGATGGAATTGGGGTTTCAAGTGAATCATTATGTTCATGCCACGTGCTCGCAGAGGTCTACAGTAGGCTATGTAGTGTCCGCTGTAGGTGGTTCTACTATTAAGTAATTATTGTTATCAAAATCTCAAAAACTAAACAAGATATGGAAAAAAGTGTAGGAAGAATATCGTTGGACTCAATCAGGTCAACAAAAAGTTATTGGTGAAAGTTTTTCATATCTCGAAAAATAAAATTTTGCTGGACTTGGCCTAAAAAAATTCGTCGTGACTTGGCGAATAGTTTCGTGTCGACGAATTTTGATAAGCCCGTATTATACACACAATATAATATAAAATACAAACGAAATATGAAATGAAACTAAGTATCTGATAGGTCTTCCTGCTCATTGAAGAGAACATGAGGGAACATGAGAGAACATGAGGTATTCAGATGGAATTGGGGTTTCGAGTGAATCATTATGTTCATGCCACGTGCTCGCGTAGGTCCACAGTAGGCTAAGAAGTGTCCGCCGTAGGTAGTTCCACTATTATGTATTTATTTTTATGAAAGCATCAAAATCTCAAAAACTAAACAAGATATGGTAAAAAGTGTGGGAAGAATATCGTTGGACTCAATCAGGTCAACAAAAAGTTATTTGTGAAAATTTTTCATATCTTGAAAAAAAAAATTGTGTCTGGACTTAGCCTAAAAAAATTCGTCGTGACTTGGCGAATAGTTTCGTGTGGACGAATTTTAATAAGTCCGTATTATACACACAATATAATATAAAATACAAACGAAATATGAAATAAAACTCAGTATCTGATAGGTCTTCCTGCTCATTGAAGAGAACATGAGGGAACATGAGAGAACATGAGGGATTCAGATGGAATTGGGGTTTCGAGTGAATCATTATGTTCATGCCACGTGCTCGCGTAGGTCCACAGTAGGCTAAGAAGTGTCTGCTGTAGGTAGTTCCACTATTATGTATTTATTGTTATGAAAGCATCAAAATCTCAAAAACTAAACAAGATATGGAAAAAAGTGTAGATAGAATATCGTTGGACTCGATCAGGTCAACAGAAAGTTATGGGTGAAAATTTTTCATATTTCGAAAAAAAAAACTGTGTCCAGACTTAGCCTAAAAGAATTCGTCGAGACATGGCGATAATTTTCGTTTCGAAGAATTTGAATAAGTCCGTATTATACACACAATATAATGTAAAATGTGAAAGGTCTTCCTGCTCTTAGAAGAGATCATAGGCATTTTGCTCATGAGGGATTCGATGGAATTGGGGTTTCAAGTGAATTATTATGTTCATGCCACGTGCTCGCGTAAGTCTACAGTAGGCTAAGAAGTGTCCGCTGTAGGTAGTTCCACTATTATGTATTTATTGTTATGAAAGCATCAAAATCTCAAAAACTAAACAAGATATGGTAAAAAGTGTGGGAAGAATATCGTTGGACTCAATCAGGTCAACAAAAAGTTATTAGTGAAAATTTTTCATATCTCGAAAAATAAAATTTTGCTGGACTTGGCCTAAAAAATTTGTCGAGGCTTGGCGATAATTTTCGTTTCGACGAATTTGAATAAGTCCTCATTATACACACAATATAATGTTAAATACAAACGAAATAGCTCAGTATAATCTGAAAGGTCTTTCTGCTCTTAGAAGAGATCATAGGCATTTGGCTCATGACGGATTCGATGGAATTGGGGTTTCAAGTGACTCATTATGTTCATGCCACGTGCTCGCGTAGGTCCACAGTAGGCTAAGAAGTGTCTGCTGTAGGTAGTTCCACTATTATATATTTATTGTTATGAAAGCATCAAAATCTCAAAAACTAAACAAGATATGGAAAAAAGTGTAGATAGAATATCGTTGGACTCGATCAGTTCTACAAAAAGTTATGGGTGAAAATTTTTCATATTTCGAAAAAAAAAACTGTGTCCAGACTTAGCCTAAAAGAATTCGTCGAGACATGGCGATAATTTTCGTTTCGAAGAATTTGAATAAGTCCGTATTATACACACAATATAATGTAAAATGTGAAAGGTCTTCCTGCTCTTAGAAGAGATCATAGGCATTTTGCTCATGAGGGATTCGATGGAATTGGGGTTTCAAGTGAATTATTATGTTCATGCCACGTGCTCGCGTAAGTCTACAGTAGGCTAAGAAGTGTCCGCTGTAGGTAGTTCCACTATTATGTATTTATTGTTATGAAAGCATCAAAATCTCAAAAACTAAACAAGATATGGTAAAAAGTGTGGGAAGAATATCGTTGGACTCAATCAGGTCAACAAAAAGTTATTGGTGAAAATTTTTCATATCTCGAAAAATAAAATTTTGCTGGACTTGGCTTAAAAAATTTGTCGAGGCTTGGCGATAATTTTCGTTTCGAAGAATTTGAATAAGTCCGTATTATACACACAATATAATGTAAAATGTGAAAGGTCTTCCTGCTCTTAGAAGAGATCATAGGCATTTTGCTCATGAGGGATTCGATGGAATTGGGGTTACAAGTGAATTATTATGTTCATGCCACGTGCTCGCGTAAGTCTACAGTAGGCTAAGAAGTGTCCGCAATAGGTAGTTCCACTATTATGTATTTATTTTTATGAAAGCATCAAAATCTCAAAAACTAAACAAGATATGGTAAAAAGTGTGGGAAGAATATCGTTGGACTCAATCAGGTCAACAAAAAGTTATTTGTGAAAATTTTTCATATCTCGAAAAAAAAAAATTGTGTCTGGACTTAGCCTAAAAAAATTCGTCGTGACTTGGCGAATAGTTTCGTGTCGACGAATTTTGATAAGCCCGTATTATACACACAATATAATATAAAATACAAACGAAATATGAAATGAAACTAAGTATCTGATAGGTTTCCTGCTCATTGAAGAGAACATGAGGGAACATGAGAGAACATGAGGGATTCAGATGGAATTGGGGTTTCGAGTGAATCATTATGTTCATGCCACGTGCTCGCGTAGGTCCACAGTAGGCTAAGAAGTGTCCGCTGTAGGTAGTTCCACTATTATGTATTTATTTTTATGAAAGCATCAAAATCCCAAAAACTAAACAAGATATGGTAAAAAGTGTGGGAAGAATATCGTTGGACTCAATCAGGTCAACAAAAAGTTATTTGTGAAAATTTTTCATATCTTGAAAAAAAAAAATTGTGTCTGGACTTAGCCTAAAAAAATTCGTCGTGACTTGGCGAATAGTTTCGTGTCGACGAATTTTGATAAGTCCGTATTAATATAATATAAAATAAAAACGAAATATGAAATGAAACTAAGTATCTGATAGGTCTTCCTGCTCATAGAAGAGAACATGAGGGAACATGAGAGAACATGAGGGATTCAGATGGAAATGGGGTTTCAAGTGAATCACTATGTTCATGCCACGTGCTCGCGTAGGTCTACAGTAGGCTAAGAAGTGTCCGCTGTAGGTAGTTCCACTATTATGTATTTATTGTTATGAAAGCATCAAAATCTCAAAAACTAAACAAGATATGGAAAAAAGTGTAGATAGAATATCGTTGGACTCGATCAGTTCTACAAAAAGTTATGAATAAAAATTTTTCATATTTCGAAAAAAAAAAACTGTGTCCAGACTTAGCCTAAAAGAATTCGTCGAGACATGGCGATAATTTTCGTTTCGAAGAATTTGAATAAGTCCGTATTATACACACAATATAATGTAAAATGTGAAAGGTCTTCCTGCTCTTTGAAGAGATCATAGGCATTTTGCTCATGAGGGTTTCGATGGAATTGGGGTTTCAAGTGAATTATTATGTTCATGCCACGTGCTCGCGTAGGTCTACAGTAGGCTAAGAAGTGTCCGCTGTAGGTAGTTCCACTATTATGTATTTATTGTTATGAAAGCATCAAAATCTCAAAAACTAAACAAGAAATGGAAAAAAGTGTAGATAGAATATCGTTGGACTCGATCAGTTCTACAAAAAGTTATGAATAAAAATTTTTCATATTCCGAAAAAAAAAAAACTGTGTCCAGACTCAGCCTAAAAGAATTCGTCGAGACATGGCGATTATTTTCGTTTCGAAGAATTTGAATAAGTCCGTATTATACACACAATATAATGTAAAATGTGAAAGGTCTTCCTGCTCTTAGAAGAGATCATAGGCATTTTTCTCATGAGGGATTCGATGGAATTGGGGTTTCAAGTGACTCATTATCATCATGCCACGTGCTCGAGGAGGTCTACAGTAGGCTATGTAGTGTCCGCTGTAGGTGGTTCCACTATTAAGTAATTATTGTTATGAAAGCATCAAAATCTCAAAAACTAAACAAGATATGGTAAAAAGTGTGAAAAGAATATCGTCGGACTCAATCAGGTCAACAAAAAGTAATTCGTGAAAATTTTTCATATCTTGAAAAAAAAAATTGTGTCTGGACTTATCCTAAAAAAATTCGTCGTGACTTGGCGAATAGTTTCGTGTCGACGAATTTTGATAAGTGTGTATTAATATAATATAAAATAAAAACGAAATATGAAATGAAACTAAGTATCTGATAGGTCTTCCTGCTCATTGAAGAGAACATGAGGGAACATGAGAGAACATGAGGGATTCAGATGGAATTGGGGTTTCGAGTGAATCATTATGTTCATGCCACGTGCTCGCGTAGGTCTACAGTAGCCTAAGAAGTGTCCGTTGTAGGTAGTTCCACTATTATGTATTTATTGTTATGAAAGCATCAAAATCTCAAAAACTAAACAAGATATGGAAAAAAGTGTAGATAGAATATCGTTGGACTCGATCAGTTCTACAAAAAGTTATGAATAAAAATTTTTCATATTCCGAAAAAAAAAAACTGTGTCCAGACTTAGCCTAAAAGAATTCGTCGAGACATGGCGATAATTTTCGTTTCGAAGAATTTGAATAAGTCCGTATTATACACACAATATAATGTAAAATGTGAAAGGTCTTCCTGCTCTTAGAAGAGATCATAGGCATTTTTCTCATGAGGGATTCGATGGAATTGGGGTTTCAAGTGAATCATTATGTTCATGCCACGTGCTCGCAGAGGTCTACAGTAGGCTATATAGTGTCCGCTGTAGGTGGTTCTACTATTAAGTAATTATTGTTATCAAAATCTCAAAAACTAAACAAGATATGGAAAAAAGTGTAGATAGAATATCGTTGGACTCGATCAGTTCTACAAAAAGTTATGAATAAAAATTTTTCATATTCCGAAAAAAAAAAACTGTGTCCAGACTTAGCCTAAAAGAATTCGTCGAGACATGGCGATAATTTTCGTTTCGAAGAATTTGAATAAGTCCGTATTATACACACAATATAATGTAAAATGTGAAAGGTCTTCCTGCTCTTAGAAGAGATCATAGGCATTTTTCTCATGAGGGATTCGATGGAATTGGGGTTTCAAGTGAATCATTATGTTCATGCCACGTGCTCGCAGAGGTCTACAGTAGGCTATATAGTGTCCGCTGTAGGTGGTTCTACTATAAAGTAATTATTGTTATCAAAATCTCAAAAACTAAACAAGATATGGAAAAAAGTGTAGATAGAATATCGTTGGACTCGATCAGTTCTACAAAAAGTTATGAATAAAAATTTTTCATATTCCGAAAAAAAAAAACTGTGTCCAGACTTAGCCTAAAAGAATTCGTCGAGACATGGCGATAATTTTCGTTTCGAAGAATTTGAATAAGTCCGTATTATACACACAATATAATGTAAAATGTGAAAGGTCTTCCTGCTCTTAGAAGAGATCATAGGCATTTGGCTCATGAGGGATTCGATGGAATTGGGGTTTCAAGTGACTCATTATGTTCATGCCACGTGCTCGAGGAGGTCTACAGTAGGCTATGTAGTGTCCGCTGTATGTGGTTCCACTATTAAGTAATTATTGTTATGAAAGCATCAAAATCTCAAAAACTAAACAAGATATGGTAAAAAGTGTGGGCAGAATATCGTCGGACTCAATCAGGTCAACAAAAAGTTATTTGTGAAAATTTTTCATATCTCGAAAAAAAAAAATTGTGTCTGGACTTAGCCTAAAAAAATTCGTCGTGACTTGGCGAATAGTTTCGTGTCGACGAATTTTGATAAGTGTGTATTAATATAATATAAAATAAAAACGAAATATGAAATGAAACTAAGTATCTGATAGGTCTTCCTGCTCATTGAAGAGAACATGAGGGAACATGAGAGAACATGAGGGATTCAGATGGAATTGGGGTTTCGAGTGAATCATTATGTTCATGCCACGTGCTCGCGTAGGTCTACAGTAGCCTAAGAAGTGTCCGTTGTAGGTAGTTCCACTATTATGTATTTATTGTTATGAAAGCATCAAAATCTCAAAAACTAAACAAGATATGGAAAAAAGTGTAGATAGAATATCGTTGGACTCGATCAGTTCTACAAAAAGTTATGAATAAAAATTTTTCATATTCCGAAAAAAAAAAAAACTGTGTCCAGACTTAGCCTAAAAGAATTCGTCGAGACATGGCGATAATTTTCGTTTCGAAGAATTTGAATAAGTCCGTATTATACACACAATATAATGTAAAATGTGAAAGGTCTTCCTGCTCTTAGAAGAGATCATAGGCATTTTTCTCATGAGGGATTCGATGGAATTGGGGTTTCAAGTGAATCATTATGTTCATGCCACGTGCTCGCAGAGGTCTACAGTAGGCTATGTAGTGTCCGCTGTAGGTGGTTCTACTATTAAGTAATTATTGTTATCAAAATCTCAAAAACTAAACAAGATATGGAAAAAAGTGTAGGAAGAATATCGTTGGACTCAATCAGGTCAACAAAAAGTTATTGGTGAAAGTTTTTCATATCTCGAAAAATAAAATTTTGCTGGACTTGGCCTAAAAAAATTCGTCGTGACTTGGCGAATAGTTTCGTGTCGACGAATTTTGATAAGCCCGTATTATACACACAATATAATATAAAATACAAACGAAATATGAAATGAAACTAAGTATCTGATAGGTCTTCCTGCTCATTGAAGAGAACATGAGGAAACATGAGAGAACATGAGGGATTCAGATGGAATTGGGGTTTCGAGTGAATCATTATGTTCATGCCACGTGCTCGCGTAGGTCCACAGTAGGCTAAGAAGTGTCCGCCGTAGGTAGTTCCACTATTATGTATTTATTTTTATGAAAGCATCAAAATCTCAAAAACTAAACAAGATATGGTAAATAGTATGGGAAGAATATCGTTGGACTCAATCAGGTCAACAAAAAGTTATTTGTGAAAATTTTTCATATCTTGAAAAAAAAAATTGTGTCTGGACTTAGCCTAAAAAAATTCGTCGTGACTTGGCGAATAGTTTCGTGTGGACGAATTTTAATAATTCCGTATTATACACACAATATAATATAAAATACAAACGAAATATGAAATAAAACTCAGTATCTGATAGGTATTCCTGCTCATTGAAGAGAACATGAGGGAACATGAGAGAACATGAGGGATTCAGATGGAATTGGGGTTTCGAGTGAATCATTATGTTCATGCCACGTGCTCGCGTAGGTCCACAGTAGGCTAAGAAGTGTCTGCTGTAGGTAGTTCCACTATTATGTATTTATTGTTATGAAAGCATCAAAATCTCAAAAACTAAACAAGATATGGAAAAAAGTGTAGATAGAATATCGTTGGACTCGATCAGGTCAACAGAAAGTTATGGGTGAAAATTTTTCATATTTCGAAAAAAAAAAACTGTGTCCAGACTTAGCCTAAAAGAATTCGTCGAGACATGACGATAATTTTCGTTTCGAAGAATTTGAATAAGTCCGTATTATACACACAATATAATGTAAAATGTGAAAGGTCTTCCTGCTCTTAGAAGAGATCATAGGCATTTTGCTCATGAGGGATTCGATGGAATTGGGGTTACAAGTGAATTATTATGTTCATGCCACGTGCTCGCGTAAGTCTACAGTAGGCTAAGAAGTGTCCGCAATAGGTAGTTCCACCATTATGTATTTATTTTTATGAAAGCATCAAAATCTCAAAAACTAAACAAGATATGGTAAAAAGTGTGGGAAGAATATCGTTGGACTCAATCAGGTCAACAAAAAGTTATTGGTCATATCTTGAAAAATAAAATTTTGCTGGACTTGGCCTAAAAAAATTTGTTGAGGCTTGGCTATAATTTTCGTTTCGACGAATTTGAATAAGTTCTCATTATACACACAATATAATGTTAAATACAAACGAAATAGCTCAGTATAATCTGAAAGGTCTTTTTGCTCTTAGAAGAGATCATAGGCATTTGGCTCATGACGGATTCGATGGAATTGGGGTTTCAAGTGACTCATTATGTTCATGCCACGTGCTCGCGTAGGTCCACAGTAGGCTAAGAAGTGTCTGCTGTAGGTAGTTCCACTATTATGTATTTATTGTTATGAAAGCATCAAAATCTCAAAAACTAAACAAGATATGGAAAAAAGTGTAGATAGAATATCGTTGGACTCGATCAGTTCTACAAAAAGTTATGGGTGAAAATTTTTCATATTTCGAAAAAAAAAACTGTGTCCAGACTTAGCCTAAAAGAATTCGTCGAGACATGGCGATAATTTTCGTTTCGAAGAATTTGAATAAGTCCGTATTATACACACAATATAATGTGAAATGTGAAAGGTCTTCCTGCTCTTAGAAGAGATCATAGGCATTTTGCTCATGAGGGATTCGATGGAATTGGGGTTTCAAGTGAATTATTATGTTCATGCCACGTGCTCGCGTAAGTCTACAGTAGGCTAAGAAGTGTCCGCTGTAGGTAGTTCCACTATTATGTATTTATTGTTATGAAAGCATCAAAATCTCAAAAACTAAACAAGATATGGTAAAAAGTGTGGGAAGAATATCGTTGGACTCAATCAGGTCAACAAAAAGTTATTGGTGAAAATTTTTCATATCTCGAAAAATAAAATTTTGCTGGACTTGGCCTAAAAAATTTGTCGAGGCTTGGCGATAATTTTCGTTTCGACGAATTTGAATAAGTCCTCATTATACACACAATATAATGTTAAATACAAACGAAATAGCTCAGTATAATCTGAAAGGTCTTTCTGCTCTTAGAAGAGATCATAGGCATTTGGCTCATGACGGATTCGATGGAATTGGGGTTTCAAGTGACTCATTATGTTCATGCCACGTGCTCGCGTAGGTCCACAGTAGGCTAAGAAGTGTCTGCTGTAGGTAGTTCCACTATTATATATTTATTGTTATGAAAGCATCAAAATCTCAAAAACTAAACAAGATATGGAAAAAAGTGTAGATAGAATATCGTTGGACTCGATCAGTTCTACAAAAAGTTATGGGTGAAAATTTTTCATATTTCGAAAAAAAAAACTGTGTCCAGACTTAGCCTAAAAGAATTCGTCGAGACATGGCGATAATTTTCGTTTCGAAGAATTTGAATAAGTCCGTATTATACACACAATATAATGTAAAATGTGAAAGGTCTTCCTGCTCTTAGAAGAGATCATAGGCATTTTGCTCATGAGGGATTCGATGGAATTGGGGTTTCAAGTGAATTATTATGTTCATGCCACGTGCTCGCGTAAGTCTACAGTAGGCTAAGAAGTGTCCGCTGTAGGTAGTTCCACTATTATGTATTTATTGTTATGAAAGCATCAAAATCTCAAAAACTAAACAAGATATGGTAAAAAGTGTGGGAAGAATATCGTTGGACTCAATCAGGTCAACAAAAAGTTATTGGTGAAAATTTTTCATATCTCGAAAAATAAAATTTTGCTGGACTTGGCTTAAAAAATTTGTCGAGCCTTGGCGATAATTTTCGTTTCGACGAATTTGAATAAGTCCTCATTATACACACAATATAATGTTAAATACAAACGAAATAGCTCAGTATAATCTGAAAGGTCTTTCTGCTCTTAGAAGAGATCATAGGCATTTGGCTCATGAGGGATTCGATGGAATTGGGGTTTCAAGTGACTCATTATGTTCATGCCACGTGCTCGAGGAGGTCTACAGTAGGCTATGTAGTGTCCGCTGTATGTGGTTCCACTATTAAGTAATTATTGTTATGAAAGCATCAAAATCTCAAAAACTAAACAAGATATGGTAAAAAGTGTGGGCAGAATATCGTCGGACTCAATCAGGTCAACAAAAAGTTATTTGTGAAAATTTTTCATATCTCGAAAAAAAAAAATTGTGTCTGGACTTAGCCTAAAAAAATTCGTCGTGACTTGGCGAATAGTTTCGTGTCGACGAATTTTGATAAGCCCGTATTATACACACAATATAATATAAAATACAAACGAAATTTGAAATGAAACTAAGTATCTGATAGGTTTCCTGCTCATTGAAGAGAACATGAGGGAACATGAGAGAACATGAGGGATTCAGATGGAATTGGGGTTTCGAGTGAATCATTATGTTCATGCCACGTGCTCGCGTAGGTCCACAGTAGGCTAAGAAGTGTCCGCTGTAGGTAGTTCCACTATTATGTATTTATTTTTATGAAAGCATCAAAATCCCAAAAACTAAACAAGATATGGTAAAAAGTGTGGGAAGAATATCGTTGGACTCAATCAGGTCAACAAAAAGTTATTTTTGAAAATTTTTCATATCTTGAAAAAAAAAAAATTGTGTCTGGACTTAGCCTAAAAAAATTCTTCGTGACTTGGCGAATAGTTTCGTGTGGACGAATTTTAATAAGTCCGTATTATACACACAATATAATATAAAATACAAACGAAATATGAAATAAAACTCAGTATCTGATAGGTCTTCCTGCTCATAGAAGAGAACATGAGGGAACATGAGAGAACATGAGGGATTCAGATGGAATTGGGGTTTCAAGTGAATCATTATGTTCATGCCACGTGCTCGAGGAGGTCTACAGTAGGCTATGTAGTGTCCGCTGTAGGTAGTTCCACTATTAAGTAATTATTGTTATGAAAGCATCAAAATCTCAAAAACTAAACAAGATATGGTAAAAAGTGTGGAAAGAATATCGTCGGACTCAATCAGGTCAACAAAAAGTTATTCGTGAAAATTTTTCATATCTTGAAAAAAAAAATTGTGTCTGGACTTATCCTAAAAAAATTCGTCGTGACTTGGCGAATAGTTTCGTGTCGACGAATTTTGATAAGTCCGTATTAATATAATATAAAATAAAAACGAAATATGAAATGAAACTAAGTATCTGATGGTCTTCCTGCTCATAGAAGAGAACATGAGGGAACATGAGAGAACATGAGGGATTCAGATGGAAATGGGGTTTCAAGTGAATCACTATGTTCATGCCACGTGCTCGCGTAGGTCTACAGTAGGCTAAGAAGTGTCCGCTGTAGGTAGTTCCACTATTATGTATTTATTGTTATGAAAGCATCAAAATCTCAAAAACTAAACAAGATATGGAAAAAAGTGTAGATAGAATATCGTTGGACTCGATCAGTTCTACAAAAAGTTATGAATAAAAATTTTTCATATTTCGAAAAAAAAAAAACTGTGTCCAGACTTAGCCTAAAAGAATTCGTCGAGACATGGCGATAATTTTCGTTTCGAAGAATTTGAATAAGTCCGTATTATACACACAATATAATGTAAAATGTGAAAGGTCTTCCTGCTCTTTGAAGAGATCATAGGCATTTTGCTCATGAGGGTTTCGATGGAATTGGGGTTTCAAGTGAATTATTATGTTCATGCCACGTGCTCGCGTAGGTCTACAGTAGGCTAAGAAGTGTCCGCTGTAGGTAGTTCCACTATTATGTTTTTATTGTTATGAAAGCATCAAAATCTCAAAAACTAAACAAGATATGGAAAAAAGTGTAGATAGAATATCGTTGGACTCGATCAGTTCTACAAAAAGTTATGAATAAAAATTTTTCATATTCCGAAAAAAAAAAAAAACTGTGTCCAGACTCAGCCTAAAAGAATTCGTCGAGACATGGCGATTATTTTCGTTTCGAAGAATTTGAATAAGTCCGTATTATACACACAATATAATGTAAAATGTGAAAGGTCTTCCTGCTCTTAGAAGAGATCATAGGCATTTTTCTCATGAGGGATTCGATGGAATTGGGGTTTCAAGTGACTCATTATCATCATGCCACGTGCTCGAGGAGGTCTACAGTAGGCTATGTAGTGTCCGCTGTAGGTGGTTCCACTATTAAGTAATTATTGTTATGAAAGCATCAAAATCTCAAAAACTAAACAAGATATGGTAAAAAGTGTGGAAAGAATATCGTCGGACTCAATCAGGTCAACAAAAAGTTATTCGTGAAAATTTTTCATATCTTGAAAAAAAAAATTGTGTCTGGACTTATCCTAAAAAAATTCGTCGTGACTTGGCGAATAGTTTCGTGTCGACGAATTTTGATAAGTGTGTATTAATATAATATAAAATAAAAACGAAATATGAAATGAAACTAAGTATCTGATAGGTCTTCCTGCTCATTGAAGAGAACATGAGGGAACATGAGAGAACATGAGGGATTCAGATGGAATTGGGGTTTCGAGTGAATCATTATGTTCATGCCACGTGCTCGCGTAGGTCTACAGTAGCCTAAGAAGTGTCCGTTGTAGGTAGTTCCACTATTATGTATTTATTGTTATGAAAGCATCAAAATCTCAAAAACTAAACAAGATATGGAAAAAAGTGTAGATAGAATATCGTTGGACTCGATCAGTTCTACAAAAATTTATGAATAAAAATTTTTCATATTCCGAAAAAAAAAAACTGTGTCCAGACTTAGCCTAAAAGAATTCGTCGAGACATGGCGATAATTTTCGTTTCGAAGAATTTGAATAAGTCCGTATTATACACACAATATAATGTAAAATGTGAAAGGTCTTCCTGCTCTTAGAAGAGATCATAGGCATTTTTCTCATGAGGGATTCGATGGAATTGGGGTTTCAAGTGAATCATTATGTTCATGCCACGTGCTCGCAGAGGTCTACAGTAGGCTATATAGTGTCCGCTGTAGGTGGTTCTACTATTAAGTAATTATTGTTATCAAAATCTCAAAAACTAAACAAGATATGGAAAAAAGTGTAGATAGAATATCGTTGGACTCGATCAGTTCTACAAAAAGTTATGAATAAAAATTTTTCATATTCCGAAAAAAAAAAACTGTGTCCAGACTTAGCCTAAAAGAATTCGTCGAGACATGGCGATAATTTTCGTTTCGAAGAATTTGAATAAGTCCGTATTATACACACAATATAATGTAAAATGTGAAAGGTCTTCCTGCTCTTAGAAGAGATCATAGGCATTTTTCTCATGAGGGATTCGATGGAATTGGGGTTTCAAGTGAATCATTATGTTCATGCCACGTGCTCGCAGAGGTCTACAGTAGGCTATGTAGTGTCCGCTGTAGGTGGTTCTACTATTAAGTAATTATTGTTATCAAAATCTCAAAAACTAAACAAGATATGGAAAAAAGTGTAGGAAGAATATCGTTGGACTCAATCAGGTCAACAAAAAGTTATTGGTGAAAGTTTTTCATATCTCGAAAAATAAAATTTTGCTGGACTTGGCCTAAAAAAATTCGTCGTGACTTGGCGAATAGTTTCGTGTCGACGAATTTTGATAAGCCCGTATTATACACACAATATAATATAAAATACAAACGAAATATGAAATGAAACTAAGTATCTGATAGGTCTTCCTGCTCATTGAAGAGAACATGAGGGAACATGAGAGAACATGAGGTATTCAGATGGAATTGGGGTTTCGAGTGAATCATTATGTTCATGCCACGTGCTCGCGTAGGTCCACAGTAGGCTAAGAAGTGTCCGCCGTAGGTAGTTCCACTATTATGTATTTATTTTTATGAAAGCATCAAAATCTCAAAAACTAAACAAGATATGGTAAAAAGTGTGGGAAGAATATCGTTGGACTCAATCAGGTCAACAAAAAGTTATTTGTGAAAATTTTTCATATCTTGAAAAAAAAAATTGTGTCTGGACTTAGCCTAAAAGAATTCGTCGTGACTTGGCGAATAGTTTCGTGTGGACGAATTTTAATAAGTCCGTATTATACACACAATATAATATAAAATACAAACGAAATATGAAATAAAACTCAGTATCTGATAGGTCTTCCTGCTCATTGAAGAGAACATGAGGGAACATGAGAGAACATGAGGGATTCAGATGGAATTGGGGTTTCGAGTGAATTATTATGTTCATGCCACGTGCTCGCGTAGGTCCACAGTAGGCTAAGAAGTGTCTGCTGTAGGTAGTTCCACTATTATGTATTTATTGTTATGAAAGCATCAAAATCTCAAAAACTAAACAAGATATGGAAAAAAGTGTAGATAGAATATCGTTGGACTCGATCAGGTCAACAGAAAGTTATGGGTGAAAATTTTTCATATTTCGAAAAAAAAAAACTGTGTCCAGACTTAGCCTAAAAGAATTCGTCGAGACATGGCGATAATTTTCGTTTCGAAGAATTTGAATAAGTCCGTATTATACACACAATATAATGTAAAATGTGAAAGGTCTTCCTGCTCTTTGAAGAGATCATAGGCATTTTGCTCATGAGGGTTTCGATGGAATTGGGGTTTCAAGTGAATTATTATGTTCATGCCACGTGCTCGCGTAGGTCTACAGTAGGCTAAGAAGTGTCCGCTGTAGGTAGTTCCACTATTATGTATTTATTGTTATGAAAGCATCAAAATCTCAAAAACTAAACAAGATATGGAAAAAAGTGTAGATAGAATATCGTTGGACTCGATCAGTTCTACAAAAAGTTATGAATAAAAATTTTTCATATTCCGAAAAAAAAAAAAACTGTGTCCAGACTCAGCCTAAAAGAATTCGTCGAGACATGGCGATTATTTTCGTTTCGAAGAATTTGAATAAGTCCGTATTATACACACAATATAATGTAAAATGTGAAAGGTCTTCCTGCTCTTAGAAGAGATCATAGGCATTTTTCTCATGAGGGATTCGATGGAATTGGGGTTTCAAGTGACTCATTATCATCATGCCACGTGCTCGAGGAGGTCTACAGTAGGCTATGTAGTGTCCGCTGTAGGTGGTTCCACTATTAAGTAATTATTGTTATGAAAGCATCAAAATCTCAAAAACTAAACAAGATATGGTAAAAAGTGTGGAAAGAATATCGTCGGACTCAATCAGGTCAACAAAAAGTTATTCGTGAAAATTTTTCATATCTTGAAAAAAAAAATTGTGTCTGGACTTATCCTAAAAAAATTCGTCGTGACTTGGCGAATAGTTTCGTGTCGACGAATTTTGATAAGTGTGTATTAATATAATATAAAATAAAAACGAAATATGAAATGAAACTAAGTATCTGATAGGTCTTCCTGCTCATTGAAGAGAACATGAGGGAACATGAGAGAACATGAGGGATTCAGATGGAATTGGGGTTTCGAGTGAATCATTATGTTCATGCCACGTGCTCGCGTAGGTCTACAGTAGCCTAAGAAGTGTCCGTTGTAGGTAGTTCCACTATTATGTATTTATTGTTATGAAAGCATCAAAATCTCAAAAACTAAACAAGATATGGAAAAAAGTGTAGATAGAATATCGTTGGACTCGATCAGTTCTACAAAAAGTTATGAATAAAAATTTTTCATATTCCGAAAAAAAAAAAACTGTGTCCAGACTTAGCCTAAAAGAATTCGTCGAGACATGGCGATAATTTTCGTTTCGAAGAATTTGAATAAGTCCGTATTATACACACAATATAATGTAAAATGTGAAAGGTCTTCCTGCTCTTAGAAGAGATCATAGGCATTTTGCTCATGAGGGATTCGATGGAATTGGGGTTACAAGTGAATTATTATGTTCATGCCACGTGCTCGCGTAAGTCTACAGTAGGCTAAGAAGTGTCCGCAATAGGTAGTTCCACTATTATGTATTTATTTTTATGAAAGCATCAAAATCTCAAAAACTAAACAAGATATGGTAAAAAGTGTGGGAAGAATATCGTTGGACTCAATCAGGTCAACAAAAAGTTATTGGTGAAAATTTTTCATATCTTGAAAAATAAAATTTTGCTGGACTTGGCCTAAAAAAATTTGTTGAGGCTTGGCTATAATTTTCGTTTCGACGAATTTGAATAAGTTCTCATTATACACACAATATAATGTTAAATACAAACGAAATAGCTCAGTATAATCTGAATGGTCTTTTTGCTCTTAGAAGAGATCATAGGCATTTGGCTCATGACGGATTCGATGGAATTGGGGTTTCAAGTGACTCATTATTTTCATGCCACGTGCTCGCGTAGGTCCACAGTAGGCTAAGAAGTGTCTGCTGTAGGTAGTTCCACTATTATGTATTTATTGTTATGAAAGCATCAAAATCTCAAAAACTAAACAAGATATGGAAAAAAGTGTAGATAGAATATCGTTGGACTCGATCAGTTCTACAAAAAGTTATGGGTGAAAATTTTTCATATTTCGAAAAAAAAAACTGTGTCCAGACTTAGCCTAAAAGAATTCGTCGAGACATGGCGATAATTTTCGTTTCGAAGAATTTGAATAAGTCCGTATTATACACACAATATAATGTAAAATGTGAAGGTCTTCCTGCTCTTAGAAGAGATCATAGGCATTTTGCTCATGATGGATTCGATGGAATTGGAGTTTCAAGTGAATTATTATGTTCATCCCACGTGCTCGCGTAAGTCTACAGTAGGCTAAGAAGTGTCCGCTGTAGGTAGTTCCACTATTATGTATTTATTGTTATGAAAGCATCAAAATCTCAAAAACTAAACAAGATATGGTAAAAAGTGTGGGAAGAATATCGTTGGACTCAATCAAGTCAACAAAAAGTTATTGGTGAAAATTTTTCATATCTCGAAAAATAAAATTTTGCTGGACTTGGCCTAAAAAATTTGTCGAGGCTTGGCGATAATTTTCGTTTCGACGAATTTGAATAAGTCCTCATCATACACACAATATAATGTTAAATACAAACAAAATAGCTCAGTATAATCTGAAAGGTCTTTCTGCTCTTAGAAGAGATCATAGGCATTTGGCTCATGAGGGATTCGATGGAATTGGGGTTTCAAGTGACTCATTATGTTCATGCCACGTGCTCCAGGAGGTCTACAGTAGGCTATGTAGTGTCCGCTGTATGTGGTTCCACTATTAAGTAATTATTGTTATGAAAGCATCAAAATCTCAAAAACTAAACAAGATATGGTAAAAAGTGTGGGCAGAATATCGTCGGACTCAATCAGGTCAACAAAAAGTTATTTGTGAAAATTTTTCATATCTCGAAAAAAAAAAAATTGTGTCTGGACTTAGCCTAAAAAAATTCGTCGTGACTTGGCGAATAGTTTCGTGTCGACGAATTTTGATAAGCCCGTATTATACACACAATATAATATAAAATACAAACGAAATATGAAATGAAACTAAGTATCTGATAGGTCTTCCTGCTCATTGAAGAGAACATGAGGGAACATGAGAGAACATGAGGGATTCAGATGGAATTGGGGTTTCGAGTGAATCATTTTGTTCATGCCACGTGCTCGCGTAGGTCCACAGTAGGCTAAGAAGTGTCCGCTGTAAGTAGTTCCACTATTATGTATTTATTTTTATGAAAGCATCAAAATCTCAAAAACTAAACAAGATATGGTAAAAAGTGTGGGAAGAATATCGTTGGACTCAATCAGGTCAACAAAAAGTTATTTGTGAAAATTTTTCATATCTTGAAAAAAAAAATTGTGTCTGGACTTAGCCTAAAAAAATTCGTCGTGACTTGGCGAATAGTTTCGTGTGGACGAATTTTAATAAGTCCGTATTATACACACAATATAATATAAAATACAAACGAAATATGAAATAAAACTCAGTATCTGATAGGTCTTCCTGCTCATAGAAGAGAACATGAGGGAACATGAGAGAACATGAGGGATTCAGATGGAATTGGGGTTTCAAGTGAATCACTATGTTCATGCCACGTGCTCGCGTAGGTCTACAGTAGGCTAAGAAGTGTCCGCTGTAGGTAGTTCCACTATTATGTATTTATTGTTATGAAAGCATCAAAATCTCAAAAACTTAACAAGATATGGAAAAAAGTGTAGATAGAATATCGTTGGACTCGATCAGTTCTACAAAAACTTATGAATAAAAATTTTTCATATTCCGAAAAAAAAAAAACTGTGTCCAGACTTGGCCTAAAAGAATTCGTCGAGACATGGCGATAATTTTCGTTTCGAAGAATTTGAATAAGTCCGTATTATACACACAATATAATGTAAAATGTGAAAGGTCTTCCTGCTCTTAGAAGAGATCATAGGCATTTTTCTCATGAGGGATTCGATGGAATTGGGGTTTCAAGTGAATCATTATGTTCATGCCACGTGCTCGCAGAGGTCTACAGTAGGCTATGTAGTGTCCGCTGTAGGTGGTTCTACTATTAAGTAATTATTGTTATCAAAATCTCAAAAACTAAACAAGATATGGAAAAAAGTGTAGGAAGAATATCGTTGGACTCAATCAGGTCAACAAAAAGTTATTGGTGAAAGTTTTTCATATCTCGAAAAATAAAATTTTGCTGGACTTGGCCTAAAAAAATTCGTCGTGACTTGGCGAATAGTTTCGTGTCGACGAATTTTGATAAGCCCGTATTATACACACAATATAATATAAAATACAAACGAAATATGAAATGAAACTAAGTATCTGATAGGTTTCCTACTCATTGAAGAGAACATGAGGGAACATGAGAGAACATGAGGGATTCAGATGGAATTGGGGTTTCGAGTGAATCATTATGTTCATGCCACGTGCTCGCGTATGTCCACAGTAGGCTAAGAAGTGTCCGCTGTAGGTAGTTCCACTATTATGTATTTATTGTTATGAAAGCATCAAAATCTCAAAAACTAAACAAGATTGGTAAAGAGTGTGGGAAGAATATCGTTGGACTCAATCAGGTCAACAAAAAGTTATTTTTGAAAATTTTTCATATCTTGAAAAAAAAAAAAATTGTGTCTGGACTTAGCCTAAAAAAATTCTTCGTGACTTGGCGAATAGTTTCGTGTGGACGAATTTTAATAAGTCCGTATTATACACACAATATAATATAAAATACAAACGAAATATGAAATAAAAATTAGTATCTGATAGGTCTTCCTGCTCAAAGAAGAGAACAAGAGGGAACATGAGAGAACATGAGGGATTCAGATGGAAATGGGGTTTCAAGTGAATCATTATGTTCATGCCACGTGTTCGCGTAGGTCTACAGTAGGCTAAGAAGTGTCCACTGTAGGTAGTTCCACTATTATGTATTTATTGTTATGAAAGCATCAAAATCTCAAAAACTAAACAAGATATGGAAAATAGTGTAGATAGAATATCGTTGGACTCGATCAGTTCTACAAAAAGTTATGAGGAAAAATTTTTCATATTTCGAAAAAAAAAAAACTGTGTCCAGACTTAGCCTAAAAGAATTCGTCGAGACATGGCGATAATTTTCGTTTCGAAGAATTTGAATAAGTCCGTATTATACACACAATATAATGTAAAATGTGAAAGGTCTTCCTGCTCTTAGAAGAGATCATAGGCATTTTGCTCATGAGGGATTCGATGGAATTGGAGTTTCAAGTGAGTCATTATGTTCATGCCACGTGCTCGAGGAGGTCTACAGCAGGCTATGTAGTGTCCGCTGTAGGTGGTTCCACTATTAAGTAATTATTGTTATGAAAGCATCAAAATCTCAAAAACTAAACAAGATATGGTAAAAAGTGTGGGAAGAATATCGTTGGACTCAATCAGGTCAACAAAAAGTTATTTGTGAAAATTTTTCATATCTCTAAAAAAAAAATTGTGTCTGGACTTAGCCTAAAAAAATTCATCGTGACTTGGCGAATAGTTTCGTGTCGACGAATTTTGATAAGTCCGTATTATACACACAATATAATATAAAATACAAACGAAATATGAAATGAAACTAAGTATCTGGTCTTCCTGCTCATTGAAGAGAACATGAGGGAACATGAGAGAACATGAGGGATTCAGATGGAATTGGGGTTTCAAGTGAATCATTATGTTCATGCCACGTGCTCGCGTAGGTCTACAGTAGGCTAAGAAGTGTCCGCTGTAAGTAGTTCCACTATTATGTATTTATTTTTATGAAAGCATCAAAATCTCAAAAACTAAACAAGATATGGTAAAAAGTGCGGGAAGAATATCGTTGGACTCAATCAGGTCAACAAAAAGTTATTGGTGAAAATTTTTCATATCTCGAAAAATAAAATTTTGCTGGACTTGGCCTAAAAAAATTTGTCGAGGCGTGGCGATAAGTTTCGTTTCGACGAATTTGAATAAGTCCTTATTATACACACAATATAATGTTAAATACAAACGAAATAGCTCAGTATAATCTGAAAGGTCTTCCTGCTCTTAGAAGAGATCATAGGCATTTGGCTCATTAGGCTCGCGTAGGTCCACAGTAGGCTAAGAAGTGTCCGCTGTAAGTAGTTCCACTATTATGTATTTATTTTTATGAAAGCATCAAAATCTCGAAAACTAAACAAGATATGGTAAAAAGTGCGGGAAGAATATCGTTGGACTCAATCAGGTCAACAAAAAGTTAATTGTGAACATTTTTCATATCTTGAAAAAAAAAATTGTGTCTGGACTTAGCCTAAAAAAATTCGTCTTGACTTGGCGAATAGTTTCGTGTTCACGAATTTTAATAAGTCCGTATTATACACACAATATAATATAAAATACAAACGAAATATGAAATAAAACTTTGTATCTGATAGGTCTTCCTGCTCATAGAAGAGAACATGAGGGAACATGAGAGAACATGAGGGATTCAGATGGAATTGGGGTTTCGAGTGAATCATTATGTTCATGTCACGTGCTCGCGTAGGTCTACAGTAGCCTAAGAAGTGTCCGCTGTAGGTAGTTCCACCATTATGTATTTATTGTTATGAAAGCATCAAAATCTCAAAAACTAAACAAGATATGGTAAAAAGTGTGGGAAGAATATCGTTGGACTCAATCAGGTCAACAAAAAGTTATGGGCGAAAATTTTTCATATCTCGAAAAATAAAATTTTGCTGGACTTGGCTTAAAAAAATTTGTCGAGGCTTGGCGATAAGTTTCGTTTCGACGAATTTGAATAAGTCCTTATTATACACACAATATAATGTTAAATACAAACGAAATAGCTCAGTATAATCTGAAAGGTCTTTCTGCTCTTAGAAGAGATCATAGGCATTTGGCTCATGAGGGATTCGATGGAATTGGGGTTTCAAGTGACTCATTATGTTCATGCCACGTGCTCGAGGAGATCTACAGTAGGCTATGTAGTGTGCGCTGTAGGTGGTTCCACTATTAAGTAATTATTGTTATGAAAGCATCAAAATCTCAAAAACTAAACAAGATATGGTAAAAAGTGTGGAAAGAATATCGTCGGACTCAATCAGGTCAACAAAAAGTTATTTGTGAAAATTTTTCATATCTCGAAAAAAAAAAAAATTGTGTCTGGACTTAGCCTATAAAAATTCGTCGTGACTTGGCGAATAGTTTCGTGTCGACGAATTTTGATAAGCCCGTATTATACACACAATATAATATAAAATACAAACGAAATATGAAATGAAACTAAGTATCTGATAGGTCTTCCTGCTCATTGAAGAGAACATGAGGGAACATGAGAGAACATGAGGGATTCAGATGAAATTGGGGTTTCAAGTGACTCATTATGTTCATGCCACGTGCTCGAGGAGGTCTACAGTAGGCTATGTAGTGTCCGCTGTAGGTGGTTCCACTATTAAGTAATTATTGTTATGAAAGCATCAAAATCTCAAAAACTAAACAAGATATGGTAAAAAGTGTGGAAAAAATATCGTCGGACTCAATCAGGTCAACAAAAAGTTATTCGTGAAAATTTTTCATATCTTGAAAAAAAAAATTGTGTCTGGACTTATCCTAAAAGAATTCGTCGTGACTTGGCGAATAGTTTCGTGTCGACGAATTTTGATAAGACTGTATTAATATAATATAAAATAAAAACGAAATATGAAATGAAACTAAGTATCTGATAGGTCTTCCTGCTCATTGAAGAGAACATGAGGGAACATGAGAGAACATGAGGGATTCAGATGGAATTGGGGTTTCGAGTGAATCATTATGTTCATGCCACGTGCTCGCGTAGGTCTACAGTAGCCTAAGAAGTGTCCGCTGTAGGTAGTTCCACTATTATGTATTTATTGTTATGAAAGCATCAAAATCTCAAAAACTAAACAAGATATGGAAAAAAGTGTAGATAGAATATCGTTGGACTCGATCAGTTCTACAAAAAGTTATGAATAAAAATTTTTCATATTCCGAAAAAAAAAAACTGTGTCCAGACTTAGCCTAAAAGAATTCGTCGAGACATGGCGATAATTTTCGTTTCGAAGAATTTGAATAAGTCCGTATTATACACACAATATAATGTAAAATGTGAAAGGTCTTCCTGCTCTTAGAAGAGATCATAGGCATTTTTCTCATGAGGGATTCGATAAAATTGGGGTTTCAAGTGAATTATTATGTTCATGCCACGTGCTCGCGTAAGTCTACAGTAGGCTAAGAAGTGTCCGCTGTAGGTAGTTCCACTATTATGTATTTAGTGTTATGAAAGCATCAAAATCTCAAAAACTAAACAAGATATGGTAAAAAGTGTGGGAAGAATATCGTTGGACTCAATCAGGTCAACAAAAAGTTATTGGTGAAAATTTTTCATATCTCGAAAAATAAAATTTTGCTGGACTTGGCCTAAAAAATTTGTCGAGGCTTGGCGATAATTTTCGTTTCGACGAATTTGAATAAGTCCTCATTATACACACAATATAATGTTAAATACAAACGAAATAGCTCAGTATAATCTGAAAGGTCTTTCTGCTCTTAGAAGAGATCATAGGCATTTGGCTCATGACGGATTCGATGGAATTGGGGTTTCAAGTGACTCATTATGTTCATGCCACGTGCTCGCGTAGGTCCACAGTAGGCTAAGAAGTGTCTGCTGTAGGTAGTTCCACTATTATATATTTATTGTTATGAAAGCATCAAAATCTCAAAAACTAAACAAGATATGGAAAAAAGTGTAGATAGAATATCGTTGGAATCGATCAGTTCTACAAAAAGTTATGGGTGAAAATTTTTCATATTTCGAAAAAAAAAACTGTGTCCAGACTTAGCCTAAAAGAATTCGTCGAGACATGGCGATAATTTTCGTTTCGAAGAATTTGAATAAGTCCGTATTATACACACAATATAATGTAAAATGTGAAAGGTCTTCCTGCTCTTAGAAGAGATCATAGGCATTTTGCTCATGAGGGATTCGATGGAATTGGGGTTTCAAGTGAATTATTATGTTCATGCCACGTGCTCGCGTAAGTCTACAGTAGGCTAAGAAGTGTCCGCTGTAGGTAGTTCCACTATTATGTATTTATTGTTATGAAAGCATCAAAATCTCAAAAACTAAACAAGATATGGTAAAAAGTGTGGGAAAAATATCGTTGGACTCAATCAGGTCAACAAAAAGTTATTGGTGAAAATTTTTCATATCTCGAAAAATAAAATTTTGCTGGACTTGGCTTAAAAAACTTGTCGAGGCTTGGCGATAATTTTCGTTTCGACGAATTTGAATAAGTCCTCATTATACACACAATATAATGTTAAATACAAACGAAATAGCTCAGTATAATCTGAAAGGTCTTTCTGCTCTTAGAAGAGATCATAGGCATTTGGCTCATGAGGGATTCAGATGGAATTGGGGTTTCGAGTGAATCATTATGTTCATGCCACGTGCTCGCGTAGGTCCACAGTAGGCTAAGAAGTGTCCGCTGTAGGTAGTTCCACTATTATGTATTTATTTTTATGAAAGCATCAAAATCTCAAAAACTAAACAAGATATGGTAAAAAGTGTGGGAAGAATATCGTTGGACTCAATCAGGTCAACAAAAAGTTATTTGTGAAAATTTTTCATATCTTGAAAAAAAAAAATTGTGTCTGGACTTAGCCTAAAAAAATTTGTCGTGACTTGGCGAATAGTTTCGTGTCGACGAATTTTGATAAGCCCGTATTATACACACAATATAATATAAAATACAAACGAAATATGAAATAAAACTCAGTATCTGATAGGTCTTCCTGCTCATAGAAGAGAACATGAGGGAACATGAGAGAACATGAGGGATTCAGATGGAATTGGGGTTTCAAGTGAATCACTATGTTCATGCCACGTGCTCGCGTAGGTCTACAGTAGGCTAAGAAGTGTCCGCTGTAGGTAGTTCCACTATTATGTATTTATTGTTATGAAAGCATCAAAATCTCAAAAACTAAACAAGATATGGAAAAAAGTGTAGATAGAATATCGTTGGACTCGATCAGTTCTACAAAAAGTTATGAATAAAAATTTTTCATATTTCGAAAAAAAAAAACTGTGTCCAGACTTAGCCTAAAAGAATTCGTCGAGACATGGCGATAATTTTCGTTTCGAAGAATTTGAATAAGTCCGTATTATACACACAATATAATGTAAAATGTGAAAGGTCTTCCTGCTCTTAGAAGAGATCATAGGCATTTTTCTCATGAGGGATTCGATGGAATTGGGGTTTCAAGTGAATCATTATGTTCATGCCACGTGCTCGCAGAGGTCTACAGTAGGCTATGTAGTGTCCGCTGTAGGTGGTTCTACTATTAAGTAATTATTGTTATCAAAATCTCAAACACTAAACAAGATATGGAAAAAAGTGTAGGAAGAATATCGTTGGACTCAATCAGGTCAACAAAAAGTTATTGGTGAAAGTTTTTCATATCTCGAAAAATAAAATTTTGCTGGACTTGGCCTAAAAAAATTCGTCGTGACTTGGCGAATAGTTTCGTGTCGACGAATTTTGATAAGCCCGTATTATACACACAATATAATATAAAATACAAACGAAATATGAAATTAAACTAAGTATCTGATAGGTTTCCTGCTCATTGAAGAGAACATGAGGGAACATGAGAGAACATGAGGGATTCAGATGGAATTGGGGTTTCGAGTGAATCATTATGTTCATGCCACGTGCTCGCGTAGGTCCACAGTAGGCTAAGAAGTGTCCGCTGTAGGTAGTTCCACTATTATGTATTTATTTTTATGAAAGCATCAAAATCTCAAAAACTAAACAAGATATGGTAAAAAGTGTGGGAAGAATATCGTTGGACTCAATCAGGTCAACAAAAAGTTATTTTTGAAAATTTTTCATATCTTGAAAAAAAAAAAAATTGTGTCTGGACTTAGCCTAAAAAAATTCTTCGTGACTTGGCGAATAGTTTCGTGTGGACGAATTTTAATAAGTCCGTATTATACACACAATATAATATAAAATACAAACGAAATATGAAATAAAACTCAGTATCTGATAGGTCTTCCTGCTCATAGAAGAGAACATGAGGGAACATGAGAGAACATGAGGGATTCAGATGGAATTGGGGTTTCAAGTGAATCATTATGTTCATGCCACGTGCTCGAGGAGGTCTACAGTAGGCTATGTAGTGTCCGCTGTAGGTAGTTCCACTATTAAGTAATTATTGTTATGAAAGCATCAAAATCTCAAAAACTAAACAAGATATGGTAAAAAGTGTGGGAAGAATATCGTTGGACTCAATCAGGTCAACAAAAAGTTATTTGTGAAAATTTTTCATATCTTGAAAAAAAAAATTGTGTCTGGACTTAGCCTAAAAAAATTCGTCGTGACTTGGCGAATAGTTTCGTGTCGACGAATTTTGATAAGCCCGTATTATACACACAATATAATATAAAATACAAACGAAATATGAAATGAAACTAAGTATCTGATAGGTCTTCCTGCTCATTGAAGAGAACATGAGGGAACATGAGAGAACATGAGGGATTCAGATGGAATTGGGGTTTCGAGTGAATCATTATGTTCATGCCACGTGCTCGCGTAGGTCCACAGTAGGCTAAGAAGTGTCCGCTGTAAGTAGTTCCACTATTATGTATTTATTTTTATGAAAGCATCAAAATCTCAAAAACTAAACAAGATATGGTAAATAGTGTGGGAAGAATATCGTTGGACTCAATCAGGTCAACAAAAAGTTATTTGTGAAAATTTTTCATATCTTGAAAAAAAAAATTGTGTCTGGACTTGGCCTAAAAAAATTCGTCGTGACTTGGCGAATAGTTTCGTGTGGACGAATTTTAATAAGTCCGTATTATCACACAATATAATATAAAATACAAACGAAATATGAAATAAAACTCAGTATCTGATAGGTCTTCCTGCTCATAGAAGAGAACATGAGGGAACATGAGAGAACATGAGGGATTCAGATGGAATTGGGGTTTCAAGTGAATCACTATGTTCATGCCACGTGCTCGCGTAGGTCTACAGTAGGCTAAGAAGTGTCCGCTGTAGGTAGTTCCACTATTATGTATTTATTGTTATGAAAGCATCAAAATCTCAAAAACTAAACAAGATATGGAAAAAAGTGTAGATAGAATATCGTTGGACTCGATCAGTTCTACGAAAAGTTATGAATAAAAATTTTTCATATTCCGAAAAAAAAAAAACTGTGTCCAGACTTAGCCTAATCCGTATTATACACACAATATAATGTAAAATGTGAAAGGTCTTCCTGCTCTTAGAAGAGATCATAGGCATTTTTCTCATGAGGGATTCGATGGAATTGGGGTTTCAAGTGAATCATTATGTTCATGCCACGTGCTCGCAGAGGTCTACAGTAGGCTATGTAGTGTCCGCTGTAGGTGGTTCTACTATTAAGTAATTATTGTTATCAAAATCTCAAAAACTAAACAAGATATGGAAAAAAGTGTAGGAAGAATATCGTTGGACTCAATCAGGTCAACAAAAAGTTATTGGTGAAAGTTTTTCATATCTCGAAAAATAAAATTTTGCTGGACTTGGCCTAAAAAAATTCGTCGTGACTTGGCGAATAGTTTCGTGTCGACGAATTTTGATAAGCCCGTATTATACACACAATATAATATAAAATACAAACGAAATATGAAATGAAACTAAGTATCTGATAGGTTTCCTGCTCATTGAAGAGAACATGAGGGAACATGAGAGAACATGAGGAATTCAGATGGAATTGGGGTTTCGAGTGAATCATTATGTTCATGCCACGTGCTCGCGTAGGTCCACAGTAGGCTAAGAAGTGTCCGCTGTAGGTAGTTCCACTATTATGTATTTATTTTTATGAAAGCATCAAAATCTCAAAAACTAAACAAGATATGGTAAAAAGTGTGGGAAGAATATCGTTGGACTCAATCAGGTCAACAAAAAGTTATTTTTGAAAATTTTTCATATCTTGAAAAAAAAAAAATTGTGTCTGGACTTAGCCTAAAAAAATTCGTCGTGACTTGGCGAATAGTTTCGTGTGGACGTATTTTAATAAGTCCGTATTATACACACAATATAATATAAAATACAAACGAAATATGAAATAAAACTCAGTATCTGATAGGTCTTCCTGCTCATAGAAGAGAACATGAGGGAACATGAGAGAACATGAGGGATTCAGATGGAATTGGGGTTTCGAGTGAATCATTATGTTCATGCCACGTGCTCGCGTAGGTCCACAGTAGGCTAAGAAGTGTCCGCTGTAAGTAGTTCCACTATTATGTATTTATTTTTATGAAAGCATCAAAATCTCAAAAACTAAACAAGATATGGTAAAAAGTGTGGGAAGAATATCGTTGGACTCAATCAGGTCAACAAAAAGTTATTTGTGAAAATTTTTCATATCTTGAAAAAAAAAATTGTGTCTGGACTTAGCCTAAAAAAATTCGTCGTGACTTGGCGAATAGTTTCGTGTGGACGTATTTTAATAAGTCCGTATTATACACACAATATAATATAAAATACAAACGAAATATGAAATAAAACTCAGTATCTGATAGGTCTTCCTGCTCATAGAAGAGAACATGAGGGAACATGAGAGAACATGAGGGATTCAGATGGAATTGGGGTTTCAAGTGAATCACTACGTTCATGCCACGTGCTCGCGTAGGTCTACAGTAGGCTAAGAAGTGTCCGCTGTAGGTAGTTCCACTATTATGTATTTATTGTTATGAAAGCATCAAAATCTCAAAAACTAAACAAGATATGGAAAAAAGTGTAGATAGAATATCGTTGGACTCGATCAGTTCTACAAAAAGTTATGAATAAAAATTTTTCATATTTCGAAAAAAAAAACTGTGTCCAGACTTAGCCTAAAAGAATTCGTCGAGACATGGCGATAATTTTCGTTTCGAAGAATTTGAATAAGTCCGTATTATACACACAAAATAATGTAAAATGTGAAAGGTCTTCCTGCTCTTAGAAGAGATCATAGGCATTTTTCTCATGAGGGATTCGATGGAATTGGGGTTTCAAGTGAATCATTATGTTCATGCCACGTGCTCGCAGAGGTCTACAGTAGGCTATGTAGTGTCCGCTGTAGGTGGATCTACTATTAAGTAATTATTGTTATCAAAATCTCAAAAACTAAACAAGATATGGAAAAAAGTGTAGGAAGAATATCGTTGGACTCAATCAGGTCAACAAAAAGTTATTGGTGAAAGTTTTTCATATCTCGAAAAATAAAATTTTGCTGGACTTGGCCTAAAAAAATTCGTCGTGACTTGGCGAATAGTTTCGTGTCGACGAATTTTGATAAGCCCGTATTATACACACAATATAATATAAAATACAAACGAAATATGAAATGAAACTAAGTATCTGATAGGTTTCCTGCTCATTGAAGAGAACATGAGGGAACATGAGAGAACATGAGGGATTCAGATGGAATTGGGGTTTCGAGTGAATCATTATGTTCATGCCACGTGCTCGCGTAGGTCCACAGTAGGCTAAGAAGTGTCCGCTGTAGGTAGTTCCACTATTATGTATTTATTTTTATGAAAGCATCAAAATCTCAAAAACTAAACAAGATATGGTAAAAAGTGTGGGAAGAATATCGTTGGACTCAATCAGGTCAACAAAAAGTTATTTGTGAAAATTTTTCATATCTTGAAAAAAAAAATTGTGTCTGGACTTAGCCTAAAAAAATTCGTCGTGACTTGGCGAATAGTTTCGTGTCGACGAATTTTGATAAGTCCGTATTAATATAATATAAAATAAAAACGAAATATGAAATGAAACTAAGTATCTGATAGGTCTTCCTGCTCATAGAAGAGAACATGAGGGAACATGAGAGAACATGAGGGATTCAGATGGAAATGGGCTTTCCAGTGAATCATTATGTTCATGCCACGTGCTCGCGTAGGTCTACAGTAGGCTAAGAAGTGTCCGCTGTAGGTAGTTCCACTATTATGTATTTATTGTTATGAAAGCATCAAAATCTCAAAAACTAAACAAGATATGGAAAAATGTGTAGATAGAATATCGTTGTACTCGATCAGTTCTACACAAAGTTATGGGTGAAATTTTTTCATATTTCAAAAAAAAAAACTGTGTCCAGACTTAGCCTAAAAGAATTCGTCGAGACATGGCGATAATTTTCGTTTCGAAGAATTTGAATAAGTCCGTATTATACACACAATATAATGTAAAATGTGAAAGGTCTTCCTGCTCTTAGAAGAGATCATAGGCATTTTGCTCATGAGGGATTCGATGGAATTGGGGTTTCAAGTGAATTATTATGTTCATGCCACGTACTCGCGTAAGTCTACAGTAGGCTAAGAAGTGTCCGCTGTAGGTAGTTCCACAATACATAATAATGTATTTATTGTTATGAAAGCATCAAAATCTCAAAAACTAAACAAGATATGGTAAAAAGTGTGGGAAGAATATCGTTGGACTCCATCAGGTCAACAAAAAGTTATTGGTGAAAATTTTTCATATCTCGAAAAATAAAATTTTGCTGGACTTGGCCTAAAAAATTTGTCGAGGCTTGGCGATAATTTTCGTTTCGACGAATTTGAATAAGTCCTCATTATACACACAATATAATGTTAAATACAAACGAAATAGCTCAGTATAATCTGAAAGGTCTCTCTGCTCTTAGAAGAGATCATAGGCATTTGGCTCATGAGGGATTCGATGGAATTGGGGTTTCAAGTGACTCATTATGTTCATGCCACGTGCTCGAGGAGGTCTACAGTAGGCTATGTAGTGTCCGCTGTATGTGGTTCCACTATTAAGTAATTATTGTTATGAAAGCATCAAAATCTCAAAAACTAAACAAGATATGGTAAAAAGTGTGGGCAGAATATCGTCGGACTCAATCAGGTCAACAAAAAGTTATTTGTGAAAATTTTTCATATCTCGAAAAAAAAAAAATTGTGTCTGGACTTAGCCTAAAAAAATTCGTCGTGACTTGGCGAATAGTTTCGTGTCGACGAATTTTAATAAGTCCGTATTATACACACAATATAATATAAAATACAAACGAAATATGAAATGAAACTAAGTATCTGATAGGTCTTCCTGCTCATTGATGAGAACATGAGGGAACATGAGAGAACATGAGGGATTCAGATGGAATTGGGGTTTCGAGTGAATCATTATGTTCATGCCACGTGCTCGCGTGGGTCCACAGTAGGCTAAGAAGTGTCCGCTGTAGGTAGTTCCACTATTATGTATTTATTTTTATGAAAGCATCAAAATCTCAAAAACTAAACAAGATATGGTAAAAAGTGCGGGAAGAATATCGTTGGACTCAATCAGGTCAACAAAAAGTTAATTGTGAACATTTTTCATATCTCGAAAAAAAAAAAATTGTGTCTGGACTTAGCCTAAAAAAATTCGTCGTGACTTGGCGAATAGTTTCGTGTCGACGAATTTTAATAAGTCCGTATTATACACACAATATAATATAAAATACAAACGAAATATGAAATAAAACTTTGTATCTGATAGGTCTTCCTGCTCATAGAAGAGAACATGAGGGAACATGAGAGAACATGAGGGATTCAGATGGAATTGGGGTTTCGAGTGAATCATTATGTTCATGCCACGTGATCGCGTAGGTCTACAGTAGCCTAAGAAGTGTCCGCTGTAGGTAGTTCCACTATTATGTATTTATTGTTATGAAAGCATCAAAATCTCAAAAACTAAACAAGATATGGTAAAAAGTGTGGGAAGAATATCGTTGGACTCAATCAGGTCAACAAAAAGTTATGGGTGAAAATTTTTCATATCTCGAAAAATAAAATTTTGCTGGACTTGGCCTAAAAAAATTTGTCGAGGCTTGGCGATAAGTTTCGTTTCGACGAATTTGAATAAGTCCTTATTATACACACAATATAATGTTAAATACAAACGAAATAGCTCAGTATAATCTGAAAGGTCTTTCTGCTCTTATAAGAGATCATAGGCATTTGGCTCATGAGGGATTCGATGGAATTGGGGTTTCAAGTGACTCATTATGTTCATGCCACGTGCTCGAGAAGATCTACAGTAGGCTATGTAGTGTCCGCTGTAGGTGGTTCCACTATTAAGTAATTATTGTTATGAAAGCATCAAAATCTCAAAAACTAAACAAGATATGGTAAAAAGTGTGGGAAGAATATCGTTGGACTCAATCAGGTCAACAAAAAGTTATTTGTTAAAATTTTTCATATCTTGAAATAAAAAATTGTGTCTGGACTTAGCCTAAAAAAATTCGTCGTGACTTGGCGAATAGTTTCGTGTGGACGAATTTTAATAAGTCCGTATTATACACACAATATAATATAAAATACAAACGAAATATGAAATAAAAATTAGTATCTGATAGGTCTTCCTGCTCATAGAAGAGAACAAGAGGGAACATGAGAGAACATGAGGGATTCAGATGGAAATGGGGTTTCAAGTGAATCATTATGTTCATGCCACGTGTTCGCGTAGGTCTACAGTAGGCTAAGAAGTGTCCGCTGTAGGTAGTTCCACTATTATGTATTTATTGTTATGAAAGCATCAAAATCTCAAAAACTAAACAAGATATGGAAAATAGTGTAGATAGAATATCGTTGGACTCGATCAGTTCTACAAAAAGTTATGAGTAAAAATTTTCCATATTTCGAAAAAAAAAAAAACTGTGTCAAGACTTAGCCTAAAAGAATTCGTCGAGACATGGCGATAATTTTCGTTTCGAAGAATTTGAATAAGTCCGTATTATACACACAATATAATGTAAAATGTGAAAGGTCTTCCTGCTCTTAGAAGAGATCATAGGCATTTTTCTCATGAGGGATTCGATGGAATTGGGGTTTCAAGTGAATCATTATGTTCATGCCACGTGCTCGCAGAGGTCTACAGTAGGCTATATATGTAGTGTCCGCTGTAGGTGGTTCTACTATTAAGTAATTATTGTTATCAAAATCTCAAAAACTAAACAAGATATGGAAAAAAGTGTAGGAAGAATATCGTTGGACTCAATCAGGTCAACAAAAAGTTATTGGTGAAAGTTTTTCATATCTCGAAAAATAAAATTTTGCTGGACTTGGCCTAAAAAAATTCGTCGTGACTTGACGAATAGTTTCGTGTTGACGAATTTTGATAAGCCCGTATTATACACACAATATAATATAAAATACAAACGAAATATGAAATGAAACTAAGTATCTGATAGGTTTCCTGCTCATTGAAGAGAACATGAGGGAACATGAGAGAACATGAGGGATTCAGATGGAATTGGGGTTTCGAGTGAATCATTATGTTCATGCCACGTGCTCGCGTAGGTCCACAGTAGGCTAAGAAGTGTCCGCTGTAGGTAGTTCCACTATTATGTATTTATTTTTATGAAAGCATCAAAATCTCAAAAACTAAACAAGATATGGTAAAAAGTGTGGGAAGAATATCGTTGGACTCAATCAGGTCAACAAAAAGTTATTTTTCAAAATTTTTCATATCTTGAAAAAAAAAATTGTGTCTGGACTTAGCCTAAAAAAATTCCTCGTGACTTGGCGAATAGTTTCGTGTGGACGAATTTTAATAAGTCCGTATTATACACACAATATAATATAAAATACAAACGAAATATGAAATAAAAAATAGTATCTGATAGGTCTTCCTGCTCATAGAAGAGAACAAGAGGGAACATGAGAGAACATGAGGGATTCAGATGGAAATGGGGTTTCAAGTGAATCATTATGTTCATGCCACGTGTTCGCGTAGGTCTACAGTAGGCTAAGAAGTGTCCGCTGTAGGTAGTTCCACTATTATGTATTTATTGTTATGAAAGCATCAAAATCTCAAAAACTAAACAAGATATGGAAAATAGTGTAGATAGAATATCGTTGGACTCGATCAGTTCTACAAAAAGTTATGAGTAAAAATTTTTCATATTTCGAAAAAAAAAAAACTGTGTCCAGACTTAGCCTAAAAGAATTCGTCGAGACATGGCGATAATTTTCGTTTCGAAGAATTTGAATAAGTCCGTATTATACACACAATATAATGTAAAATGTGAAAGGTCTTCCTGCTCTTAGAAGAGATCATAGGCATTTTGCTCATGAGGGATTCGATGGAATTGGGGTTTCAAGTGACTCATTATGTTCATGCCACGTGCTCGAGGAGGTCTACAGCAGGCTATGTAGTGTCCGCTGTAGGTGGTTCCACTATTAAGTAATTATTGTTATGAAAGCATCAAAATCTCAAAAATTAAACAAGATATGGTAAAAAGTGTGGGAAGAATATCGTCGGACTCAATCAGGTCAACAAAAAGTTATTTGTGAAAATTTTTCATATCTCTAAAAAAAAAATTGTGTCTGGACTTAGCCTAAAAAAATTCATCATGACTTGGCGAATAGTTTCGTGTCGACGAATTTTGATAAGTCCGTATTATACACACAATATAATATAAAATACAAACGAAATATGAAATGAAACTAAGTATCTGGTCTTCCTGCTCATTGAAGAGAACATGAGGGAACATGAGAGAACATGAGGGATTCAGATGGAATTGGGGTTTCGAGTGAATCATTATGTTCATGCCACGTGCTCGCGTAGGTCTACAGTAGCCTAAGAAGTGTCCGCTGTAGGTAGTTCCACTATTATGTATTTATTGTTATGAAAGCATCAAAATCTCAAAAACTAAACAAGATATGGTAAAAAGTGTGGGAAGAATATCGTTGGACTCAATCAGGTCAACAAAAAGTTATGGGTGAAAATTTTTCATATCTCGAAAAATAAAATTTTGCTGGACTTGGCCTAAAAAAATTTGTCGAGGCTTGGCGATAAGTTTCGTTTCGACGAATTTGAATAAGTCCTTATTATACACACAATATAATGTTGAATACAAACGAAATAGCTCAGTATAATCTGAAAGGTCTTTCTGCTCTTAGAAGAGATCATAGGCATTTGGCTCATGAGGGATTCGATGGAATTGGGGTTTCAAGTGACTCATTATGTTCATGCCACGTGCTCGAGGAGATCTACAGTAGGCTATGTAGTGTCCGCTGTAGGTGGTTCCACTATTAAGTAATTATTGTTATGAAAGCATCAAAATCTCAAAAACTAAACAAGATATGGTAAAAAGTGTGGGAAGAATATCGTCGGACTCAATCAGGTCAAAAAAAAGTTATTTGTGAACATTTTTCATATCTCGAAAAAAAAAAAAAATTGTGTCTGGAGTTAGCCTATAAAAATTCGTCGTGACTTGGCGAATAGTTTCGTGTCGACGAATTTTGATAAGCCCGTATTATACACACAATATAATATAAAATACAAACGAAATCTGAAATGAAACTAAGTATCTGATAGGTCTTCCTGCTCATTGATGAGAACATGAGGGAACATGAGAGAACATGAGGGATTCAGATGGAATTGGGGTTTCGAGTGAATCATTATGTTCATGCCACGTGCTCGCGTAGGTCCACAGTAGGCTAAGAAGTGTCCGCTGTAGGTAGTTCCACTATTATGTATTTATTTTTATGAAAGCATCAAAATCTCAAAAACTAAACAAGATATGGTAAAAAGTGCGGGAAGAATATCGTTGAACTCAATCAGGTCAACAAAAAGTTAATTGTGAACATTTTTCATATCTTGAAAAAAAAAAATTGTGTCTGGACTTAGCCTAAAAAAATTCATCGTGACTTGGCGAATAGTTTCGTGTGGACGAATTTTAATAAGTCCGTATTATACACACAATATAATATAAAATACAAACGAAATATGAAATAAAACTTTGTATCTGATAGGTCTTCCTGCTCATAGAAGAGAACATGAGGGAACATGAGAGAACATGAGGGATTCAGATGGAATTGGGGTTTCGAGTGAATCATTATGTTCATGCCACGTGCTCGCGTAGGTCTACAGTAGTCTAAGAAGTGTCCGCTGTAGGTAGTTCCACTATTATGTATTTATTGTTATGAAAGCATCAAAATCTCAAAAACTAAACAAGATATGGTAAAAAGTGTGGGAAGAATATCGTCGGACTCAATCAGGTCAACAAAAAGTTATTTGTGAACATTTTTCATATCTCGAAAAAAAAAAAAAATTGTGTCTGGAGTTAGCCTATAAAAATTCGTCGTGACTTGGCGAATAGTTTCGTGTCGACGAATTTTGATAAGCCCGTATTATACACACAATATAATATAAAATACAAACGAAATATGAAATGAAACTAAGTATCTGATAGGTTTCCTGCTCATTGAAGAGAACATGAGGGAACATGAGAGAACATGAGGGATTCAGATGGAATTGGGGTTTCGAGTGAATCATTATGTTCATGCCACGTGCTCGCGTAGGTCCACAGTAGGCTATGTAGTGTCCGCTGTAGGTGGTTCCACTATTAAGTAATTATTGTTATGAAAGCATCAAAATCTCAAAAACTAAACAAGATATGGTAAAAAGTGTGGGAAGAATATCGTCGGACTCAATCAAGTCAACAAAAAGTTATTTGTGAACATTTTTCATATCTCGAAAAAAAAAAAATTGTGTCTGGAGTTAGCCTATAAAAATTCGTCGTGACTTGGCGAATAGTTTCGTGTCGACGAATTTTGATAAGCCCGTATTATACACACAATATAATATAAAATACAAACGAAATATGAAATGAAACTAAGTATCTGATAGGTCTTCCTGCTCATTGAAGAGAACATGAGGGAACATGAGGGATTCAGATGGAATTGGGGTTTCGAGTGAATCATTATGTTCATGCCACGTGCTCGCGTAGGTCTACAGTAGCCTAAGAAGTGTCCGCTGTAGGTAGTTCCACTATTATGTATTTATTGTTATGAAAGCATCAAAATCTCAAAAACTAAACAAGATATGGTAAAAAAAGTGGGAAGAATATCGTTGGACTCAATCAGGTCAACAAAAAGTTATTGGTGAAAATTTTTCATATCTCGAAAAATAAAATTTTGCTGGACTTGGCCTAAAAAAATTTGTCGAGGCTTGGCGATAAGTTTCGTTTCGACGAATTTGAATAAGTCCTTATTATACACACAATATAATGTTAAATACAAACGAAATAGCTCAGTATAATCTGAAAGGTCTTTCTGCTCTTAGAAGAGATCATAGGCATTTGGCTCATGAGGGATTCGATGGAATTGGGGTTTCAAGTGACTCATTATGTTCATGCCACGTGCTCGAGGAGATCTACGGTAGGCTATGTAGTGTCCGCTGTAGGTGGTTCCACTATTAAGTAATTATTGTTATGAAAGCATCACAATCTCAAAAACTAAACAAGATATGTTAAAAAGTGTGGGAAGAATATCGTTGGACTCAATCAGGTCAACAAAAAGTTATTTGTGAAAATTTTTCATATCTTGAAAAAAAAAAATTGTGTCTGGACGCGAGATTTTTTAAAGAAGTGAAAATACGTCTAAACAAAAAAGTTCGCGTTAGAAGCGCACACTTTTTGAATTTTCAATTTTTTAAAACTTAGCCTAAAAAAATTCGTCGTGACTTGGCGAATAGTTTCGTGTCGACGAATTTTGATAAGTCCGTATTAATATAATATAAAATAAAAACGAAATATGAAATGAAACTAAGCATCTGATAGGTCTTCCTACTCATAGAAGAGAACATGAGGGAACATGAGAGAACATGAGGGATTCAGATGGAAATGGGGTTTCAAGTGAATCATTATGTTCATGCCACGTGCTCGCGTAGGTCTACAGTAGGCTAAGAAGTGTCCGCTGTAGGTAGTTCCACTATTATGTATTTATTGTTATGAAAGCATCAAAATCTCAAAAACTAAACAAGATATGGAAAAATGTGTAGATAGAATATCGTTGGACTCGATCAGTTCTACAAAAAGTTATGGGTGAAAATTTTTCATATTTCAAAAAAAAAAACTGTGTCCAGACTTAGCCTAAAAGAATTCGTCGAGACATGGCGATAATTTTCGTTTCGAAGAATTTGAATAAGTCCGTATTATACACACAATATAATGTAAAATGTGAAAGGTCTTCCTGCTCTTAGAAGAGATCATAGGCATTTTGCTCATGAGGGATTCGATGGAATTGGGGTTTCAAGTGAATTATTATGTTCATGCCACGTACTCGCGTAAGTCTACAGTAGGCTAAGAAGTGTCCGCTGTAGGTAGTTCCACTATTATGTATTTATTGTTATGAAAGCATCAAAATCTCAAAAACTAAACAAGATATGGTAAAAAGTGTGGGAAGAATATCGTTGGACTCAATCAGGTCAACAAAAAGTTATTGGTGAAAATTTTTCATATCTCGAAAAATAAAATTTTGCTGGACTTGGCCTAAAAAATTTGTCGAGGCTTGGCGATAATTTTCGTTTCGACGAATTTGAATAAGTCCTCATTATACACACAATATAATGTTAAATACAAACGAAATAGCTCAGTATAATCCGAAAGGTCTTTCTGCTCTTAGAAGAGATCATAGGCATTTGGCTCATGAGGGATTCGATGGAATTGGGGTTTCAAGTGACTCATTATGTTCATGCCACGTGCTCGAGGAGGTCTACAGTAGGCTATGTAGTGTCCGCTGTATGTGGTTCCACTATTAAGTAATTATTGTTATGAAGGCATCAAAATCTCAAAAACTAAACAAGATATGGTAAAAAGTGTGGGCAGAATATCGTCGGACTCAATCAGGTCAACAAAAAGTTATTTGTGAAAATTTTTCATATCTCGAAAAAAAAAAATTGTGTCTGGACTTAGCCTAAAAAAATTCGTCGTGACTTGGCGAATAGTTTCGTGTCGACGAATTTTGATAAGCCCGTATTATACACACAATATAATATAAAATACAAACGAAATATGAAATGAAACTAAGTATCTGATAGGTCTTCCTGCTCATTGAAGAGAACATGAGGGAACATGAGAGAACATGAGGGATTCAGCTGGAATTGGGGTTTCGAGTGAATCATTATGTTCATGCCACGTGCTCGCGTAGGTCCACAGTAGGCTAAGAAGTGTCCGCTGTAAGTAGTTCCACTATTATGTATTTATTTTTATGAAAGCATCAAAATCTCAAAAACTAAACAAGATATGGTAAAAAGTGTGGGCAGAATATCGTCGGACTCAATCAGGTCAACAAAAAGTTATTTGTGAAAATTTTTCATATCTTGAAAAAAAAAATTGTGTCTGGACTTAGCCTAAAAAAATTCGTCGTGGCTTGGCGAATAGTTTCGTGTGGACGAATTTTAATAAGTCCGTATTATACACAATATAATATAAAATACAAACGAAATATGAAATAAAACTCAGTATCTGATAGGTCTTCCTGCTCATAGAAGAGAACATGAGGGAACATGAGAGAACATGAGGGATTCAGATGGAATTGGGGTTTCAAGTGAATCACTACGTTCATGCCACGTGCTCGCGTAGGTCTACAGTAGGCTAAGAAGTGTCCGCTGTAGGTAGTTCCACTATTATGTATTTATTGTTATGAAAGCATCAAAATCTCAAAAACTAAACAAGATATGGAAAAAAGTGTAGATAGAATATCGTTGGACTCGATCAGTTCTACAAAAAGTTATGAATAAAAATTTTTCATATTTCGAAAAAAAAAAACTGTGTCCAGACTTAGCCTAAAAGAATTCGTCGAGACATGGCGATAATTTTCGTTTCGAAGAATTTGAATAAGTCCGTATTATACACACAATATAATGTAAAATGTGAAAGGTCTTCCTGCTCTTAGAAGAGATCATAGGCATTTTTCTCATGAGGGATTCGATGGAATTGGGGTTTCAAGTGAATCATTATGTTCATGCCACGTGCTCGCAGAGGTCTACAGTAGGCTATGTAGTGTCCGCTGTAGGTGGTTCTACTATTAAGTAATTATTGTTATCAAAATCTCAAAAACTAAACAAGATATGGAAAAAAGTGTAGGAAGAATATCGTTGGACTCAATCAGGTCAACAAAAAGTTATTGGTGAAAGTTTTTCATATCTCGAAAAATAAAATTTTGCTGGACTTGGCCTAAAAAAATTCGTCGTGACTTGGCGAATAGTTTCGTGTCGACGAATTTTGATAAGCCCGTATTTATACACACAATATAATATAAAATACAAACGAAATATGAAATGAAACTAAGTATCTGATAGGTTTCCTGCTCATTGAAGAGAACATGAGGGAACATGAGAGAACATGAGGGATTCAGATGGAATTGGGGTTTCGAGTGAATCATTATGTTCATGCCACGTGCTCGCGTAGGTCCACAGTAGGCTAAGAAGTGTCCGCTGTAGGTATTTTATGTATTTATTTTTATGAAAGCATCAAAATCTCAAAAACTAAACAAGATATGGTAAAAAGTGTGGGAAGAATATCGTTGGACTCAAGCAGGTCAACAAAAAGTTATTTTTGAAAATTTTTCATATCTTGAAAAAAAAAAAAATTGTGTCTGGACTTAGCCTAAAAAAATTCGTCGTGACTTGGCGAATAGTTTCGTGTGGACGTATTTTAATAAGTCCGTATTATACACACAATATAATATAAAATACAAACGAAATATGAAATAAAACTCAGTATCTGATAGGTCTTCCTGCTCATAGAAGAGAACATGAGGGAACATGAGAGAACATGAGGGATTCAGATGGAATTGGGGTTTCGAGTGAATCATTATGTTCATGCCACGTGCTCGCGTAGGTCCACAGTAGGCTAAGAAGTGTCCGCTGTAAGTAGTTCCACTATTATGTATTTATTTTTATGAAAGCATCAAAATCTCAAAAACTAAACAAGATATGGTAAAAAGTGTGGGAAGAATATCGTTGGACTCAATCAGGTCAACAAAAAGTTATTTGTGAAAATTTTTCATATCTTGAAAAAAAAAATTGTGTCTGGACTTAGCCTAAAAAAATTCGTCGTGACTTGGCGAATAGTTTCGTGTGGACGTATTTTAATAAGTCCGTATTATACACACAATATAATATAAAATACAAACGAAATATGAAATAAAACTCAGTATCTGATAGGTCTTCCTGCTCATAGAAGAGAACATGAGGGAACATGAGAGAACATGAGGGATTCAGATGGAATTGGGGTTTCAAGTGAATCACTATGTTCATGCCACGTGCTCGCGTAGGTCTACAGTAGGCTAAGAAGTGTCCGCTGTAGGTAGTTCCATTATTATGTATTTATTGTTATGAAAGCATCAAAATCTCAAAAACTAAACAAGATATGGAAAAAAGTGTAGATAGAATATCGTTGGACTCGATCAGTTCTACAAAAAGTTATGAATAAAAATTTTTCATATTTCGAAAAAAAAAAACTGTGTCCAGACTTAGCCTAAAAGAATTCGTCGAGACATGGCGATAATTTTCGTTTCGAAGAATTTGAATAAGTCCGTATTATACACACAATATAATGTAAAATGTGAAAGGTCTTCCTGCTCTTAGAAGAGATCATAGGCATTTTTCTCATGAGGGATTCGATGGAATTGGGGTTTCAAGTGAATCATTATGTTCATGCCACGTGCTCGCAGAGGTCTACAGTAGGCTATGTAGTGTCCGCTGTAGGTGGTTCTACTATTAAGTAATTATTGTTATCAAAATCTCAAAAACTAAACAAGATATGGAAAAAAGTGTAGGAAGAATATCGTTGGACTCAATCAGGTCAACAAAAAGTTATTGGTGAAAGTTTTTCATATCTCGAAAAATAAAATTTTGCTGGACTTGGCCTAAAAAAATTCGTCGTGACTTGGCGAATAGTTTCGTGTCGACGAATTTTGATAAGCCCGTATTATACACACAATATAATATAAAATACAAACGAAATATGAAATGAAACTAAGTATCTGATAGGTTTCCTGCTCATTGAAGAGAACATGAGGGAACATGAGAGAACATGAGGGATTCAGATGGAATTGGGGTTTCGAGTGAATCATTATGTTCATGCCACGTGCTCGCGTAGGTCCACAGTAGGCTAAGAAGTGTCCGCTGTAGGTAGTTCCACTATTATGTATTTATTTTTATGAAAGCATCAAAATCTCAAAAACTAAACAAGATATGGTAAAAAGTGTGGGAAGAATATCGTTGGACTCAATCAGGTCAACAAAAAGTTATTTTTGAAAATTTTTCATATCTTGAAAAAAAAAAAATTGTGTCTGGACTTAGCCTAAAAAAATTCGTCGTGACTTGGCGAATAGTTTCGTGTGGACGTATTTTAATAAGTCCGTATTATCCACACAATATAATATAAAATACAAACGAAATATGAAATAAAACTCAGTATCTGATAGGTCTTCCTGCTCATAGAAGAGAACATGAGGGAACATGAGAGAACATGAGGGATTCAGATGGAATTGGGGTTTCGAGTGAATCATTATGTTCATGCCACGTGCTCGCGTAGGTCCACAGTAGGCTAAGAAGTGTCCGCTGTAAGTAGTTCCACTATTATGTATTTATTTTTATGAAAGCATCAAAATCTCAAAAACTAAACAAGATATGGTAAAAAGTGTGGGAAGAATATCGTTGGACTCAATCAGGTCAACAAAAAGTTATTTGTGAAAATTTTTCATATCTTGAAAAAAAAAATTGTGTCTGGACTTAGCCTAAAAAAATTCGTCGTGACTTGGCGAATAGTTTCGTGTGGACGTATTTTAATAAGTCCGTATTATACACACAATATAATATAAAATACAAACGAAATATGAAATAAAACTCAGTATCTGATAGGTCTTCCTGCTCATAGAAGAGAACATGAGGGAACATGAGAGAACATGAGGGATTCAGATGGAATTGGGGTTTCAAGTGAATCACTATGTTCATGCCACGTGCTCGCGTAGGTCTACAGTAGGCTAAGAAGTGTCCGCTGTAGGTAGTTCCACTATTATGTATTTATTGTTATGAAAGCATCAAAATCTCAAAAACTAAACAAGATATGGAAAAAAGTGTAGATAGAATATCGTTGGACTCGATCAGTTCTACAAAAAGTTATGAATAAAAATTTTTCATATTTCGAAAAAAAAAAACTGTGTCCAGACTTAGCCTAAAAGAATTCGTCGAGACATGGCGATAATTTTCGTTTCGAAGAATTTGAATAAGTCCGTATTATACACACAATATAATGTAAAATTTGAAAGGTCTTCCTGCTCTTAGAAGAGATCATAGGCATTTTTCTCATGAGGGATTCGATGGAATTGGGGTTTCAAGTGAATCATTATGTTCATGCCACGTGCTCGCAGAGGTCTACAGTAGGCTATGTAGTGTCCGCTGTAGGTGGTTCTACTATTAAGTAATTATTGTTATCAAAATCTCAAAAACTAAACAAGATATGGAAAAAAGTGTAGGAAGAATATCGTTGGACTCAATCAGGTCAACAAAAAGTTATTGGTGAAAGTTTTTCATATCTCGAAAAATAAAATTTTGCTGGACTTGGCCTAAAAAAATTCGTCGTGACTTGGCGAATAGTTTCGTGTCGACGAATTTTGATAAGCCCGTATTATACACACAATATAATATAAAATACAAACGAAATATGAAATGAAACTAAGTATCTGATAGGTTTCCTGCTCATTGAAGAGAACATGAGGGAACATGAGAGAACATGAGGGATTCAGATGGAATTGGGGTTTCGAGTGAATCATTATGTTCATGCCACGTGCTCGCGTAGGTCCACAGTAGGCTAAGAAGTGTCCGCTGTAGGTAGTTCCACTATTATGTATTTATTTTTATGAAAGCATCAAAATCTCAAAAACTAAACAAGATATGGTAAAAAGTGTGGGAAGAATATCGTTGGACTCAATCAGGTCAACAAAAAGTTATTTTTGAAAATTTTTCATATCTTGAAAAAAAAAAAATTGTGTCTGGACTTAGCCTAAAAAAATTCTTCGTGACTTGGCTAATAGTTTCGTGTGGACGAATTTTAATAAGTCCGTATTATACACACAATATAATATAAAATACAAACGAAATATGAAATAAAACTCAGTATCTGATAGGTCTTCCTGCTCATAGAAGAGAACATGAAAGAACATGAGAGAACATGAGGGATTCAGATGGAATTGGGGTTTCAAGTGAATCATTATGTTCATGCCACGTGCTCGAGGAGGTCTACAGTAGGCTATGTAGTGTCCGCTGTAGGTAGTTCCACTATTAAGTAATTATTGTTATGAAAGCATCAAAATCTCAAAAACTAAACAAGATATGGTAAAAAGTGTGGGAAGAATATCGTTGGACTCAATCAGGTCAACAAAAAGTTATTTGTGAAAATTTTTCATATCTTGAAAAAAAAAAATTGTGTCTGGACTTAACCTAAAAAAATTCGTCGTGATTTGGCGAATAGTTTCGTGTCGACGAATTTTGATAAGTCCGTATTAATATAATATAAAATAAAAACGAAATATGAAATGAAACTAAGTATCTGATAGGTCTTCCTGCTCATAGAAGAGAACATGAGGGAACATGAGAGAACATGAGGGATTCAGATGGAAATGGGCTTTCAAGTGAATCATTATGTTCATGCCACGTGCTCGCGTAGGTCTACAGTAGGCTAAGAAGTGTCCGCTGTAGGTAGTTCCACTATTATGTATTTATTGTTATGAAAGCATCAAAATCTCAAAAACTAAACAAGATATGGAAAAATGTGTAGATAGAATATCGTTGTACTCGATCAGTTCTACAAAAAGTTATGGGTGAAATTTTTTCATATTTCAAAAAAAAAAACTGTGTCCAGACTTAGCCTAAAAGAATTCGTCGAGACATGGCGATAATTTTCGTTTCGAAGAATTTGAATAAGTCCGTATTATACACACAATATAATGTAAAATGTGAAAGGTCTTCCTGCTCTTAGAAGAGATCATAGGCATTTTGCTCATGAGGGATTCGATGGAATTGGGGTTTCAAGTAAATTATTATGTTCATGCCACGTACTCGCGTAAGTCTACAGTAGGCTAAGAAGTGTCCGCTGTAGGTAGTTCCACTATTATGTATTTATTGTTATGAAAGCATCAAAATCTCAAAAACTAAACAAGATATGGAAAATAGTGTAGATAGAATATCGTTGGACTCGACCAGTTCTACAAAAAGTTATGAGTAAAAATTTTTCATATTTCGAAAAAAAAAAAACTGTGTCCAGACTTAGCCTAAAAGAATTCGTCGAGAAATGACGATAATTTTCGTTTCGAAGAATTTGAATAAGTCCGTATTATACACACAATATAATGTAAAATGTGAAAGGTCTTCCTGCTCTTAGAAGAGATCATAGGCATTTTTCTCATGAGGGATTCGATGGAATTGGGGTTTCAAGTGAATCATTATGTTCATGCCACGTGCTCGCAGAGGTCTACAGTAGGCTATGTAGTGTCCGCTGTAGGTGGTTCTACTATTAAGTAATTATTGTTATCAAAATCTCAAAAACTAAACAAGATATGGAAAAAAGTGTAGGAAGAATATCGTTGGACTCAATCAGGTCAACAAAAAGTTATTGGTGAAAGTTTTTCATATCTCGAAAAATAAAATTTTGCTGGACTTGGCCTAAAAAAATTCGTCGTGACTTGGCGAATAGTTTCGTGTCGACGAATTTTGATAAGTCCTTATTATACACACAATATAATATAAAATACAAACGAAATATGAAATGAAATTAAGTATCTGATAGGTCTTCCTGCTCATTGAAGAGAACATGAGGGAACATGAGAGAACATGAGGGATTCAGATGGAATTGGGGTTTCGAGTGAATCATTATGTTCATGCCACGTGCTCGCGTAGGTCCACAGTAGGCTAAGAAGTGTCCGCTGTAAGTAGTTCCACTATTATGTATTTATTTTTATGAAAGCATCAAAATCTCAAAAACTAAACAAGATATGGTAAAAAGTGTGGGCAGAATATCGTCGGACTCAATCAGGTCAACAAAAAGTTATTTGTGAAAATTTTTCATATCTTGAAAAAAAAAAATTGTGTCTGGACTTAGCCTAAAAAAATTCGTCGTGGCTTGGCGAATAGTTTCGTGTGGACGAATTTTAATAAGTCCGTATTATACACAATATAATATAAAATACAAACGAAATATGAAATAAAACTCAGTATCTGATAGGTCTTCCTGCTCATAGAAGAGAACATGAGGGAACATGAGAGAACATGAGGGATTCAGATGGAATTGGGGTTTCAAGTGAATCACTACGTTCATGCCACGTGCTCGCGTAGGTCTACAGTAGGCTAAGAAGTGTCCGCTGTAGGTAGTTCCACTATTATGTATTTATTGTTATGAAAGCATCAAAATCTCAAAAACTAAACAAGATATGGAAAAAAGTGTAGATAGAATATCGTTGGACTCGATCAGTTCTACAAAAAGTTATGGATAAAAATTTTTCATATTTCGAAAAAAAAAAACTGTGTCCAGACTTAGCCTAAAAGAATTCGTCGAGACATGGCGATAATTTTCGTTTCGAAGAATTTGAATAAGTCCGTATTATACACACAATATAATGTAAAATGTGAAAGGTCTTCCTGCTCTTAGAAGAGATCATAGGCATTTTTCTCATGAGGGATTCGATGGAATTGGGGTTTCAAGTGAATCATTATGTTCATGCCACGTGCTCGCAGAGGTCTACAGTAGGCTATGTAGTGTCCGCTGTAGGTGGTTCTACTATTAAGTAATTATTGTTATCAAAATCTCAAAAACTAAACAAGATATGGAAAAAAGTGTAGGAAGAATATCGTTGGACTCAATCAGGTCAACAAAAAGTTATTGGTGAAAGTTTTTCATATCTCGAAAAATAAAATTTTGCTGGACTTGGCCTAAAAAAATTCGTCGTGACTTGGCGAATAGTTTCGTGTCGACGAATTTTGATAAGCCCGTATTTATACACACAATATAATATAAAATACAAACGAAATATGAAATGAAACTAAGTATCTGATAGGTTTCCTGCTCATTGAAGAGAACATGAGGGAACATGAGAGAACATGAGGGATTCAGATGGAATTGGGGTTTCGAGTGAATCATTATGTTCATGCCACGTGCTCGCGTAGGTCCACAGTAGGCTAAGAAGTGTCCGCTGTAGGTATTTTATGTATTTATTTTTATGAAAGCATCAAAATCTCAAAAACTAAACAAGATATGGTAAAAAGTGTGGGAAGAATATCGTTGGACTCAATCAGGTCAACAAAAAGTTATTTTTGAAAATTTTTCATATCTTGAAAAAAAAAAAATTGTGTCTGGACTTAGCCTAAAAAAATTCGTCGTGACTTGGCGAATAGTTTCGTGTGGACGTATTTTAATAAGTCCGTATTATACACACAATATAATATAAAATACAAACGAAATATGAAATAAAACTCAGTATCTGATAGGTCTTCCTGCTCATAGAAGAGAACATGAGGGAACATGAGAGAACATGAGGGATTCAGATGGAATTAGGGGTTTCGAGTGAATCATTATGTTCATGCCACGTGCTCGCGTAGGTCCACAGTAGGCTAAGAAGTGTCCGCTGTAAGTAGTTCCACTATTATGTATTTATTTTTATGAAAGCATCAAAATCTCAAAAACTAAACAAGATATGGTAAAAAGTGTGGGAAGAATATCGTTGGACTCAATCAGGTCAACAAAAAGTTATTTGTGAAAATTTTTCATATCTTGAAAAAAAAAATTGTGTCTGGACTTAGCCTAAAAAAATTCGTCGTGACTTGGCGAATAGTTTCGTGTGGACGTATTTTAATAAGTCCGTATTATACACACAATATAATATAAAATACAAACGAAATATGAAATAAAACTCAGTATCTGATAGGTCTTCCTGCTCATAGAAGAGAACATGAGGGAACATGAGAGAACATGAGGGATTCAGATGGAATTGGGGTTTCAAGTGAATCACTATGTTCATGCCACGTGCTCGCGTAGGTCTACAGTAGGCTAAGAAGTGTCCGCTGTAGGTAGTTCCATTATTATGTATTTATTGTTATGAAAGCATCAAAATCTCAAAAACTAAACAAGATATGGAAAAAAGTGTAGATAGAATATCGTTGGACTCGATCAGTTCTACAAAAAGTTATGAATAAAAATTTTTCATATTTCGAAAAAAAAAAACTGTGTCCAGACTTAGCCTAAAAGAATTCGTCGAGACATGGCGATAATTTTCGTTTCGAAGAATTTGAATAAGTCCGTATTATACACACAATATAATGTAAAATGTGAAAGGTCTTCCTGCTCTTAGAAGAGATCATAGGCATTTTTCTCATGAGGGATTCGATGGAATTGGGGTTTCAAGTGAATCATTATGTTCATGCCACGTGCTCGCAGAGGTCTACAGTAGGCTATGTAGTGTCCGCTGTAGGTGGTTCTACTATTAAGTAATTATTGTTATCAAAATCTCAAAAACTAAACAAGATATGGAAAAAAGTGTAGGAAGAATATCGTTGGACTCAATCAGGTCAACAAAAAGTTATTGGTGAAAGTTTTTCATATCTCGAAAAATAAAATTTTGCTGGACTTGGCCTAAAAAAATTCGTCGTGACTTGGCGAATAGTTTCGTGTCGACGAATTTTGATAAGCCCGTATTATACACACAATATAATATAAAATACAAACGAAATATGAAATGAAACTAAGTATCTGATAGGTTTCCTGCTCATTGAAGAGAACATGAGGGAACATGAGAGAACATGAGGGATTCAGATGGAATTGGGGTTTCGAGTGAATCATTATGTTCATGCCACGTGCTCGCGTAGGTCCACAGTAGGCTAAGAAGTGTCCGCTGTAGGTAGTTCCACTATTATGTATTTATTTTTATGAAAGCATCAAAATCTCAAAAACTAAACAAGATATGGTAAAAAGTGTGGGAAGAATATCGTTGGACTCAATCAGGTCAACAAAAAGTTATTTTTGAAAATTTTTCATATCTTGAAAAAAAAAAAATTGTGTCTGGACTTAGCCTAAAAAAATTCGTCGTGACTTGGCGAATAGTTTCGTGTGGACGTATTTTAATAAGTCCGTATTATCCACACAATATAATATAAAATACAAACGAAATATGAAATAAAACTCAGTATCTGATAGGTCTTCCTGCTCATAGAAGAGAACATGAGGGAACATGAGAGAACATGAGGGATTCAGATGGAATTGGGGTTTCGAGTGAATCATTATGTTCATGCCACGTGCTCGCGTAGGTCCACAGTAGGCTAAGAAGTGTCCGCTGTAAGTAGTTCCACTATTATGTATTTATTTTTATGAAAGCATCAAAATCTCAAAAACTAAACAAGATATGGTAAAAAGTGTGGGAAGAATATCGTTGGACTCAATCAGGTCAACAAAAAGTTATTTGTGAAAATTTTTCATATCTTGAAAAAAAAAATTGTGTCTGGACTTAGCCTAAAAAAATTCGTCGTGACTTGGCGAATAGTTTCGTGTGGACGTATTTTAATAAGTCCGTATTATACACACAATATAATATAAAATACAAACGAAATATGAAATAAAACTCAGTATCTGATAGGTCTTCCTGCTCATAGAAGAGAACATGAGGGAACATGAGAGAACATGAGGGATTCAGATGGAATTGGGGTTTCAAGTGAATCACTATGTTCATGCCACGTGCTCGCGTAGGTCTACAGTAGGCTAAGAAGTGTCCGCTGTAGGTAGTTCCACTATTATGTATTTATTGTTATGAAAGCATCAAAATCTCAAAAACTAAACAAGATATGGAAAAAAGTGTAGATAGAATATCGTTGGACTCGATCAGTTCTACAAAAAGTTATGAATAAAAATTTTTCATATTTCGAAAAAAAAAAACTGTGTCCAGACTTAGCCTAAAAGAATTCGTCGAGACATGGCGATAATTTTCGTTTCGAAGAATTTGAATAAGTCCGTATTATACACACAATATAATGTAAAATTTGAAAGGTCTTCCTGCTCTTAGAAGAGATCATAGGCATTTTTCTCATGAGGGATTCGATGGAATTGGGGTTTCAAGTGAATCATTATGTTCATGCCACGTGCTCGCAGAGGTCTACAGTAGGCTATGTAGTGTCCGCTGTAGGTGGTTCTACTATTAAGTAATTATTGTTATCAAAATCTCAAAAACTAAACAAGATATGGAAAAAAGTGTAGGAAGAATATCGTTGGACTCAATCAGGTCAACAAAAAGTTATTGGTGAAAGTTTTTCATATCTCGAAAAATAAAATTTTGCTGGACTTGGCCTAAAAAAATTCGTCGTGACTTGGCGAATAGTTTCGTGTCGACGAATTTTGATAAGCCCGTATTATACACACAATATAATATAAAATACAAACGAAATATGAAATGAAACTAAGTATCTGATAGGTTTCCTGCTCATTGAAGAGAACATGAGGGAACATGAGAGAACATGAGGGATTCAGATGGAATTGGGGTTTCGAGTGAATCATTATGTTCATGCCACGTGCTCGCGTAGGTCCACAGTAGGCTAAGAAGTGTCCGCTGTAGGTAGTTCCACTATTATGTATTTATTTTTATGAAAGCATCAAAATCTCAAAAACTAAACAAGATATGGTAAAAAGTGTGGGAAGAATATCGTTGGACTCAATCAGGTCAACAAAAAGTTATTTTTGAAAATTTTTCATATCTTGAAAAAAAAAAAATTGTGTCTGGACTTAGCCTAAAAAAATTCTTCGTGACTTGGCTAATAGTTTCGTGTGGACGAATTTTAATAAGTCCGTATTATACACACAATATAATATAAAATACAAACGAAATATGAAATAAAACTCAGTATCTGATAGGTCTTCCTGCTCATAGAAGAGAACATGAAAGAACATGAGAGAACATGAGGGATTCAGATGGAATTGGGGTTTCAAGTGAATCATTATGTTCATGCCACGTGCTCGAGGAGGTCTACAGTAGGCTATGTAGTGTCCGCTGTAGGTAGTTCCACTATTAAGTAATTATTGTTATGAAAGCATCAAAATCTCAAAAACTAAACAAGATATGGTAAAAAGTGTGGGAAGAATATCGTTGGACTCAATCAGGTCAACAAAAAGTTATTTGTGAAAATTTTTCATATCTTGAAAAAAAAAAATTGTGTCTGGACTTAACCTAAAAAAATTCGTCGTGATTTGGCGAATAGTTTCGTGTCGACGAATTTTGATAAGTCCGTATTAATATAATATAAAATAAAAACGAAATATGAAATGAAACTAAGTATCTGATAGGTCTTCCTGCTCATAGAAGAGATTATGAGGGAACATGAGAGAACATGAGGGATTCAGATGGAAATGGGCTTTCAAGTGAATCATTATGTTCATGCCACGTGCTCGCGTAGGTCTACAGTAGGCTAAGAAGTGTCCGCTGTAGGTAGTTCCACTATTATGTATTTATTGTTATGAAAGCATCAAAATCTCAAAAACTAAACAAGATATGGAAAAATGTGTAGATAGAATATCGTTGTACTCGATCAGTTCTACAAAAAGTTATGGGTGAAATTTTTTCATATTTCAAAAAAAAAAACTGTGTCCAGACTTAGCCTAAAAGAATTCGTCGAGACATGGCGATAATTTTCGTTTCGAAGAATTTGAATAAGTCCGTATTATACACACAATATAATGTAAAATGTGAAAGGTCTTCCTGCTCTTAGAAGAGATCATAGGCATTTTGCTCATGAGGGATTCGATGGAATTGGGGTTTCAAGTAAATTATTATGTTCATGCCACGTACTCGCGTAAGTCTACAGTAGGCTAAGAAGTGTCCGCTGTAGGTAGTTCCACTATTATGTATTTATTGTTATGAAAGCATCAAAATCTCAAAAACTAAACAAGATATGGAAAATAGTGTAGATAGAATATCGTTGGACTCGACCAGTTCTACAAAAAGTTATGAGTAAAAATTTTTCATATTTCGAAAAAAAAAAAAACTGTGTCCAGACTTAGCCTAAAAGAATTCGTCGAGAAATGGCGATAATTTTCGTTTCGAAGAATTTGAATAAGTCCGTATTATACACACAATATAATGTAAAATGTGAAAGGTCTTCCTGCTCTTAGAAGAGATCATAGGCATTTTTCTCATGAGAGATTCGATGGAATTGGGGTTTCAAGTGAATCATTATGTTCATGCCACGTGCTCGCAGAGGTCTACAGTAGGCTATGTAGTGTCCGCTGTAGGTGGTTCTACTATTAAGTAATTATTGTTATCAAAATCTCAAAAACTAAACAAGATATGGAAAAAAGTGTAGGAAGAATATCGTTGGACTCAATCAGGTCAACAAAAAGTTATTGGTGAAAGTTTTTCATATCTCGAAAAATAAAATTTTGCTGGACTTGGCCTAAAAAAATTCGTCGTGACTTGGCGAATAGTTTCGTGTCGACGAATTTTGATAAGTCCTTATTATACACACAATATAATATAAAATACAAACGAAATATGAAATGAAATTAAGTATCTGATAGGTCTTCCTGCTCATTGAAGAGAACATGAGGGAACATGAGAGAACATGAGGGATTCAGATGGAATTGGGGTTTCGAGTGAATCATTATGTTCATGCCACGTGCTCGCGTAGGTCCACAGTAGGCTAAGAAGTGTCCGCTGTAAGTAGTTCCACTATTATGTATTTATTTTTATGAAAGCATCAAAATCTCAAAAACTAAACAAGATATGGTAAAAAGTGCGGGAAGAATATCGTTGGACTCAATCAGGTCAACAAAAAGTTAATTGTGAACATTTTTCATATCTTGAAAAAAAAAATTGTGTCTGGACTTAGCCTAAAAAAATTCGTCGTGACTTGGCGAATAGTTTCGTGTGGACGAATTTTAATAAGTCCGTATTATACACACAATATAATATAAAATACAAACGAAATATGAAATAAAACTTTGTATCTGATAGGTCTTCCTGCTCATAGAAGAGAACATGAGGGAACATGAGAGAACATGAGGGATTCAGATGGAATTGGGGTTTCGAGTGAATCATTATGTTCATGCCACGTGCTCGCGTAGGTCTACAGTAGCCTAAGAAGTGTCCGCTGTAGGTAGTTCCACTATTATGTATTTATTGTTATGAAAGCATCAAAATCTCAAAAACTAAACAAGATATGGTAAAAAGTGTGGAAAGAATATCGTTGGACTCAATCAGGTCAACAAAAAGTTATGAGTGAAAATTTTTCATATCTCGAAAAATAAAATTTTGCTGGACTTGGCCTAAAAAAATTTGTCGAGGCTTGGCGATAAGTTTCGTTTCGACGAATTTGAATAAGTCCTTATTATACACACAATATAATGTTAAATACAAACGAAATAGCTCAGTATAATCTGAAAGGTCTTTCTGCTCTTAGAAGAGATCATAGGCATTTGGCTCATGAGGGATTCGATGGAATTGGGGTTTCAAGTGACTCATTATGTTCATGCCACGTGCTCGAGGAGATCTACAGTAGGCTATGTAGTGTCCGCTGTAGGTGGTTCCACTATTAAGTAATTATTGTTATGAAAGCATCAAAATCTCAAAAACTAAACAAGATATGGTAAAAAGTGTGGGAAGAATATCGTCGGACTCAATCAGGTCAACAAAAAGTTATTTGTGAACATTTTTCATATCTCGAATAAAAAAAAAATTGTGTCTGGAGTTAGCCTATAAAAATTCGTCGTGCCTTGGCGAATAGTTTCGTGTCGACGAATTTTGATAAGCCCGTATTATACACACAATATAATATAAAATACAAACGAAATATGAAATGAAACTAAGTATCTGATAGGTCTTCCTGCTCATTGAAGAGAACATGAGGGAACATGAGAGAACATGAGGGATTCAGATGGAATTGGGGTTTCGAGTGAATCATTATGTTCATGCCACGTGCTCGCGTAGGTCCACAGTAGTCTAAGAAGTGTCCGCTGTAGGTAGTTCCACTATTATGTATTTATTTTTATGAAAGCATCAAAATCTCAAAAACTAAACAAGATATGGTAAAAAGTGTGGAAAGAATATCGTTGGACTCAATCAGGTCAACAAAAAGTTATTTGTGAAAATTTTTCATATCTTGAAATAAAAAATTGTGTCTGGACTTAGCCTAAAAAAATTCGTCGTGACTTGGCGAATAGTTTCGTGTGGACGAATTTTAATAAGTCCGTATTATACACACAATATAATATAAAATACAAACGAAATATGAAATAAAACTCAGTATCTGATAGGTCTTCCTGCTCATAGAAGAGAACATGAGGGATTCAGATGGAATTGGGGTTTCAAGTGAATCATTATGTTCATGCCACGTGCTCGAGGAGGTCTACAGTAGGCTAAGAAGTGTCCGCTGTAGGTAGTTCCACTATTATGTATTTATTGTTATGAAAGCATCAAAATCTCAAAAACTAAACAAGATATGGTAAAAAGTGTGGGAAGAATATCGTTGGACTCAATCAGGTCAACAAAAAGTTATGAGTGAAAATTTTTCATATCTCGAAAAATAAAATTTTGCTGGACTTGGCCTAAAAAAATTTGTCGAGGCTTGGCGATAAGTTTCGTTTCGACGAATTTGAATAAGTCCTTATTATACACACAATATAATGTTAAATACAAACGAAATAGCTCAGTATAATCTGAAAGGTCTTTCTGCTCTTAGAAGAGATCATAGGCATTTGGCTCATGAGGGATTCGATGGAATTGGGGTTTCAAGTGACTCATTATGTTCATGCCACGTGCTCGAGGAGATCTACAGTAGGCTATGTAGTGTCCGCTGTAGGTGGTTCCACTATTAAGTAATTATTGTTATGAAAGCATCAAAATCTCAAAAACTAAACAAGATATGGTAAAAAGTGTGGGAAGAATATCGTCGGACTCAATCAGGTCAACAAAAAGTTATTTGTGAACATTTTTCATATCTCGAATAAAAAAAAAATTGTGTCTGGAGTTAGCCTATAAAAATTCGTCGTGCCTTGGCGAATAGTTTCGTGTCGACGAATTTTGATAAGCCCGTATTATACACACAATATAATATAAAATACAAACGAAATATGAAATGAAACTAAGTATCTGATAGGTCTTCCTGCTCATTGAAGAGAACATGAGGGAACATGAGAGAACATGAGGGATTCAGATGGAATTGGGGTTTCGAGTGAATCATTATGTTCATGCCACGTGCTCGCGTAGGTCCACAGTAGTCTAAGAAGTGTCCGCTGTAGGTAGTTCCACTATTATGTATTTATTTTTATGAAAGCATCAAAATCTCAAAAACTAAACAAGATATGGTAAAAAGTGTGGAAAGAATATCGTTGGACTCAATCAGGTCAACAAAAAGTTATTTGTGAAAATTTTTCATATCTTGAAATAAAAAATTGTGTCTGGACTTAGCCTAAAAAAATTCGTCGTGACTTGGCGAATAGTTTCGTGTGGACGAATTTTAATAAGTCCGTATTATACACACAATATAATATAAAATACAAACGAAATATGAAATAAAACTCAGTATCTGATAGGTCTTCCTGCTCATAGAAGAGAACATGAGGGATTCAGATGGAATTGGGGTTTCAAGTGAATCATTATGTTCATGCCACGTGCTCGAGGAGGTCTACAGTAGGCTATGTAGTGTCCGCTGTAGGTGGTTCCACTATTAAGTAATTATTGTTATGAAAGCATCACAATCTCAAAAACTAACCAAGATATGGTAAAAAGTGTGGGAAGAATATCATTGGACTCAATCAGGTCAACAAAAAGTTATTTGTGAAAATTTTTCATATCTTGAAAAAAAAAATTGTGTCTGGACTTAGCCTAAAAAAATTCGTCGTGACTTGGCGAATAGTTTCGTGTCGACGAATTTTGATAAGTCCGTATTAATATAATATAAAATAAAAACGAAATATGAAATGAAACTAAGTATCTGATAGGTCTTCCTGCTCATAGAAGAGAACATGAGGGAACATGAGAGAACATGAGGGATTCAGATGGAAATGGTGTTTCAAGTGAATCATTATGTTCATGCCACGTGCTCGCGTAGGTCTACAGTAGGCTAAGAAGTGTCCGCTGTAGGTAGTTCCACTATTATGTATTTATTGTTATGAAAGCATCAAAATCTCAAAAACTAAACAAGATATGGAAAAATGTGTAGATAGAATATCGTTGGACTCGATCAGTTCTACAAAAAGTTATGGGTGAAAATTTTTCATATTTCAAAAAAAAAAAACTGTGTCCAGACTTAGCCTAAAAGAATTCGTCGAGACATGGCGATAATTTTCGTTTCGAAGAATTTGAATAAGTCCGTATTATACACACAATATAATGTAAAATGTGAAAGGTCTTCCTGCTCTTAGAAGAGATCATAGGCATTTTGCTCATGAGGGATTCGATGGAATTGGGGTTTCAAGTGAATTATTATGTTCATGCCACGTACTCGCGTAAGTCTACAGTAGGCTAAGAAGTGTCCGCTGTAGGTAGTTCCACTATTATGTATTTATTGTTATGAAAGCATCAAAATCTCAAAAACTAAACAAGATATGGTAAAAAGTGTGGGAAGAATATCGTTGGACTCAATCAGGTCAACAAAAAGTTATTGGTGAAAATTTTTCATATCTCGAAACATAAAATTTTGCTGGACTTGGCCTAAAAAATTTGTCGAGGCTTGGCGATAATTTTCGTTTCGACGAATTTGAATAAGTCCTCATTATACACACAATATAATGTTAAGTACAAAAGAAATAGCTCAGTATAATCTAAACGGTCTTTCTGCTCTTAGAAGAGATCATAGGCATTTGGCTCATGAGGGATTCGATGGAATTGGGGTTTCAAGTGACTCATTATGTTCATGCCACGTGCTCGAGGAGGTCTGCAGTAGGCTATGTAGTGTCCGCTGTATGTGGTTCCACTATTAAGTAATTATTGTTATGAAAGCATCAAAATCTCAAAAACTAAACAAGATATGGTAAAAAGTGTGGGCAGAATATCGTCGGACTCAATCAGGTCAACAAAAAGTTATTTGTGAAAATTTTTCATATCTCGAAAAAAAAAAATTGTGTCTGGACTTAGCCTAAAAAAATTCGTCGTGACTTGGCGAATAGTTTCGTGTCGACGAATTTTGATAAGCCCGTATTATACACACAATATAATATAAAATACAAACGAAATATGAAATGAAACTAAGTATCTGATAGGTCTTCCTGCTCATTGAAGAGAACATGAGGGAACATGAGAGAACATTAGGGATTCAGATGGAATTGGGGTTCCGAGTGAATCATTATGTTCATGCCACGTGCTCGCGTAGGTCCACAGTAGGCTAAGAAGTGTCCGCTGTAAGTAGTTCCACTATTATGTATTTATTTTTATGAAAGCATCAAAATCTCAAAAACTAAACAAGATATGGAAAAATGTGTAGATAGAATATCGTTGTACTCGATCAGTTCTACAAAAAGTTATGGGTGAAATTTTTTCATATTTCAAAAAAAAAAACTGTGTCCAGACTTAGCCTAAAAGAATTCGTCGAGACATGGCGATAATTTTCGTTTCGAAGAATTTGAATAAGTCCGTATTATACACACAATATAATGTAAAATGTGAAAGGTCTTCCTGCTCTTAGAAGAGATCATAGGCATTTTGCTCATGAGGGATTCGATGGAATTGGGGTTTCAAGTGAATTATTATGTTCATGCCACGTACTCGCGTAAGTCTACAGTAGGCTAAGAAGTGTCCGCTGTAGGTAGTTCCACTATTATGTATTTATTGTTATGAAAGCATCAAAATCTCAAAAACTAAACAAGATATGGTAAAAAGTGTGGGAAGAATATCGTTGGACTCCATCAGGTCAACAAAAAGTTATTGGTGAAAATTTTTCATATCTCGAAAAATAAAATTTTGCTGGACTTGGCCTAAAAAATTTGTCGAGGCTTGGCGATAATTTTCGTTTCGATGAATTTGAATAAGTCCTCATTATACACACAATATAATGTTAAATACAAACGAAATAGCTCAGTATAATCTGAAAGGTCTCTCTGCTCTTAGAAGAGATCATAGGCATTTGGCTCATGAGGGATTCGATGGAATTGGGGTTTCAAGTGACTCATTATGTTCATGCCACGTGCTCGAGGAGGTCTACAGTAGGCTATGTAGTGTCCGCTGTATGTGGTTCCACTATTAAGTAATTATTGTTATGAAAGCATCAAAATCTCAAAAACTAAACAAGATATGGTAAAAAGTGTGGGCAGAATATCGTCGGACTCAATCAGGTCAACAAAAAGTTATTTGTGAAAATTTTTCATATCTCGAAAAAAAAAAATTGTGTCTGGACTTAGCCTAAAAAAATTCGTCGTGACTTGGCGAATAGTTTCGTGTCGACGAATTTTGATAAGCCCGTATTATACACACAATATAATATAAAATACAAACGAAATATGAAATGAAACTAAGTATCTGATAGGTCTTCCTGCTCATTGAAGAGAACATGAGGGAACATGAGAGAACATGAGGGATTCAGATGGAATTGGTGTTTCAAGTGAATCACTATGTTCATGCCACGTGCTCGCGTAGGTCTACAGTAGGCTAAGAAGTGTCCGCTGTAGGTAGTTCCACTATTATGTATTTATTTTTATGAAAGCATCAAAATCTCAAAAACTAAACAAGATATGGAAAAAAGTGTAGATAGAATATCGTTGGACTCGATCAGTTCTACAAAAAGTTATGAATAAAAATTTTTCATATTCCGAAAAAAAAAAAAACTGTGTCCAGACTTAGCCTAAAAGAATTCGTCGAGACATGGCGATAATTTTCGTTTCGAAGAATTTGAATAAGTCCGTATTATACACACAATATAATGTAAAATGTGAAAGGTCTTCCTGCTCTTAGAAGAGATCATAGGCATTTTTCTCATTAGGGATTCGATGGAATTGGGGTTTCAAGTGAATCATTATGTTCATGCCACGTACTCGCAGAGGTCTACAGTAGGCTATATAGTGTCCGCTGTAGGTGGTTCTACTATTAAGTAATTATTGTTATCAAAATCTCAAAAACTAAACAAGATATGGAAAAAAGTGTAGGAAGAATATCGTTGGACTCAATCAGGTCAACAAAAAGTTATTGGTGAAAGTTTTTCATATCTCGAAAAATAAAATTTTGCTGGACTTGGCCTAAAAAAATTCGTCGTGACTTGGCGAATAGTTTCGTGTCGACGAATTTTGATAAGCCCGTATTATACACACAATATAATATAAAATACAAACGAAATATGAAATGAAACTAAGTATCTGATAGGTTTCCTGCTCATTGAAGAGAACATGAGGGAACATGAGAGAACATGAGGGATTCAGATGGAATTGGGGATTCGAGTGAATCGTTATGTTCATGCCACGTGCTCGCGTAGGTCCACAGTAGGCTAAGAAGTGTCCGCTGTAGGTAGTTCCACTATTATGTATTTATTTTTATGAAAGCATCAAAATCTCAAAAACTAAACAAGATATGGTAAAAAGTGTGGGAAGAATATCGTTGGACTCAATCAGGTCAACAAAAAGTTATTTTTGAAATTTTTCCTATCTTGAAAAAAAAAAAATTGTGTCTGGACTTGGCCTAAAAAAATTCCTCGTGACTTGGCGAATAGTTTCGTGTGGACGAATTTTAATAAGTCCGTATTATACACACAATATAATATAAAATACAAACGAAATATGAAATAAAAATTAGTATCTGATAGGTCTTCCTGCTCATAGAAGAGAACAAGAGGGAACATGAGAGAACATGAGGGATTCAGATGGAAATGGGGTTTCAAGTGAATCATTATGTTCATGCCACGTGTTCGCGTAGATCTACAGTAGGCTAAGAAGTGTCCGCTGTAGGTAGTTCCACTATTATTTATTTATTGTTATGAAAGCATCAAAATCTCAAAAACTAAACAAGATATGGAAAATAGTGTAGATAGAATATCGTTGGACTCGATCAGTTCTACAAAAAGTTATGAGTAAAAATTTTTCATATTTCGAAAAAAAAAAAACTGTGTCCAGACTTAGCCTAAAAGAATTCGTCGAGACATGGCGATAATTTTCGTTTCGAAGAATTTGAATAAGTCCGTATTATACACACAATATAATGTAAAATGTGAAAGGTCTTCCTGCTCTTAGAAGAGATCATAGGCATTTTGCTCATGAGGGATTCGATGGAATTGGGGTTTCAAGTGACTCATTATGTTCATGCCACGTGCTCGAGGAGGTCTACAGCAGGCTATGTAGTGTCCGCTGTAGGTGATTCCACTATTAAGTAATTATTGTTATGAAAGCATCAAAATCTCAAAAACTAAACAAGATATGGTAAAAAGTGTGGGAAGAATATCGTCGGACTCAATCAGGTCAACAAAAAGTTATTTGTGAAAATTTTTCATATCTCTAAAAAAAAAAATTGTGTCTGGACTTAGCCTAAAAAAAATCATCGTGACTTGGCGAATAGTTTCGTGTCGACGAATTTTGATAAGTCCGTATTATACACACAATATAATATAAAATACAAACGAAATATGAAATGAAACTAAGTATCTGGTCTTCCTGCTCATTGAAGAGAACATGAGGGAACATGAGAGAACATGAGGGATTCGATGGAATTGGGGTTTCAAGTGAATTATTATGTTCATGCCACGTACTCGCGTAAGTCTACAGTAGGCTAAGAAGTGTCCGCTGTATGTGGTTCCACTATTAAGTAATTATTGTTATGAAAGCATCAAAATCTCAAAAACTAAACTAGATATGGTAAAAAGTGTGGGCAGAATATCGTCGGACTCAATCAGGTCAACAAAAAGTTATTTGTGAAAATTTTTCATATCTCGAAAAAAAAAAATTGTGTCTGGACTTAGCCTAAAAAAATTCGTCGTGACTTGACGAATAGTTTCGTGTCGACGAATTTTGATAAGCCCGTATTATACACACAATATAATATAAAATACAAACGAAATATGAAATGAAACTAAGTATCTGATAGGTCTTCCTGCTCATTGAAGAGAACATGAGGGAACATGAGAGAACATGAGGGATTCAGATGGAATTGGGGTTTCGAGTGAATCATTATGTTCATGCCACGTGCTCGCGTAGGTCCACAGTAGGCTAAGAAGTGTCCGCTGTAAGTAGTTCCACTATTATGTATTTATTTTTATGAAAGCATCAAAATCTCAAAAACTAAACAAGATATGGTAAAAAGTGGGGGAAGAATATCGTTGGACTCAATCAGGTCAACAAAAAGTTATTTGTGAAAATTTTTCATATCTTGAAAAAAAAAATTGTGTCTGGACTTAGCCTAAAAAAATTCGTCGTAACTTGGCGAATAGTTTCGTGTGGACGTATTTTGATAAGCCCGTATTATACACACAATATAATATAAAATACAAACGAAATATGAAATAAAACTCAGTATCTGATAGGTCTTCCTGCTCATAGAAGAGAACATGAGGGAACATGAGAGAACATGAGGGATTCAGATGGAATTGGGGTTTCAAGTGAATCACTATGTTCATGCCACGTGCTCGCGTAGGTCTACAGTAGGCTAAGAAGTGTCCGCTGTAGGTAGTTCCACTATTATGTATTTATTGTTATGAAAGCATCAAAATCTCAAAAACTAAACAAGATATGGAAAAATGTGTAGATAGAATATCGTTGGACTCGATCAGTTCTACAAAAAGTTATGGGTGAAATTTTTTCATATTTCAAAAAAAAAAACTGTGTCCAGACTTAGCCTAAAAGAATTCGTCGAGACATGGCGATAATTTTCGTTTCGAAGAATTTGAATAAGTCCGTATTATACACACAATATAATGTAAAATGTGAAAGGTCTTCCTGCTCTTAGAAGAGATCATAGGCATTTTGCTCATGAGGGATTCCATGGAATTGGGGTTTCAAGTGAATTATTATGTTCATGCCACGTACTCGCGTAAGTCTACAGTAGGCTAAGAAGTGTCCGCTGTAGGTAGTTCCACTATTATGTATTTATTGTTATGAAAGCATCAAAATCTCAAAAACTAAACAAGATATGGTAAAAAGTGTGGGAAGAATATCGTTGGACTCAATCAGGCCAACAAAAAGTTATTGGTGAAAATTTTTCATATCTCGAAAAATAAAATTTTGCTGGACTTGGTCTAAAAAATTTGTCGAGGCTTGGCGATAATTTTCGTTTCGACGAATTTGAATAAGTCCTCATTATACACACAATATAATGTTAAATACAAACGAAATAGCTCAGTATAATCTGAAAGGTCTTTCTGCTCTTAGAAGAGATCATAGGCATTTGGCTCATGAGGGATTCGATGGAATTGGGGTTTCAAGTGACTCATTATGTTCATGCCACGTGCTCGAGGAGGTCTACAGTAGGCTATGTAGAGTCCGCTGTATGTGGTTCCACTATTAAGTAATTATTGTTATGAAAGCATCAAAATCTCAAAAACTAACCATGATATGGTAAAAAGTGTGGGCAGAATATCGTCGGACTCAATCAGGTCAACAAAAAGTTATTTGTGAAAATTTTTCATATCTCGAAAAAAAAAAATTGTGTCTGGACTTTGCCTAAAAAAATTCGTCGTGACTTGGCGAATAGTTTCGTGTCGACGAATTTTGATAAGCCCGTATTATACACACAATATAATATAAAATACAAACGAAATATGAAATGAAACTAAGTATCTGATAGGTCTTCCTGCTCATTGAAGAGAACATGAGGGAACATGAGAGAACATGAGGGATTCAGATGGAATTGGGGTTTCGAGTGAATCATTATGTTCATGCCACGTGCTCGCGTAGGTCCACAGTAGGCTAAGAAGTGTCCGCTGTAGGTAGTTCCACTATTATGTATTTATTGTTATGAAAGCATCAAAATCTCAAAAACTAAACAAGATATGGAAAAAAGTGTAGATAGAATATCGTTGGACTCGATCAGTTCTACAAAAAGTTATGAATAAAAATTTTTCATATTCCGAAAAAAAAAAAACTGTGTCCAGACTTAGCCTAAAAGAATTCGTCGAGACATGGCGATAATTTTCGTTTCGAAGAATTTGAATAAGTCCGTATTATACACACAATATAATGTAAAATGTGAAAGGTCTTCCTGCTCTTAGAAGAGATCATAGGCATTTTTCTCATGAGGGATTCGATGGAATTGGGGTTTCAAGTGACTCATTATGTTCATGCCACGTGCTCGCAGAGGTCTACAGTAGGCTATATAGTGTCCGCTGTAGGTGGTTCTACTATTAAGTAATTATTGTTATCAAAATCTCAAAAACTAAACAAGATATGGAAAAAAGTGTAGGAAGAATATCGTTGGACTCAATCAGGTCAACAAAAAGTTATTGGTGAAAGTTTTTCATATCTCGAAAAATAAAATTTTGCTGGACTTGGCCTAAAAAAATTCGTCGTGACTTGGCGAATAGTTTCGTGTCGACGAATTTTGATAAGCCCGTATTATACACACAATATAATATAAAATACAAACGAAATATGAAATGAAACTAAGTATCTGGTCTTCCTGCTCATTGAAGAGAACATGAGGGAACATGAGAGAACATGAGGGATTCAGATGGAATTGGGGTTTCAAGTGAATCATTATGTTCATGCCACGTGCTCGCGTAGGTCTACAGTAGGCTAAGAAGTGTCCGCTGTAGGTAGTTCCACTATTATGTATTTATTGTTATGAAAGCATCAAAATCTCAAAAACTAAACAAGATATGGTAAAAAGTGTGGGAAGAATATCGTTGGACTCAATCAGGTCAACAAAAAGTTATTGGTGAAAATTTTTCATATCTCGAAAAATAAAATTTTGCTGGACTTGGCCTAAAAAAATTTGTCGAGGCTTGGCGATAAGTTTCGTTTCGACGAATTTGAATAAGTCCTTATTATACACACAATATAATGTTAAATACAAACGAAATAGCTCAGTATAATCTGAAAGGTCTTTCTGCTCTTAGAAGAGATCATAGGCATTTGGCTCATGAGGGATTCGATAGAATTGGGGTTTCAAGTGACTCATTATGTTCATGCCACGTGCTCGAGGAGATCTACAGTAGGCTATATAGTGTCCGCTGTAGGTGGTTCCACTATTAAGTAATTATTGTTATGAAAGCATCAAAATCTCAAAAACTAAACAAGATATGGTAAAAAGTGTGGGAAGAATATCGTCGGACTCAATCAGGTCAACAAAAAGTTATTTGTGAACATTTTTCATATCTCGAAAAAAAAAAAATTGTGTCTGGAGTTAGCCTATAAAAATTCGTCGTGACTTGGCGAATAGTTTCGTGTCGACGAATTTTGATAAGCCCGTATTATACACACAATATAATATAAAATACAAACGAAATATGAAATGAAACTAAGTATCTGATAGGTCTTCCTGCTCATTGATGAGAACATGAGGGAACATGAGAGAACATGAGGGATTCAGATGGAATTGGGGTTTCGAGTGAATCATTATGTTCATGCCACGTGCTCGCGTAGGTCCACAGTAGGCTAAGAAGTGTCCGCTGTAGGTAGTTCCACTATTAAGTAATTATTGTTATCAAAATCTCAAAAACTAAACAAGATATGGAAAAAAGTGTAGGAAGAATATCGTTGGACTCAATCAGGTCAACAAAAAGTTATTGATGAAAGTTTTTCATATCTCGAAAAATAAAATTTTGCTGGACTTGGCCTAAAAAAATTCGTCGTGACTTGGCGAATAGTTTCGTGTCGACGAATTTTGATAAGCCCGTATTATACACACAATATAATATAAAATACAAACGAAATATGAAATGAAACTAAGTATCTGGTCTTCCTGCTCATTGAAGAGAACATGAGGGAACATGAGAGAACATGAGGGATTCAGATGGAATTGGGGTTTCAAGTGAATCATTATGTTCATGCCACGTGCTCGCGTAGGTCTACAGTAGGCTAAGAAGTGTCCGCTGTAGGTAGTTCCACTATTATGTATTTATTGTTATGAAAGCATCAAAATCTCAAAAACTAAACAAGATATGGTAAAAAGTGTGGGAAGAATATCGTTGGACTCAATCAGGTCAACAAAAAGTTATTGGTGAAAATTTTTCATATCTCGAAAAATAAAATTTTGCTGGACTTGGCCTAAAAAAATTTGTCGAGGCTTGGCGATAAGTTTCGTTTCGACGAATTTGAATAAGTCCTTATTATACACACAATATAATGTTAAATACAAACGAAATAGCTCAGTATAATCTGAAAGGTCTTTCTGCTCTTAGAAGAGATCATAGGCATTTGGCTCATGAGGGATTCGATAGAATTGGGGTTTCAAGTGACTCATTATGTTCATGCCACGTGCTCGAGGAGATCTACAGTAGGCTATATAGTGTCCGCTGTAGGTGGTTCCACTATTAAGTAATTATTGTTATGAAAGCATCAAAATCTCAAAAACTAAACAAGATATGGTAAAAAGTGTGGGAAGAATATCGTCGGACTCAATCAGGTCAACAAAAAGTTATTTGTGAACATTTTTCATATCTCGAAAAAAAAAAAAATTGTGTCTGGAGTTAGCCTATAAAAATTCGTCGTGACTTGGCGAATAGTTTCGTGTCGACGAATTTTGATAAGCCCGTATTATACACACAATATAATATAAAATACAAACGAAATATGAAATGAAACTAAGTATCTGATAGGTCTTCCTGCTCATTGATGAGAACATGAGGGAACATGAGAGAACATGAGGGATTCAGATGGAATTGGGGTTTCGAGTGAATCATTATGTTCATGCCACGTGCTCGCGTAGGTCCACAGTAGGCTAAGATGTGTCCGCTGTAGGTAGTTCCACTATTATGTATTTATTTTTATGAAAGCATCAAAATCTCAAAAACTAAACAAGATATGGTAAAAAGTGCGGGAAGAATATCGTTGGACTCAATCAGGTCAACAAAAAGTTAATTGTGAACATTTTTCATATCTTGAAAAAAAAAAATTGTGTCTGGACTTAGCCTAAAAAAATTCGTCGTGACTTGGCGAATAGTTTCGTGTGGACGAATTTTAATAAGTCCGTATTATACACACAATATAATATAAAATACAAACGAAATATGAAATAAAACTTTGTATCTGATAGGTCTTCCTGCTCATAGAAGAGAACATGAGGGAACATGAGAGAACATGAGGGATTCAGATGGAATTGGGGTTTCGAGTGAATCATTATGTTCATGCCACGTGATCGCGTAGGTCTACAGTAGCCTAAGAAGTGTCCGCTGTAGGTAGTTCCACTATTATGTATTTATTGTTATGAAAGCATCAAAATCTCAAAAACTAAACAAGATATGGTAAAAAGTGTGGGAAGAATATCGTTGGACTCAATCAGGTCAACAAAAAGTTATGGGTGAAAATTTTTCATATCTCGAAAAATAAAATTTTGCTGGACTTGGCCTAAAAAAATTTGTCGAGGCTTGGCGATAAGTTTCGTTTCGACGAATTTGAATAAGTCCTTATTATACACACAATATAATGTTAAATACAAACGAAATAGCTCAGTATAATCTGAAAGGTCTTTCTGCTCTTATAAGAGATCATAGGCATTTGGCTCATGAGGGATTCGATGGAATTGGGGTTTCAAGTGACTCATTATGTTCATGCCACGTGCTCGAGGAGATCTACAGTAGGCTATGTAGTGTCCGCTGTAGGTGGTTCCACTATTAAGTAATTATTGTTATGAAAGCATCAAAATCTCAAAAACTAAACAAGATATGGTAAAAAGTGTGGGAAGAATATCGTTGGACTCAATCAGGTCAACAAAAAGTTATTTGTGAAAATTTTTCATATCTTGAAATAAAAAATTGTGTCTGGACTTAGCCTAAAAAAATTCGTCGTGACTTGGCGAATAGTTTCGTGTGGACGAATTTTAATAAGTCCGTATTATACACACAATATAATATAAAATACAAACGAAATATGAAATAAAACTCAGTATCTGATAGGTCTTCCTGCTCATAGAAGAGAACATGAGGGAACATTAGAGAACATGAGGGATTCAGATGGAATTGGGGTTTCAAGTGAATCATTATGTTCATGCCACGTGCTCGAGGAGGTCTACAGTAGGCTATGTAGTGTCCGCTGTATGTGGTTCCACTATTAAGTAATTATTGTTATGAAAGCATCAAAATCTCAAAAACTAAACAAGATATGGTAAAAAGTGTGGGCAGAATATCGTCGGACTCAATCAGGTCAACAAAAAGTTATTTGTGAAAATTTTTCATATCTCGAAAAAAAAAAATTGTGTTTGGACTTAGCCTAAAAAAATTCGTCGTGACTTGGCGAATAGTTTCGTGTCGACGAATTTTGATAAGCCCGTATTATACACACAATATAATATAAAATACAAACGAAATATGAAATGAAACTAAGTAAGTATCTGATAGGTCTTCCTGCTCATTGAAGAGAACATGAGAGAACATGAGGGATTCAGATGGAATTGGGGTTTCGAGTGAATCATTATGTTCATGCCACGTGCTCGCGTAGGTCCACAGTAGGCTAAGAAGTGTCCGCCGTAGGTAGTTCCACTATTATGTATTTATTTTTATGAAAGCATCAAAATCTCAAAAACTAAACAAGATATGGTAAAAAGTGTGGAAAGAATATCGTTGGACTCAATCAGGTCAACAAAAAGTTATTGGTGAAAATTTTTCATATCTCGAAAAATAAAATTTTGCTGGACTTGGCCTAAAAAATTTGTCGAGGCGTGGCGATAATTTTCGTTTCGACGAATTTGAATAAGTCCTCATTATATACACAATATAATGATAAATACAAACGAAATAGCTCAGTATAATCTGAAAGGTCTTTCTGCTCTTAGAAGAGATCATAGGCATTTGGCTCATGAGGGATTCGATGGAATTGGGGTTTCGAGTGAATCATTATGTTCATGCCACGTGCTCGCGTAGGTCCACAGTAGGCTAAGAAGTGTCCGCTGTAGGTAGTTCCACTATTATGTATTTATTTTTATGAAAGCATCAAAATCTCAAAAACTAAACAAGATATGGTAAAAAGTGTGGGAAGAATATCGTTGGACTCAATCAGGTCAACAAAAAGTTATTTTTGAAAATTTTTCATATCTTGAAAAAAAAAAAATTGTGTCTTGACTTAGCCTAAAAAAATTCTTCGTGACTTGGCGAATAGTTTCGTGTGGACGAATTTTAATAAGTCCGTATTATACACACAATATAATATAAAATACAAACGAAATATGAAATAAATATTAGTATCTGATAGGTCTTCCTGCTCATAGAAGAGAACAAGAGGGAACATGAGAGAACATGAGGGATTCAGATGGAAATGGGGTTTCAAGTGAATCATTATGTTCATGCCACGTGTTCGCGTAGGTCTACAGTAGGCTAAGAAGTGTCCGCTGTAGGTAGTTCCACTATTATGTATTTATTGTTATGAAAGCATCAAAATCTCAAAAACTAAACAAGATATGGAAAATAGTGTAGATAGAATATCGTTGGACTCGATCAGTTCTACAAAAAGTTATGAGTAAAAATTTTCCATATTTCGAAAAACAAAAAAAACTGTGTCCAGACTTAGCCTAAAAGAATTCGTCGAGACATGGCGATAATTTTCGTTTCGAAGAATTTGAATAAGTCCGTATTATACTCACAATATAATGTAAAATGTGAAAGGTCTTCCTGCTCTTAGAAGAGATCATAGGCATTTTTCTCATGAGGGATTCGATGGAATTGGTGTTTCAAGTGAATCATTATGTTCATGCCACGTGCTCGCAGAGGTCTACAGTAGGCTATATAGTGTCCGCTGTAGGTGGTTCTACTATTAAGTAAATATTGTTATCAAAATCTCAAAAACTAAACAAGATATGGAAAAAAGTGTAGGAAGAATATCGTTGGACTCAATCAGGTCAACAAAAAGTTATTGGTGAAAGTTTTTCATATCTCGAAAAATAAAATTTTGCTGGACTTGGCCTAAAAAAATTCGTCGTGACTTGGCGAATAGTTTCGTGTCGACGAATTTTGATAAGCCCGTATTATACACACAATATAATATAAAATACAAACGAAATATGAAATGAAACTAAGTATCTGGTCTTCCTGCTCATTGAAGAGAACATGAGGGAACATGAGAGAACATGAGGGATTCAGATGGAATTGGGGTTTCGAGTGAATCATTATGTTCATGCCACGTGCTCGCGTAGGTCTACAGTAGCCTAAGAAGTGTCCGCTGTAGGTAGTTCCACTATTATGTATTTATTGTTATGAAAGAATCAAAATCTCAAAAACTAAACAAGATATGGTAAAAAGTGTGGGAAGAATATCGTTGGACTCAATCAGGTCAACAAAAAGTTATGGGTGAAAATTTTTCATATCTCGAAAAATAAAATTTTGCTGGACTTGGCCTAAAAAAATTTGTCGAGGCTTGGCGATAAGTTTCGTTTCGACGAATTTGAATAAGTCCTTATTATACACACAATATAATGTTAAATACAAACGAAATAGCTCAGTATAATCTGAAAGGTCTTTCTGCTCTTAGAAGAGATCATAGGCATTTGGCTCATGAGGGATTCGATGGAATTGGGGTTTCAAGTGACTCATTATGTTCATGCCACGTGCTCGAGAAGATCTACAGTAGGCTATGTAGTGTCCGCTGTAGGTGGTTCCACTATTAAGTAATTATTGTTATGAAAGCATCAAAATCTCAAAAACTAAACAAGATATGGTAAAAAGTGTGGGAAGAATATCGTCGGACTCAATCAGGTCAACAAAAAGTTATTTGTGAACATTTTTCATATCTCGAAAAAAAAAAAAATTGTGTCTGGAGTTAGCCTATAAAAATTCGTCGTGACTTGGCGAATAGTTTCGTGTCGACGAATTTTGATAAGCCCGTATTATACACACAATATAATATAAAATACAAACGAAATATGAAATGAAACTAAGTATCTGATAGGTCTTCCTGCTCATTGATGAGAACATGAGGGAACATGAGAGAACATGAGGGATTCAGATGGAATTGGGGTTTCGAGTGAATCATTATGTTCATGCCACGTGCTCGCGTAGGTCCACAGTAGGCTAAGAAGTGTCCGCTGTAGGTAGTTCCACTATTAAGTAATTATTGTTATCAAAATCTCAAAAACTAAACAAGATATGGAAAAAAGTGTAGGAAGAATATCGTTGGACTCAATCAGGTCAACAAAAAGTTATTGATGAAAGTTTTTTATATCTCGAAAAATAAAATTTTGCTGGACTTGGCCTAAAAAAATTCGTCGTGACTTGGCGAATAGTTTCGTGTCGACGAATTTTGATAAGCCCGTATTATACACACAATATAATATAAAATACAAACGAAATATGAAATGAAACTAAGTATCTGGTCTTCCTGCTCATTGAAGAGAACATGAGGGAACATGAGAGAACATGAGGGATTCAGATGGAATTGGGGTTTCAAGTGAATCATTATGTTCATGCCACGTGCTCGCGTAGGTCTACAGTAGGCTAAGAAGTGTCCGCTGTAGGTAGTTCCACTATTATGTATTTATTGTTATGAAAGCATCAAAATCTCAAAAACTAAACAAGATATGGTAAAAAGTGTGGGAAGAATATCGTTGGACTCAATCAGGTCAACAAAAAGTTATTGGTGAAAATTTTTCATATCTCGAAAAATAAAATTTTGCTGGACTTGGCCTAAAAAAATTCGTCGTGACTTGGCGAATAGTTTCGTGTCGACGAATTTTGATAAGCCCGTATTATACACACAATATAATATAAAATACAAACGAAATATGAAATGAAACTAAGTATCTGGTCTTCCTGCTCATTGAAGAGAACATGAGGGAACATGAGAGAACATGAGGGATTCAGATGGAATTGGGGTTTCAAGTGAATCATTATGTTCATGCCACGTGCTCGCGTAGGTCTACAGTAGGCTAAGAAGTGTCCGCTGTAGGTAGTTCCACTATTATGTATTTATTGTTATGAAAGCATCAAAATCTCAAAAACTAAACAAGATATGGTAAAAAGTGTGGGAAGAATATCGTTGGACTCAATCAGGTCAACAAAAAGTTATTGGTGAAAATTTTTCATATCTCGGAAAATAAAATTTTGCTGGACTTGGCCTAAAAAAATTTGTCGAGGCTTGGCGATAAGTTTCGTTTCGACGAATTTGAATAAGTCCTTATTATACACACAATATAATGTTAAATACAAACGAAATAGCTCAGTATAATCTGAAAGGTCTTTCTGCTCTTAGAAGAGATCATAGGCATTTGGCTCATGAGGGATTCGATAGAATTGGGGTTTCAAGTGACTCATTATGTTCATGCCACGTGCTCGAGGAGATCTACAGTAGGCTATATAGTGTCCGCTGTAGGTGGTTCCACTATTAAGTAATTATTGTTATGAAAGCATCAAAATCTCAAAAACTAAACAAGATATGGTAAAAAGTGTGGGAAGAATATCGTCGGACTCAATCAGGTCAACAAAAAGTTATTTGTGAACATTTTTCATATCTCGAAAAAAAAAAAATTGTGTCTGGAGTTAGCCTATAAAAATTCGTCGTGACTTGGCGAATAGTTTCGTGTCGACGAATTTTGATAAGCCCGTATTATACACACAATATAATATAAAATACAAACGAAATATGAAATGAAACTAAGTATCTGATAGGTCTTCCTGCTCATTGATGAGAACATGAGGGAACATGAGAGAACATGAGGGATTCAGATGGAATTGGGGTTTCGAGTGAATCATTATGTTCATGCCACGTGCTCGCGTAGGTCCACAGTAGGCTAAGAAGTGTCCGCTGTAGGTAGTTCCACTATTAAGTAATTATTGTTATCAAAATCTCAAAAACTAAACAAGATATGGAAAAAAGTGTAGGAAGAATATCGTTGGACTCAATCAGGTCAACAAAAAGTTATTGATGAAAGTTTTTCATATCTCGAAAAATAAAATTTTGCTGGACTTGGCCTAAAAAAATTCGTCGTGACTTGGCGAATAGTTTCGTGTCGACGAATTTTGATAAGCCCGTATTATACACACAATATAATATAAAATACAAACGAAATATGAAATGAAACTAAGTATCTGGTCTTCCTGCTCATTGAAGAGAACATGAGGGAACATGAGAGAACATGAGGGATTCAGATGGAATTGGGGTTTCAAGTGAATCATTATGTTCATGCCACGTGCTCGCGTAGGTCTACAGTAGGCTAAGAAGTGTCCGCTGTAGGTAGTTCCACTATTATGTATTTATTGTTATGAAAGCATCAAAATCTCAAAAACTAAACAAGATATGGTAAAAAGTGTGGGAAGAATATCGTTGGACTCAATCAGGTCAACAAAAAGTTATTGGTGAAAATTTTTCATATCTCGAAAAATAAAATTTTGCTGGACTTGGCCTAAAAAAATTTGTCGAGGCTTGGCGATAAGTTTCGTTTCGACGAATTTGAATAAGTCCTTATTATACACACAATATAATGTTAAATACAAACGAAATAGCTCAGTATAATCTGAAAGGTCTTTCTGCTCTTAGAAGAGATCATAGGCATTTGGCTCATGAGGGATTCGATAGAATTGGGGTTTCAAGTGACTCATTATGTTCATGCCACGTGCTCGAGGAGATCTACAGTAGGCTATATAGTGTCCGCTGTAGGTGGTTCCACTATTAAGTAATTATTGTTATGAAAGCATCAAAATCTCAAAAACTAAACAAGATATGGTAAAAAGTGTGGGAAGAATATCGTCGGACTCAATCAGGTCAACAAAAAGTTATTTGTGAACATTTTTCATATCTCGAAAAAAAAAAAAATTGTGTCTGGAGTTAGCCTATAAAAATTCGTCGTGACTTGGCGAATAGTTTCGTGTCGACGAATTTTGATAAGCCCGTATTATACACACAATATAATATAAAATACAAACGAAATATGAAATGAAACTAAGTATCTGATAGGTCTTCCTGCTCATTGATGAGAACATGAGGGAACATGAGAGAACATGAGGGATTCAGATGGAATTGGGGTTTCGAGTGAATCATTATGTTCATGCCACGTGCTCGCGTAGGTCCACAGTAGGCTAAGATGTGTCCGCTGTAGGTAGTTCCACTATTATGTATTTATTTTTATGAAAGCATCAAAATCTCAAAAACTAAACAAGATATGGTAAAAAGTGTGGGAAGAATATCGTTGGACTCAATCAGGTCAACAAAAAGTTATGGGTGAAAATTTTTCATATCTCGAAAAATAAAATTTTGCTGGACTTGGCCTAAAAAAATTTGTCGAGGCTTGGCGATAAGTTTCGTTTCGACGAATTTGAATAAGTCCTTATTATACACACAATATAATGTTAAATACAAACGAAATAGCTCAGTATAATCTGAAAGGTCTTTCTGCTCTTATAAGAGATCATAGGCATTTGGCTCATGAGGGATTCGATGGAATTGGGGTTTCAAGTGACTCATTATGTTCATGCCACGTGCTCGAGGAGATCTACAGTAGGCTATGTAGTGTCCGCTGTAGGTGGTTCCACTATTAAGTAATTATTGTTATGAAAGCATCAAAATCTCAAAAACTAAACAAGATATGGTAAAAAGTGTGGGAAGAATATCGTTGGACTCAATCAGGTCAACAAAAAGTTATTTGTGAAAATTTTTCATATCTTGAAATAAAAAATTGTGTCTGGACTTAGCCTAAAAAAATTCGTCGTGACTTGGCGAATAGTTTCGTGTGGACGAATTTTAATAAGTCCGTATTATACACACAATATAATATAAAATACAAACGAAATATGAAATAAAACTCAGTATCTGATAGGTCTTCCTGCTCATAGAAGAGAACATGAGGGAACATTAGAGAACATGAGGGATTCAGATGGAATTGGGGTTTCAAGTGAATCATTATGTTCATGCCACGTGCTCGAGGAGGTCTACAGTAGGCTATGTAGTGTCCGCTGTATGTGGTTCCACTATTAAGTAATTATTGTTATGAAAGCATCAAAATCTCAAAAACTAAACAAGATATGGTAAAAAGTGTGGGCAGAATATCGTCGGACTCAATCAGGTCAACAAAAAGTTATTTGTGAAAATTTTTCATATCTCGAAAAAAAAAAATTGTGTTTGGACTTAGCCTAAAAAAATTCGTCGTGACTTGGCGAATAGTTTCGTGTCGACGAATTTTGATAAGCCCGTATTATACACACAATATAATATAAAATACAAACGAAATATGAAATGAAACTAAGTAAGTATCTGATAGGTCTTCCTGCTCATTGAAGAGAACATGAGAGAACATGAGGGATTCAGATGGAATTGGGGTTTCGAGTGAATCATTATGTTCATGCCACGTGCTCGCGTAGGTCCACAGTAGGCTAAGAAGTGTCCGCCGTAGGTAGTTCCACTATTATGTATTTATTTTTATGAAAGCATCAAAATCTCAAAAACTAAACAAGATATGGTAAAAAGTGTGGAAAGAATATCGTTGGACTCAATCAGGTCAACAAAAAGTTATTGGTGAAAATTTTTCATATCTCGAAAAATAAAATTTTGCTGGACTTGGCCTAAAAAATTTGTCGAGGCGTGGCGATAATTTTCGTTTCGACGAATTTGAATAAGTCCTCATTATATACACAATATAATGATAAATACAAACGAAATAGCTCAGTATAATCTGAAAGGTCTTTCTGCTCTTAGAAGAGATCATAGGCATTTGGCTCATGAGGGATTCGATGGAATTGGGGTTTCGAGTGAATCATTATGTTCATGCCACGTGCTCGCGTAGGTCCACAGTAGGCTAAGAAGTGTCCGCTGTAGGTAGTTCCACTATTATGTATTTATTTTTATGAAAGCATCAAAATCTCAAAAACTAAACAAGATATGGTAAAAAGTGTGGGAAGAATATCGTTGGACTCAATCAGGTCAACAAAAAGTTATTTTTGAAAATTTTTCATATCTTGAAAAAAAAAAAATTGTGTCTTGACTTAGCCTAAAAAAATTCTTCGTGACTTGGCGAATAGTTTCGTGTGGACGAATTTTAATAAGTCCGTATTATACACACAATATAATATAAAATACAAACGAAATATGAAATAAATATTAGTATCTGATAGGTCTTCCTGCTCATAGAAGAGAACAAGAGGGAACATGAGAGAACATGAGGGATTCAGATGGAAATGGGGTTTCAAGTGAATCATTATGTTCATGCCACGTGTTCGCGTAGGTCTACAGTAGGCTAAGAAGTGTCCGCTGTAGGTAGTTCCACTATTATGTATTTATTGTTATGAAAGCATCAAAATCTCAAAAACTAAACAAGATATGGAAAATAGTGTAGATAGAATATCGTTGGACTCGATCAGTTCTACAAAAAGTTATGAGTAAAAATTTTCCATATTTCGAAAAACAAAAAAAACTGTGTCCAGACTTAGCCTAAAAGAATTCGTCGAGACATGGCGATAATTTTCGTTTCGAAGAATTTGAATAAGTCCGTATTATACTCACAATATAATGTAAAATGTGAAAGGTCTTCCTGCTCTTAGAAGAGATCATAGGCATTTTTCTCATGAAGGATTCGATGGAATTGGTGTTTCAAGTGAATCATTATGTTCATGCCACGTGCTCGCAGAGGTCTACAGTAGGCTATATAGTGTCCGCTGTAGGTGGTTCTACTATTAAGTAATTATTGTTATCAAAATCTCAAAAACTAAACAAGATATGGAAAAAAGTGTAGGAAGAATATCGTTGGACTCAATCAGGTCAACAAAAAGTTATTGGTGAAAGTTTTTCATATCTCGAAAAATAAAATTTTGCTGGACTTGGCCTAAAAAAATTCGTCGTGACTTGGCGAATAGTTTCGTGTCGACGAATTTTGATAAGCCCGTATTATACACACAATATAATATAAAATACAAACGAAATATGAAATGAAACTAAGTATCTGGTCTTCCTGCTCATTGAAGAGAACATGAGGGAACATGAGAGAACATGAGGGATTCAGATGGAATTGGGGTTTCGAGTGAATCATTATGTTCATGCCACGTGCTCGCGTAGGTCTACAGTAGCCTAAGAAGTGTCCGCTGTAGGTAGTTCCACTATTATGTATTTATTGTTATGAAAGAATCAAAATCTCAAAAACTAAACAAGATATGGTAAAAAGTGTGGGAAGAATATCGTTGGACTCAATCAGGTCAACAAAAAGTTATGGGTGAAAATTTTTCATATCTCGAAAAATAAAATTTTGCTGGACTTGGCCTAAAAAAATTTGTCGAGGCTTGGCGATAAGTTTCGTTTCGACGAATTTGAATAAGTCCTTATTATACACACTATATAATGTTAAATACAAACGAAATAGCTCAGTATAATCTGAAAGGTCTTTCTGCTCTTAGAAGAGATCATAGGCATTTGGCTCATGAGGGATTCGATGGAATTGGGGTTTCAAGTGACTCATTATGTTCATGCCACGTGCTCGAGAAGATCTACAGTAGGCTATGTAGTGTCCGCTGTAGGTGGTTCCACTATTAAGTAATTATTGTTATGAAAGCATCAAAATCTCAAAAACTAAACAAGATATGGTAAAAAGTGTGGGAAGAATATCGTCGGACTCAATCAGGTCAACAAAAAGTTATTTGTGAACATTTTTCATATCTCGAAAAAAAAAAAAATTGTGTCTGGAGTTAGCCTATAAAAATTCGTCGTGACTTGGCGAATAGTTTCGTGTCGACGAATTTTGATAAGCCCGTATTATACACACAATATAATATAAAATACAAACGAAATATGAAATGAAACTAAGTATCTGATAGGTCTTCCTGCTCATTGATGAGAACATGAGGGAACATGAGAGAACATGAGGGATTCAGATGGAATTGGGGTTTCGAGTGAATCATTATGTTCATGCCACGTGCTCGCGTAGGTCCACAGTAGGCTAAGAAGTGTCCGCTGTAGGTAGTTCCACTATTATGTATTTATTTTTATGAAAGCATCAAAATCTCAAAAACTAAACAAGATATGGAAAAAAGTGTAGATAGAATATCGTTGGACTCGATCAGTTCTACAAAAAGTTATGAATAAAAATTTTTCATATTCCGAAAAAAAAAAAACTGTGTCCAGACTTAGCCTAAAAGAATTCGTCGAGACATGGCGATAATTTTCGTTTCGAAGAATTTGAATAAGTCCGTATTATACACACAATATAATGTAAAATGTGAAAGGTCTTCCTGCTCTTAGAAGAGATCATAGGCATTTTTCTCATTAGGGATTCGATGGAATTGGGGTTTCAAGTGAATCATTATGTTCATGCCACGTACTCGCAGAGGTCTACAGTAGGCTATATAGTGTCCGCTGTAGGTGGTTCTACTATTAAGTAATTATTGTTATCAAAATCTCAAAAACTAAACAAGATATGGAAAAAAGTGTAAGAAGAATATCGTTGGACTCAATCAGGTCAACAAAAAGTTATTGGTGAAAGTTTTTCATATCTCGAAAAATAAAATTTTGCTGGACTTGGCCTAAAAAAATTCGTCGTGACTTGGCGAATAGTTTCGTGTCGACGAATTTTGATAAGCCCGTATTATACACACAATATAATATAAAATACAAACGAAATATGAAATGAAACTAAGTATCTGATAGGTTTCCTGCTCATTGAAGAGAACATGAGGGAACATGAGAGAACATGAGGGATTCAGATGGAATTGGGGATTCGAGTGAATCGTTATGTTCATGCCACGTGCTCGCGTAGGTCCACAGTAGGCTAAGAAGTGTCCGCTGTAGGTAGTTCCACTATTATGTATTTATTTTTATGAAAGCATCAAAATCTCAAAAACTAAACAAGATATGGTAAAAAGTGTGGGAAGAATATCGTTGGACTCAATCAGGTCAACAAAAAGTTATTTTTGAAAATTTTTCATATCTTGAAAAAAAAAAATTGTGTCTGTACTTAGCCTAAAAAAATTCCTCGTGACTTGGCGAATAGTTTCGTGTGGACGAATTTTAATAAGTCCGTATTATACACACAATATAATATAAAATACAAACGAAATATGAAATAAAAATTAGTATCTGATAGGTCTTCCTGCTCATAGAAGAGAACAAGAGGGAACATGAGAGAACATGAGGGATTCAGATGGAAATGGGGTTTCAAGTGAATCATTATGTTCATGCCACGTGTTCGCGTAGATCTACAGTAGGCTAAGAAGTGTCCGCTGTAGGTAGTTCCACTATTATTTATTTATTGTTATGAAAGCATCAAAATCTCAAAAACTAAACAAGATATGGAAAATAGTGTAGATAGAATATCGTTGGACTCGATCAGTTCTACAAAAAGTTATGAGTAAAAATTTTTCATATTTCGAAAAAAAAAAAACTGTGTCCAGACTTAGCCTAAAAGAATTCGTCGAGACATGGCGATAATTTTCGTTTCGAAGAATTTGAATAAGTCCGTATTATACACACAATATAATGTAAAATGTGAAAGGTCTTCCTGCTCTTAGAAGAGATCATAGGCATTTTGCTCATGAGGGATTCGATGGAATTGGGGTTTCAAGTGACTCATTATGTTCATGCCACGTGCTCGAGGAGGTCTACAGCAGGCTATGTAGTGTCCGCTGTAGGTGATTCCACTATTAAGTAATTATTGTTATGAAAGCATCAAAATCTCAAAAACTAAACAAGATATGGTAAAAAGTGTGGGAAGAATATCGTCGGACTCAATCAGGTCAACAAAAAGTTATTTGTGAAAATTTTTCATATCTCTAAAAAAAAAAATTGTGTCTGGACTTAGCCTAAAAAAATTCATCGTGACTTGGCGAATAGTTTCGTGTCGACGAATTCTGATAAGTCCGTATTATACACACAATATAATATAAAATACAAACGAAATATGAAATGAAACTAAGTATCTGGTCTTCCTGCTCATTGAAGAGAACATGAGGGAACATGAGAGAACATGAGGGATTCGATGGAATTGGGGTTTCAAGTGAATTATTATGTTCATGCCACGTACTCGCGTAAGTCTACAGTAGGCTAAGAAGTGTCCGCTGTAGGTAGTTCCACTATTATGTATTTATTGTTATGAAAGCATCAAAATCTCAAAAACTAAACAAGATATGGTAAAAAGTGTGGGAAGAATATCGTTGGACTCAATCAGGTCAACAAAAAGTTATTGGTGAAAATTTTTCATATCTCGAAAAATAAAATTTTGCTGGACTTGGCCTAAAAAATTTGTCGAGGCTTGGCGATAATTTTCGTTTCGACGAATTTGAATAAGTCCTCATTATACACACAATATAATGTTAAATACAAACGAAATAGCTCAGTATAATCTGAAAGGTCTTTCTGCTCTTAGAAGAGATCATAGGCATTTTGCTCATGAGGGATTCGATGGAATTGGGGTTTCAAGTGACTCATTATGTTCATGCCACGTGCTCGAGGAGGTCTACAGCAGGCTATGTAGTGTCCGCTGTAGGTGATTCCACTATTAAGTAATTATTGTTATGAAAGCATCAAAATCTCAAAAACTAAACAAGATATGGTAAAAAGTGTGGGAAGAATATCGTCGGACTCAATCAGGTCAACAAAAAGTTATTTGTGAAAATTTTTCATATCTCTAAAAAAAAAAATTGTGTCTGGACTTAGCCTAAAAAAATTCATCGTGACTTGGCGAATAGTTTCGTGTCGACGAATTTTGATAAGTCCGTATTATACACACAATATAATATAAAATACAAACGAAATATGAAATGAAACTAAGTATCTGGTCTTCCTGCTCATTGAAGAGAACATGAGGGAACATGAGAGAACATGAGGGATTCGATGGAATTGGGGTTTCAAGTGAATTATTATGTTCATGCCACGTACTCGCGTAAGTCTACAGTAGGCTAAGAAGTGTCCGCTGTATGTGGTTCCACTATTAAGTAATTATTGTTATGAAAGCATCAAAATCTCAAAAACTAAACTAGATATGGTAAAAAGTGTGGGCAGAATATCGTCGGACTCAATCAGGTCAACAAAAAGTTATTTGTGAAAATTTTTCATATCTCGAAAAAAAAAATTGTGTCTGGACTTAGCCTAAAAAAATTCGTCGTGACTTGGCGAATAGTTTCGTGTCGACAAATTTTGATAAGCCCGTATTATACACACAATATAATATAAAATACAAACGAAATATGAAATGAAACTAAGTATCTGATAGGTCTTCCTGCTCATTGAAGAGAACATGAGGGAACATGAGAGAACATGAGGGATTCAGATGGAATTGGGGTTTCGAGTGAATCATTATGTTCATGCCACGTGCTCGCGTAGATCCACAGTAGGCTAAGAAGTGTCCGCTGTAAGTAGTTCCACTATTATGTATTTATTTTTATGAAAGCATCAAAATCTCAAAAACTAAACAAGATATGGTAAAAAGTGGGGGAAGAATATCGTTGGACTCAATCAGGTCAACAAAAAGTTATTTGTGAAAATTTTTCATATCTTGAAAAAAAAAATTGTGTCTGGACTTAGCCTAAAAAAATTCGTCGTGACTTGGCGAATAGTTTCGTGTGGACGTATTTTGATAAGCCCGTATTATACACACAATATAATATAAAATACAAACGAAATATGAAATAAAACTCAGTATCTGATAGGTCTTCCTGCTCATAGAAGAGAACATGAGGGAACATGAGAGAACATGAGGGATTCAGATGGAATTGGGGTTTCAAGTGAATCACTATGTTCATGCCACGTGCTCGCGTAGGTCTACAGTAGGCTAAGAAGTGTCCGCTGTAGGTAGTTCCACTATTATGTATTTATTGTTATGAAAGCATCAAAATCTCAAAAACTAAACAAGATATGGAAAAATGTGTAGATAGAATATCGTTGGACTCGATCAGTTCTACAAAAAGTTATGGGTGAAATTTTTTCATATTTCAAAAAAAAAAACTGTGTCCAGACTTAGCCTAAAAGAATTCGTCGAGACATGGCGATAATTTTCGTTTCGAAGAATTTGAATAAGTCCGTATTATACACACAATATAATGTAAAATGTGAAAGGTCTTCCTGCTCTTAGAAGAGATCATAGGCATTTTGCTCATGAGGGATTCCATGGAATTGGGGTTTCAAGTGAATTATTATGTTCATGCCACGTACTCGCGTAAGTCTACAGTAGGCTAAGAAGTGTCCGCTGTAGGTAGTTCCACTATTATGTATTTATTGTTATGAAAGCATCAAAATCTCAAAAACTAAACAAGATATGGTAAAAAGTGTGGGAAGAATATCGTTGGACTCAATCAGGTCAACAAAAAGTTATTGGTGAAAATTTTTCATATCTCGAAAAATAAAATTTTGCTGGACTTGGTCTAAAAAATTTGTCGAGGCTTGGCGATAATTTTCGTTTCGACGAATTTGAATAAGTCCTCATTATACACACAATATAATGTTAAATACAAACGAAATAGCTCAGTATAATCTGAAAGGTCTTTCTGCTCTTAGAAGAGATCATAGGCATTTGGCTCATGAGGGATTCGATGGAATTGGGGTTTCAAGTGACTCATTATGTTCATGCCACGTGCTCGAGGAGGTCTACAGTAGGCTATGTAGAGTCCGCTGTATGTGGTTCCACTATTAAGTAATTATTGTTATGAAAGCATCAAAATCTCAAAAACTAACCAAGATATGGTAAAAAGTGTGGGCAGAATATCGTCGGACTCAATCAGGTCAACAAAAAGTTATTTGTGAAAATTTTTCATATCTCGAAAAAAAAAAATTGTGTCTGGACTTTGCCTAAAAAAATTCGTCGTGACTTGGCGAATAGTTTCGTGTCGACGAATTTTGATAAGCCCGTATTATACACACAATATAATATAAAATACAAACGAAATATGAAATGAAACTAAGTATCTGATAGGTCTTCCTGCTCATTGAAGAGAACATGAGGGAACATGAGAGAACATGAGGGATTCAGATGGAATTGGGGTTTCGAGTGAATCATTATGTTCATGCCACGTGCTCGCGTAGGTCCACAGTAGGCTAAGAAGTGTCCGCTGTAGGTAGTTCCACTATTATGTATTTATTGTTATGAAAGCATCAAAATCTCAAAAACTAAACAAGATATGGAAAAAAGTGTAGATAGAATATCGTTGGACTCGATCAGTTCTACAAAAAGTTATGAATAAAAATTTTTCATATTCCGAAAAAAAAAAAACTGTGTCCAGACTTAGCCTAAAAGAATTCGTCGAGACATGGCGATAATTTTCGTTTCGAAGAATTTGAATAAGTCCGTATTATACACACAATATAATGTAAAATGTGAAAGGTCTTCCTGCTCTTAGAAGAGATCATAGGCATTTTTCTCATGAGGGATTCGATGGAATTGGTGTTTCAAGTGACTCATTATGTTCATGCCACGTGCTCGCAGAGGTCTACAGTAGGCTATATAGTGTCCGCTGTAGGTGGTTCTACTATTAAGTAATTATTGTTATCAAAATCTCAAAAACTAAACAAGATATGGAAAAAAGTGTAGGAAGAATATCGTTGGACTCAATCAGGTCAACAAAAAGTTATTGGTGAAAGTTTTTCATATCTCGAAAAATAAAATTTTGTTGGACTTGGCCTAAAAAAATTCGTCGTGACTTGGCGAATAGTTTCGTGTCGACGAATTTTGATAAGCCCGTATTATACACACAATATAATATAAAATACAAACGAAATATGAAATGAAACTAAGTATCTGGTCTTCCTGCTCATTGAAGAGAACATGAGGGAACATGAGAGAACATGAGGGATTCAGATGGAATTGGGGTTTCAAGTGAATCATTATGTTCATGCCACGTGCTCGCGTAGGTCTCCAGTAGGCTAAGAAGTGTCCGCTGTAGGTAGTTCCACTATTATGTATTTATTGTTATGAAAGCATCAAAATCTCAAAAACTAAACAAGATATGGTAAAAAGTGTGGGAAGAATATCGTTGGACTCAATCAGGTCAACAAAAAGTTATTGGTGAAAATTTTTCATATCTCGAAAAATAAAATTTTGCTGGACTTGGCCTAAAAAAATTTGTCGAGGCTTGGCGATAAGTTTCGTTTCGACGAATTTGAATAAGTCCTTATTATACACACAATATAATGTTAAATACAAACGAAATAGCTCAGTATAATCTGAAAGGTCTTTCTGCTCTTAGAAGAGATCATAGGCATTTGGCTCATGAGGGATTCGATAGAATTGGGGTTTCAAGTGACTCATTATGTTCATGCCACGTGCTCGAGGAGATCTACAGTAGGCTATATAGTGTCCGCTGTAGGTGGTTCCACTATTAAGTAATTATTGTTATGAAAGCATCAAAATCTCAAAAACTAAACAAGATATGGTAAAAAGTGTGGGAAGAATATCGTCGGACTCAATCAGGTCAACAAAAAGTTATTTGTGAACATTTTTCATATCTCGAAAAAAAAAAAAATTGTGTCTGGAGTTAGCCTATAAAAATTCGTCGTGACTTGGCGAATAGTTTCGTGTCGACGAATTTTGATAAGCCCGTATTATACACACAATATAATATAAAATACAAACGAAATATGAAATGAAACTAAGTATCTGATAGGTCTTCCTGCTCATTGATGAGAACATGAGGGAACATGAGAGAACATGAGGGATTCAGATGGAATTGGGGTTTCGAGTGAATCATTATGTTCATGCCACGTGCTCGCGTAGGTCCACAGTAGGCTAAGAAGTGTCCGCTGTAGGTAGTTCCACTATTAAGTAATTATTGTTATCAAAATCTCAAAAACTAAACAAGATATGGAAAAAAGTGTAGGAAGAATATCGTTGGACTCAATCAGGTCAACAAAAAGTTATTGATGAAAGTTTTTCATATCTCGAAAAATAAAATTTTGCTGGACTTGGCCTAAAAAAATTCGTCGTGACTTGGCGAATAGTTTCGTGTCGACGAATTTTGATAAGCCCGTATTATACACACAATATAATATAAAATACAAACGAAATATGAAATGAAACTAAGTATCTGGTCTTCCTGCTCATTGAAGAGAACATGAGGGAACATGAGAGAACATGAGGAATTCAGATGGAATTGGGGTTTCAAGTGAATCATTATGTTCATGCCACGTGCTCGCGTAGGTCTACAGTAGGCTAAGAAGTGTCCGCTGTAGGTAGTTCCACTATTATGTATTTATTGTTATGAAAGCATCAAAATCTCAAAAACTAAACAAGATATGGTAAAAAGTGTGGGAAGAATATCGTTGGACTCAATCAGGTCAACAAAAAGTTATTGGTGAAAATTTTTCATATCTCGAAAAATAAAATTTTGCTGGACTTGGCCTAAAAAAATTTGTCGAGGCTTGGCGATAAGTTTCGTTTCGACGAATTTGAATAAGTCCTTATTATACACACAATATAATGTTAAATACAAACGAAATAGCTCAGTATAATCTGAAAGGTCTTTCTGCTCTTAGAAGAGATCATAGGCATTTGGCTCATGAGGGATTCGATAGAATTGGGGTTTCAAGTGACTCATTATGTTCATGCCACGTGCTCGAGGAGATCTACAGTAGGCTATATAGTGTCCGCTGTAGGTGGTTCCACTATTAAGTAATTATTGTTATGAAAGCATCAAAATCTCAAAAACTAAACAAGATATGGTAAAAAGTGTGGGAAGAATATCGTCGGACTCAATCAGGTCAACAAAAAGTTATTTGTGAACATTTTTCATATCTCGAAAAAAAAAAAATTGTGTCTGGAGTTAGCCTATAAAAATTCGTCGTGACTTGGCGAATAGTTTCGTGTCGACGAATTTTGATAAGCCCGTATTATACACACAATATAATATAAAATACAAACGAAATATGAAATGAAACTAAGTATCTGATAGGTCTTCCTGCTCATTGATGAGAACATGAGGGAACATGAGAGAACATGAGGGATTCAGATGGAATTGGGGTTTCGAGTGAATCATTATGTTCATGCCACGTGCTCGCGTAGGTCCACAGTAGGCTAAGATGTGTCCGCTGTAGGTAGTTCCACTATTATGTATTTATTTTTATGAAAGCATCAAAATCTCAAAAACTAAACAAGATATGGTAAAAAGTGCGGGAAGAATATCGTTGGACTCAATCAGGTCAACAAAAACTTAATTGTGAACATTTTTCATATCTTGAAAAAAAAAAATTGTGTCTGGACTTAGCCTAAAAAAATTCGTCGTGACTTGGCGAATAGTTTCGTGTGGACGAATTTTAATAAGTCCGTATTATACACACAATATAATATAAAATACAAACGAAATATGAAATAAAACTTTGTATCTGATAGGTCTTCCTGCTCATAGAAGAGAACATGAGGGAACATGAGAGAACATGAGGGATTCAGATGGAATTGGGGTTTCGAGTGAATCATTATGTTCATGCCACGTGATCGCGTAGGTCTACAGTAGCCTAAGAAGTGTCCGCTGTAGGTAGTTCCACTATTATGTATTTATTGTTATGAAAGCATCAAAATCTCAAAAACTAAACAAGATATGGTAAAAAGTGTGGGAAGAATATCGTTGGACTCAATCAGGTCAACAAAAAGTTATGGGTGAAAATTTTTCATATCTCGAAAAATAAAATTTTGCTGGACTTGGCCTAAAAAAATTTGTCGAGGCTTGGCGATAAGTTTCGTTTCGACGAATTTGAATAAGTCCTTATTATACACACAATATAATGTTAAATACAAACGAAATAGCTCAGTATAATCTGAAAGGTCTTTCTGCTCTTATAAGAGATCATAGGCATTTGGCTCATGAGGGATTCGATGGAATTGGGGTTTCAAGTGACTCATTATGTTCATGCCACGTGCTCGAGGAGATCTACAGTAGGCTATGTAGTGTCCGCTGTAGGTGGTTCCACTATTAAGTAATTATTGTTATGAAAGCATCAAAATCTCAAAAACTAAACAAGATATGGTAAAAAGTGTGGGAAGAATATCGTTGGACTCAATCAGGTCAACAAAAAGTTATTTGTGAAAATTTTTCATATCTTGAAATAAAAAATTGTGTCTGGACTTAGCCTAAAAAAATTCGTCGTGACTTGGCGAATAGTTTCGTGTGGACGAATTTTAATAAGTCCGTATTATACACACAATATAATATAAAATACAAACGAAATATGAAATAAAACTCAGTATCTGATAGGTCTTCCTGCTCATAGAAGAGAACATGAGGGAACATTAGAGAACATGAGGGATTCAGATGGAATTGGGGTTTCAAGTGAATCATTATGTTCATGCCACGTGCTCGAGGAGGTCTACAGTAGGCTATGTAGTGTCCGCTGTATGTGGTTCCACTATTAAGTAATTATTGTTATGAAAGCATCAAAATCTCAAAAACTAAACAAGATATGGTAAAAAGTGTGGGCAGAATATCGTCGGACTCAATCAGGTCAACAAAAAGTTATTTGTGAAAATTTTTCATATCTCGAAAAAAAAAAATTGTGTTTGGACTTAGCCTAAAAAAATTCGTCGTGACTTGGCGAATAGTTTCGTGTCGACGAATTTTGATAAGCCCGTATTATACACACAATATAATATAAAATACAAACGAAATATGAAATGAAACTAAGTAAGTATCTGATAGGTCTTCCTGCTCATTGAAGAGAACATGAGAGAACATGAGGGATTCAGATGGAATTGGGGTTTCGAGTGAATCATTATGTTCATGCCACGTGCTCGCGTAGGTCCACAGTAGGCTAAGAAGTGTCCGCCGTAAGTAGTTCCACTATTATGTATTTATTTTTATGAAAGCATCAAAATCTCAAAAACTAAACAAGATATGGTAAAAAGTGTGGAAAGAATATCGTTGGACTCAATCAGGTCAACAAAAAGTTATTGGTGAAAATTTTTCATATCTCGAAAAATAAAATTTTGCTGGACTTGGCCTAAAAAATTTGTCGAGGCGTGGCGATAATTTTCGTTTCGACGAATTTGAATAAGTCCTCATTATATACACAATATAATGATAAATACAAACGAAATAGCTCAGTATAATCTGAAAGGTCTTTCTGCTCTTAGAAGAGATCATAGGCATTTGGCTCATGAGGGATTCGATGGAATTGGGGTTTCGAGTGAATCATTATGTTCATGCCACGTGCTCGCGTAGGTCCACAGTAGGCTAAGAAGTGTCCGCTGTAGGTAGTTCCACTATTATGTATTTATTTTTATGAAAGCATCAAAATCTCAAAAACTAAACAAGATATGGTAAAAAGTGTGGGAAGAATATCGTTGGACTCAATCAGGTCAACAAAAAGTTATTTTTGAAAATTTTTCATATCTTGAAAAAAAAAAAATTGTGTCTTGACTTAGCCTAAAAAAATTCTTCGTGACTTGGCGAATAGTTTCGTGTGGACGAATTTTAATAAGTCCGTATTATACACACAATATAATATAAAATACAAACGAAATATGAAATAAATATTAGTATCTGATAGGTCTTCCTGCTCATAGAAGAGAACAAGAGGGAACATGAGAGAACATGAGGGATTCAGATGGAAATGGGGTTTCAAGTGAATCATTATGTTCATGCCACGTGTTCGCGTAGGTCTACAGTAGGCTAAGAAGTGTCCGCTGTAGGTAGTTCCACTATTATGTATTTATTGTTATGAAAGCATCAAAATCTCAAAAACTAAACAAGATATGGAAAATAGTGTAGATAGAATATCGTTGGACTCGATCAGTTCTACAAAAAGTTATGAGTAAAAATTTTCCATATTTCGAAAAACAAAAAAAACTGTGTCCAGACTTAGCCTAAAAGAATTCGTCGAGACATGGCGATAATTTTCGTTTCGAAGAATTTGAATAAGTCCGTATTATACTCACAATATAATGTAAAATGTGAAAGGTCTTCCTGCTCTTAGAAGAGATCATAGGCATTTTTCTCATGAGGGATTCGATGGAATTGGGGTTTCAAGTGAATCATTATGTTCATGCCACGTGCTCGCACATGTCTACAGTAGGCTATATAGTGTCCGCTGTAGGTGGTTCTACTATTAAGTAATTATTGTTATCAAAATCTCAAAAACTAAACAAGATATGGAAAAAAGTGTAGGAAGAATATCGTTGGACTCAATCAGGTCAACAAAAAGTTATTGGTGAAAGTTTTTCATATCTCGAAAAATAAAATTTTGCTGGACTTGGCCTAAAAAAATTCGTCGTGACTTGGCGAATAGTTTCGTGTCGACGAATTTTGATAAGCCCGTATTATACACACAATATAATATAAAATACAAACGAAATATGAAATGAAACTAAGTATCTGGTCTTCCTGCTCATTGAAGAGAACATGAGGGAACATGAGAGAACATGAGGGATTCAGATGGAATTGGGGTTTCGAGTGAATCATTATGTTCATGCCACGTGCTCGCGTAGGTCTACAGTAGCCTAAGAAGTGTCCGCTGTAGGTAGTTCCACTATTATGTATTTATTGTTATGAAAGCATCAAAATCTCAAAAACTAAACAAGATATGGTAAAAAGTGTGGGAAGAATATCGTTGGACTCAATCAGGTCAACAAAAAGTTATGGGTGAAAATTTTTCATATCTCGAAAAATAAAATTTTGCTGGACTTGGCCTAAAAAAATTTGTCGAGGCTTGGCGATAAGTTTCGTTTCGACGAATTTGAATAAGTCCTTATTATACACACAATATAATGTTAAATACAAACGAAATAGCTCAGTATAATCTGAAAGGTCTTTCTGCTCTTAGAAGAGATCATAGGCATTTGGCTCATGAGGGATTCGATGGAATTGGGGTTTCAAGTGACTCATTATGTTCATGCCACGTGCTCGAGGAGATCTACAGTAGGCTATGTAGTGTCCGCTGTAGGTGGTTGGTTCCACTATTAAGTAATTATTGTTATGAAAGCATCAAAATCTCAAAAACTAAACAAGATATGGTAAAAAGTGTGGGAAGAATATCGTCGGACTCAATCAGGTCAACAAAAAGTTATTTGTGAACATTTTTCATATCTCGAAAAAAAAAAAAATTGTGTCTGGAGTTAGCCTATAAAAATTCGTCGTGACTTGGCGAATAGTTTCGTGTCGACGAATTTTGATAAGCCCGTATTATACACACAATATAATATAAAATACAAACGAAATATGAAATGAAACTAAGTATCTGATAGGTCTTCCTGCTCTTAGAAGAGATCATAGGCATTTTTCTCATGAGGGATTCGATGGAATTGGGGTTTCAAGTGAATCATTATGTTCATGCCACGTGCTCGCAGATGTCTACAGTAGGCTATATAGTGTCCGCTGTAGGTGGTTCTACTATTAAGTAATTATTGTTATCAAAATCTCAAAAACTAAACAAGATATGGAAAAAAGTGTAGGAAGAATATCGTTGGACTCAATCAGGTCAACAAAAAGTTATTGGTGAAAGTTTTTCATATCTCGAAAAATAAAATTTTGCTGGACTTGGCCTAAAAAAATTCGTCGTGACTTGGCGAATAGTTTCGTGTCGACGAATTTTGATAAGCCCGTATTATACACACAATATAATATAAAATACAAACGAAATATGAAATGAAACTAAGTATCTGGTCTTCCTGCTCATTGAAGAGAACATGAGGGAACATGAGAGAACATGAGGGATTCAGATGGAATTGGGGTTTCGAGTGAATCATTATGTTCATGCCACGTGCTCGCGTAGGTCCACAGTAGGCTAAGAAGTGTCCGCTGTAGGTAGTTCCACTATTATGTATTTATTTTTATGAAAGCATCAAAATCTCAAAAACTAAACAAGATATGTTAAAAAGTGCGGGAAGAATATCGTTGAACTCAATCAGGTCAACAAAAAGTTAATTGTGAACATTTTTCATATCTTGAAAAAAAAAAATTGTGTCTGGACTTAGCCTAAAAAAATTCGTCGTGACTTGGCGAATAGTTTCGTGTGGACGAATTTTAATAAGTCCGTATTATACACACAATATAATATAAAATACAAACGAAATATGAAATAAAACTTTGTATCTGATAGGTCTTCCTGCTCATAGAAGAGAACATGAGGGAACATGAGAGAACATGAGGGATTCAGATGGAATTGGGGTTTCGAGTGAATCATTATGTTCATGCCACGTGCTCGCGTAGGTCTACAGTAGCCTAAGAAGTGTCCGCTGTAGGTAGTTCCACTATTATGTATTTATTGTTATGAAAGCATCAAAATCTCAAAAACTAAACAAGATATGGTAAAAAGTGTGGGAAGAATATCGTCGGACTCAATCAGGTCAACAAAAAGTTATTTGTGAACATTTTTCATATCTCGAAAAAAAAAAAAAATTGTGTCTGGAGTTAGCCTATAAAAATTCGTCGTGACTTGGCCAATAGTTTCGTGTCGACGAATTTTGATAAGCCCGTATTATACACACAATATAATATAAAATACAAACGAAATATGAAATGAAACTAAGTATCTGATAGGTTTCCTGCTCATTGAAGAGAACATGAGGGAACATGAGAGAACATGAGGGATTAAGATGGAATTGGGGTTTCGAGTGAATCATTATGTTCATGCCACGTGCTCGCGTAGGTCCACAGTAGGCTATGTAGTGTCCGCTGTAGGTGGTTCCACTATTAAGTAATTATTGTTATGAAAGCATCAAAATCTCAAAAACTAAACAAGATATGGTAAAAAGTGTGGGAAGAATATCGTCGGACTCAATCAGGTCAACAAAAAGTTATTTGTGAACATTTTTCATATCTCGAAAAAAAAAAAAAATTGTGTCTGGAGTTAGCCTATAAAAATTCGTCGTGACTTGGCGAATAGTTTCGTGTCGACGAATTTTGATAAGCCCGTATTATACACACAATATAATATATAATACAAACGAAATATGAAATGAAACTAAGTATCTGATAGGTCTTCCTGGTCATTGAAGAGAACATGAGGGAACATGAGAGAACATGAGGGATTCAGATGGAATTGGGGTTTCAAGTGAATCATTATGTTCATGCCACGTGCTCGCGTAGGTCTACAGTAGCCTAAGAAGTGTCCGCTGTAGGTAGTTCCACTATTATGTATTTATTGTTATGAAAGCATCAAAATCTCAAAAACTAAACAAGATATGGTAAAAAGTGTGGGAAGAATATCGTCGTACTCAATCAGGTCAACAAAAAGTTATTTGTGAAAATTTTTCATATCTCAAAAAAAAAAAAATTGTGTCTGGACTTAGCCCAAGAAAATTCATCGTGACTTGGCGAATAGTTTCGTGTCGACGAATTTTGATAAGTCCGTATTAATATAATATAAAATAAAAACGAAATATGAAATGAAACTAAGTATCTGATAGGTCTTCCTGCTCATTGAAGAGAACATGAGGGAACATGAGGGATTCAGATGGAATTGGGGTTTCGAGTGAATCATTATGTTCATGCCACGTGCTCGCGTAGGTCTACAGTAGCCTAAGAAGTGTCCGCTGTAGGTAGTTCCACTATTATGTATTTATTGTTATGAAAGCATCAAAATCTCAAAAACTAAACAAGATATGGTAAAAAGTGTGGGAAGAATATCGTTGGACTCAATCAGGTCAACAAAAAGTTATTGGTGAAAATTTTTCATATCTCGAAAAATAAAATTTTGCTGGACTTGGCCTAAAAAAATTTGTCGAGGCTTGGCGATAAGTTTCGTTTCGACGAATTTGAATAAGTCCTTATTATACACACAATATAATGTTAAATACAAACGAAATAGCTCAGTATAATCTGAAAGGTCTTTCTGCTCTTAGAAGAGATCATAGGCATTTGGCTCATGAGGGATTCGATGGAATTGGGGTTTCAAGTGACTCATTATGTTCATGCCACGTGCTCGAGGAGATCTACGGTAGGCTATGTAGTGTCCGCTGTAGGTGGTTCCACTATTAAGTAATTATTGTTATGAAAGCATCACAATCTCAAAAACTAAACAAGATATGTTAAAAAGTGTGGGAAGAATATCGTTGGACTCAATCAGGTCAACAAAAAGTTATTTGTGAAAATTTTTCATATCTTGAAAAAAAAAAATTGTGTCTGGACGCAAGATTTTTTAAAGAAGTGAAAATACGTCTAAACAAAAAAGTTCGCGTTAGAAGCGCACACTTTTTGAATTTTCAATTTTTTAAAACTTAGCCTAAAAAAATTCGTCGTGACTTGGCGAATAGTTTCGTGTCGACGAATTTTGATAAGTCCGTATTAATATAATATAAAATAAAAACGAAATATGAAATGAAACTAAGCATCTGATAGGTCTTCCTACTCATAGAAGAGAACATGAGGGAACATGAGAGAACATGAGGGATTCAGATGGAAATGGGGTTTCAAGTGAATCATTATGTTCATGCCACGTGCTCGCGTAGGTCTACAGTAGGCTAAGAAGTGTCCGCTGTAGGTAGTTCCACTATTATGTATTTATTGTTATGAAAGCATCAAAATCTCAAAAACTAAACAAGATATGGAAAAATGTGTAGATAGAATATCGTTGGACTCGATCAGTTCTACAAAAAGTTATGGGTGAAAAATTTTCATATTTCAAAAAAAAAAAACTGTGTCCAGACTTAGCCTAAAAGAATTCGTCGAGACATGGCGATAATTTTCGTTTCGAAGAATTTGAATAAGTCCGTATTATACACACAATATAATGTAAAATGTGAAAGGTCTTCCTGCTCTTAGAAGAGATCATAGGCATTTTGCTCATGAGGGATTCGATGGAATTGGGGTTTCAAGTGAATTATTATGTTCATGCCACGTACTCGCGTAAGTCTACAGTAGGCTAAGAAGTGTCCGCTGTAGTTAGTTCCACTATTATGTATTTATTGTTATGAAAGCATCAAAATCTCAAAAACTAAACAAGATATGGTAAAAAGTGTGGGAAGAATATCGTTGGACTCAATCAGGTCAACAAAAAATTATTGGTGAAAATTTTTCATATCTCGAAAAATAAAATTTTGCTGGACTTGGCCTAAAAAATTTGTCGAGGCTTGGCGATAATTTTCGTTTCGACGAATTTGAATAAGTCCTCATTATACACACAATATAATGTTAAATACAAACGAAATAGCTCAGTATAATCTGAAAGGTCTTTCTGTTCTTAGAAGAGATCATAGGCATTTGGCTCATGAGGGATTCGATGGAATTGGGGTTTCAAGTGACTCATTATGTTCATGCCACGTGCTCGAGGAGGTCTACAGTAGGCTATGTAGTGTCCGCTGTATGTGGTTCCACTATTAAGTAATTATTGTTATGAAGGCATCAAAATCTCAAAAACTAAACAAGATATGGTAAAAAGTGTGGGCAGAATATCGTCGGACTCAATCAGGTCAACAAAAAGTTATTTGTGAAAATTTTTCATATCTCGAAAAAAAAAAATTGTGTCTGGACTTAGCCTAAAAAAATTCGTCGTGACTTGGCGAATAGTTTCGTGTCGACGAATGTTGATAAGCCCGTATTATACACACAATATAATATAAAATACAAACGAAATATGAAATGAAACTAAGTATCTGATAGGTCTTCCTGCTCATTGAAGAGAACATGAGGGAACATGAGAGAACATGAGGGATTCAGCTGGAATTGGGGTTTCGAGTGAATCATTATGTTCATGCCACGTGCTCGCGTAGGTCCACAGTAGGCTAAGAAGTGTCCGCTGTAAGTAGTTCCACTATTATGTATTTATTTTTATGAAAGCATCAAAATCTCAAAAACTAAACAAGATATGGTAAAAAGTGTGGGCAGAATATCGTCGGACTCAATCAGGTCAACAAAAAGTTATTTGTGAAAATTTTTCATATCTTGAAAAAAAAAATTGTGTCTGGACTTAGCCTAAAAAAATTCGTCGTGACTTGGCGAATAGTTTCGTGTGGACGAATTTTAATAAGTCCGTATTATACACACAATATAATATAAAATACAAACGAAATATGAAATAAAACTCAGTATCTGATAAGTCTTCCTGCTCATAGAAGAAAACATTAGGGAACATGAGAGAACATGAGGGATTCAGATGGAATTGGGGTTTCAAGTGAATCATTATGTTCATGCCACGTGCTCGCGTAGGTCTACAGTAGGCTAAGAAGTGTCCGCTGTAGGTAGTTCCACTATTATGTATTTATTGTTATGAAAGCATCAAAATCTCAAAAACTAAACAAGATATGGAAAAAAGTGTGGATAGAATATCGTTGGACTCGATCAGTTCTACAAAAAGTTATGAATAAAAATTTTTCATATTCCGAAAAAAAAAAAATTGTGTCCAGACTTAGCCTAAAAGAATTCGTCGAGACATGGCGATAATTTTCGTTTCGAAGAATTTGAATAATTCCGTATTATACACACAATATAATGTAAAATGTGAAAGGTCTTCCTGCTCTTAGAAGAGATCATAGGCATTTTTCTCATGAGGGATTCGATGGAATTGGGGTTTCAAGTGAATCATTATGTTCATGCCACGTGCTCGCAGAGGTCTACAGTAGGCTATGTAGTGTCCGCTGTAGGTGGTTCTACTATTAAGTAATTATTGTTATCAAAATCTCAAAAACTAAACAAGATATGGAAAAAAGTGTAGGAAGAATATCGTTGGACTCAATCAGGTCAACAAAAAGTTATTGGTGAAAGTTTTTCATATCTCGAAAAATAAAATTTTGCTGGACTTGGCCTAAAAAAATTCGTCGTGACTTGGCGAATAGTTTCGTGTCGACGAATTTTGATAAGCCCGTATTATACACACAATATAATATAAAATACAAACGAAATATGAAATGAAACTAAGTATCTGATAGGTTTCCTGCTCATTGAAGAGAACATGAGGGAACATGAGAGAACATGAGGGATTCAGATGGAATTGGGGTTTCGAGTGAATCATTATGTTCATGCCACGTGCTCGCGTAGGTCCACAGTAGGCTAAGAAGTGTCCGCTGTAGGTAGTTCCACTATTATGTATTTATTTTTATGAAAGCATCAAAATCTCAAAAACTAAACAAGATATGGAAAAAAGTGTAGATAGAATATCGTTGGACTCGATCATTTCTACAAAAAGTTATGAGTGAAAATTTTTCATATTTCGAAAAAAAAAAACTGTCCAGACTTAGCCTAAAAGAATTCGTCGAGACATGGCGATAATTTTCGTTTCGAAGAATTTGAATAAGTCCGTATTATACACACAAAATAATGTAAAATGTGAAAGGTCTTCCTGCTCTTAGAAGAGATCATAGGCATTTTTCTCATTAGGGATTCGATGGAATTGGGGTTTCAAGTGAATCATTATGTTCATGCCACGTGCTCGCAGAGGTCTACAGTAGGCTATGTAGTGTCCGCTGTAGGTGGTTCTACTATTAAAAAATTATTGTTATCAAAATCTCAAAAACTAAACAAGATATGGAAAAAAGTGTAGAAAGAATATCGTTGGACTCAATCAGGTCAACAAAAAGTTATTGGTGAAAATTTTTCATATCATGAAAAAAAAAATTGTGTCTGGACTTGGCCTAAAAAAATTTGTCGAGGCTTGGAGATAATTTTCGTTTCGACGAATTTGAATAAGTCCTCATTATACACACAATATAATGTTAAATACAAACGAAATAGCTCAGTATAATCTGAAAGGTCTTTCTGCTCTTAGAAGAGATAATAGGCATTTGGCTCATGAGGGATTCGATGGAATTGGGGTTTCAAGTGACTCATTATGTTCATGCCACGTGCTCGCGTAGGTCCACAGTAGGCTAAGAAGAGTCTGCTGTAGGTAGTTCCACTATTATGTATTTATTGTTATGAAAGCATCCAAATCTCAAAAACTAAACAAGATATGGAAAAAAGTGTAGATAGAATATCGTTGGACTCGACCAGTTCTACAAAAAGTTATGGATGAAAATTTTTCATATTTCGAAAAAAAAAAACTGTGTCCAGACTTAGCCTAAAAGAATTCGTCGAGACATGGCGATAATTTTCGTTTCGAAGAATTTGAATAAGTCCGTATTATACACACAATATAATGTAAAATGTGAAAGGTCTTCCTGCTCTTAGAAGAGATCATAGGCATTTTGCTCATGAGGGATACGATGGAATTGGGGTTTCAAGTGAATTATTATGTTCATGCCACGTGCTCGCGTAAGTCTACAGTAGGCTAAGAAGTGTCCGCTGTAGGTAGTTCCACTATTATGTATTTCTTGTTATGAAAGCATCAAAATCTCAAAAACTAAACAAGATATGGAAAATAGTGTAGATAGAATATCGTTGGACTCGATCAGTTCTACAAAAAGTTATGAGTAAAAATTTTTCATATTTCGAAAAAAAAAAAAACTGTGTCCAGACTTAGCCTAAAAGAATTCGTCGAGACATGGCGATAATTTTCGTTTCGAAGAATTTGAATAAGTCCGTATTATACACACAATATAATGTAAAATGTGAAAGGTCTTCCTGCTCTTAGAAGAGATCATAGGCATTTTGCTCATGAGGGATTCGACGGAATTGGGGTTTCAAGTGACTCATTATGTTCATGCCACGTGCTCGAGGAGGTCTACAGTAGGCTATGTAGTGTCCGCTGTAGGTGGTTCTACTATTAAGTAATTATTGTTATCAAAATCTCAAAAACTATACAAGATATGGAAAAAAGTGTAGGAAGAATATCGTTGGACTCAATCAGGTCAACAAAAAGTTATTGGTGAAAGTTTTTCATATCTCGAAAAATAAAATTTTGCTGGACTTGGCCTAAAAAAATTCGTCGTGACTTGGCGAATAGTTTCGTGTCGACGAATTTTGATAAGCCCGTATTATACACACAATATAATATAAAATACAAACGAAATATGAAATGAAACTAAGTATCTGATAGGTTTCCTGCTCATTGAAGAGAACATGAGGGAACATGAGAGAACATGAGGGATTCAGATGGAATTGGGGTTTCGAGTGAATCATTATGTTCATGCCACGTGCTCGCGTAGGTCCACAGTAGGCTAAGAAGTGTCCGCTGTAGGTAGTTCCACTATTATGTATTTATTTTTATGAAAGCATCAAAATCTCAAAAACTAAACAAGATATGGTAAAAAGTGTGGGAAGAATATCGTTGGACTCAATCAGGTCAACAAAAAGTTATTTGTGAAAATTTTTCATATCTTGAAAAAAAAAATTGTGTCTGGACTTAGCCTAAAAAAATTCGTCGTGACTTGGCGAATAGTTTCGTGTCGACGAATTTTGATAAGTCCGTATTAATATAATATAAAATAAAAACGAAATATGAAATGAAACTAAGTATCTGATAGGTCTTCCTTCTCATAGAAGAGAACATGAGGGAACATGAGAGAACATGAGGGATTCAGATGGAAATGGGCTTTCCAGTGAATCATTATGTTCATGCCACGTGCTCGCGTAGGTCTACAGTAGGCTAAGAAGTGTCCGCTGTAGGTAGTTCCACTATTATGTATTTATTGTTATGAAAGCATCAAAATCTCAAAAACTAAACAAGATATGGAAAAATGTGTAGATAGAATATCGTTGTACTCGATCAGTTCTACAAAAAGTTATAGGTGAAATTTTTTCATATTTCAAAAAAAAAAACTGTGTCCAGACTTAGCCTAAAAGAATTCGTCGAGACATGGCGATAATTTTCGTTTCGAAGAATTTGAATATAATGTAAAATGTGAAAGGTCTTCCTGCTCTTAGAAGAGATCATAGGCATTTTGCTCATGAGGGATTCGATGGAATTGGGGTTTCAAGTGAATTATTATGTTCATGCCACGTACTCGCGTAAGTCTACAGTAGGCTAAGAAGTGTCCGCTGTAGGTAGTTCCACTATTATGTATTTATTGTTATGAAAGCATCAAAATCTCAAAAACTAAACAAGATATGGTAAAAAGTGTGGGAAGAATATCGTTGGACTCCATCAGGTCAACAAAAAGTTATTGGTGAAAATTTTTCATATCTCGAAAAATAAAATTTTGCTGGACTTGGCCTAAAAAATTTGTCGAGGCTTGGCGATAATTTTCGTTTCGACGAATTTGAATAAGTCCTCATTATACACACAATATAATGTTAAATACAAACGAAATAGCTCAGTATAATCTGAAAGTTCTCTCTGCTCTTAGAAGAGATCATAGGCATTTGGCTCATGAGGGATTCGATGGAATTGGGGTTTCAAGTGACTCATTATGTTCATGCCACGTGCTCGAGGAGGTCTACAGTAGGCTATGTAGTGTCCGCTGTATGTGGTTCCACTATTAAGTAATTATTGTTATGAAAGCATCAAAATCTCAAAAACTAAACAAGATATGGTAAAAAGTGTGGGCAGAATATCGTCGGACTCAATCAGGTCAACAAAAAGTTATTTGTGAAAATTTTTCATATCTCGAAAAAAAAAAAATTGTGTCTGGACTTAGCCTAAAAAAATTCGTCGTGACTTGGCGAATAGTTTCGTGTCGACGAATTTTGATAAGCCCGTATTATACACACAATATAATATAAAATACAAACGAAATATGAAATGAAACTAAGTATCTGATAGGTCTTCCTGCTCATTGAAGAGAACATGAGGGAACATGAGAGAACATGAGGGATTCAGATGGAATTGGTGTTTCAAGTGAATCACTATGTTCATGCCACGTGCTCGCGTAGGTCTACAGTAGGCTAAGAAGTGTCCGCTGTAGGTAGTTCCACTATTATGTATTTATTGTTATGAAAGCATCAAAATCTCAAAAACTAAACAAGATATGGAAAAAAGTGTAGATAGAATATCGTTGGACTCGATCAGTTCTACAAAAAGTTATGAATAAAAATTTTTCATATTCCGAAAAAAAAAAAAAACTGTGTCCAGACTTAGCCTAAAAGAATTCGTCGAGACATGGCGATAATTTTCGTTTCGAAGAATTTGAATAAGTCCGTATTATACACACAAAATAATGTAAAATGTGAAAGGTCTTCCTGCTCTTAGAAGAGATCATAGGCATTTTTCTCATTAGGGATTCGATGGAATTGGGGTTTCAAGTGAATCATTATGTTCATGCCACGTGCTCGCAGAGGTCTACAGTAGGCTATATAGTGTCCGCTGTAGGTGGTTCTACTATTAAGTAATTATTGTTATCAAAATCTCAAAAACTAAACAAGATATGGAAAAAAGTGTAGGAAGAATATCGTTGGACTCAATCAGGTCAACAAAAAGTTATTGGTGAAAGTTTTTCATATCTCGAAAAATAAAATTTTGCTGGACTTGGCCTAAAAAAATTCGTCGTGACTTGGCGAATAGTTTCGTGTCGACGAATTTTGATAAGCCCGTATTATACACACAATATAATATAAAATACAAACGAAATATGAAATGAAACTAAGTATCTGATAGGTTTCCTGCTCATTGAAGAGAACATGAGGGAACATGAGAGAACATGAGGGATTCAGATGGAATTGGGGATTCGAGTGAATCGTTATGTTCATGCCACGTGCTCGCGTAGGCTAAGAAGTGTCCGCTGTAGGTAGTTCCACTATTATGTATTTATTTTTATGAAAGCATCAAAATCTCAAAAACTAAACAAGATATGGTAAAAAGTGTGGGAAGAATATCGTTGGACTCAATCAGGTCAACAAAAAGTTATTTTTGAAAATTTTTCATATCTTGAAAAAAAAAAATTGTGTCTGGACTTAGCCTAAAAAAATTCCTCGTGACTTGGCGAATAGTTTCGTGTGGACGAATTTTAATAAGTCCGTATTATACACACAATATAATATAAAATACAAACGAAATATGAAATAAAAATTAGTATCTGATAGGTCTTCCTGCTCATAGAAGAGAACAAGAGGGAACATGAGAGAACATGAGGGATTCAGATGGAAATGGGGTTTCAAGTGAATCATTATGTTCATGCCACGTGTTCGCGTAGATCTACAGTAGGCTAAGAAGTGTCCGCTGTAGGTAGTTCCACTATTATTTATTTATTGTTATGAAAGCATCAAAATCTCAAAAACTAAACAAGATATGGAAAATAGTGTAGATAGAATATCGTTGGACTCGATCAGTTCTACAAAAAGTTATGAGTAAAAATTTTTCATATTTCGAAAAAAAAAAAACTGTGTCCAGACTTAGCCTAAAAGAATTCGTCGAGACATGGCGATAATTTTCGTTTCGAAGAATTTGAATAAGTCCGTATTATACACACAATATAATGTAAAATGTGAAAGGTCTTGCTGCTCTTAGAAGAGATCATAGGCATTTTGCTCATGAGGGATTCGATGGAATTGGGGTTTCAAGTGACTCATTATGTTCATGCCACGTGCTCGAGGAGGTCTACAGCAGGCTATGTAGTGTCCGCTGTAGGTGATTCCACTATTAAGTAATTATTGTTATGAAAGCATCAAAATCTCAAAAACTAAACAAGATATGGTAAAAAGTGTGGGAAGAATATCGTCGGACTCAATCAGGTCAACAAAAAGTTATTTGTGAAAATTTTTCATATCTCTAAAAAAAAAAATTGTGTCTGGACTTAGCCTAAAAAAATTCTTCGTGACTTGGCGAATAGTTTCGTGTCGACGAATTCTGATAAGTCCGTATTATACACACAATATAATATAAAATACAAACGAAATATGAAATGAAACTAAGTATCTGGTCTTCCTGCTCATTGAAGAGAACATGAGGGAACATGAGAGAACATGAGGGATTCGATGGAATTGGGGTTTCAAGTGAATTATTATGTTCATGCCACGTACTCGCGTAAGTCTACAGTAGGCTAAGAAGTGTCCGCTGTAGGTAGTTCCACTATTATGTATTTATTGTTATGAAAGCATCAAAATCTCAAAAACTAAACAAGATATGGTAAAAAGTGTGGGAAGAATATCGTTGGACTCAATCAGGTCAACAAAAAGTTATTGGTGAAAATTTTTCATATCTCGAAAAATAAAATTTTGCTGGACTTGGCCTAAAAAATTTGTCGAGGCTTGGCGATAATTTTCGTTTCGACGAATTTGAATAAGTCCTCATTATACACACAATATAATGTTAAATACAAACGAAATAGCTCAGTATAATCTGAAAGGTCTTTCTGCTCTTAGAAGAGATCATAGGCATTTTGCTCATGAGGGATTCGATGGAATTGGGGTTTCAAGTGACTCATTATGTTCATGCCACGTGCTCGAGGAGGTCTACAGCAGGCTATGTAGTGTCCGCTGTAGGTGATTCCACTATTAAGTAATTATTGTTATGAAAGCATCAAAATCTCAAAAACTAAACAAGATATGGTAAAAAGTGTGGGAAGAATATCGTCGGACTCAATCAGGTCAACAAAAAGTTATTTATGAAAATTTTTCATATCTCTAAAAAAAAAAATTGTGTCTGGACTTAGCCTAAAAAAATTCATCGTGACTTGGCGAATAGTTTCGTGTCGACGAATTTTGATAAGTCCGTATTATACACACAATATAATATAAAATACAAACGAAATATGAAATGAAACTAAGTATCTGGTCTTCCTGCTCATTGAAGAGAACATGAGGGAACATGAGAGAACATGAGGGATTCGATGGAATTGGGGTTTCAAGTGAATTATTATGTTCATGCCACGTACTCGCGTAAGTCTACAGTAGGCTAAGAAGTGTCCGCTGTATGTGGTTCCCCTATTAAGTAATTATTGTTATGAAAGCATCAAAATCTCAAAAACTAAACTAGATATGGTAAAAAGTGTGGGCAGAATATCGTCGGACTCAATCAGGTCAACAAAAAGTTATTTGTGAAAATTTTTCATATCTCGAAAAAAAAAAATTGTGTCTGGACTTAGCCTAAAAAAATTCGTCGTGACTTGGCGAATAGTTTCGTGTGGACGTATTTTGATAAGCCCGTATTATACACACAATATAATATAAAATACAAACGAAATATGAAATAAAACTCAGTATCTGATAGGTCTTCCTGCTCATAGAAGAGAACATGAGGGAACATGAGAGAACATGAGGGATTCAGATGAAATTGGGGTTTCAAGTGAATCACTATGTTCATGCCACGTGCTCGCGTAGGTCTACAGTAGGCTAAGAAGTGTCCGCTGTAGGTAGTTCCACTATTATGTATTTATTGTTATGAAAGCATCAAAATCTCAAAAACTAAACAAGATATGGAAAAATGTGTAGATAGAATATCGTTGGACTCGATCAGTTCTACAAAAAGTTATGGGTGAAATTTTTTCATATTTCAAAAAAAAAAACTGTGTCCAGACTTAGCCTAAAAGAATTCGTCGAGACATGGCGATAATTTTCGTTTCGAAGAATTTGAATAAGTCCGTATTATACACACAATATAATGTAAAATGTGAAAGGTCTTCCTGCTCTTAGAAGAGATCATAGGCATTTTGCTCATGAGGGATTCCATGGAATTGGGGTTTCAAGTGAATTATTATGTTCATGCCACGTACTCGCGTAAGTCTACAGTAGGCTAAGAAGTGTCCGCTGTAGGTAGTTCCACTATTATGTATTTATTGTTATGAAAGCATCAAAATCTCAAAAACTAAACAAGATATGGTAAAAAGTGTGGGAAGAATATCGTTGGACTCAATCAGGTCAACAAAAAGTTATTGGTGAAAATTTTTCATATCTCGAAAAATAAAATTTTGCTGGACTTGGTCTAAAAAATTTGTCGAGGCTTGGCGATAATTTTCGTTTCGACGAATTTGAATAAGTCCTCATTATACACACAATATAATGTTAAATACAAACGAAATAGCTCAGTATAATCTGAAAGGTCTTTCTGCTCTTAGAAGAGATCATAGGCATTTGGCTCATGAGGGATTCGATGGAATTGGGGTTTCAAGTGACTCATTATGTTCATGCCACGTGCTCGAGGAGGTCTACAGTAGGCTATGTAGTGTCCGCTGTATGTGGTTCCACTATTAAGTAATTATTGTTATGAAAGCATCAAAATCTCAAAAACTAACCAAGATATGGTAAAAAGTGTGGGCAGAATATCGTCGGACTCAATCAGGTCAACAAAAAGTTATTTGTGAAAATTTTTCATATCTCGAAAAAAAAAAATTGTGTCTGGACTTAGCCTAAAAAAATTCGTCGTGACTTGGCGAATAGTTTCGTGTCGACGAATTTTGATAAGCCCGTATTATACACACAATATAATATAAAATACAAACGAAATATGAAATGAAACTAAGTATCTGATAGGTCTTCCTGCTCATTGAAGAGAACATGAGGGAACATGAGAGAACATGAGGGATTCAGATGGAATTGGGGTTTCGAGTGAATCATTATGTTCATGCCACGTGCTCGCGTAGGTCCACAGTAGGCTAAGAAGTGTCCGCTGTAGGTAGTTCCACTATTATGTATTTATTGTTATGAAAGCATCAAAATCTCAAAAACTAAACAAGATATGGAAAAAAGTGTAGATAGAATATCGTTGGACTCGATCAGTTCTACAAAAAGTTATGAATAAAAATTTTTCATATTCCGAAAAAAAAAAAACTGTGTCCAGACTTAGCCTAAAAGAATTCGTCGAGACATGGCGATAATTTTCGTTTCGAAGAATTTGAATAAGTCCGTATTATACACATAATATAATGTAAAATGTGAAAGGTCTTCCTGCTCTTAGAAGAGATCATAGGCATTTTTCTCATGAGGGATTCGATGGAATTGGGGTTTCAAGTGACTCATTATGTTCATGCCACGTGCTCGCAGAGGTCTACAGTAGGCTATATAGTGTCCGCTGTAGGTGGTTCTACTATTAAGTAATTATTGTTATCAAAATCTCAAAAACTAAACAAGATATGGAAAAAAGTGTAGGAAGAATATCGTTGGACTCAATCAGGTCAACAAAAAGTTATTGGTGAAAGTTTTTCATATCTCGAAAAATAAAATTTTGCTGGACTTGGCCTAAAAAAATTCGTCGTGACTTGGCGAATAGTTTCGTGTCGACGAATTTTGATAAGCCCGTATTATACACACAATATAATATAAAATACAAACGAAATATGAAATGAAACTAAGTATCCGGTCTTCCTGCTCATTGAAGAGAACATGAGGGAACATGAGAGAACATGAGGGATTCAGATGGAATTGGGGTTTCAAGTGAATCATTATGTTCATGCCACGTGCTCGCGTAGGTCTACAGTAGGCTAAGAAGTGTCCGCTGTAGGTAGTTCCACTATTATGTATTTATTGTTATGAAAGCATCAAAATCTCAAAAACTAAACAAGATATGGTAAAAAGTGTGGGAAGAATATCGTTGGACTCAATCAGGTCAACAAAAAGTTATTGGTGAAAATTTTTCATATCTCGAAAAATAAAATTTTGCTGGACTTGGCCTAAAAAAATTTGTCGAGGCTTGGCGATAAGTTTCGTTTCGACGAATTTGAATAAGTCCTTATTATACACACAATATAATGTTAAATACAAACGAAATAGCTCAGTATAATCTGAAAGGTCTTTCTGCTCTTAGAAGAGATCATAGGCATTTGGCTCATGAGGGATTCGATAGAATTGGGGTTTCAAGTGACTCATTATGTTCATGCCACGTGCTCGAGGAGATCTACAGTAGGCTATATAGTGTCCGCTGTAGGTGGTTCCACTATTAAGTAATTATTGTTATGAAAGCATCAAAATATCAAAAACTAAACAAGATATGGTAAAAAGTGTGGGAAGAATATCGTCGGACTCAATCAGGTCAACAAAAAGTTATTTGTGAACATTTTTCATATCTCGAAAAAAAAAAAATTGTGTCTGGAGTTAGCCTATAAAAATTCGTCGTGACTTGGCGAATAATTTCGTGTCGACGAATTTTGATAAGCCCGTATTATACACACAATATAATATAAAATACAAACGAAATATGAAATGAAACTAAGTATCTGATAGGTTTCCTGCTCATTGAAGAGAACATGAGGGAACATGAGAGAACATGAGGGATTCAGATGGAATTGGGGATTCGAGTGAATCGTTATGTTCATGCCACGTGCTCGCGTAGGCTAAGAAGTGTCCGCTGTAGGTAGTTCCACTATTATGTATTTATTTTTATGAAAGCATCAAAATCTCAAAAACTAAACAAGATATGGTAAAAAGTGTGGGAAGAATATCGTTGGACTCAATCAGGTCAACAAAAAGTTATTTTTGAAAATTTTTCATATCTTGAAAAAAAAAAATTGTGTCTGGACTTAGCCTAAAAAAATTCCTCGTGACTTGGCGAATAGTTTCGTGTGGACGAATTTTAATAAGTCCGTATTATACACACAATATAATATAAAATACAAACGAAATATGAAATAAAAATTAGTATCTGATAGGTCTTCCTGCTCATAGAAGAGAACAAGAGGGAACATGAGAGAACATGAGGGATTCAGATGGAAATGGGGTTTCAAGTGAATCATTATGTTCATGCCACGTGTTCGCGTAGATCTACAGTAGGCTAAGAAGTGTCCGCTGTAGGTAGTTCCACTATTATTTATTTATTGTTATGAAAGCATCAAAATCTCAAAAACTAAACAAGATATGGAAAATAGTGTAGATAGAATATCGTTGGACTCGATCAGTTCTACAAAAAGTTATGAGTAAAAATTTTTCATATTTCGAAAAAAAAAAACTGTGTCCAGACTTAGCCTAAAAGAATTCGTCGAGACATGGCGATAATTTTCGTTTCGAAGAATTTGAATAAGTCCGTATTATACACACAATATAATGTAAAATGTGAAAGGTCTTGCTGCTCTTAGAAGAGATCATAGGCATTTTGCTCATGAGGGATTCGATGGAATTGGGGTTTCAAGTGACTCATTATGTTCATGCCACGTGCTCGAGGAGGTCTACAGCAGGCTATGTAGTGTCCGCTGTAGGTGATTCCACTATTAAGTAATTATTGTTATGAAAGCATCAAAATCTCAAAAACTAAACAAGATATGGTAAAAAGTGTGGGAAGAATATCGTCGGACTCAATCAGGTCAACAAAAAGTTATTTGTGAAAATTTTTCATATCTCTAAAAAAAAAAATTGTGTCTGGACTTAGCCTAAAAAAATTCATCGTGACTTGGCGAATAGTTTCGTGTCGACGAATTCTGATAAGTCCGTATTATACACACAATATAATATAAAATACAAACGAAATATGAAATGAAACTAAGTATCTGGTCTTCCTGCTCATTGAAGAGAACATGAGGGAACATGAGAGAACATGAGGGATTCGATGGAATTGGGGTTTCAAGTGAATTATTATGTTCATGCCACGTACTCGCGTAAGTCTACAGTAGGCTAAGAAGTGTCCGCTGTAGGTAGTTCCACTATTATGTATTTATTGTTATGAAAGCATCAAAATCTCAAAAACTAAACAAGATATGGTAAAAAGTGTGGGAAGAATATCGTTGGACTCAATCAGGTCAACAAAAAGTTATTGGTGAAAATTTTTCATATCTCGAAAAATAAAATTTTGCTGGACTTGGCCTAAAAAATTTGTCGAGGCTTGGCGATAATTTTCGTTTCGACGAATTTGAATAAGTCCTCATTATACACACAATATAATGTTAAATACAAACGAAATAGCTCAGTATAATCTGAAAGGTCTTTCTGCTCTTAGAAGAGATCATAGGCATTTTGCTCATGAGGGATTCGATGGAATTGGGGTTTCAAGTGACTCATTATGTTCATGCCACGTGCTCGAGGAGGTCTACAGCAGGCTATGTAGTGTCCGCTGTAGGTGATTCCACTATTAAGTAATTATTGTTATGAAAGCATCAAAATCTCAAAAACTAAACAAGATATGGTAAAAAGTGTGGGAAGAATATCGTCGGACTCAATCAGGTCAACAAAAAGTTATTTATGAAAATTTTTCATATCTCTAAAAAAAAAAATTGTGTCTGGACTTAGCCTAAAAAAATTCATCGTGACTTGGCGAATAGTTTCGTGTCGACGAATTTTGATAAGTCCGTATTATACACACAATATAATATAAAATACAAACGAAATATGAAATGAAACTAAGTATCTGGTCTTCCTGCTCATTGAAGAGAACATGAGGGAACATGAGAGAACATGAGGGATTCGATGGAATTGGGGTTTCAAGTGAATTATTATGTTCATGCCACGTACTCGCGTAAGTCTACAGTAGGCTAAGAAGTGTCCGCTGTATGTGGTTCCACTATTAAGTAATTATTGTTATGAAAGCATCAAAATCTCAAAAACTAAACTAGATATGGTAAAAAGTGTGGGCAGAATATCGTCGGACTCAATCAGGTCAACAAAAAGTTATTTGTGAAAATTTTTCATATCTCGAAAAAAAAAAATTGTGTCTGGACTTAGCCTAAAAAAATTCGTCGTGACTTGGCGAATAGTTTCGTGTCGACGAATTTTGATAAGCCCGTATTATACACACAATATAATATAAAATACAAACGAAATATGAAATGAAACTAAGTATCTGATAGGTCTTCCTGCTCATTGAAGAGAACATGAGGGAACATGAGAGAACATGAGGGATTCAGATGGAATTAGGGTTTCGAGTGAATCATTATGTTCATGCCACGTGCTCGCGTAGGTCCACAGTAGGCTAAGGAGTGTCCGCTGTAAGTAGTTCCACTATTATGTATTTATTTTTATGAAAGCATCAAAATCTCAAAAACTAAACAAGATATGGTAAAAAGTGGGGGAAGAATATCGTTGGACTCAATCAGGTCAACAAAAAGTTATTTGTGAAAATTTTTCATATCTTGAAAAAAAAAATTGTGTCTGGACTTTGCCTAAAAAAATTCGTCGTGACTTGGCGAATAGTTTCGTGTGGACGTATTTTGATAAGCCCGTATTATACACACAATATAATATAAAATACAAACGAAATATGAAATAAAACTCAGTATCTGATAGGTCTTCCTGCTCATAGAAGAGAACATGAGGGAACATGAGAGAACATGAGGGATTCAGATGGAATTGGGGTTTCAAGTGAATCACTATGTTCATGCCACGTGCTCGCGTAGGTCTACAGTAGGCTAAGAAGTGTCCGCTGTAGGTAGTTCCACTATTATGTATTTATTGTTATGAAAGCATCAAAATCTCAAAAACTAAACAAGATATGGAAAAATGTGTAGATAGAATATCGTTGGACTCGATCAGTTCTACAAAAAGTTATGGGTGAAATTTTTTCATATTTCAAAAAAAAAAACTGTGTCCAGACTTAGCCTAAAAGAATTCGTCGAGACATGGCGATAATTTTCGTTTCGAAGAATTTGAATAAGTCCGTATTATACACACAATATAATGTAAAATGTGAAAGGTCTTCCTGCTCTTAGAAGAGATCATAGGCATTTTGCTCATGAGGGATTCCATGGAATTGGGGTTTCAAGTGAATTATTATGTTCATGCCACGTACTCGCGTAAGTCTACAGTAGGCTAAGAAGTGTCCGCTGTAGGTAGTTCCACTATTATGTATTTATTGTTATGAAAGCATCAAAATCTCAAAAACTAAACAAGATATGGTAAAAAGTGTGGGAAGAATATCGTTGGACTCAATCAGGTCAACAAAAAGTTATTGGTGAAAATTTTTCATATCTCGAAAAATAAAATTTTGCTGGACTTGGTCTAAAAAATTTGTCGAGGCTTGGCGATAATTTTCGTTTCGACTAATTTGAATAAGTCCTCATTATACACACAATATAATGTTAAATACAAACGAAATAGCTCAGTATAATCTGAAAGGTCTTTCTGCTCTTAGAAGAGATCATAGGCATTTGGCTCATGAGGGATTCGATGGAATTGGGGTTTCAAGTGACTCATTATGTTCATGCCACGTGCTCGAGGAGGTCTACAGTAGGCTATGTAGTGTCCGCTGTATGTGGTTCCACTATTAAGTAATTATTGTTATGAAAGCATCAAAATCTGAAAAAACTAACCAAGATATGGTAAAAAGTGTGGGCAGAATATCGTCGGACTCAATCAGGTCAACAAAAAGTTATTTGTGAAAATTTTTCATATCTCGAAAAAAAAAATTGTGTCTGGACTTAGCCTAAAAAAATTCGTCGTGACTTGGCGAATAGTTTCGTGTCGACGAATTTTGATAAGCCCGTATTATACACACAATATAATATAAAATACAAACGAAATATGAAATGAAACTAAGTATCTGATAGGTCTTCCTGCTCATTGAAGAGAACATGAGGGAACATGAGAGAACATGAGGGATTCAGATGGAATTGGGGTTTCGAGTGAATCATTATGTTCATGCCACGTGCTCGCGTAGGTCCACAGTAGGCTAAGAAGTGTCCGCTGTAGGTAGTTCCACTATTATGTATTTATTGTTATGAAAGCATCAAAATCTCAAAAACTAAACAAGATATGGAAAAAAGTGTAGATAGAATATCGTTGGACTCGATCAGTTCTACAAAAAGTTATGAATAAAAATTTTTCATATTCCGAAAAAAAAAAAACTGTGTCCAGACTTAGCCTAAAAGAATTCATCGAGACATGGCGATAATTTTCGTTTCGAAGAATTTGAATAAGTCCGTATTATACACACAATATAATGTAAAATGTGAAAGGTCTTCCTGCTCTTAGAAGAGATCATAGGCATTTTTCTCATGAGGGATTCGATGGAATTGGGGTTTCAAGTGACTCATTATGTTCATGCCACGTGCTCGCAGAGGTCTACAGTAGGCTATATAGTGTCCGCTGTAGGTGGTTCTACTATTAAGTAATTATTGTTATCAAAATCTCAAAAACTAAACAAGATATGGAAAAAAGTGTAGGAAGAATATCGTTGGACTCAATCAGGTCAACAAAAAGTTATTGGTGAAAGTTTTTCATATCTCGAAAAATAAAATTTTGCTGGACTTGGCCTAAACAAATTCGTCGTGACTTGGCGAATAGTTTCGTGTCGACGAATTTTGATAAGCCCGTATTATACCCACAATATAATATAAAATACAAACGAAATATGAAATGAAACTAAGTATCTGGTCTTCCTGCTCATTGAAGAGAACATGAGGGAACATGAGAGAACATGAGGGATTCAGATGGAATTGGGGTTTCAAGTGAATCATTATGTTCATGCCACGTGCTCGCGTAGGTCTACAGTAGGCTAAGAAGTGTCCGCTGTAGGTAGTTCCACTATTATGTATTTATTGTTATGAAAGCATCAAAATCTCAAAAACTAAACAAGATATGGTAAAAAGTGTGGGAAGAATATCGTTGGACTCAATCAGGTCAACAAAAAGTTATTGGTGAAAATTTTTCATATCTCGAAAAATAAAATTTTGCTGGACTTGGCCTAAAAAAATTTGTCGAGTCTTGGCGATAAGTTTCGTTTCGACGAATTTGAATAAGTCCTTATTATACACACAATATAATGTTAAATACAAACGAAATAGCTCAGTATAATCTGAAAGGTCTTTCTGCTCTTAGAAGAGATCATAGGCATTTGGCTCATGAGGGATTCGATAGAATTGGGGTTTCAAGTGACTCATTATGTTCATGCCACGTGCTCGAGGAGATCTACAGTAGGCTATATAGTGTCCGCTGTAGGTGGTTCCACTATTAAGTAATTATTGTTATGAAAGCATCAAAATATCAAAAACTAAACAAGATATGGTAAAAAGTGTGGGAAGAATATCGTCGGACTCAATCAGGTCAACAAAAACTTATTTGTGAACATTTTTCATATCTCGAAAAAAAAAAAAATTGTGTCTGGAGTTAGCCTATAAAAATTCGTCGTGACTTGGCGAATAATTTCGTGTCGACGAATTTTGATAAGCCCGTATTATACACACAATATAATATAAAATACAAACGAAATATGAAATGAAACTAAGTATCTGATAGGTCTTCCTGCTCATTGATGAGAACATGAGGGAACATGAGAGAACATGAGGGATTCAGATGGAATTGGGGTTTCGAGTGAATCATTATGTTCATGCCACGTGCTCGCGTAGGTCCACATTAGGCTAAGAAGTGTCCGCTGTAGGTAGTTCCACTATTATGTATTTATTTTTATGAAAGCATCAAAATCTCAAAAACTAAACAAGATATGGTAAAAAGTGCGGGAAGAATATCGTTGGACTCAATCAGGTCAACAAAAAGTTAATTGTGAACATTTTTCATATCTTGAAAAAAAAAAATTGTGTCTGGACTTAGCCTAAAAAAATTCGTCGTGACTTGGCGAATAGTTTCGTGTGGACGAATTTTAATAAGTCCGTATTATACACACAATATAATATAAAATACAAACGAAATATGAAATAAAACTTTGTATCTGATAGGTCTTCCTGCTCATAGAAGAGAACATGAGGGAACATGAGAGAACATGAGGGATTCAGATGGAATTGGGGTTTCGAGTGAATCATTATGTTCATGCCACGTGATCGCGTAGGTCTACAGTAGCCTAAGAAGTGTCCGCTGTAGGTAGTTCCACTATTATGTATTTATTGTTATGAAAGCATCAAAATCTCAAAAACTAAACAAGATATGGAAAATAGTGTAGATAGAATATCGTTGGACTCGATCAGTTCTACGAAATGTTATGAGTAAAAATTTTCCATATTTCGAAAAAAAAAAAAACTGTGTCCAGACTTAGCCTAAAAGAATTCGTCGAGACATGGCGATAATTTTCGTTTCGAAGAATTTGAATAAGTCCGTATTATACACACAATATAATATAAAATACAAACGAAATATGAAATAAAAATTAGTATCTGATAGGTCTTCCTGCTCATAGAAGAGAACAAGAGGGAACATGAGAGAACATGAGGGATTCAGATGGAAATGGGGTTTCAAGTGAATCATTATGTTCATGCCACGTGTTCGCGTAGGTCTACAGTAGGCTAAGAAGTGTCCGCTGTAGGTAGTTCCACTATTATGTATTTATTGTTATGAAAGCATCAAAATCTCAAAAACTAAACAAGATATGGAAAATAGTGTAGATAGAATATCGTTGGACTCGATCAGTTCTACAAAATGTTATGAGTAAAAATTTTCCATATTTCGAAAAAAAAAAAAACTGTGTTCAGACTTAGCCTAAAAGAATTCGTCGAGACATGGCGATAATTTTCGTTTCGAAGAATTTGAATAAGTCCGTATTATACACACAATATAATGTAAAATGTGAAAGGTCTTCCTGCTCTTAGAAGAGATCATAGGCATTTTTCTCATGAGGGATTCGATGGAATTGGGGTTTCAAGTGAATCATTATGTTCATGCCACGTGCTCGCAGAGGTCTACAGTAGGCTATATAGTGTCCGCTGTAGGTGGTTCTACTATTAAGTAATTATTGTTATCAAAATCTCAAAAACTAAACAAGATATGGAAAAAAGTGTAGGAAGAATATCGTTGGACTCAATCAGGTCAACAAAAAGTTATTGGTGAAAGTTTTTCATATCTCGAAAAATAAAATTTTGCTGGACTTGGCCTAAAAAAATTCGTCGTGACTTGGCGAATAGTTTCGTGTCGACGAATTTTGATAAGCCCGTATTATACACACAATATAATATAAAATACAAACGAAATATGAAATGAAACTAAGTATCTGATAGGTTTCCTGCTCATTGAAGAGAACATGAGGGAACATGAGAGAACATGAGGGATTCAGATGGAATTGGGGTTTCGAGTGAATCATTATGTTCATGCCACGTGCTCGCGTAGGTCCACAGTAGGCTAAGAAGTGTCCGCTGTAGGTAGTTCCACTATTATGTATTTATTTTTATGAAAGCATCAAAATCTCAAAAACTAAACAAGATATGGTAAAAAGTGTGGGAAGAATATCGTTGGACTCAATCAGGTCAACAAAAAGTTATTTTTCAAAATTTTTCATATCTTGAAAAAAAAAATTGTGTCTGGACTTAGCCTAAAAAAATTCCTCGTGACTTGGCGAATAGTTTCGTGTGGACGAATTTTAATAAGTCCGTATTATACACACAATATAATATAAAATACAAACGAAATATGAAATAAAAATTAGTATCTGATAGGTCTTCCTGCTCATAGAAGAGAACAAGAGGGAACATGAGAGAACATGAGGGATTCAGATGGAAATGGGGTTTCAAGTGAATCATTATGTTCATGCCACGTGTTCGCGTAGGTCTACAGTAGGCTAAGAAGTTTCCGCTGTAGGTAGTTCCACTATTATGTATTTATTGTTATGAAAGCATCAAAATCTCAAAAACTAAACAAGATATGGAAAATAGTGTAGATAGAATATCGTTGGACTCGATCAGTTCTACAAAAAGTTATGAGTAAAAATTTTTCAAATTTCGAAAAAAAAAAAACTGTGTCCAGACTTAGCCTAAAAGAATTCGTCGAGACATGGCGATAATTTTCGTTTCGAAGAATTTGAATAAGTCCGTATTATACACACAATATAATGTAAAATGTGAAAGGTCTTCCTGCTCTTAGAAGAGATCATAGGCATTTTGCTCATGAGGGATTCGATGGAATTGGGGTTTCAAGTGACTCATTATGTTCATGCCACGTGCTCGAGGAGGTCTACAGCAGGCTATGTAGTGTCCGCTGTAGGTGGTTCCACTATTAAGTAATTATTGTTATGAAAGCATCAAAATCTCAAAAATTAAACAAGATATGGTAAAAAGTGTGGGAAGAATATCGTCGGACTCAATCAGGTCAACAATAAGTTATTTGTGAAAATTTTTCATATCTCTAAAAAAAAAATTGTGTCTGGACTTAGCCTAAAAAAATTCATCGTGACTTGGCGAATAGTTTCGTGTCGACGAATTTTGATAAGTCCGTATTATACACACAATATAATATAAAATACAAACGAAATATGAAATGAAACTAAGTATCTGGTCTTCCTGCTCATTGAAGAGAACATGAGGGAACATGAGAGAACATGAGGGATTCAGATGGAATTGGGGTTTCGAGTGAATCATTATGTTCATGCCACGTGCTCGCGTAGGTCTACAGTAGCCTAAGAAGTGTCCGCTGTAGGTAGTTCCACTATTATGTATTTATTGTTATGAAAGCATCAAAATCTCAAAAACTAAACAAGATATGGTAAAAAGTGTGGGAAGAATATCGTTGGACTCAATCAGGTCAACAAAAAGTTATGGGTGAAAATTTTTCATATCTCGAAAAATAAAATTTTGCTGGACTTGGCCTAAAAAAATTTGTCGAGGCTTGGCGATAAGTTTCGTTTCGACGAATTTGAATAAGTCCTTATTATACACACAATATAATGTTAAATACAAACGAAATAGCTCAGTATAATCTGAAAGGTCTTTCTGCTCTTAGAAGAGATCATAGGCATTTGGCTCATGAGGGATTCGATGGAATTGGGGTTTCAAGTGACTCATTATGTTCATGCCACGTGCTCGAGGAGATCTACAGTAGGCTATGTAGTGTCCGCTGTAGGTGGTTCCACTATTAAGTAATTATTGTTATGAAAGCATCAAAATCTCAAAAACTAAACAAGATATGGTAAAAAGTGTGGGAAGAATATCGTCGGACTCAATCAGGTCAACAAAAAGTTATTTGTGAACATTTTTCATATCTCGAAAAAAAAAAAAATTGTGTCTGGAGTTAGCCTATAAAATTTCGTCGTGACTTGGCGAATAGTTTCGTGTCGACGAATTTTGATAAGCCCGTATTATACACACAATATAATATAAAATACAAACGAAATATGAAATGAAACTAAGTATCTGATAGGTCTTCCTGCTCATTGATGAGAACATGAGGGAACATGAGAGAACATGAGGGATTCAGATGGAATTGGGGTTTCGAGTGAATCATTATGTTCATGCCACGTGCTCGCGTAGGTCCACAGTAGGCTAAGAAGTGTCCGCTGTAGGTAGTTCCACTATTATGTATTTATTTTTATGAAAGCATCAAAATCTCAAAAACTAAACAAGATATGGTAAAAAGTGCGGGAAGAATATCGTTGAACTCAATCAGGTCAACAAAAAGTTAATTGTGAACATTTTTCATATCTTGAAAAAAAAAAATTGTGTCTGGTCTTGGCCTAAAAAAATTCGTCGTGACTTGGCGAATAGTTTCGTGTGGACGAATTTTAATAAGTCCGTATTATACACACAATATAATATAAAATACAAACGAAATATGAAATAAAACTTTGTATCTGATAGGTCTTCCTGCTCATAGAAGAGAACATGAGGGAACATGAGAGAACATGAGGGATTCAGATGGAATTGGGGTTTCGAGTGAATCATTATGTTCATGCCACGTGCTCGCGTAGGTCTACAGTAGCCTAAGAAGTGTCCGCTGTAGGTAGTTCCACTATTATGTATTTATTGTTATGAAAGCATCAAAATCTCAAAAACTAAACAAGATATGGTAAAAAGTGTGGGAAGAATATCGTCGGACTCAATCAGGTCAACAAAAAGTTATTTGTGAACATTTTTCATATCTCGAAAAAAAAAAAAATTGTGTCTGGAGTTAGCCTATAAAAATTCGTCGTGACTTGGCGAATAGTTTCGTGTCGACGAATTTTGATAAGCCCGTATTATACACACAATATAATATAAAATACAAACGAAATATGAAATGAAACTAAGTATCTGATAGGTTTCCTGCTCATTGAAGAGAACATGAGGGAACATGAGAGAACATGAGGGATTCAGATGGAATTGGGGTTTCGAGTGAATCATTATGTTCATGCCACGTGCTCGCGTAGGTCTACAGTAGCCTAAGAAGTGTCCGCTGTAGGTAGTTCCACTATTATGTATTTATTGTTATGAAAGCATCAAAATCTCAAAAACTAAACAAGATATGGTAAAAAGTGTGGGAAGAATATCGTCGTACTCAATCAGGTCAACAAAAAGTTATTTGTGAAAATTTTTCATATCTCAAAAAAAAAAAAAATTGTGTCTGTACTTAGCCCAAGAAAATTCATCGTGACTTGGCGAATAGTTTCGTGTCGACGAATTTTGATAAGTCCGTATTAATATAATATAAAATAAAAACGAAATATGAAATGAAACTAAGTATCTGATAGGTCTTCCTGCTCATTGAAGAGAACATGAGGGAACATGAGGGATTCAGATGGAATTGGGGTTTCGAGTGAATCATTATGTTCATGCCACGTGCTCGCGTAGGTCTACAGTAGCCTAAGAAGTGTCCGCTGTAGGTAGTTCCACTATTATGTATTTATTGTTATGAAAGCATCAAAATCTCAAAAACTAAACAAGATATGGTAAAAAGTGTGGGAAGAATATCGTTGGACTCAATCAGGTCAACAAAAAGTTATTGGTGAAAATTTTTCATATCTCGAAAAATAAAATTTTGCTGGACTTGGCCTAAAAAAATTTGTCGAGGCTTGGCGATAAGTTTCGTTTCGACGAATTTGAATAAGTCCTCATTATACACACAATATAATGTTAAATACAAACGAAATAGCTCAGTATAATCTGAAAGGTCTTTCTGCTCTTAGAAGAGATCATAGGCATTTGGCTCATGAGGGATTCGATGGAATTGGGGTTTCAAGTGACTCATTATGTTCATGCCACGTGCTCGAGGAGATCTACGGTAGGCTATGTAGTGTCCGCTGTAGGTGGTTCCACTATTAAGTAATTATTGTTATGAAAGCATCACAATCTCAAAAACTAAACAAGATATGTTAAAAAGTGTGGGAAGAATATCGTTGGACTCAATCAGGTCAACAAAAAGTTATTTGTGAAAATTTTTCATATCTTGAAAAAAAAAATTGTGTCTGGACGCGAGATTTTTTAAAGAAGTGAAAATACGTCTAAACAAAAAAGTTCGCGTAGAAGCGCACACTTTTTGAATTTTCAATTTTTTAAAACTTAGCCTAAAAAAATTCGTCGTGACTTGGCGAATAGTTTCGTGTCGACGAATTTTGATAAGTCCGTATTAATATAATATAAAATAAAAACGAAATATGAAATGAAACTAAGCATCTGATAGGTCTTCCTACTCATAGAAGAGAACATGAGGGAACATGAGAGAACATGAGGGATTCAGATGGAAATGGGGTTTCAAGTGAATCATTATGTTCATGCCACGTGCTCGCGTAGGTCTACAGTAGGCTAAGAAGTGTCCGCTGTAGGTAGTTCCACTATTATGTATTTATTGTTATGAAAGCATCAAAATCTCAAAAACTAAACAAGATATGGAAAAATGTGTAGATAGAATATCGTTGGACTCGATCAGTTCTACAAAAAGTTATGGGTGAAAATTTTTCATATTTCAAAAAAAAAAAACTGTGTCCAGACTTAGCCTAAAAGAATTCGTCGAGACATGGCGATAATTTTCGTTTCGAAGAATTTGAATAAGTCCGTATTATACACACAATATAATGTAAAATGTGAAAGGTCTTCCTGCTCTTAGAAGAGATCATAGGCATTTTGCTCATGAGGGATTCGATGGAATTGGGGTTTCAAGTGAATTATTATGTTCATGCCACGTACTCGCGTAAGTCTACAGTAGGCTAAGAAGTGTCCGCTGTAGGTAGTTCCACTATTATGTATTTATTGTTATGAAAGCATCAAGATCTCAAAAACTAAACAAGATATGGTAAAAAGTGTGGGAAGAATATCGTTGGACTCAATCAGGTCAACAAAAAGTTATTGGTGAAAATTTTTCATATCTCGAAAAATAAAATTTTGCTGGACTTGGCCTAAAAAATTTGTCGAGGCTTGGCGATAATTTTCGTTTCGACGAATTTGAATAAGTCCTCATTATACACACAATATAATGTTAAATACAAACGAAATAGCTCAGTATAATCTGAAAGGTCTTTCTGCTCTTAGAAGAGATCATAGGCATTTGGCTCATGAGGGATTCGATGGAATTGGGGTTTCAAGTGACTCATTATGTTCATGCCACGTGCTCAAGGAGGTCTACAGTAGGCTATGTAGTGTCCGCTGTATGTGGTTCCACTATTAAGTAATTATTGTTATGAAGGCATCAAAATCTCAAAAACTAAACAAGATATGGTAAAAAGTGTGGGCAGAATATCGTCGGACTCAATCAGGTCAACAAAAAGTTATTTGTGAAAATTTTTCATATCTCGAAAAAAAAAAATTGTGTCTGGACTTAGCCTAAAAAAATTCGTCGTGACTTGGCGAATAGTTTCGTGTCGACGAATTTTGATAAGCCCGTATTATACACACAATATAATATAAAATACAAACGAAATATGAAATGAAACTAAGTATCTGATAGGTCTTCCTGCTCATTGAAGAGAACATGAGGGAACATGAGAGAACATGAGGGATTCAGATGGAAATGGGGTTTCAAGTGAATCATTATGTTCATGCCACGTGCTCGCGTAGGTCTACAGTAGGCTAAGAAGTGTCCGCTGTAGGTAGTTCCACTATTATGTATTTATTGTTATGAAAGCATCAAAATCTCAAAAACTAAACAAGATATGGAAAAATGTGTAGATAGAATATCGTTGGACTCGATCAGTTCTACAAAAAGTTATGGGTGAAAATTTTTCATATTTCAAAAAAAAAAAACTGTGTCCAGACTTAGCCTAAAAGAATTCGTCGAGACATGGCGATAATTTTCGTTTCGAAGAATTTGAATAAGTCCGTATTATACACACAATATAATGTAAAATGTGAAAGGTCTTCCTGCTCTTAGAAGAGATCATAGGCATTTTGCTCATGAGGGATTCGATGGAATTGGGGTTTCAAGTGAATTATTATGTTCATGCCACGTACTCGCGTAAGTCTACAGTAGGCTAAGAAGTGTCCGCTGTAGGTAGTTCCACTATTATGTATTTATTGTTATGAAAGCATCAAGATCTCAAAAACTAAACAAGATATGGTAAAAAGTGTGGGAAGAATATCGTTGGACTCAATCAGGTCAACAAAAAGTTATTGGTGAAAATTTTTCATATCTCGAAAAATAAAATTTTGCTGGACTTGGCCTAAAAAATTTGTCGAGGCTTGGCGATAATTTTCGTTTCGACGAATTTGAATAAGTCCTCATTATACACACAATATAATGTTAAATACAAACGAAATAGCTCAGTATAATCTGAAAGGTCTTTCTGCTCTTAGAAGAGATCATAGGCATTTGGCTCATGAGGGATTCGATGGAATTGGGGTTTCAAGTGACTCATTATGTTCATGCCACGTGCTCAAGGAGGTCTACAGTAGGCTATGTAGTGTCCGCTGTATGTGGTTCCACTATTAAGTAATTATTGTTATGAAGGCATCAAAATCTCAAAAACTAAACAAGATATGGTAAAAAGTGTGGGCAGAATATCGTCGGACTCAATCAGGTCAACAAAAAGTTATTTGTGAAAATTTTTCATATCTCGAAAAAAAAAAATTGTGTCTGGACTTAGCCTAAAAAAATTCGTCGTGACTTGGCGAATAGTTTCGTGTCGACGAATTTTGATAAGCCCGTATTATACACACAATATAATATAAAATACAAACGAAATATGAAATGAAACTAAGTATCTGATAGGTCTTCCTGCTCATTGAAGAGAACATGAGGGAACATGAGAGAACATGAGGGATTCAGCTGGAATTGGGGTTTCGAGTGAATCATTATGTTCATGCCACGTGCTCGCGTAGGTCCACAGTAGGCTAAGAAGTGTCCGCTGTAAGTAGTTCCACTATTATGTATTTATTTTTATGAAAGCATCAAAATCTCAAAAACTAAACAAGATATGGTAAAAAGTGTGGGCAGAATATCGTCGGACTCAATCAGGTCAACAAAAAGTTATTTGTGAAAATTTTTCATATCTTGAAAAAAAAAATTGTGTCTGGACTTAGCCTAAAAAAATTCGTCGTGACTTGGCGAATAGTTTCGTGTGGACGAATTTTAATAAGTCCGTATTATACACACAATATAATATAAAATACAAACGAAATATGAAATAAAACTCAGTATCTGATAGGTCTTCCTGCTCATAGAAGAAAACATTAGGGAACATGAGAGAACATGAGGGATTCAGATGGAATTGGGGTTTCAAGTGAATCACTATGTTCATGCCACGTGCTCGCGTAGGTCTACAGTAGGCTAAGAAGTGTCCGCTGTAGGTAGTTCCACTATTATGTATTTATTGTTATGAAAGCATCAAAATCTCAAAAACTAAACAAGATATGGAAAAAAGTGTGGATAGAATATCGTTGGACTCGATCAGTTCTACAAAAAGTTATGAATAAAAATTTTTCATATTCCGAAAAAAAAAAAACTGTGTCCAGTCTTAGCCTAATAGAATTCGTCGAGACATGGCGATAATTTTCGTTTCGAAGAATTTGAATAAGTCCGTATTATACACACAATATAATGTAAAATGTGAAAGGTCTTCCTGCTCTTAGAAGAGATCATAGGCATTTTTCTCATGAGGGATTCGATGGAATTGGGGTTTCAAGTGAATCATTATGTTCATGCCACGTGCTCGCAGAGGTCTACAGTAGGCTATGTAGTGTCCGCTGTAGGTGGTTCTACTATTAAGTAATTATTGTTATCAAAATCTCAAAAACTAAACAAGATATGGAAAAAAGTGTAGGAAGAATATCGTTGGACTCAATCAGGTCAACAAAAAGTTATTGGTGAAAGTTTTTCATATCTCGAAAAATAAAATTTTGCTGGACTTGGCCTAAAAAAATTCGTCGTGACTTGGCGAATAGTTTCGTGTCGACGAATTTTGATAAGCCCGTATTATACACACAATATAATATAAAATACAAACGAAATATGAAATGAAACTAAGTATCTGATAGGTTTCCTGCTCATTGAAGAGAACATGAGGGAACATGAGAGAACATGAGGGATTCAGATGGAATTGGGGTTTCGAGTGAATCATTATGTTCATGCCACGTGCTCGCGTAGGTCCACAGTAGGCTAAGAAGTGTCCGCTGTAGGTAGTTCCACTATTATGTATTTATTTTTATGAAAGCATCAAAATCTCAAAAACTAAACAAGATATGGAAAAAAGTGTAGATAGAATATCGTTGGACTCGATCATTTCTACAAAAAGTTATGAGTGAAAATTTTTCATATTTCGAAAAAAAAAAACTGTGTCCAGACTTAGCCTAAAAGAATTCGTCGAGACATGGCGATAATTTTCGTTTCGAAGAATTTGAATAAGTCCGTATTATACACACAATATAATGTAATATGTGAAAGGTCTTCCTGCTCTTAGAAGAGATCATAGGCATTTTGCTCATGAGGGATTCGATGGAATTGGGGTTTCAAGTGAATCATTATGTTCATGCCACGTGCTCGCAGAGGTCTACAGTAGGCTATGTAGTGTCCGCTGTAGGTGGTTCTACTATTAAAAAATTATTGTTATCAAAATCTCAAAAACTAAACAAGATATGGAAAAAAGTGTAGAAAGAATATCGTTGGACTCAATCAGGTCAACAAAAAGTTATTGGTGAAAATTTTTCATATCATGAAAAAAAAAATTGTGTCTGGACTTGGCCTAAAAAAATTTGTCGAGGCTTGGAGATAATTTTCGTTTCGACGAATTTGAATAAGTCCTCATTAAACACACAATATAATGTTAAATACAAACGAAATAGCTCAGTATAATCTGAAAGGTCTTTCTGCTCTTAGAAGAGATCATAGGCATTTGGCTCATGAGGGATTCGATGGAATTGGGGTTTCAAGTGACTCATTATGTTCATGCCACGTGCTCGCGTAGATCCACAGTAGGCTAAGAAGAGTCTGCTGTAGGTAGTTCCACTATTATGTATTTATTGTTATGAAAGCATCAAAATCTCAAAAACTAAACAAGATATGGAAAAAAGTGTAAATAGAATATCGTTGGACTCGACCAGTTCTACAAAAAGTTATGGGTGAAAATTTTTCATATTTCGAAAAAAAAAAACTGTGTCCAGACTTAGCCTAAAAGAATTCGTCGAGACATGGCGATAATTTTCGTTTCGAAGAATTTGAATAAGTCCGTATTATACACACAATATAATGTAAAATGTGAAAGGTCTTCCTGCTCTTAGAAGAGATCATAGGCATTTTGCTCATGAGGGATACGATGGATTTGGGGTTTCAAGTGAATTATTATGTTCATGCCACGTGCTCGCGTAAGTCTACAGTAGGCTAAGAAGTGTCCGCTGTAGGTAGTTCCACTATTATGTATTTCTTGTTATGAAAGCATCAAAATCTCAAAAACTAAACAAGATATGGAAAATAGTGTAGATAGAATATCGTTGGACTCGATCAGTTCTACAAAAAGTTATGAGTAAAAATTTTTCATATTTCGAAAAAAAAAAAAACTGTGTCCAGACTTAGCCTAAAAGAATTCGTCGAGACATGGCGATAATTTTCGTTTCGAAGAATTTGAATAAGTCCGTATTATACACACAATATAATGTAAAATGTGAAAGGTCTTCCTGCTCTTAGAAGAGATCATAGGCATTTTGCTCATGAGGGATTCGACGGAATTGGGGTTTCAAGTGACTCATTATGTTCATGCCACGTGCTCGAGGAGGTCTACAGCAGGCTATGTAGTGTCCGCTGTAGGTGGTTCCACTATTAAGTAATTATTGTTATGAAAGCATCAAAATCTCAAAAACTAAACAAGATATGGTAAAAAGTGTGGGAAGAATATCGTCGGACTCAATCAGGTCAACAAAAAGTTATTTGTGAAAATTTTTCATATCTCGAAAAAAAAAATTGTGTCTGGACTTAGCCTAAAAAAATTCATCGTGACTTGGCGAATAGTTTCGTGTCGACGAATTTTGATAAGTCCTTATTAATATAATATAAAATAAAAACGAAATATGAAATGAAACTAAGTATCTGATAGGTCTTCCTGCTCATTGAAGAGAACATGAGGGAACATGAGAGAACATGAGGGATTCAGATGGAATTGGGGTTTCGAGTGAATCATTATGTTCATGCCACGTGCTCGCGTAGGTCTACAGTAGCCTAAGAAGTGTCCGCTGTAGGTAGTTCCACTATTATGTATTTATTGTTATGAAAGCATCAAAATCTCAAAAACTAAACAAGATATGGTAAAAAGTGTGGGAAGAATATCGTCGGACTCAATCAGGTCAACAAAAAGTTATTTGTGAAAATTTTTCATATCTTGAAAAAAAAAATTGTGTCTGGACTTAGCCTAAAAAAATTCGTCGTGACTTGGCGAATAGTTTCGTGTGGACGAATTTTAATTAGTCCGTATTATACACACAATATAATATAAAATACAAACGAAATATGAAATAAAACTCAGTATCTGATAGGTCTTCCTGCTCATAGAAGAGAACATGAGGGAACATGAGAGAACATGAGGGATTCAGATGGAATTGGGGTTTCAAGTGAATCATTATGTTCATGCCACGTGCTCGCGTAGGTCTACAGTAGGCTAAGAAGTGTCCGCTGTAGGTAGTTCCACTATTATGTATTTATTGTTATGAAAGCATCAAAATCTCAAAAACTAAACAAGATATGGAAAAAAGTGTAGATAGAATATCGTTGGACTCGATCAGTTCTACAAAAAGTTATGAATAAAAATTTTTCATATTTCGAAAAAAAAAAATTGTGTCTGGACATAGCCTAAAAAAATTCGTCGTGACTTCGCGAATAGTTTCGTGTCGACGAATTTTGATAAGCCCGTATTATACACACAATATAATATAAAATACAAACGAAATATGAAATAAAAATTAGTATCTGATAGGTCTTCCTGCTCATAGAAGAGAACATGAGGGAACATGAGAGAACATGAGGGATTCAGATGGAAATGGGGTTTCAAGTGAATCATTATGTTCATGCCACGTGCTCGCAGAGGTCTACAGTAGGCTATGTAGTGTCCGCTGTAGGTGGTTCTACTATTAAGTAATTATTGTTATCAAAATCTCAAAAACTAAACAAGATATGGAAAAAAGTGTAGGAAGAATATCGTTGGACTCAATCAGGTCAACAAAAAGTTATTGGTGAAAGTTTTTCATACCTCGAAAAATAAAATTTTGCTGGACTTGGCCTAAAAAAATTCGTCGTGACTTGGCGAATAGTTTCGTGTCGACGAATTTTGATAAGCCCGTATTATACACACAATATAATATAAAATACAAACGAAATATGAAATGAAACTAAGTATCTGATAGGTTTCCTGCTCATTGAAGAGAACATGAGGGAACATGGGAGAACATGAGGGATTCAGATGGAATTGGGGTTTCGAGTGAATCATTATGTTCATGCCACGTGTTCGCGTAGGTCTACAGTAGGCTAAGAAGTGTCCGCTGTAGGTAGTTCCACTATTATGTATTTATTGTTATGAAAGCATCAAAATCTCAAAAACTAAACAAGATATGGAAAATAGTGTAGATAGAATATCGTTGGACTCGATCAGTTCTACAAAAAGTTATGAGTAAAAATTTTTCATATTTCGAAAAAAAAAAAAACTGTGTCCAGACTTAGCCTAAAAGAATTCGTCGAGACATGGCGATAATTTTCGTTTCGAAGAATTTGAATAAGTCCGTATTATACACACAATATAATGTAAAATGTGAAAGGTCTTCCTGCTCTTAGAAGAGATCATAGGCATTTTGCTCATGAGGGATTCGATGGAATTGGGGTTTCAAGTGACTCATTATGTTCATGCCACGTGCTCGAGGAGGTCTACAGCAGGCTATGTAGTGTCCGCTGTAGGTGGTTCCACTATTAAGTAATTATTGTTATGAAAGCATCAAAATCTCAAAAACTAAACAAGATATGGTAAAAAGTGTGGGAAGAATATCGTCGGACTCAATCAGGTCAACAAAAAGTTATTTGTGAAAATTTTTCATATCTCGAAAAAAAAAAAATTGTGTCTGGACTTAGCCTAAAAAAATTCATCGTGACTTGGCGAATAGTTTCGTGTCGACGAATTTTGATAAGTCCGTATTATACACACAATATAATATAAAATACAAACGAAATATGAAATGAAACTAAGTATCTGGTCTTCCTGCTCATTGAAGAGAACATGAGGGAACATGAGAGAACATGAGGGATTCAGATGGAATTGGGGTTTCAAGTGAATCATTATGTTCATGCTACGTGCTCGCGTAGGTCTACAGTAGGCTAAGAAGTGTCCGCTGTAGGTAGTTCCACTATTATGTATTTATTGTTATGAAAGCATCAAAATCTCAAAAACTAAACAAGATATGGTAAAAAGTGTGGGAAGAATATCGTCGGACTCAATCAGGTCAACAAAAAGTTATTTGTAAAAATTTTTCATATTTTGAAAAAAAAAAAATTGTGTCTGGACTTAGCCTATAAAAATTCGTCGTGACTTGGCGAATAGTTTCGTGTCGACGAATTTTGATGAGCCCGTATTATACACACAATATAATATAAAATACAAACGAAATATGAAATGAAACTAAGTATCTGATAGGTCTTCCTGCTCATTGAAGAGAACATGAGGGAACATGAGAGAACATGAGGGATTCAGATGGAATTGGGGTTTCGAGTGAATCATTATGTTCATGCCACGTGCTCGCGTAGGTCCACAGTAGGCTAAGAAGTGTCCGCTGTAGGTAGTTCCACTATTATGTATTTATTTTTATGCCACGTGCTCGCGTAGGTCCACAGTAGGCTAAGAAGTGTCCGCTGTAGGTAGTTCCACTATTATGTATTTATTTTTATGAAAGCATAAAAATCTCAAAAACTAAACAAGATATGGTAAAAAGTGTGGGAAGAATATCGTTGGACTCAATCAGGTCAACAAAAAGTTATTTGTGAAAATTTTTCATATCTTAAAAAAAAAAATTGTGTCTGGACTTATTGGGGAATTTGAATAAGTCCGTATTATACACACAATATAATGTAAAATGTGAAAGGTCTTCCTGCTCTTAGAAGAGATCATAGGCATTTTGCTCATGAGGGATTCGATGGAATTGGGGTTTCAAGTGAATCATTATGTTCATGCCACGTGCTCGCAGAGGTCTACAGTAGGATATGTAGTGTCCGCTGTAGGTGGTTCTACTATTAAAAAATTATTGTTATCAAAATCTCAAAAACTAAACAAGATATGGAAAAAAGTGTAGTAAGAATATCGTTGGACTCAATCAGGTCAACAAAAAGTTATTGGTGAAAATTTTTCATATCTCGAGAAATAAAATTTTGCTGGACTTGGCCTAAAAAAATTTGTCTAGGCTTGGCGATAATTTTCGTTTCGACGAATTTGAAAAAGTCCTCATTATACACACAATATAATGTTAAATACAAACGAAATAGCTCAGTATAATCTGAAAGGTCTTTCTGCTCTTAGAAGAGATCATAGGCATTTGGTTCATGAGGGATTCGATGAAATTGGGGTTTCAAGTGACTCATTATGTTCATGCCACGTGCTCGAGGAGGTCTACAGTAGGCTATGTAGTGTCCGCTGTAGGTGGATCCACTATTAAGTAATTATTGTTATGAAAGCATCAAAATCTCAAAAACTACACAAGATATGGTAAAAAGTGTGGGAAGAATATCGTCGTACTCAATCAGGTCAACAAAAAGTTATTTGTGAAAATTTTTCATATCTCGAAAAAAAAAAAATTGTGTCTGGACTTAGCCTAAAAAAATTCATCGTGACTTGGCGAATAGTTTCGTGTCGACGAATTTTGATAAGTCCGTATTATACACACAATATAATATAAAATACAAACGAAATATGAAATGAAACTAAGTATCTGATAGGTCTTCCTGCTCATTGAAGAGAACATGAGGGAACATGAGAGAACATGAGGGATTCAGATGGAATTGGGGTTTCAAGTGAATCATTATGTTCATGCCACGTGCTCGCGTAGGTCTACAGTAGCCTAAGAAGTGTCCGCTGTAGGTAGTTCCACCATTATGTATTTATTGTTATGAAAGCATCAAAATCTCAAAAACTAAACAAGATATGGTAAAAAGTGTGGGAAGAATATCGTCGTACTCAATCAGGTCAACAAAAAGTTATTTGTGAAAATTTTTCATATCTCAAAAAAAAAAAAAAATTGTGTCTGGACTTAGCCTATAAAAATTCATCGTGACTTGGCGAATAGTTTCGTGTCGACGAATTTTGATAAGTCCGTATTAATATAATATAAAATAAAAACGAAATATGAAATGAAACTAAGTATCTGATAGGTCTTCCTGCTCATTGAAGAGAACATGAGGGAACATGAGAGAATTCAGATGGAATTGGGGTTTCGAGTGAATCATTATGTTCATGCCACGTGCTCGCGTAGGTCCACAGTAGGCTAAGAAGTGTCCGCTGTAGGTAGTTCCACTATTATGTATTTATTTTTATGAAAGCATCAAAATCTCAAAAACTAAACAAGATATGGTAAAAAGTGTGGGAAGAATATCGTTGGACTCAATCAGGTCAACAAAAAGTTATTTGTGAAAATTTTTCATATCTTGAAAAAAAAAAATTGTGTCTGGACTTTGCCTAAAAAAATTCGTCGTGACTTGGCGAATAGTTTCGCGTGGACGAATTTTAATAAGTCCGTATTATACACACAATATAATATAAAATACAAACGAAATATGAAATTAAACTTAGTATCTGATAGGTCTTCCTGCTCATAGAAGAGAACATGAGGGAACATGAGAGATCATGAGGGATTCAGATGGAATTGGGGTTTCAAGTGAATCATTATGTTCATGCCACGTGCTCGAGGAGGTCTACAGCAGGCTATGTAGTGTCCGCTGTAGGTGGTTCCACTATTAAGTAATTATTGTTATGAAAGCATCAAAATCTCAAAAACTAAACAAGATATGGTAAAAAGTGTGGGAAGAATATCGTCGGACTCAATCAGGTCAACAAAAAGTTATTTGTGAAAATTTTTCATATCTCGAAAAAAAAAAATTGTGTCTGGACTTAGCCTAAAAAAATTATTCATGACTTGGCGAATAGTTTCGTGTCGACGAATTTTGATAAGTCCGTATTATACACACAATATAATATAAAATACAAACGAAATATGAAATGGAACTAAGTATCTGATAGGTCTTCCTGCTCATTGAAGAGAACATGAGGGAACATGAGAGAACATGAGGGATTCAGATGGAATTGGGGTTTCCAGTGAATCATTATGTTCATGCCACGTGCTCGCGTAGGTCTACAGTAGGCTAAGAAGTGTCCGCTGTAGGTAGTTCCACTATTATGTATTTATTGTTATGAAACCATCAAAATCTCAAAAACTAAACAAGATATGGTAAAAAGTGTGGGAAGAATATCGTTGGACTCAATCAGGTCAACAAAAAGTTATTGGTGAATATTTTTCATATCTCGAAAAATAAAATTTTGCTGGACTTGGCCTAAAAAAAATTGTCGAGGCTTGGCGATAAGTTTCGTTTCGACGAATTTGAATAAGTCCTTATTATACACACAATATAATGTTAAATACAAACGAAATAGCTCAGTATAATCTGAAAGGTCTTTCTGCTCTTAGAAGAGATCATAGTCATTTGGCTCATGAGGGATTCGATGGAATTGGGGTTTCAAGTGACTCATTATGTTCATGCCACGTGCTCGAGGAGATCTACAGTAGGCTATGTAGTGTCCGCTGTAGGTGGTTCCACTATTAAGTAATTATTGTTATGAAAGCATCAAAATCTCAAAAACTAAACAAGATATGGTAAAAAGTGTGGGAAGAATATCGTCGGACTCAATCAGGTCAACAAAAAGTTATTTGTGAAAATTTTTCATATCTCGAAAAAAAAAAATTGTGTCTGGACTTAGCCTAAAAAAATTCATCGTGACTTGGCGAATAGTTTCGTGTCGACGAATTTTGATAAGTCCGTATTATACACACAATATAATATAAAATACAAACGAAATATGAAATGAAACTAAGTATCTGGTCTTCCTGCTCATTGAAGAGAACATGAGGGAACATGAGAGAACATGAGGGATTCAGATGGAATTGGGGTTTCAAGTGAATCATTATGTTCATGCTACGTGCTCGCGTAGGTCTACAGTAGGCTAAGAAGTGTCCGCTGTAGGTAGTTCCACTATTATGTATTTATTGTTATGAAAGCATCAAAATCTCAAAAACTAAACAAGATATGGTAAAAAGTGTGGGAAGAATATCGTCGGACTCAATCAGGTCAACAAAAAGTTATTTGTAAAAATTTTTCATATTTTGAAAAAAAAAAAATTGTGTCTGGACTTAGCCTATAAAAATTCGTCGTGACTTGGCGAATAGTTTCGTGTCGACGAATTTTGATGAGCCCGTATTATACACACAATATAATATAAAATACAAACGAAATATGAAATGAAACTAAGTATCTGATAGGTCTTCCTGCTCATTGAAGAGAACATGAGGGAACATGAGAGAACATGAGGGATTCAGATGGAATTGGGGTTTCGAGTGAATCATTATGTTCATGCCACGTGCTCGCGTAGGTCCACAGTAGGCTAAGAAGTGTCCGCTGTAGGTAGTTCCACTATTATGTATTTATTTTTATGCCACGTGCTCGCGTAGGTCCACAGTAGGCTAAGAAGTGTCCGCTGTAGGTAGTTCCACTATTATGTATTTATTTTTATGAAAGCATAAAAATCTCAAAAACTAAACAAGATATGGTAAAAAGTGTGGGAAGAATATCGTTGGACTCAATCAGGTCAACAAAAAGTTATTTGTGAAAATTTTTCATATCTTAAAAAAAAAAATTGTGTCTGGACTTATTGGGGAATTTGAATAAGTCCGTATTATACACACAATATAATGTAAAATGTGAAAGGTCTTCCTGCTCTTAGAAGAGATCATAGGCATTTTGCTCATGAGGGATTCGATGGAATTGGGGTTTCAAGTGAATCATTATGTTCATGCCACGTGCTCGCAGAGGTCTACAGTAGGATATGTAGTGTCCGCTGTAGGTGGTTCTACTATTAAAAAATTATTGTTATCAAAATCTCAAAAACTAAACAAGATATGGAAAAAAGTGTAGTAAGAATATCGTTGGACTCAATCAGGTCAACAAAAAGTTATTGGTGAAAATTTTTCATATCTCGAGAAATAAAATTTTGCTGGACTTGGCCTAAAAAAATTTGTCTAGGCTTGGCGATAATTTTCGTTTCGACGAATTTGAAAAAGTCCTCATTATACACACAATATAATGTTAAATACAAACGAAATAGCTCAGTATAATCTGAAAGGTCTTTCTGCTCTTAGAAGAGATCATAGGCATTTGGCTCATGAGGGATTCGATGAAATTGGGGTTTCAAGTGACTGATTATGTTCATGCCACGTGCTCGAGGAGGTCTACAGTAGGCTATGTAGTGTCCGCTGTAGGTGGTTCCACTATTAAGTAATTATTGTTATGAAAGCATCAAAATCTCAAAAACTACACAAGATATGGTAAAAAGTGTGGGAAGAATATCGTCGTACTCAATCAGGTCAACAAAAAGTTATTTGTGAAAATTTTTCATATCTCGAAAAAAAAAAAATTGTGTCTGGACTTAGCCTAAAAAAATTCATCGTGACTTGGCGAATAGTTTCGTGTCGACGAATTTTGATAAGTCCGTATTATACACACAATATAATATAAAATACAAACGAAATATGAAATGAAACTAAGTATCTGATAGGTCTTCCTGCTCATTGAAGAGAACATGAGGGAACATGAGAGAACATGAGGGATTCAGATGGAATTGGGGTTTCAAGTGAATCATTATGTTCATGCCACGTGCTCGCGTAGGTCTACAGTAGCCTAAGAAGTGTCCGCTGTAGGTAGTTCCACCATTATGTATTTATTGTTATGAAAGCATCAAAATCTCAAAAACTAAACAAGATATGGTAAAAAGTGTGGGAAGAATATCGTCGTACTCAATCAGGTCAACAAAAAGTTATTTGTGAAAATTTTTCATATCTCGAAAAAAAAAAAAATTGTGTCTGGACTTAGCCTATAAAAATTCATCGTGACTTGGCGAATAGTTTCGTGTCGACGAATTTTGATAAGGCCGTATTAATATAATATAAAATAAAAACGAAATATGAAATGAAACTAAGTATCTGATAGGTCTTCCTGCTCATTGAAGAGAACATGAGGGAACATGAGAGAACATGAGGGATTCAGATGGAATTGGGGTTTCGAGTGAATCATTATGTTCATGCCACGTGCTCGAGGAGGTCTACAGTAGGCTATGTAGTGTCCGCTGTATGTGGTTCCACTATTAAGTAATTATTGTTATGAAAGCATCAAAATCTCAAAAACTAAACAAGATATGGTAAAAAGTGTGGGCAGAATATCGTCGGACTCAATCAGGTCAACAAAAAGTTATTTGTGAAAATTTTTCATATCTCGAAAAAAAAAAAATTGTGTTTGGACTTAGCCTAAAAAAATTCGTCGTGACTTGGCGAATAGTTTCGTGTCGACGAATTTTGATAAGCCCGTATTATACACACAATATAATATAAAATACAAACGAAATATGAAATGAAACTAAGTATCTGGTCTTCCTGCTCATTGAAGAGAACATGAGGGAACATGAGAGAACATGAGGGATTCAGATGGAATTGGGGTTTCAAGTGAATCATTATGTTCATGCCACGTGCTCGCGTAGGTCTACAGTAGCCTAAGAAGTGTCCGCTGTAGGTAGTTCCACCATTATGTATTTATTGTTATGAAAGCATCAAAATCTCAAAAACTAAACAAGATATGGTAAAAAGTGTGGGAAGAATATCGTCGTACTCAATCAGGTCAACAAAAAGTTATTTGTGAAAATTTTTCATATCTCGAAAAAAAAAAAATTGTGTCTGGACTTAGCCTATAAAAATTCATCGTGACTTGGCGAATAGTTTCGTGTCGACGAATTTTGATAAGGCCGTATTAATATAATATAAAATAAAAACGAAATATGAAATGAAACTAAGTATCTGATAGGTCTTCCTGCTCATTGAAGAGAACATGAGGGAACATGAGAGAACATGAGGGATTCAGATGGAATTGGGGTTTCGAGTGAATCATTATGTTCATGCCACGTGCTCGAGGAGGTCTACAGTAGGCTATGTAGTGTCCGCTGTATGTGGTTCCACTATTAAGTAATTATTGTTATGAAAGCATCAAAATCTCAAAAACTAAACAAGATATGGTAAAAAGTGTGGGCAGAATATCGTCGGACTCAATCAGGTCAACAAAAAGTTATTTGTGAAAATTTTTCATATCTCGAAAAAAAAAAAATTGTGTTTGGACTTAGCCTAAAAAAATTCGTCGTGACTTGGCGAATAGTTTCGTGTCGACGAATTTTGATAAGCCCGTATTATACACACAATATAATATAAAATACAAACGAAATATGAAATGAAACTAAGTATCTGGTCTTCCTGCTCATTGAAGAGAACATGAGGGAACATGAGAGAACATGAGGGATTCAGATGGAATTGGGGTTTCGAGTGAATCATTATGTTCATGCCACGTGCTCGCGTAGGTCTACAGTAGCCTAAGAAGTGTCCGCTGTAGGTAGTTCCACTATTATGTATTTATTGTTATGAAAGCATCAAAATCTCAAAAACTAAACAAGATATGGTAAAAAGTGTGGGAAGAATATCGTTGGACTCAATCAGGTCAACAAAAAGTTATGGGTGAAAATTTTTCATATCTCGAAAAATAAAATTTTGCTGGACTTGGCCTAAAAAAATTTGTCGAGGCTTGGCGATAAGTTTCGTTTCGACGAATTTGAATAAGTCCTTATTATACACACAATATAATTTTAAATACAAACGAAATAGCTCAGTATAATCTGAAAGGTCTTTCTGCTCTTAGAAGAGATCATAGGCATTTGGCTCATGAGGGATTCGATGGAATTGGGGTTTCAAGTGACTCATTATGTTCATGCCACGTGCTCGAGGAGATCTACAGTAGGCTATGTAGTGTCCGCTGTAGGTGGTTCCACTATTAAGTAATTATTGTTATGAAAGCATCAAAATCTCAAAAACTGAACAAGATATGGTAAAAAGTGTGGGAAGAATATCGTCGGACTCAATCAGGTCAAAAAAAAGTTATTTGTGAACATTTTTCATATCTCGAAAAAAAAAAAAATTGTGTCTGGAGTTAGCCTATAAAATTTCGTCGTGACTTGGCGAATAGTTTCGTGTCGACGAATTTTGATAAGCCCGTATTATACACACAATATAATATAAAATACAAACGAAATATGAAATGAAACTAAGTATCTGATAGGTCTTCCTGCTCATTGAAGAGAACATGAGGGAACATGAGAGAACATGAGGGATTCAGATGGAATTGGGGTTTCAAGTGAATCATTATGTTCATGCCACGTGCTCGCGTAGGTCTACAGTAGCCTAAGAAGTGTCCGCTGTAGGTAGTTCCACCATTATGTATTTATTGTTATGAAAGCATCAAAATCTCAAAAACTAAACAAGATATGGTAAAAAGTGTGGGAAGAATATCGTTGTACTCAATCAGGTCAACAAAAAGTTATTTGTGAAAATTTTTCATATCTCGAAAAAAAAAAAAATTGTGTCTGGACTTAGCCTATAAAAATTCATCGTGACTTGGCGAATAGTTTCGTGTCGACGAATTTTGATAAGGCCGTATTAATATAATATAAAATAAAAACGAAATATGAAATGAAACTAAGTATCTGATAGGTCTTCCTGCTCATTGAAGAGAACATGAGGGAACATGAGAGAACATGAGGGATTCAGATGGAATTGGGGTTTCGAGTGAATCATTATGTTCATGCCACGTGCTCGAGGAGGTCTACAGTAGGCTATGTAGTGTCCGCTGTATGTGGTTCCACTATTAAGTAATTATTGTTATGAAAGCATCAAAATCTCAAAAACTAAACAAGATATGGTAAAAAGTGTGGGCAGAATATCGTCGGTCTCAATCAGGTCAACAAAAAGTTATTTGTGAAAATTTTTCATATCTCGAAAAAAAAAAAATTGTGTTTGGACTTAGCCTAAAAAAATTCGTCGTGACTTGGCGAATAGTTTCGTGTCGACGAATTTTGATAAGCCCGTATTATACACACAATATAATATAAAATACAAACGAAATATGAAATGAAACTAAGTATCTGGTCTTCCTGCTCATTGAAGAGAACATGAGGGAATAAAATACAAACGAAATATGAAATGAAACTAAGTATCTGATAGGTTTCCTGCTCATTGAAGAGAACATGAGGGAACATGAGAGAACATGAGGGATTCAGATGGAATTGGGGTTTCGAGTGAATCATTATGTTCATGCCACGTGCTCGCGTAGGTCCACAGTAGGCTATGTAGTGTCCGCTGTAGGTGGTTCCACTATTAAGTAATTATTGTTATGAAAGCATCAAAATCTCAAAAACTAAACAAGATATGGTAAAAAGTGTGGGAAGAATATCGTCGGACTCAATCAGGTCAACAAAAAGTTATTTGTGAACATTTTTCATATCTCGAAAAAAAAAAAAATTGTGTCTGGAGTTAGCCTATAAAAATTCGTCGTGACTTGGCGAATAGTTTCGTGTCGACGAATTTTGATAAGCCCGTATTATACACACAATATAATATAAAATACAAACGAAATATGAAATGAAACTAAGTATCTGATAGGTCTTCCTGCTCATTGAAGAGAACATGAGGGAACATGAGAGAACATGAGGGATTCAGATGGAATTGGGGTTTCAAGTGAATCATTATGTTCATGCCACGTGCTCGCGTAGGTCTACAGTAGCCTAAGAAGTGTCCGCTGTAGGTAGTTCCACTATTATGTATTTATTGTTATGAAAGCATCAAAATCTCAAAAACTAAACAAGATATGGTAAAAAGTGTGGGAAGAATATCGTCGTACTCAATCAGGTCAACAAAAAGTTATTTGTGAAAATTTTTCATATCTCAAAAAAAAAAAAAATTGTGTCTGTACTTAGCCCAAGAAAATTCATCGTGACTTGGCGAATAGTTTCGTGTCGACGAATTTTGATAAGTCCGTATTAATATAATATAAAATAAAAACGAAATATGAAATGAAACTAAGTATCTGATAGGTCTTCCTGCTCATTGAAGAGAACATGAGGGAACATGAGGGATTCAGATGGAATTGGGGTTTCGAGTGAATCATTATGTTCATGCCACGTGCTCGCGTAGGTCTACAGTAGCCTAAGAAGTGTCCGCTGTAGGTAGTTCCACTATTATGTATTTATTGTTATGAAAGCATCAAAATCTCAAAAACTAAACAAGATATGGTAAAAAGTGTGGGAAGAATATCGTTGGACTCAATCAGGTCAACAAAAAGTTATTGGTGAAAATTTTTCATATCTCGAAAAATAAAATTTTGCTGGACTTGGCCTAAAAAAATTTGTCGAGGCTTGGCGATAAGTTTCGTTTCGACGAATTTGAATAAGTCCTTATTATACACACAATATAATGTTAAATACAAACGAAATAGCTCAGTATAATCTGAAAGGTCTTTCTGCTCTTAGAAGAGATCATAGGCATTTGGCTCATGAGGGATTCGATGGAATTGGGGTTTCAAGTGACTCATTATGTTCATGCCACGTGCTCGAGGAGATCTACGGTAGGCTATGTAGTGTCCGCTGTAGGTGGTTCCACTATTAAGTAATTATTGTTATGAAAGCATCACAATCTCAAAAACTAAACAAGATATGTTAAAAAGTGTGGGAAGAATATCGTTGGACTCAATCAGGTCAACAAAAAGTTATTTGTGAAAATTTTTCATATCTTGAAAAAAAAAAATTGTGTCTGGACGCGAGATTTTTTAAAGAAGTGAAAATACGTCTAAACAAAAAAGTTCGCGTTAGAAGCGCACACTTTTTGAATTTTCAATTTTTTAAAACTTAGCCTAAAAAAATTCGTCGTGACTTGGCGAATAGTTTCGTGTCGACGAATTTTGATAAGTCCGTATTAATATAATATAAAATAAAAACGAAATATGAAATGAAACTAAGCATCTGATAGGTCTTCCTACTCATAGAAGAGAACATGAGGGAACATGAGAGAACATGAGGGATTCAGATGGAAATGGGGTTTCAAGTGAATCATTATGTTCATGCCACGTGCTCGCGTAGGTCTACAGTAGGCTAAGAAGTGTCCGCTGTAGGTAGTTCCACTATTATGTATTTATTGTTATGAAAGCATCAAAATCTCAAAAACTAAACAAGATATGGAAAAATGTGTAGATAGAATATCGTTGGACTCGATCAGTTCTACAAAAAGTTATGGGTGAAAATTTTTCATATTTCAAAAAAAAAAAACTGTGTCCAGACTTAGCCTAAAAGAATTCGTCGAGACATGGCGATAATTTTCGTTTCGAAGAATTTGAATAAGTCCGTATTATACACACAATATAATGTAAAATGTGAAAGGTCTTCCTGCTCTTAGAAGAGATCATAGGCATTTTGCTCATGAGGGATTCGATGGAATTGGGGTTTCAAGTGAATTATTATGTTCATGCCACGTACTCGCGTAAGTCTACAGTAGGCTAAGAAGTGTCCGCTGTAGGTAGTTCCACTATTATGTATTTATTGTTATGAAAGCATCAAAATCTCAAAAACTAAACAAGATATGGTAAAAAGTGTGGGAAGAATATCGTTGGACTCAATCAGGTCAACAAAAAGTTATTGGTGAAAATTTTTCATATCTCGAAAAATAAAATTTTGCTGGACTTGGCCTAAAAAATTTGTCGAGGTTTGGCGATAATTTTCGTTTCGACGAATTTGAATAAGTCCTCATTATACACACAATATAATGTTAAATACAAACGAAATAGCTCAGTATAATCTGAAAGGTCTTTCTGCTCTTAGAAGAGATCATAGGCATTTGGCTCATGAGGGATTCGATGGAATTGGGGTTTCAAGTGACTCATTATGTTCATGCCACGTGCTCGAGGAGGTCTACAGTAGGCTATGTAGTGTCCGCTGTATGTGGTTCCACTATTAAGTAATTATTGTTATGAAGGCATCAAAATCTCAAAAACTAAACAAGATATGGTAAAAAGTGTGGGCAGAATATCGTCGGACTCAATCAGGTCAACAAAAAGTTATTTGTGAAAATTTTTCATATCTCGAAAAAAAAAAATTGTGTCTGGACTTAGCCTAAAAAAATTCGTCGTGACTTGGCGAATAGTTTCGTGTCGACGAATTTTTATAAGCCCGTATTATACACACAATATAATATAAAATACAAACGAAATATGAAATGAAACTAAGTATCTGATAGGTCTTCCTGCTCATTGAAGAGAACATGAGGGAACATGAGAGAACATGAGGGATTCAGCTGGAATTGGGGTTTCGAGTGAATCATTATGTTCATGCCACGTGCTCGCGTAGGTCTACAGTAGCCTAAGAAGTGTCCGCTGTAGGTAGTTCCACTATTATGTATTTATTTTTATGAAAGCATCAAAATCTCAAAAACTAAACAAGATATGGTAAAAAGTGTGGGCAGAATATCGTCGGACTCAATCAGGTCAACAAAAAGTTATTTGTGAAAATTTTTCATATCTTGAAAAAAAAAATTGTGTCTGGACTTAGCCTAAAAAAATTCGTCGTGACTTGGCGAATAGTTTCGTGTGGACGAATTTTAATAAGTCCGTATTATACACACAATATAATATAAAATACAAACGAAATATGAAATAAAACTCAGTATCTGATAGGTCTTCCTGCTCATAGAAGAAAACATTAGGGAACATGAGAGAACATGAGGGATTCAGATGGAATTGGGGTTTCAAGTGAATCACTATGTTCATGCCACGTGCTCGCGTAGGTCTACAGTAGGCTAAGAAGTGTCCGCTGTAGGTAGTTCCACTATTATGTATTTATTGTTATGAAAGCATCAAAATCTCAAAAACTAAACAAGATATGGAAAAAAGTGTGGATAGAATATCGTTGGACTCGATCAGTTCTACAAAAAGTTATGAATAAAAATTTTTCATATTCCGAAAAAAAAAAACTGTGTCCAGACTTAGCCTAATAGAATTCGTCGAGACATGGCGATAATTTTCGTTTCGAAGAATTTGAATAAGTCCGTATTATACACACAATATAATGTAAAATGTGAAAGGTCTTCCTGCTCTTAGAAGAGATCATAGGCATTTTTCTCATGAGGGATTCGATGGAATTGGGGTTTCAAGTGAATCATTATGTTCATGCCACGTGCTCGCAGAGGTCTACAGTAGGCTATGTAGTGTCCGCTGTAGGTGGTTCTACTATTAAGTAATTATTGTTATCAAAATCTCAAAAACTAAACAAGATATGGAAAAAAGTGTAGGAAGAATATCGTTGGACTCAATCAGGTCAACAAAAAGTTATTGGTGAAAGTTTTTCATATCTCGAAAAATAAAATTTTGCTGGACTTGGCCTAAAAAAATTCGTCGTGACTTGGCGAATAGTTTCGTGTCGACGAATTTTGATAAGCCCGTATTATACACACAATATAATATAAAATACAAACGAAATATGAAATGAAACTAAGTATCTGATAGGTTTCCTGCTCATTGAAGAGAACATGAGGGAACATGAGAGAACATGAGGGATTCAGATGGAATTGGGGTTTCGAGTGAATCATTATGTTCATGCCACGTGCTCGCGTAGGTCCACAGTAGGCTAAGAAGTGTCCGCTGTAGGTAGTTCCACTATTATGTATTTATTTTTATGAAAGCATCAAAATCTCAAAAACTAAACAAGATATGGAAAAAAGTGTAGATAGAATATCGTTGGACTCGATCATTTCTACAAAAAGTTATGAGTGAAAATTTTTCATATTTCGAAAAAAAAAAACTGTGTCCAGACTTAGCCTAAAAGAATTCGTCGAGACATGGCGATAATTTTCGTTTCGAAGAATTTGAATAAGTCCGTAATATACACACAATATAATGTAAAATGTGAAAGGTCTTCCTGCTCTTAGAAGAGATCATAGGCATTTTGCTCATGAGGGATTCGATGGAATTGGGGTTTCAAGTGAATCATTATGTTCATGCCACGTGCTCGCAGAGGTCTACAGTAGGCTATGTAGTGTCCGCTGTAGGTGGTTCTACTATTAAAAAATTATTGTTATCAAAATCTCAAAAACTAAACAAGATATGGAAAAAAGTGTAGAAAGAATATCGTTGGACTCAATCAGGTCAACAAAAAGTTATTGGTGAAAATTTTTCATATCATGAAAAAAAAAATTGTGTCTGGACTTGGCCTAAAAAAATTTGTCGAGGCTTGGAGATAATTTTCGTTTCGACGAATTTGAATAAGTCCTCATTATACACACAATATAATGTTAAATACAAACGAAATAGCTCAGTATAATCTGAAAGGTCTTTCTGCTCTTAGAAGAGATCATAGGCATTTGGCTCATGAGGGATTCGATGGAATTGGGGTTTCAAGTGACTCATTATGTTCATGCCACGTGCTCGCGTAGGTCCACAGTAGGCTAAGAAGAGTCTGCTGTAGGTAGTTCCACTATTATGTATTTATTGTTATGAAAGCATCAAAATCTCAAAAACTAAACAAGATATGGAAAAAAGTGTAGATAGAATATCGTTGGACTCGACCAGTTCTACAAAAAGTTATGGGTGAAAATTTTTCATATTTCGAAAAAAAAAAACTGTGTCCAGACTTAGCCTAAAAGAATTCGTCGAGACATGGCGATAATTTTCGTTTCGAAGAATTTGAATAAGTCCGTATTATACACACAATATAATGTAAAATGTGAAAGGTCTTCCTGCTCTTAGAAGAGATCATAGGCATTTTGCTCATGAGGGATACGATGGATTTGGGGTTTCAAGTGAATTATTATGTTCATGCCACGTGCTCGCGTAAGTCTACAGTAGGCTAAGAAGTGTCCGCTGTAGGTAGTTCCACTATTATGTATTTCTTGTTATGAAAGCATCAAAATCTCAAAAACTAAACAAGATATGGAAAATAGTGTAGATAGAATATCGTTGGACTCGATCAGTTCTACAAAAAGTTATGAGTAAAAATTTTTCATATTTCGAAAAAAAAAAAAACTGTGTCCAGACTTAGCCTAAAAGAATTCGTCGAGACATGGCGATAATTTTCGTTTCGAAGAATTTGATAAGTCCGTATTATACACACAATATAATGTAAAATGTGAAAGGTCTTCCTGCTCTTAGAAGAGATCATAGGCATTTTGCTCATGAGGGATTCGACGGAATTGGGGTTTCAAGTGACTCATTATGTTCATGCCACGTGCTCGAGGAGGTCTACAGCAGGCTATGTAGTGTCCGCTGTAGGTGGTTCCACTATTAAGTAATTATTGTTATGAAAGCATCAAAATCTCAAAAACTAAACAAGATATGGTAAAAAGTGTGGGAAGAATATCGTCGGACTCAATCAGGTCAACAAAAAGTTATTTGTGAAAATTTTTCATATCTCGAAAAAAAAATTGTGTCTGGACTTAGCCTAAAAAAATTCATCGTGACTTGGCGAATAGTTTCGTGTCGACGAATTTTGATAAGTCCTTATTAATATAATATAAAATAAAAACGAAATATGAAATGAAACTAAGTATCTGATAGGTCTTCCTGCTCATTGAAGAGAACATGAGGGAACATGAGAGAACATGAGGGATTCAGATGGAATTGGGGTCTCGAGTGAATCATTATGTTCATGCCACGTGCTCGCGTAGGTCTACAGTAGCCTAAGAAGTGTCCGCTGTAGGTAGTTCCACTATTATGTATTTATTGTTATGAAAGCATCAAAATCTCAAAAACTAAACAAGATATGGTAAAAAGTGTGGGAAGAATATCGTCGGACTCAATCAGGTCAACAAAAAGTTATTTGTGAAAATTTTTCATATCTTGAAAAAAAAAATTGTGTCTGGACTTGGCCTAAAAAAATTCGTCGTGACTTGGCGAATAGTTTCGTGTGGACGAATTTTAATTAGTCCGTATTATACACACAATATAATATAAAATACAAACGAAATATGAAATAAAACTCAGTATCTGATAGGTCTTCCTGCTCATAGAAGAGAACATGAGGGAACATGAGAGAACATGAGGGATTCAGATGGAATTGGGGTTTCAAGTGAATCATTATGTTCATGCCACGTGCTCGCGTAGGTCTACAGTAGGCTAAGAAGTGTCCGCTGTAGGTAGTTCCACTATTATGTATTTATTGTTATGAAAGCATCAAAATCTCAAAAACTAAACAAGATATGGAAAAAAGTGTAGATAGAATATCGTTGGACTCGATCAGTTCTACAAAAAGTTATGAATAAAAATTTTTCATATTTCGAAAAAAAAAAATTGTGTCTGGACTTAGCCTAAAAAAATTCGTCGTGACTTCGCGAATAGTTTCGTGTCGACGAATTTTGATAAGCCCGTATTATACACACAATATAATATAAAATACAAACGAAATATGAAATAAAAATTAGTATCTGATAGGTCTTCCTGCTCATAGAAGAGAACATGAGGGAACATGAGAGAACATGAGGGATTCAGATGGAAATGGGGTTTCAAGTGAATCATTATGTTCATGCCACGTGCTCGCAGAGGTCTACAGTAGGCTATGTAGTGTCCGCTGTAGGTGGTTCTACTATTAAGTAATTATTGTTATCAAAATCTCAAAAACTAAACAAGATATGGAAAAAAGTGTAGGAAGAATATCGTTGGACTCAATCAGGTCAACAAAAAGTTATTGGTGAAAGTTTTTCATACCTCGAAAAATAAAATTTTGCTGGACTTGGCCTAAAAAAATTCGTCGTGACTTGGCGAATAGTTTCGTGTCGACGAATTTTGATAAGCCCGTATTATACACACAATATAATATAAAATACAAACGAAATATGAAATGAAACTAAGTATCTGATAGGTTTCCTGCTCATTGAAGAGAACATGAGGGAACATGGGAGAACATGAGGGATTCAGATGGAATTGGGGTTTCGAGTGAATCATTATGTTCATGCCACGTGCTCGCGTAGGTCCACAGTAGGCTAAGAAGTGTCCGCTGTAGGTAGTTCCACTATTATGTATTTATTTTTATGAAAGCATCAAAATCTCAAAAACTAAACAAGATATGGTAAAAAGTGTGGGAAGAATATCGTTGGACTCAATCAGGTCAACAAAAAGTTATTTTTGAAAATTTTTCATATCTTGAAAAAAAAAAAATTGTGTCTGGACTTAGCCTAAAAAAATTCTTCGTGACTTGGCGAATAGTTTCGTGTGGACGAATTTTAATAAGTCCGTATTATACACACAATATAATATAAAATACAAACGAAATATGAAATAAAAATTAGTATCTGATAGGTCTTCCTGCTCATAGAAGAGAACAAGAGGGAACATGAGAGAACATGAGGGATTCAGATGGAAATGGGGTTTCAAGTGAATCATTATGTTCATGCCACGTGTTCGCGTAGGTCTACAGTAGGCTAAGAAGTGTCCGCTGTAGGTAGTTCCACTATTATGTATTTATTGTTATGAAAGCATCAAAATCTCAAAAACTAAACAAGATATGGAAAATAGTGTAGATAGAATATCGTTGGACTCGATCAGTTCTACAAAAAGTTATGAGTAAAAATTTTTCATATTTCGAAAAAAAAAAAAACTGTGTCCAGACTTAGCCTAAAAGAATTCGTCGAGACATGGCGATAATTTTCGTTTCGAAGAATTTGAATAAGTCCGTATTATACACACAATATAATGTAAAATGTGAAAGGTCTTCCTGCTCTTAGAAGAGATCATAGGCATTTTGCTCATGAGGGATTCGATGGAATTGGGGTTTCAAGTGACTCATTATGTTCATGCCACGTGCTCGAGGAGGTCTACAGCAGGCTATGTAGTGTCCGCTGTAGGTGGTTCCACTATTAAGTAATTATTGTTATGAAAGCATCAAAATCTCAAAAACTAAACAAGATATGGTAAAAAGTGTGAGAAGAATATCGTCGGACTCAATCAGGTCAACAAAAAGTTATTTGTGAAAATTTTTCATATCTCGAAAAAAAAAAATTGTGTCTGGACTTAGCCTAAAAAAATTCCTCATGACTTGGCGAATAGTTTCGTGTCGACGAATTTTGATAAGTCCGTATTATACACACAATATAATATAAAATACAAACGAAATATGAAATGGAACTAAGTATCTGATAGGTCTTCCTGCTCATTGAAGAGAACATGAGGGAACATGAGAGAACATGAGGGATTCAGATGGAATTGGGGTTTCCAGTGAATCATTATGTTCATGCCACGTGCTCGCGTAGGTCTACAGTAGGCTAAGAAGTGTCCGCTGTAGGTAGTTCCACTATTATGTATTTATTGTTATGAAACCATCAAAATCTCAAAAACTAAACAAGATATGGTAAAAAGTGTGGGAAGAATATCGTTGGACTCAATCAGATCAACAAAAAGTTATTGGTGAATATTTTTCATATCTCGAAAAATAAAATTTTGCTGGACTTGGCCTAAAAAAAATTGTCGAGGCTTGGCGATAAGTTTCGTTTCGACGAATTTGAATAAGTCCTTATTATACACACAATATAATGTTAAATACAAACGAAATAGCTCAGTATAATCTGAAAGGTCTTTCTGCTCTTAGAAGAGATCATAGTCATTTGGCTCATGAGGGATTCGATGGAATTGGGGTTTCAAGTGACTCATTATGTTCATGCCACGTGCTCGAGGAGATCTACAGTAGGCTATGTAGTGTCCGCTGTAGGTGGTTCCACTATTAAGTAATTATTGTTATGAAAGCATCAAAATCTCAAAAACTAAACAAGATATGGTAAAAAGTGTGGGAAGAATATCGTCGGACTCAATCAGGTCAACAAAAAGTTATTTGTGAAAATTTTTCATATCTCGAAAAAAAAAAATTGTGTCTGGACTTAGCCTAAAAAAATTCATCGTGACTTGGCGAATAGTTTCGTGTCGACGAATTCTGATAAGTCCGTATTATACACACAATATAATATAAAATACAAACGAAATATGAAATGAAACTAAGTATCTGGTCTTCCTGCTCATTGAAGAGAACATGAGGGAACATGAGAGAACATGAGGGATTCAGATGGAATTGGGGTTTCAAGTGAATCATTATGTTCATGCTACGTGCTCGCGTAGGTCTACAGTAGGCTAAGAAGTGTCCGCTGTAGGTAGTTCCACTATTATGTATTTATTGTTATGAAAGCATCAAAATCTCAAAAACTAAACAAGATATGGTAAAAAGTGTGGGAAGAATATCGTCGGACTCAATCAGGTCAACAAAAAGTTATTTGTAAAAATTTTTCATATTTTGAAAAAAAAAAAATTGTGTCTGGACTTAGCCTATAAAAATTCGTCGTGACTTGGCGAATAGTTTCGTGTCGACGAATTTTGATGAGCCCGTATTATACACACAATATAATATAAAATACAAACGAAATATGAAATGAAACTAAGTATCTGATAGGTCTTCCTGCTCATTGAAGAGAACATGAGGGAACATGAGAGAACATGAGGGATTCAGATGGAATTGGGGTTTCGAGTGAATTATTATGTTCATGCCACGTGCTCGCGTAGGTCCACAGTAGGCTAAGAAGTGTCCGCTGTAGGTAGTTCCACTATTATGTATTTATTTTTATGCCACGTGCTCGCGTAGGTCCACAGTAGGCTAAGAAGTGTCCGCTGTAGGTAGTTCCACTATTATGTATTTATTTTTATGAAAGCATAAAAATCTCAAAAACTAAACAAGATATGGTAAAAAGTGTGGGAAGAATATCGTTGGACTCAATCAGGTCAACAAAAAGTTATTTGTGAAAATTTTTCATATCTTAAAAAAAAAAATTGTGTCTGGACTTATTGGGGAATTTGAATAAGTCCGTATTATACACACAATATAATGTAAAATGTGAAAGGTCTTCCTGCTCTTAGAAGAGATCATAGGCATTTTGCTCATGAGGGATTCGATGGAATTGGGGTTTCAAGTGAATCATTATGTTCATGCCACGTGCTCGCAGAGGTCTACAGTAGGATATGTAGTGTCCGCTGTAGGTGGTTCTACTATTAAAAAATTATTGTTATCAAAATCTCAAAAACTAAACAAGATATGGAAAAAAGTGTAGTAAGAATATCGTTGGACTCAATCAGGTCAACAAAAAGTTATTGGTGAAAATTTTTCATATCTCGAGAAATAAAATTTTGCTGGACTTGGCCTAAAAAAATTTGTCTAGGCTTGGCGATAATTTTCGTTTCGACGAATTTGAAAAAGTCCTCATTATACACACAATATAATGTTAAATACAAACGAAATAGCTCAGTATAATCTGAAAGGTCTTTCTGCTCTTAGAAGAGATCATAGGCATTTGGCTCATGAGGGATTCGATGAAATTGGGGTTTCAAGTGACTGATTATGTTCATGCCACGTGCTCGAGGAGGTCTACAGTAGGCTATGTAGTGTCCGCTGTAGGTGGTTCCACTATTAAGTAATTATTGTTATGAAAGCATCAAAATCTCAAAAACTACACAAGATATGGTAAAAAGTGTGGGAAGAATATCGTCGTACTCAATCAGGTCAACAAAAAGTTATTTGTGAAAATTTTTCATATCTCGAAAAAAAAAAAATTGTGTCTGGACTTAGCCTAAAAAAATTCATCGTGACTTGGCGAATAGTTTCGTGTCGACGAATTTTGATAAGTCCGTATTATACACACAATATAATATAAAATACAAACGAAATATGAAATGAAACTAAGTATCTGATAGGTCTTCCTGCTCATTGAAGAGAACATGAGGGAACATGAGAGAACATGAGGGATTCAGATGGAATTGGGGTTTCAAGTGAATCATTATGTTCATGCCACGTGCTCGCGTAGGTCTACAGTAGCCTAAGAAGTGTCCGCTGTAGGTAGTTCCACCATTATGTATTTATTGTTATGAAAGCATCAAAATCTCAAAAACTAAACAAGATATGGTAAAAAGTGTGGGAAGAATATCGTCGTACTCAATCAGGTCAACAAAAAGTTATTTGTGAAAATTTTTCATATCTCGAAAAAAAAAAAAATTGTGTCTGGACTTAGCCTATAAAAATTCATCGTGACTTGGCGAATAGTTTCGTGTCGACGAATTTTGATAAGGCCGTATTAATATAATATAAAATAAAAACGAAATATGAAATGAAACTAAGTATCTGATAGGTCTTCCTGCTCATTGAAGAGAACATGAGGGAATATGAGAGAACATGAGGGATTCAGATGGAATTGGGGTTTCGAGTGAATCATTATGTTCATGCCACGTGCTCGCGTAGGTCCACAGTAGGCTAAGAAGTGTCCGCTGTAGGTAGTTCCACTATTATGTATTTATTTTTATGAAAGCATCAAAATCTCAAAAACTAAACAAGATATGGTAAAAAGTGTGGGAAGAATATCGTTGGACTCAATCAGGTCAACAAAAAGTTATTTGTGAAAATTTTTCATATCTTGAAAAAAAAAAATTGTGTCTGGACTTTGCCTAAAAAAATTCGTCGTGACTTGGCGAATAGTTTCGCGTGGACGAATTTTAATAAGTCCGTATTATACACACAATATAATATAAAATACAAACGAAATATGAAATTAAACTTAGTATCTGATAGGTCTTCCTGCTCATAGAAGAGAACATGAGGGAACATGAGAGAACATGAGGGATTCAGATGGAATTGGGGTTTCAAGTGAATCATTATGTTCATGCCACGTGCTCGAGGAGGTCTACAGCAGGCTATGTAGTGTCCGCTGTAGGTGGTTCCACTATTAAGTAATTATTGTTATGAAAGCATCAAAATCTCAAAAACTAAACAAGATATGGTAAAATAGTGTGGGAAGAATATCGTCGGACTCAATCAGGTCAACAAAAAGTTATTTGTGAAAATTTTTCAAATCTCGAAAAAAAAAAATTGTGTCTGGACTTAGCCTAAAAAAATTCCTCATGACTTGGCGAATAGTTTCGTGTCGACGAATTTTGATAAGTCCGTATTATACACACAATATAATATAAAATACAAACGAAATATGAAATGGAACTAAGTATCTGATAGGTCTTCCTGCTCATTGAAGAGAACATGAGGGAACATGAGAGAACATGAGGGATTCAGATGGAATTGGGGTTTCCAGTGAATCATTATGTTCATGCCACGTGCTCGCGTAGGTCTACAGTAGGCTAAGAAGTGTCCGCTGTAGGTAGTTCCACTATTATGTATTTATTGTTATGAAACCATCAAAATCTCAAAAACTAAACAAGATATGGTAAAAAGTGTGGAAAGAATATCGTTGGACTCAATCAGGTCAACAAAAAGTTATTGGTGAAAATTTTTCATATCTCGAAAAATAAAATTTTGCTGGACTTGGCCTAAAAAAAATTGTCGAGGCTTGGCGATAAGTTTCGTTTCGACGAATTTGAATAAGTTCTTATTATACACACAATATAATGTTAAATACAAACGAAATAGCTCAGTATAATCTGAAAGGTCTTTCTGCTCTTAGAAGAGATCATAGTCATTTGGCTCATGAGGGATTCGATGGAATTGGGGTTTCAAGTGACTCATTATGTTCATGCCACGTGCTCGAGGAGATCTACAGTAGGCTATGTAATGTCCGCTGTAGGTGGTTCCACTATTAAGTAATTATTGTTATGAAAGCATCAAAATCTCAAAAACTAAACAAGATATGGTAAAAAGTGTGGGAAGAATATCGTCGGAATCAATCAGGCCAACAAAAAGTTATTTGTGAAAATTTTTCATATCTCGAAGAAAAAAAAATTGTGTCTGGAGTTAGCCTATAAAAATTCGTCGTGACTTGGCGAATAGTTTCGTGTCGACGAATTTTGATAAGCCCGAATTATACACACAATATAATATAAAATACAAACGAAATATGAAATGAAACTAAGAATCTGATAGGTCTTCCTACTCATTGAAGAGAACATGAGGGAACATGAGAGAACATGAGGGATTCAGATGGAATTGGGGTTTCGAGTGAATCATTATGTTCATGCCACGTGCTCGCGTAGGTCCACAGTAGGCTAAGAAGTGTCCGCTGTAGGTAGTTCCACTATTATGTATTTATTTTTATGAAAGCATCAAAATCTCAAAAACTAAACAAGATATGGTGAAACGTGTGGGAAGAATATCGTTGGACTCAATCAGGTCAACAAAAAGTTATTTGTGAAAATTTTTCATATCTTGAAAAAAAAAATTGCGTCTGGACTTAGCCTAAAAAAATTCGTCGTGACTTGGCGAATAGTTTCGTGTGGACGAATTTTAATAAGTCCGTATTATACACACAATATAATATAAAATACAAACGAAATAAGAAATAAAACTTAGTATCTGATAGGTCTTCCTGCTCATAGAAGAGAACATGAGGGAACATGAGAGAACATGAGGGATTGAGATGGAATTGGGGTTTCAAGTGAATCATTATGTTCATGCCACGTGCTCGCGTAGGTCTACAGTAGGCTAAGAAGTGTCCGCTGTAGGTAGTTCCACTATTATGTATTTATTGTTATGAAAGCATCAAAATCTCAAAAACTAAACAAGATATGGAAAAAAGTGTAGATAGAATATCGTTGGACTCGATCATTTCTACAAAAAGTTATGAGTGAAAATTTTTCATATTTCGAAAAAAAAAAAAAACTGTGTCCAGACTTAGCCTAAAAGAATTCGTCGAGACATGGCGATAATTTTCGTTTCGAAGAATTTGAATAAGTCCGTATTATACACACAATATAATGTAAAATGTGAAAGGTCTTCCTGCTCTTAGAAGAGATCATAGGCATTTTGCTCATGAGGGATTCGATGGAATTGGGGTTTCAAGTGAATCATTATGTTCATGCCACGTGCTCGCAGAGGTCTACAGTAGGATATGTAGTGTCCGCTGTAGGTGGTTCTACTATTAAAAAATTATTGTTATCAAAATCTCAAAAACTAAACAAGATATGGAAAAAAGTGTAGTAAGAATATCGTTGGACTCAATCAGGTCAACAAAAAGTTATTGGTGAAAATTTTTCATATCTCGAGAAATAAAATTTTGCTGGACTTGGCCTAAAAAAATTTGTCGAGGCTTGGCGATAATTTTCGTTTCGACGAATTTGAATAAGTCCTCATTATACACACAATATAATGTTAAATACAAACGAAATAGCTCAGTATAATCTGAAAGGTCTTTCTGCTCTTAGAAGAGATCATAGGCATTTGGCTCATGAGGGATTCGATGGAATTGGGGTTTCAAGTGACTCATTATGTTCATGCCACGTGCTCGAGGAGGTCTACAGTAGGTTATGTAGTGTCCGCTGTAGGTGGTTCCACTATTAAGTAATTATTGTTATGAAAGCATCAACATCTCAAAAACTACACAAGATATGGTAAAAAGTGTGGGAAGAATATCGTCGTACTCAATCAGGTCAACAAGAAGTTATTTGTGAAAATTTTTCATATCTCGAAAAAAAAAAATTGTGTCTGGACTTGGCCTAAAAAAATTCATCGTGACTTGGCGAATAGTTTCGTGTCGACGAATTTTGATAAGTCCGTATTATACACACAATATAATATAAAATACAAACGAAATATGAAATGAAACTAAGTATCTGATAGGTCTTCCTGCTCATTGAAGAGAACATGAGGGAACATGAGAGAACATGAGGGATTCAGATGGAATACGGGTTTCAAGTGAATCATTATGTTCATGCCACGTGCTCGCGTAGGTCTACAGTAGCCTAAGAAGTGTCCGCTGTAGGTAGTTCCACTATTATGTATTTATTGTTATGAAAGCATCAAAATCTCAAAAACTAAACAAGATATGGTAAAAAGTGTGGGAAGAATATCGTTGGACTCAATCAGGTCAACAAAAAGTTATTTGTGAAAATTTTTCATATCTCGAAAAAAAAAATTGTGTCTGGACTTAGCCTAAAAAAATTCGTCGTGACTTGGCGAATAGTTTCGTGTCGACGAATTTTGATAAGCCCGTATTATACACACAATATAATATAAAATACAAACGAAATATGAAATGAAACTAAGTATCTGATAGGTCTTCCTGCTCATTGAAGAGAACATGAGGGAACATGAGAGAACATGAGGGATTCAGATGGAATTGGGGTTTCGAGTGAATCATTATGTTCATGCCACGTGCTCGCGTAGGTCCACAGTAGGCTAAGAAGTGTCCGCTGTAGGTAGTTCCACTATTATGTATTTATTTTTATGAAAGCATCAAAATCTCAAAAACTAAACAAGATATGGTAAAAAGTGTGGGAAGAATATCGTTGGACTCAATCAGGTCAACAAAAAGTTATTTGTGAAAATTTTTCATATCTTGAAAAAAAAAATTGTGTCAGGACTTAGCCTAAAAAAATTCGTCGTGACTTGGCGAATAGTTTCGTGTGGACGAATTTTAATAAGTCCGTATTATACACACAATATAGTATAAAATACAAACGAAATAGGAAATAAAACTCAGTATCTGGTAGGTCTTCCTGCTCATAGAAGAGAACATGAGGGAACATGAGAGAACATGAGGGATTCAGATGGAATTGGGGTTTCAAGTGAATCATTATGTTCATGCCACGTGCTCGCGTAGGTCTACAGTAGGCTAAGAAGTGTCCGCTGTAGGTAGTTCCACTATTATGTATTTATTGTTATGAAAGCATCAAAATCTCAAAAACTAAACAAGATATGGAAAAAAGTGTAGATAGAATATCGTTGGACTCGATCAGTTCTACAAAAAGTTATGAATAAAAATTTTTCATATTCCGAAAAAAAAAAAAACTGTGTCCAGACTTAGCCTAAAAGAATTCGTCGAGACATGGCGATAATTTTCGTTTCGAAGAATTTGAATAAGTCCGTATTATACACACAATATAATGTAAAATGTGAAAGGTCTTCCTGCTCTTAGAAGAGATCATAGGCATTTTTCTCATGAGGGATTCGATGGAATTGGGGTTTCAAGTGAATCATTATGTTCATGCCACGTGCTCGCAGAGGTCTACAGTAGGCTATGTAGTATCCGCTGTAGGTGGTTTTACTATTAAGTAATTATTGTTATCAAAATCTCAAAAACTAAACAAGATATGGAAAAAAGTGTAGGAAGAATATCGTTTGACTCAATCAGGTCAACAAAAAGTTATTGGTGAAAGTTTTTCATATCTCGAAAAATAAAATTTTGCTGGACTTGGCCTAAAAAAATTCGTCGTGACTTGGCGAATAGTTTCGTGTCGACGAATTTTGAAAAGCCCGTATTATACACACAATATAATATAAAATACAAACGAAATATGAAATGAAACTAAGTATCTGATAGGTTTCCTGCTCATTGAAGAGAACATGAGGGAACATGTGAGAACATGAGGGATTCAGATGGAATTGGGGTTTCGAGTGAATCATTATGTTCATGCCACGTGCTCGCGTAGGTCCACAGTAGGCTAAGAAGTGTCCGCTGTAGGTAGTTCCACTATTATGTATTTATTTTTATGAAAGCATCAAAATCTCAAAAACTAAACAAGATATGGTAAAAAGTGTGGAAAGAATATCGTTGGACTCAATCAGGTCAACAAAAAGTTATTTGTGAAAATTTTTCATATCTTGAAAAAAAAAAAATTGTGTCTGGACTTAGCCTAAAAAAATTCTTTGTGACTTGGCGAATAGTTTCGTGTGGACGAATTTTAATAAGTCCGTATTATACACACAATATAATATATAATACAAACGAAATATGAAATAAAAATTAGTATCTGATAGGTCTTCCTGCTCATAGAAGAGAACATGAAGGAACATGAGAGAACATGAGGGATTCAGATGGAAATGGGGTTTCAAGTGAATCATTATGTTCATGCCACGTGCTCGAGGAGGTCTACAGCAGGCTATGTAGTGTCCGCTGTAGGTGGTTCCACTATTAAGTAATTATTGTTATGAAAGCATCAAAATCTCAAAAACTAAACAAGATATGTTAAAAAGTGTGGGAAGAATATCGTCGGACTCAATCAGGTCAACAAAAAGTTATTTGTGAAAATTTTTCATATCTCGAAAAAAAAAAAATTGTGTCTGGACTTAGCCTAAAAAAATTCATCGTGACTTGGCGAATAGTTTCGTGTCGACGAATTTTGATAAGTCCGTATTAATATAATATAAAATAAAATGAAATATGAAATGAAACTAAGTATCTGATAGGTCTTCCTGCTCATTGAAGAGAACATGAGGGAACATGAGGGATTCAGATGGAATTGGGGTTTCGAGTGAATCATTATGTTCATGCCACGTGCTCGCGTAGGCCTACAGTAGCCTAAGAAGTGTCCGCTGTAGGAAGTTCCACTATTATGTATTTATTGTTATGAAAGCATCAAAATCTCAAAAACTAAACAAGATATGGTAAAAAGTGTGGGAAGAATATCGTTGGACTCAATCAGGTCAACAAAAAGTTATTGGTGAAAATTTTTCATATCTCGAAAAATAAAATTTTGCTGGACTTGGCCTAAAAAAATTTGTCGAGGCTTAGCGATAAGTTTCGTTTCGACGAATTTGAATAAGTCCTTATTAAACACACAATATAATGTTAAATACAAACGAAATAGCTCAGTATAATCTGAAAGGTCTTTCTGCTCTTAGAAGAGATCATAGGCATTTGGCTCATGAGGGATTCGATGGAATTGGGGTTTCAAGTGACTCATTATGTTATGCCACTTGCTCGAGGAGGTCTACAGTAGGCTATGTAGTGTCCGCTGTAGGTGGTTCCACTATTAAGTAATTATTGTTATGAAAGCATCAAAATCTCAAAAACTACACAAGATATGGTAAAAAGTGTGGGAAGAATATCGTCGTACTCAATCAGGTCAACAAGAAGTTATTTGTGAAAATTTTTCATATCTCGAAAAAAAAAAAATTGTGTCTGGACTTAGCCTAAAAAAATTCATCGTGACTTGGCGAATAGTTTCGTGTCGACGAATTTTGATAAGTCCGTATTATACACACAATATAATATAAAATACAAACGAAATATGAAATGAAACTAGGTATCTGATAGGTCTTCCTGCTCATTGAAGAGAACATGAGGGAACATGAGAGAACATGAGGGATTCAGATGGAATTGGGGTTTCAAGTGAATCATTATGTTCATGCCACGTGCTCGCGTAGGTCTACAGTAGCCTAAGAAGTGTCCGCTGTAGGTAGTTCCACTATTATGTATTTATTGTAATGAAAGCATCAAAATCTCAAAAACTAAACAAGATATGGTAAAAAGTGTGGGAAGAATATCGTCGTACTCAATCAGGTCAACAAAAAGTTATTTGTGAAAATTTTTCATATCTCGAAAAAAAAAAAAATTGTGTCTGGACTTAGCCTAAAAAAATTCATCGTGACTTGGCGAATAGTTTCGTGTCGACGAATTTTGATAAGTCCGTATTAATATCATATAAAATAAAAACGAAATATGAAATGAAACTAAGTATCTGATAGGTCTTCCTGCTCATTGAAGAGATCATGAGGGAACATGAGGGATTCAGATGGAATTGGGGTTTCGAGTGAATCATTATGTTCATGCCACGTGCTCGCGTAGGTCTACAGTAGGCTAAGAAGTGTCCGCTGTAGGTAGTTCCACTATTATGTATTTATTGTTATGAAAGCATCCAAATCTCAAAAACTAAACAAGATATGGAAAAAAGTGTGGATAGAATATCGTTGGACTCGACCAGTTCTACAAAAAGTTATGAATAAAAATTTTTCATATTTGGAAAAAAAAAAAACTGTGTCCAGACTTAGCCTAAAAGAATTCTTCGAGACATGGCGATAATTTTCGTTTCGAAGAATTTGAATAAGTCCGTATTATACACACAATATAATGTAAAATGTGAAAGGTCTTCCTGCTCTTAGAAGAGATCATAGGCATTTTTCTCATGAGGGATTCGATGGAATTGGGGTTTCAAGTGAATCATTATGTTCATGCCACGTGCTCGCAGAGGTCTACAGTAGGCTATGTAGTGTCCGCTGTAGGTGGTTCTACTATTAAGTAATTATTGTTATCAAAATCTCAAAAACTAAACAAGATATGGAAAAAAGTGTAGGAAGAATATCGTTGGACTCAATCAGGTCAACAAAAAGTTATTGGTGAAAGTTTTTCATATCTCGAAAAATAAAATTTTGCTGGACTTGGCCTAAAAAAATTCGTCGTGACTTGGCGAATAGTTTCGTGTCGACGAATTTTGATAAGCCCGTATTATACACACAATATAATATAAAATACAAACGAAATATGAAATGAAACTAAGTATCTGATAGGTTTCCTGCTCATTGAAGAGAACATGAGGGAACATGAGAGAACATGAGGGATTCAGATGGAATTGGGGTTTCGAGTGAATCATTATGTTCATGCCACGTGCTCGCGTAGGTCCACAGTAGGCTAAGAAGTGTCCGCTGTAGGTAGTTCCACTATTATGTATTTATTTTTATGAAAGCATCAAAATCTCAAAAACTAAACAAGATATGGAAAAAAGTGTAGATAGAATATCGTTGGACTCGATCATTTCTACAAAAAGTTATGAGTGAAAATTTTTCATATTTCGAAAAAAAAAAACTGTGTCCAGACTTAGCCTAAAAGAATTCGTCGAGACATGGCGATAATTTTCGTTTCGAAGAATTTGAATAAGTCCGTAATATACACACAATATAATGTAAAATGTGAAAGGTCTTCCTGCTCTTAGAAGAGATCATAGGCATTTTGCTCATGAGGGATTCGATGGAATTGGGGTTTCAAGTGAATCATTATGTTCATGCCACGTGCTCGCAGAGGTCTACAGTAGGCTATGTAGTGTCCGCTGTAGGTGGTTCTACTATTAAAAAATTATTGTTATCAAAATCTCAAAAACTAAACAAGATATGGAAAAAAGTGTAGAAAGAATATCGTTGGACTCAATCAGGTCAACAAAAAGTTATTGGTGAAAATTTTTCATATCATGAAAAAAAAAATTGTGTCTGGACTTGGCCTAAAAAAATTTGTCGAGGCTTGGAGATAATTTTCGTTTCGACGAATTTGAATAAGTCCTCATTATACACACAATATAATGTTAAATACAAACGAAATAGCTCAGTATAATCTGAAAGGTCTTTCTGCTCTTAGAAGAGATCATAGGCATTTGGCTCATGAGGGATTCGATGGAATTGGGGTTTCAAGTGACTCATTATGTTCATGCCACGTGCTCGCGTAGGTCCACAGTAGGCTAAGAAGAGTCTGCTGTAGGTAGTTCCACTATTATGTATTTATTGTTATGAAAGCATCAAAATCTCAAAAACTAAACAAGATATGGAAAAAAGTGTAGATAGAATATCGTTGGACTCGACCAGTTCTACAAAAAGTTATGGGTGAAAATTTTTCATATTTCGAAAAAAAAAAACTGTGTCCAGACTTAGCCTAAAAGAATTCGTCGAGACATGGCGATAATTTTCGTTTCGAAGAATTTGAATAAGTCCGTATTATACACACAATATAATGTAAAATGTGAAAGGTCTTCCTGCTCTTAGAAGAGATCATAGGCATTTTGCTCATGAGGGATACGATGGATTTGGGGTTTCAAGTGAATTATTATGTTCATGCCACGTGCTCGCGTAAGTCTACAGTAGGCTAAGAAGTGTCCGCTGTAGGTAGTTCCACTATTATGTATTTCTTGTTATGAAAGCATCAAAATCTCAAAAACTAAACAAGATATGGAAAATAGTGTAGATAGAATATCGTTGGACTCGATCAGTTCTACAAAAAGTTATGAGTAAAAATTTTTCATATTTCGAAAAAAAAAAAAACTGTGTCCAGACTTAGCCTAAAAGAATTCGTCGAGACATGGCGATAATTTTCGTTTCGAAGAATTTGATAAGTCCGTATTATACACACAATATAATGTAAAATGTGAAAGGTCTTCCTGCTCTTAGAAGAGATCATAGGCATTTTGCTCATGAGGGATTCGACGGAATTGGGGTTTCAAGTGACTCATTATGTTCATGCCACGTGCTCGAGGAGGTCTACAGCAGGCTATGTAGTGTCCGCTGTAGGTGGTTCCACTATTAAGTAATTATTGTTATGAAAGCATCAAAATCTCAAAAACTAAACAAGATATGGTAAAAAGTGTGGGAAGAATATCGTCGGACTCAATCAGGTCAACAAAAAGTTATTTGTGAAAATTTTTCATATCTCGAAAAAAAAATTGTGTCTGGACTTAGCCTAAAAAAATTCATCGTGACTTGGCGAATAGTTTCGTGTCGACGAATTTTGATAAGTCCTTATTAATATAATATAAAATAAAAACGAAATATGAAATGAAACTAAGTATCTGATAGGTCTTCCTGCTCATTGAAGAGAACATGAGGGAACATGAGAGAACATGAGGGATTCAGATGGAATTGGGGTCTCGAGTGAATCATTATGTTCATGCCACGTGCTCGCGTAGGTCTACAGTAGCCTAAGAAGTGTCCGCTGTAGGTAGTTCCACTATTATGTATTTATTGTTATGAAAGCATCAAAATCTCAAAAACTAAACAAGATATGGTAAAAAGTGTGGGAAGAATATCGTCGGACTCAATCAGGTCAACAAAAAGTTATTTGTGAAAATTTTTCATATCTTGAAAAAAAAAATTGTGTCTGGACTTGGCCTAAAAAAATTCGTCGTGACTTGGCGAATAGTTTCGTGTGGACGAATTTTAATTAGTCCGTATTATACACACAATATAATATAAAATACAAACGAAATATGAAATAAAACTCAGTATCTGATAGGTCTTCCTGCTCATAGAAGAGAACATGAGGGAACATGAGAGAACATGAGGGATTCAGATGGAATTGGGGTTTCAAGTGAATCATTATGTTCATGCCACGTGCTCGCGTAGGTCTACAGTAGGCTAAGAAGTGTCCGCTGTAGGTAGTTCCACTATTATGTATTTATTGTTATGAAAGCATCAAAATCTCAAAAACTAAACAAGATATGGAAAAAAGTGTAGATAGAATATCGTTGGACTCGATCAGTTCTACAAAAAGTTATGAATAAAAATTTTTCATATTTCGAAAAAAAAAAATTGTGTCTGGACTTAGCCTAAAAAAATTCGTCGTGACTTCGCGAATAGTTTCGTGTCGACGAATTTTGATAAGCCCGTATTATACACACAATATAATATAAAATACAAACGAAATATGAAATAAAAATTAGTATCTGATAGGTCTTCCTGCTCATAGAAGAGAACATGAGGGAACATGAGAGAACATGAGGGATTCAGATGGAAATGGGGTTTCAAGTGAATCATTATGTTCATGCCACGTGCTCGCAGAGGTCTACAGTAGGCTATGTAGTGTCCGCTGTAGGTGGTTCTACTATTAAGTAATTATTGTTATCAAAATCTCAAAAACTAAACAAGATATGGAAAAAAGTGTAGGAAGAATATCGTTGGACTCAATCAGGTCAACAAAAAGTTATTGGTGAAAGTTTTTCATACCTCGAAAAATAAAATTTTGCTGGACTTGGCCTAAAAAAATTCGTCGTGACTTGGCGAATAGTTTCGTGTCGACGAATTTTGATAAGCCCGTATTATACACACAATATAATATAAAATACAAACGAAATATGAAATGAAACTAAGTATCTGATAGGTTTCCTGCTCATTGAAGAGAACATGAGGGAACATGGGAGAACATGAGGGATTCAGATGGAATTGGGGTTTCGAGTGAATCATTATGTTCATGCCACGTGCTCGCGTAGGTCCACAGTAGGCTAAGAAGTGTCCGCTGTAGGTAGTTCCACTATTATGTATTTATTTTTATGAAAGCATCAAAATCTCAAAAACTAAACAAGATATGGTAAAAAGTGTGGGAAGAATATCGTTGGACTCAATCAGGTCAACAAAAAGTTATTTTTGAAAATTTTTCATATCTTGAAAAAAAAAAAATTGTGTCTGGACTTAGCCTAAAAAAATTCTTCGTGACTTGGCGAATAGTTTCGTGTGGACGAATTTTAATAAGTCCGTATTATACACACAATATAATATAAAATACAAACGAAATATGAAATAAAAATTAGTATCTGATAGGTCTTCCTGCTCATAGAAGAGAACAAGAGGGAACATGAGAGAACATGAGGGATTCAGATGGAAATGGGGTTTCAAGTGAATCATTATGTTCATGCCACGTGTTCGCGTAGGTCTACAGTAGGCTAAGAAGTGTCCGCTGTAGGTAGTTCCACTATTATGTATTTATTGTTATGAAAGCATCAAAATCTCAAAAACTAAACAAGATATGGAAAATAGTGTAGATAGAATATCGTTGGACTCGATCAGTTCTACAAAAAGTTATGAGTAAAAATTTTTCATATTTCGAAAAAAAAAAAAACTGTGTCCAGACTTAGCCTAAAAGAATTCGTCGAGACATGGCGATAATTTTCGTTTCGAAGAATTTGAATAAGTCCGTATTATACACACAATATAATGTAAAATGTGAAAGGTCTTCCTGCTCTTAGAAGAGATCATAGGCATTTTGCTCATGAGGGATTCGATGGAATTGGGGTTTCAAGTGACTCATTATGTTCATGCCACGTGCTCGAGGAGGTCTACAGCAGGCTATGTAGTGTCCGCTGTAGGTGGTTCCACTATTAAGTAATTATTGTTATGAAAGCATCAAAATCTCAAAAACTAAACAAGATATGGTAAAAAGTGTGAGAAGAATATCGTCGGACTCAATCAGGTCAACAAAAAGTTATTTGTGAAAATTTTTCATATCTCGAAAAAAAAAAATTGTGTCTGGACTTAGCCTAAAAAAATTCCTCATGACTTGGCGAATAGTTTCGTGTCGACGAATTTTGATAAGTCCGTATTATACACACAATATAATATAAAATACAAACGAAATATGAAATGGAACTAAGTATCTGATAGGTCTTCCTGCTCATTGAAGAGAACATGAGGGAACATGAGAGAACATGAGGGATTCAGATGGAATTGGGGTTTCCAGTGAATCATTATGTTCATGCCACGTGCTCGCGTAGGTCTACAGTAGGCTAAGAAGTGTCCGCTGTAGGTAGTTCCACTATTATGTATTTATTGTTATGAAACCATCAAAATCTCAAAAACTAAACAAGATATGGTAAAAAGTGTGGGAAGAATATCGTTGGACTCAATCAGATCAACAAAAAGTTATTGGTGAATATTTTTCATATCTCGAAAAATAAAATTTTGCTGGACTTGGCCTAAAAAAAATTGTCGAGGCTTGGCGATAAGTTTCGTTTCGACGAATTTGAATAAGTCCTTATTATACACACAATATAATGTTAAATACAAACGAAATAGCTCAGTATAATCTGAAAGGTCTTTCTGCTCTTAGAAGAGATCATAGTCATTTGGCTCATGAGGGATTCGATGGAATTGGGGTTTCAAGTGACTCATTATGTTCATGCCACGTGCTCGAGGAGATCTACAGTAGGCTATGTAGTGTCCGCTGTAGGTGGTTCCACTATTAAGTAATTATTGTTATGAAAGCATCAAAATCTCAAAAACTAAACAAGATATGGTAAAAAGTGTGGGAAGAATATCGTCGGACTCAATCAGGTCAACAAAAAGTTATTTGTGAAAATTTTTCATATCTCGAAAAAAAAAAATTGTGTCTGGACTTAGCCTAAAAAAATTCATCGTGACTTGGCGAATAGTTTCGTGTCGACGAATTCTGATAAGTCCGTATTATACACACAATATAATATAAAATACAAACGAAATATGAAATGAAACTAAGTATCTGGTCTTCCTGCTCATTGAAGAGAACATGAGGGAACATGAGAGAACATGAGGGATTCAGATGGAATTGGGGTTTCAAGTGAATCATTATGTTCATGCTACGTGCTCGCGTAGGTCTACAGTAGGCTAAGAAGTGTCCGCTGTAGGTAGTTCCACTATTATGTATTTATTGTTATGAAAGCATCAAAATCTCAAAAACTAAACAAGATATGGTAAAAAGTGTGGGAAGAATATCGTCGGACTCAATCAGGTCAACAAAAAGTTATTTGTAAAAATTTTTCATATTTTGAAAAAAAAAAAATTGTGTCTGGACTTAGCCTATAAAAATTCGTCGTGACTTGGCGAATAGTTTCGTGTCGACGAATTTTGATGAGCCCGTATTATACACACAATATAATATAAAATACAAACGAAATATGAAATGAAACTAAGTATCTGATAGGTCTTCCTGCTCATTGAAGAGAACATGAGGGAACATGAGAGAACATGAGGGATTCAGATGGAATTGGGGTTTCGAGTGAATTATTATGTTCATGCCACGTGCTCGCGTAGGTCCACAGTAGGCTAAGAAGTGTCCGCTGTAGGTAGTTCCACTATTATGTATTTATTTTTATGCCACGTGCTCGCGTAGGTCCACAGTAGGCTAAGAAGTGTCCGCTGTAGGTAGTTCCACTATTATGTATTTATTTTTATGAAAGCATAAAAATCTCAAAAACTAAACAAGATATGGTAAAAAGTGTGGGAAGAATATCGTTGGACTCAATCAGGTCAACAAAAAGTTATTTGTGAAAATTTTTCATATCTTAAAAAAAAAAATTGTGTCTGGACTTATTGGGGAATTTGAATAAGTCCGTATTATACACACAATATAATGTAAAATGTGAAAGGTCTTCCTGCTCTTAGAAGAGATCATAGGCATTTTGCTCATGAGGGATTCGATGGAATTGGGGTTTCAAGTGAATCATTATGTTCATGCCACGTGCTCGCAGAGGTCTACAGTAGGATATGTAGTGTCCGCTGTAGGTGGTTCTACTATTAAAAAATTATTGTTATCAAAATCTCAAAAACTAAACAAGATATGGAAAAAAGTGTAGTAAGAATATCGTTGGACTCAATCAGGTCAACAAAAAGTTATTGGTGAAAATTTTTCATATCTCGAGAAATAAAATTTTGCTGGACTTGGCCTAAAAAAATTTGTCTAGGCTTGGCGATAATTTTCGTTTCGACGAATTTGAAAAAGTCCTCATTATACACACAATATAATGTTAAATACAAACGAAATAGCTCAGTATAATCTGAAAGGTCTTTCTGCTCTTAGAAGAGATCATAGGCATTTGGCTCATGAGGGATTCGATGAAATTGGGGTTTCAAGTGACTGATTATGTTCATGCCACGTGCTCGAGGAGGTCTACAGTAGGCTATGTAGTGTCCGCTGTAGGTGGTTCCACTATTAAGTAATTATTGTTATGAAAGCATCAAAATCTCAAAAACTACACAAGATATGGTAAAAAGTGTGGGAAGAATATCGTCGTACTCAATCAGGTCAACAAAAAGTTATTTGTGAAAATTTTTCATATCTCGAAAAAAAAAAAATTGTGTCTGGACTTAGCCTAAAAAAATTCATCGTGACTTGGCGAATAGTTTCGTGTCGACGAATTTTGATAAGTCCGTATTATACACACAATATAATATAAAATACAAACGAAATATGAAATGAAACTAAGTATCTGATAGGTCTTCCTGCTCATTGAAGAGAACATGAGGGAACATGAGAGAACATGAGGGATTCAGATGGAATTGGGGTTTCAAGTGAATCATTATGTTCATGCCACGTGCTCGCGTAGGTCTACAGTAGCCTAAGAAGTGTCCGCTGTAGGTAGTTCCACCATTATGTATTTATTGTTATGAAAGCATCAAAATCTCAAAAACTAAACAAGATATGGTAAAAAGTGTGGGAAGAATATCGTCGTACTCAATCAGGTCAACAAAAAGTTATTTGTGAAAATTTTTCATATCTCGAAAAAAAAAAAAATTGTGTCTGGACTTAGCCTATAAAAATTCATCGTGACTTGGCGAATAGTTTCGTGTCGACGAATTTTGATAAGGCCGTATTAATATAATATAAAATAAAAACGAAATATGAAATGAAACTAAGTATCTGATAGGTCTTCCTGCTCATTGAAGAGAACATGAGGGAACATGAGAGAACATGAGGGATTCAGATGGAATTGGGGTTTCGAGTGAATCATTATGTTCATGCCACGTGCTCGCGTAGGTCCACAGTAGGCTAAGAAGTGTCCGCTGTAGGTAGTTCCACTATTATGTATTTATTTTTATGAAAGCATCAAAATCTCAAAAACTAAACAAGATATGGTAAAAAGTGTGGGAAGAATATCGTTGGACTCAATCAGGTCAACAAAAAGTTATTTGTGAAAATTTTTCATATCTTGAAAAAAAAAAATTGTGTCTGGACTTTGCCTAAAAAAATTCGTCGTGACTTGGCGAATAGTTTCGCGTGGACGAATTTTAATAAGTCCGTATTATACACACAATATAATATAAAATACAAACGAAATATGAAATTAAACTTAGTATCTGATAGGTCTTCCTGCTCATAGAAGAGAACATGAGGGAACATGAGAGAACATGAGGGATTCAGATGGAATTGGGGTTTCAAGTGAATCATTATGTTCATGCCACGTGCTCGAGGAGGTCTACAGCAGGCTATGTAGTGTCCGCTGTAGGTGGTTCCACTATTAAGTAATTATTGTTATGAAAGCATCAAAATCTCAAAAACTAAACAAGATATGGTAAAATAGTGTGGGAAGAATATCGTCGGACTCAATCAGGTCAACAAAAAGTTATTTGTGAAAATTTTTCAAATCTCGAAAAAAAAAAATTGTGTCTGGACTTAGCCTAAAAAAATTCCTCATGACTTGGCGAATAGTTTCGTGTCGACGAATTTTGATAAGTCCGTATTATACACACAATATAATATAAAATACAAACGAAATATGAAATGGAACTAAGTATCTGATAGGTCTTCCTGCTCATTGAAGAGAACATGAGGGAACATGAGAGAACATGAGGGATTCAGATGGAATTGGGGTTTCCAGTGAATCATTATGTTCATGCCACGTGCTCGCGTAGGTCTACAGTAGGCTAAGAAGTGTCCGCTGTAGGTAGTTCCACTATTATGTATTTATTGTTATGAAACCATCAAAATCTCAAAAACTAAACAAGATATGGTAAAAAGTGTGGAAAGAATATCGTTGGACTCAATCAGGTCAACAAAAAGTTATTGGTGAAAATTTTTCATATCTCGAAAAATAAAATTTTGCTGGACTTGGCCTAAAAAAAATTGTCGAGGCTTGGCGATAAGTTTCGTTTCGACGAATTTGAATAAGTTCTTATTATACACACAATATAATGTTAAATACAAACGAAATAGCTCAGTATAATCTGAAAGGTCTTTCTGCTCTTAGAAGAGATCATAGTCATTTGGCTCATGAGGGATTCGATGGAATTGGGGTTTCAAGTGACTCATTATGTTCATGCCACGTGCTCGAGGAGATCTACAGTAGGCTATGTAATGTCCGCTGTAGGTGGTTCCACTATTAAGTAATTATTGTTATGAAAGCATCAAAATCTCAAAAACTAAACAAGATATGGTAAAAAGTGTGGGAAGAATATCGTCGGAATCAATCAGGCCAACAAAAAGTTATTTGTGAAAATTTTTCATATCTCGAAGAAAAAAAAATTGTGTCTGGAGTTAGCCTATAAAAATTCGTCGTGACTTGGCGAATAGTTTCGTGTCGACGAATTTTGATAAGCCCGAATTATACACACAATATAATATAAAATACAAACGAAATATGAAATGAAACTAAGAATCTGATAGGTCTTCCTACTCATTGAAGAGAACATGAGGGAACATGAGAGAACATGAGGGATTCAGATGGAATTGGGGTTTCGAGTGAATCATTATGTTCATGCCACGTGCTCGCGTAGGTCCACAGTAGGCTAAGAAGTGTCCGCTGTAGGTAGTTCCACTATTATGTATTTATTTTTATGAAAGCATCAAAATCTCAAAAACTAAACAAGATATGGTGAAACGTGTGGGAAGAATATCGTTGGACTCAATCAGGTCAACAAAAAGTTATTTGTGAAAATTTTTCATATCTTGAAAAAAAAAATTGCGTCTGGACTTAGCCTAAAAAAATTCGTCGTGACTTGGCGAATAGTTTCGTGTGGACGAATTTTAATAAGTCCGTATTATACACACAATATAATATAAAATACAAACGAAATAAGAAATAAAACTTAGTATCTGATAGGTCTTCCTGCTCATAGAAGAGAACATGAGGGAACATGAGAGAACATGAGGGATTGAGATGGAATTGGGGTTTCAAGTGAATCATTATGTTCATGCCACGTGCTCGCGTAGGTCTACAGTAGGCTAAGAAGTGTCCGCTGTAGGTAGTTCCACTATTATGTATTTATTGTTATGAAAGCATCAAAATCTCAAAAACTAAACAAGATATGGAAAAAAGTGTAGATAGAATATCGTTGGACTCGATCATTTCTACAAAAAGTTATGAGTGAAAATTTTTCATATTTCGAAAAAAAAAAAAAACTGTGTCCAGACTTAGCCTAAAAGAATTCGTCGAGACATGGCGATAATTTTCGTTTCGAAGAATTTGAATAAGTCCGTATTATACACACAATATAATGTAAAATGTGAAAGGTCTTCCTGCTCTTAGAAGAGATCATAGGCATTTTGCTCATGAGGGATTCGATGGAATTGGGGTTTCAAGTGAATCATTATGTTCATGCCACGTGCTCGCAGAGGTCTACAGTAGGATATGTAGTGTCCGCTGTAGGTGGTTCTACTATTAAAAAATTATTGTTATCAAAATCTCAAAAACTAAACAAGATATGGAAAAAAGTGTAGTAAGAATATCGTTGGACTCAATCAGGTCAACAAAAAGTTATTGGTGAAAATTTTTCATATCTCGAGAAATAAAATTTTGCTGGACTTGGCCTAAAAAAATTTGTCGAGGCTTGGCGATAATTTTCGTTTCGACGAATTTGAATAAGTCCTCATTATACACACAATATAATGTTAAATACAAACGAAATAGCTCAGTATAATCTGAAAGGTCTTTCTGCTCTTAGAAGAGATCATAGGCATTTGGCTCATGAGGGATTCGATGGAATTGGGGTTTCAAGTGAATCATTATGTTCATGCCACGTGCTCGAGGAGGTCTACAGTAGGTTATGTAGTGTCCGCTGTAGGTGGTTCCACTATTAAGTAATTATTGTTATGAAAGCATCAACATCTCAAAAACTACACAAGATATGGTAAAAAGTGTGGGAAGAATATCGTCGTACTCAATCAGGTCAACAAGAAGTTATTTGTGAAAATTTTTCATATCTCGAAAAAAAAAAATTGTGTCTGGACTTGGCCTAAAAAAATTCATCGTGACTTGGCGAATAGTTTCGTGTCGACGAATTTTGATAAGTCCGTATTATACACACAATATAATATAAAATACAAACGAAATATGAAATGAAACTAAGTATCTGATAGGTCTTCCTGCTCATTGAAGAGAACATGAGGGAACATGAGAGAACATGAGGGATTCAGATGGAATACGGGTTTCAAGTGAATCATTATGTTCATGCCACGTGCTCGCGTAGGTCTACAGTAGCCTAAGAAGTGTCCGCTGTAGGTAGTTCCACTATTATGTATTTATTGTTATGAAAGCATCAAAATCTCAAAAACTAAACAAGATATGGTAAAAAGTGTGGGAAGAATATCGTTGGACTCAATCAGGTCAACAAAAAGTTATTTGTGAAAATTTTTCATATCTCGAAAAAAAAAATTGTGTCTGGACTTAGCCTAAAAAAATTCGTCGTGACTTGGCGAATAGTTTCGTGTCGACGAATTTTGATAAGCCCGTATTATACACACAATATAATATAAAATACAAACGAAATATGAAATGAAACTAAGTATCTGATAGGTCTTCCTGCTCATTGAAGAGAACATGAGGGAACATGAGAGAACATGAGGGATTCAGATGGAATTGGGGTTTCGAGTGAATCATTATGTTCATGCCACGTGCTCGCGTAGGTCCACAGTAGGCTAAGAAGTGTCCGCTGTAGGTAGTTCCACTATTATGTATTTATTTTTATGAAAGCATCAAAATCTCAAAAACTAAACAAGATATGGTAAAAAGTGTGGGAAGAATATCGTTGGACTCAATCAGGTCAACAAAAAGTTATTTGTGAAAATTTTTCATATCTTGAAAAAAAAAATTGTGTCAGGACTTAGCCTAAAAAAATTCGTCGTGACTTGGCGAATAGTTTCGTGTGGACGAATTTTAATAAGTCCGTATTATACACACAATATAGTATAAAATACAAACGAAATAGGAAATAAAACTCAGTATCTGGTAGGTCTTCCTGCTCATAGAAGAGAACATGAGGGAACATGAGAGAACATGAGGGATTCAGATGGAATTGGGGTTTCAAGTGAATCATTATGTTCATGCCACGTGCTCGCGTAGGTCTACAGTAGGCTAAGAAGTGTCCGCTGTAGGTAGTTCCACTATTATGTATTTATTGTTATGAAAGCATCAAAATCTCAAAAACTAAACAAGATATGGAAAAAAGTGTAGATAGAATATCGTTGGACTCGATCAGTTCTACAAAAAGTTATGAATAAAAATTTTTCATATTCCGAAAAAAAAAAAACTGTGTCCAGACTTAGCCTAAAAGAATTCGTCGAGACATGGCGATAATTTTCGTTTCGAAGAATTTGAATAAGTCCGTATTATACACACAATATAATGTAAAATGTGAAAGGTCTTCCTGCTCTTAGAAGAGATCATAGGCATTTTTCTCATGAGGGATTCGATGGAATTGGGGTTTCAAGTGAATCATTATGTTCATGCCACGTGCTCGCAGAGGTCTACAGTAGGCTATGTAGTATCCGCTGTAGGTGGTTTTACTATTAAGTAATTATTGTTATCAAAATCTCAAAAACTAAACAAGATATGGAAAAAAGTGTAGGAAGAATATCGTTTGACTCAATCAGGTCAACAAAAAGTTATTGGTGAAAGTTTTTCATATCTCGAAAAATAAAATTTTGCTGGACTTGGCCTAAAAAAATTCGTCGTGACTTGGCGAATAGTTTCGTGTCGACGAATTTTGAAAAGCCCGTATTATACACACAATATAATATAAAATACAAACGAAATATGAAATGAAACTAAGTATCTGATAGGTTTCCTGCTCATTGAAGAGAACATGAGGGAACATGTGAGAACATGAGGGATTCAGATGGAATTGGGGTTTCGAGTGAATCATTATGTTCATGCCACGTGCTCGCGTAGGTCCACAGTAGGCTAAGAAGTGTCCGCTGTAGGTAGTTCCACTATTATGTATTTATTTTTATGAAAGCATCAAAATCTCAAAAACTAAACAAGATATGGTAAAAAGTGTGGAAAGAATATCGTTGGACTCAATCAGGTCAACAAAAAGTTATTTGTGAAAATTTTTCATATCTTGAAAAAAAAAAAATTGTGTCTGGACTTAGCCTAAAAAAATTCTTTGTGACTTGGCGAATAGTTTCGTGTGGACGAATTTTAATAAGTCCGTATTATACACACAATATAATATATAATACAAACGAAATATGAAATAAAAATTAGTATCTGATAGGTCTTCCTGCTCATAGAAGAGAACATGAAGGAACATGAGAGAACATGAGGGATTCAGATGGAAATGGGGTTTCAAGTGAATCATTATGTTCATGCCACGTGCTCGAGGAGGTCTACAGCAGGCTATGTAGTGTCCGCTGTAGGTGGTTCCACTATTAAGTAATTATTGTTATGAAAGCATCAAAATCTCAAAAACTAAACAAGATATGTTAAAAAGTGTGGGAAGAATATCGTCGGACTCAATCAGGTCAACAAAAAGTTATTTGTGAAAATTTTTCATATCTCGAAAAAAAAAAAATTGTGTCTGGACTTAGCCTAAAAAAATTCATCGTGACTTGGCGAATAGTTTCGTGTCGACGAATTTTGATAAGTCCGTATTAATATAATATAAAATAAAATGAAATATGAAATGAAACTAAGTATCTGATAGGTCTTCCTGCTCATTGAAGAGAACATGAGGGAACATGAGGGATTCAGATGGAATTGGGGTTTCGAGTGAATCATTATGTTCATGCCACGTGCTCGCGTAGGCCTACAGTAGCCTAAGAAGTGTCCGCTGTAGGAAGTTCCACTATTATGTATTTATTGTTATGAAAGCATCAAAATCTCAAAAACTAAACAAGATATGGTAAAAAGTGTGGGAAGAATATCGTTGGACTCAATCAGGTCAACAAAAAGTTATTGGTGAAAATTTTTCATATCTCGAAAAATAAAATTTTGCTGGACTTGGCCTAAAAAAATTTGTCGAGGCTTAGCGATAAGTTTCGTTTCGACGAATTTGAATAAGTCCTTATTAAACACACAATATAATGTTAAATACAAACGAAATAGCTCAGTATAATCTGAAAGGTCTTTCTGCTCTTAGAAGAGATCATAGGCATTTGGCTCATGAGGGATTCGATGGAATTGGGGTTTCAAGTGACTCATTATGTTATGCCACTTGCTCGAGGAGGTCTACAGTAGGCTATGTAGTGTCCGCTGTAGGTGGTTCCACTATTAAGTAATTATTGTTATGAAAGCATCAAAATCTCAAAAACTACACAAGATATGGTAAAAAGTGTGGGAAGAATATCGTCGTACTCAATCAGGTCAACAAGAAGTTATTTGTGAAAATTTTTCATATCTCGAAAAAAAAAAAATTGTGTCTGGACTTAGCCTAAAAAAATTCATCGTGACTTGGCGAATAGTTTCGTGTCGACGAATTTTGATAAGTCCGTATTATACACACAATATAATATAAAATACAAACGAAATATGAAATGAAACTAGGTATCTGATAGGTCTTCCTGCTCATTGAAGAGAACATGAGGGAACATGAGAGAACATGAGGGATTCAGATGGAATTGGGGTTTCAAGTGAATCATTATGTTCATGCCACGTGCTCGCGTAGGTCTACAGTAGCCTAAGAAGTGTCCGCTGTAGGTAGTTCCACTATTATGTATTTATTGTAATGAAAGCATCAAAATCTCAAAAACTAAACAAGATATGGTAAAAAGTGTGGGAAGAATATCGTCGTACTCAATCAGGTCAACAAAAAGTTATTTGTGAAAATTTTTCATATCTCGAAAAAAAAAAAAATTGTGTCTGGACTTAGCCTAAAAAAATTCATCGTGACTTGGCGAATAGTTTCGTGTCGACGAATTTTGATAAGTCCGTATTAATATCATATAAAATAAAAACGAAATATGAAATGAAACTAAGTATCTGATAGGTCTTCCTGCTCATTGAAGAGATCATGAGGGAACATGAGGGATTCAGATGGAATTGGGGTTTCGAGTGAATCATTATGTTCATGCCACGTGCTCGCGTAGGTCTACAGTAGGCTAAGAAGTGTCCGCTGTAGGTAGTTCCACTATTATGTATTTATTGTTATGAAAGCATCCAAATCTCAAAAACTAAACAAGATATGGAAAAAAGTGTGGATAGAATATCGTTGGACTCGACCAGTTCTACAAAAAGTTATGAATAAAAATTTTTCATATTTGGAAAAAAAAAAAACTGTGTCCAGACTTAGCCTAAAAGAATTCTTCGAGACATGGCGATAATTTTCGTTTCGAAGAATTTGAATAAGTCCGTATTATACACCCAATATAATGTAAAATGTGAAAGGTCTTCCTGCTCTTAGAAGGGATCATAGGCATTTTGCTCATGAGGGATTCGATGGAATTGGGGTTTCAAGTGAATCATTATGTTCATGCCACGTGCTCGCAGAGGTCTACAGTAGGCTTTGTAGTGTCCGCTGTAGGTGGTTCTACTATGAAGTAATTATTGTTATCAAAATCTCAAAAACTAAACAAGATATGGAAAAACGTGTGGGAAGAATATCGTTGGATTCAATCAGGTAAACAAAAAGTTATTGGTGAAAAATTTTCATATCTCAAAAAATAAAATTTTGCTGTACTTGGCCTAAAAAAATTTGTCGAGAATTGACGATAATTTTCGTTTCGACGAATTTGAATAAGTCCGTATTATACACAGAATTTAATGTTAAATACAAACGAAATAGCTCAGTACAATCTGACAGGTCTTCCTGTTCTTAGAAGATATCATAGGCATTTGGCTCATGAGGGATTCAGATGGAATTGGGGTTTCAAGTGAATCATTATGTTCATGCCACGTGCTCGCGGACGTCTACAGTAGGCTATGTAATGCCCAATGTAGGTAATTCCACTATTGAAGAATTATTGTAATGGAAGCATCAAAATATCAAAAACTGAACAAGATATGGAAAAAAGTGTAGTGAGAATATCGTTGGACTCGATCAGGTCAACAGGAAGTTATTTGTGAAAATTTTTCATATCTCGAAAAAAAAAAAAAATTGTGTCTGGACTTAGCCTAAATAAATTCGTCGTAACTTGGCGAATAGTTTCGTTCCGACGAATTTGAATAAGTCCGTATCATACATACAATATAATGTAAAATACAAACAAAATATGAAATAAAACTAAGTATCTGGATAGGTCTTTCTGCTCATAGAAGAGAACTTGAGGGAACATGAGGGATTCAGATGGAATTGGGGTTCCAAGTGAATCATTAGGTTCATGCTACGTGCTCGCGGAGGTCTACAGTAGGCTATGTAGTGTCCGCTGTAGGCAGTTCCTATATTAAGTAATTATTGTTATGAAAGCATTAAAATCTCAAAAACTGAACAAGATATGGAAAAAAGTGTGGGGAAAATATCGTTGGACTCGATCAGGTCAACAAAAAGTTATTGGTGAAAATTTTTCATATCTTGAAAAAAAAAATTGTGTCTGGACTTGGCCAAAAAAAATTCGTCGAGACTTGGCGATAATTTTCGTTTCGATGAATTTGGATAAGTCCGTATTTTACACACAATATAATGTAAAATACAACCGAAATATGAAACAAAACTAAGTATCTGATAGGTCTTCCTGCTCATAGAAGAGAACATGAGGGAACATGAGGGAATCAGATGGAATTGGGGTTTCAAGTGAATCATTATATTCATGCCACGTGCTCGCGTAGGTCTACAGTGGGCTAAGAAGTGTCCGCTGTAGGTAGGTCCACTATTATGTATTTATTGTTATAAAAGCATCAAAATCTCAAAAACTAACAAGATATGGAAAAAAGTGTAGGGAGAATATGGTTGGACTCGATCAGGTCTACAAAAAGTTATGGCTGAAAATTTTTCATATTTCGAAAAAAAACTGTGTCTAGACTTAGCCTAAAAGAAATCGTCGAGACATGGCGATAATTTTCGTTTGGAAGAATTTGAATAAGATTGTACTATACACATAATGTAATGTAAAATACAAACGAAATAGCTCAGTATAATCTGAAAAGTCTTCCTGCTCTTAGAAGAGATCATAGGCATTTTGCTCACGAGGGATTCAGATGGAATTGGGGTTCCAAGTGAATCATTATGTTCATGCCACGTTCTCGCGGAAGTCTACAGTAGGCTATGTAGTGTCCGCTGTAGGTAGTTCCACTATTAAGTAATTATTGTTATGAAAGCATTAAAATCTCAAAAACTGAACAACATATGGAAAAAAGTGTGGGGAAAATATCGTTGGACTCGATCAGGTCAACAAAAAGTTATTGGTGAAAATTTTTCATATCTTGAAAAAAAAAATTGTGTCTGGACTTGGCCAAAAAAAATTCGTCGAGACTTGGCGATAATTTTCGTTTCGATGAATTTGAATAAGTCCGTATTTTACACACAATATAATGTAAAATACAAACAAAATAGCTTGGTATTATCCAAAAGGTCTTCCTGCTCTTAGAAGAGATCATAGGCATTTTGTTCATGAGGAATTCAGATGGAATTGGGGTTTCAAGTGAATCATTATATTTATGCCACGTGCTCGCGTAGGTCTACAGTTGGCTAAGAAGTGTCCGCTGTAGGTAGTTCCACTACTATGTATTTATTGTTATAAAAGCATCAAAATCTCAAAAACTAAACAAGATATGGAAAAAAGTGTAGATAGAATATAGTTGGACTCGATCAGTAATACAAAAAGTTATGAGTGAAAATTTTTCATATTTCGAAAAAAAAAACTGTGTCCAGACTTAGCCTAAAAGAATTCGTCGAGACATGGCGATAATTTTCGTTTCGAAAAATTTGAATATGTTCATGCCACGTGCTCGCAGAGGTCTACAGTAGGCTATGTAGTGTCCGCTGTAGGTGGTTCTACTATTAAGTAATTATTGTTATCAAAATCTAAAAAACTAAACAAGATATGGAAAAAAGTGTAGGAAGAATACCGTTGGACTCAATCAGGTCAACAAAGAGTTAATGGTGAAAATTTTTCATATCTCGAAAAATAAAATTTTGCTGGACTTGGCCTGAAAAAATTTGTCGAGGCTTGGCGAAAATTTTCGTTTAGACGAATTTGAATGAGTCCGTATTATACACACAATATAATATAAAATACAAACGAAAAATGAAATGAAACTAAGTATCTGATAGGTCTTCCTGCTCATAGAAGAGAACATGAGGGAACATGAGAGAACATGAGGGATTCAGATGGAATTGGGGTTTCAAGTGAATCATTATGTTCATGCCACGTGCTCGCAGACGTCTACAGTAGGCTATGTAAACTAAACAAGATATGGAAAAAAGTGTAGGAAGAATATCGTTGGACTCGATCAGGTCAACAGGAAGTTAATGGTGAAAATTTTTCATATCTCGAAAAATAAAATTTTGCTGGACTTGGCCTAAAAAAATTTTTCGAGTCTTGGCGATAATTTTCGTTTCGACGAATTTGAATAAGTCCACAATATAATGTAAAATGTGAAAGGTCTTCCTGCTCTTAGAAGAGATCATAGGCATTTTGCTCATGAGGGATTCGATGGAATTGGGGTTTCAAGTGAATCAATATGTTCATGCCACGTGCTCGCAGAGGTCTACAGTAGGCTATGTAGTGTCCGCTGTAGGTGGTTCTACTATTAAGTAATTATTGTTATCAAAATCTCAAAAACTAAACAAGATATGGAAAAAAGTGTAGGAAGAATACCGTTGGACTCAATCAGGTCAACAAAGAGTTAATGGTGAAAATTTTTCATATCTCGAAAAATAAAATTTTGCTGGACTTGGCCTGAAAAAATTTGTCGAGGCTTGGCGAAAATTTTCGTTTCGACGAATTTGAATGAGTCCGTATTATACACACAATATAATATAAAATACAAACGAAATATGAAATGAAACTAAGTATCTGATAGGTCTTCCTGCTCATAGAAGAGAACATGAGGGAACATGAGAGAACATGAGGGATTCAGATGGAATTGGGGTTTCAAGTGAATCATTATGTTCATGCCACGTGCTCGCAGACGTCTACAGTAGGCTATGTAAACTAAACAAGATATGGAAAAAAGTGTAGGAAGAATATCGTTGGACTCGATCAGGTCAACAGGAAGTTAATGGTGAAAATTTTTCATATCTCGAAAAATAAAATTTTGCTGGACTTGGCCTAAAAAAATTTTTCGAGTCTTGGCGATAATTTTCGTTTCGACGAATTTGAATAAGTCCACAATATAATGTAAAATGTGAAAGGTCTTCCTGCTCTTAGAAGAGATCATAGGCATTTTGCTCATGAGGGATTCGATGGAATTGGGGTTTCAAGTGAATCAATATGTTCATGCCACGTGCTCGCAGAGGTCTACAGTAGGCTATGTAGTGTCCGCTGTAGGTGGTTCTACTATTAAGTAATTATTGTTATCAAAATCTCAAAAACTAAACAAGATATGGAAAAAAGTGTAGGAAGAATACCGTTGGACTCAATCAGGTCAACAAAGAGTTAATGGTGAAAATTTTTCATATCTCGAAAAATAAAATTTTGCTGGACTTGGCCTGAAAAAATTTGTCGAGGCTTGGCGAAAATTTTCGTTTCGACGAATTTGAATGAGTCCGTATTATACACACAATATAATATAAAATACAAACGAAATATGAAATGAAACTAAGTATCTGATAGGTCTTCCTGCTCATAGAAGAGAACATGAGGGAACATGAGAGATCATGAGGGATTCGATGGAATTGGGGTTTCAAGTGACTCATTATGTTCATGCCACGTGCTCGAGGAGGTCTACAATAGGCTATGTATTGTCCGCTGTAGGTGGTTCCACTATTAAGTAATTATTGTTATGAAAGCATCAAAATCTCAAAAACTAAACAAGATATGGTAAAAAGTGTGGGAAGAATATCGTTGGACTCAATCAGGTCAACAAAAAGTTATTTTTAAAAATTTTTCCTATCTTGAAAAAAAAAATTGTGTCTGGACTTAGCCTAAAAAAATTCGTCGTGACTTGGCGAATAGTTTCGTGTGGACGAATTTCAATAAGTCCGTATATACACACAATATAATATAAAATACGAACGAAATATGAAATAAAACTAAGTATCTGATAGGTCTTCCTGCTCATAGAAGAGAACATGAGGGAACATGAGAGAACATGAGGGATTTAGATGGAATTGGGGTTTCAAGTGAATCATTATGTTCATGCCACGTGCTCGCGTAGGTCTACAGTAGGCTAAGAAGTGTCCGCTGTAGGTAGTTCCACTATTATGTATTTATTGTTATGAAACCATCAAAATCTCAAACACTAAACAAGATATGGAAAAAAGTGTAGATAGAATATCGTTGGACTCGATCAGTTCTACAAAAAGTTATGAGTGAAAATTTTTCATATTTCGAAAAAAAAAAACTGTGTCCAGACTTAGCCTAAAAGAATTCGTCGAGACATGGCGATAATTTTCGTTTCGAAGAATTTGAATAAGTCCGTATTATACAAACAATATAATGTAAAATGTGAAAGGTCTTCCTGCTCTTAGAAGAGATCATAGGCATTTTGCTCATGAGGGATTCGATGGAATTGGGGTTTCAAGTGAATCATTATGTTCATGCCACGTGCTCGCAGAGGTCTACAGTAGGCTATGTAGTGTCCGCTGTAGGTGGTTCTACTATTAAGTAATTATTGTTATCAAAATCTCAAAAACTAAACAAGATATGGAAAAAAGTGTAGGAAGAATATCGTTGAACTCAATCAGGTCAACAAAAAGTTATTGGTGAAAATTTTTCATATCTCGAAAAATAAAATTTTGCTGGACTTGGCCTAAAAAAATTTGTCGAGGCTTGGCGATAATTTTCGTTTCGACGAATTTGAATAAGTCCTCATTATACAACGGGTGTGAAGTTGCCCACATCCACAAATGTACACTGAGAAAAATTAAAAAAAAATCATAGAAGGCACAAATGGCTTTGTACACGTTTCTGCCCGGAATATGTTATGAGAAATGCTCGTTCCTTTATCCCTCATACCACGTAGGAGTTTTCCAGGCCATCCAAGGGTGTAGAATGGGGGTGAATTTCCTAAAAAAAAATCATAAAAGGCACAAATGGCTTTGTAGCCGATTGTGCTCGGAATACGTTATGGAAAATGCTCTTTTCTTTATCCCTCATACCACGTAGGAGTTTTCCAGGCCGTCCAAGGGGGTAGAATGGGGGTGAATTTCCGAAAAAAAATCATAGAAGGCACAAATGGCTTTGTAGCCGATTCTGCTCAGAATATGTTATTGGAAAATGCTTTTTCTTCATCCCTCATATCACGTAGGAGTTTTCCAGGCCGTCCAAGGGGGTAGAATGGGGGTGAATTTCCGAAAAAAAATCATAGAAGGCACAAATGGCTTTGTAGCCGATTCTCTATGCTCTTTTCTTTATCCCTCATACCACGTAGGAGTTTTCCAGGCCGTCCAAGGGGGTGGAATGGGGGTGAATTTCCGAAAAAAAATCATAGAAGGCACAAATGGCTTTGTAGTTGATTCTGCTCGGGATATGTTATAGGAAATGCTTTTTCTTCATCCCTCATACCCCGTTGGAGTTTTCCAAGCCGTCCGAGCAGAATCGGCTACAACGCCATTTGTTGCTTCTATGATTTTTTTTTCGGAAATTCACCCCCATTCTACCCCCTTGGACGGCCTGGAAAGGAAAACTCCTACGTGGTATGAGCGATGAAGAAAAGAGCATTTTCCATAACATATTCCGAGCAGAATCGGCTACAAAGCCATTTGTGCCTTTTATGATTTTTTTTCGGAAATTCACCCCCATTCTACCCCCTTGGACGGCCTGGAAAACTCCTACGTGGTATGAGTGATGAAGGAAAGAACATTTTCCATAACATATCCCGAGCAGAATCGGCTACAACGCCATTTGTGGCTTCTATGATTTTTTTTTCGGAAATTCACCCTCATTCTACCCCCTTGGACGGCCTGGAAAACTCCTACGTGGTATGAGGGACAAAGAAAAGAGCATTTTCCATAACATATCCCAAGCAGAATCGGCTACAAAGCCATTTGTGCCTCCTATGATTTTTTTTCGGAAATTCATCCCCATTCTACCCCCTTGGACGGCTTGGAAAACTCCAACGGGGTATGAGGGATGAATAAAAGAGCATTTTCCATAATATATCCCGAGCAGAATCAGATACAAAGCCATTTGTGCCTTCAATGATTTTTTTTCGGAAATTCACCTCCATTCTACCCCCTTGGACGGCCTGGAAAACTCCTACGTGGTATGAGTGATAAAGAAAAAAGCATTTTCCATAAAATTTTCCGAGCAGAATCGGCTACAACGCCATTTGTGGCTTCTATGATTTTTTTTTCGGAAATTCACCCCCATTCTACCCCCTTGGACTGCCTGGAAAACTCCTACGTGGTATTAGCGATGAAGAAAAGAGCATTTTCCATAACGTATTCTGAGCAGAATCAGCTACAAAGCTATTTGTGCCTTCTTTGATTTTTTTTCGGAAATTCACCCCCATTCCACCCCCTTGGACGGCCTGGAAAACTCCTACGTGGTATGAGGGATGAAGAAAAGATCATTTTCCATAACATATTCCGAGCAGAATCGGCTACAAAGCCATTTGTGCCTTCTATGATTTTTTTTAGGAAATTCACCCCCATTCCACCCCCTTGGACGGCCTGGAGAACTCCTACGTGGTATTAGTGATAAAGGAAAGAACATATTCCGAGCAGAATCGGCTACAGAGCCATTTGTGCCGTCTATGATTTTTTTTCGGAAATTCACCCCCATTCTACCCCCTTGGACGGCCTGTAAAACTCCTACGTGGTATGAGGGATAAAGAAAAGAGCATTTTCCATAACGTATTCCGAGCACAATCGGCTACAAAGCCATTTGTGTCTTTTATGATTTTTTTTTCGGAAATTCATCCCCATTCTACCCCCTTGGATGGCCTGGAAAACTCCTACGTGGTATGAGGGATGAAGGAAAGAGCATTTCTCATAACATATTCCGGGCAGAAACGTGTACCAAGCCATTTGTGCCTTCTATGATTTTTTTTTAATTTTTCTCAGTGTACATTTGTGGATGTGGACAACTTCACACCTGTCATTATACACACAATATAATGTTAAATACAAACGAAATAGCTCAGTATAATCTGAAAGGTCTTTCTGCTCTTAGAAGAGATCATAGGCATTTGGCTCATGAGGGATTCGATGGAATTGGGGTTTCAAGTGACTCATTATGTTCATGCCACGTGCTCAAGGAGGTCTACAATAGGCTATGTAGTGTCCGCTGTAGGTGGTTCCACTATTAAGTAATTATTGTTATGAAAGCATCAAAATCTCAAAAACTAAACAAGATATGGTAAAAAGTGTGGGAAGAATATCGTTGGACTCAATCAGGTCAACAAAAAGTTATTTTTAAAAATTTTTCCCATCTTGAAAAAAACAAAAATTGTGTCTGGACTTAGCCTAAAAAAATTCGTCGTGACTTGGCGAATAGTTCCGTGTCTACGAATTTTGATAAGTCCGTATTATACACACAATATAATATAAAATACAAACGAAATATGAAATGAAACTAAGTATCTGATAGGTCTTCCTGCTCATTGAGGGAACATGAGAGAACATGAGGGATTCAGATGGAATTGGGGTTTTGAGTGAATCATTATGTTCATGCCACGTGCTCGCGTAGGTCCACAGTAGGCTAAGAAGTGTCCGCTGTAGGTAGTTCCACTATTATGTATTTATTTTTATGAAAGCATCAAAATCTTAAAAACTAAACGAGATATGGTAAAAAGTGTGGGAAGAATATCGTCGGACTCAATCAGGTCAACAAAAAGTTAATTGTGAAAATTTTTCATATCTCGAAAAAAAAAAATTAAGTCTGGACTTAGCCTAAAAAAATTCGTTGTGACTTGGCGAATAGTTTCGTGTCGACGAATTTTAATAAGTCCGTATTATACACACAATATAATATAAAATACTATCGAAATATGAAATAAAACTAAGTATCTGATAGGTCTTCCTGCTCATTGAAGAGAACATGAGGGAACATGAGAGAACATGAGGGATTCAGATGGAATTGGGGTTTCAAGTGAATCATTATGTTCATGCCACGTGCTCGAGGAGGTCTACAGTAGGCTATGTAGTGTCTGCTGTAGGTGGTTCCACTATTATGTATTTATTGTTATGAAAGCATCAAAATCTCAAAAACTAAACAAGATATGGAAAAATGTGTAGATAGAATATCGTTGGACTCGATCAGTTCTACAAAAAGTTATGAGTGAAAATTTTTCATATTTCGAAAAAAAAAAACTGTGTCCAGACTTAGCCTAAAAGAATTGGTCGAGACATGGCGATAATTTTCGTTTCGAAGAATTTGAATAAGTCCGTATTATACACACAATATAATGTAAAATGTGAAAGGTCTTCCTGCTCTTAGAAGAGATCATAGGCATTTTGCTCATGAGGGATTCGATGGAATTGGGGTTTCAAGTGAATTATTATGTTCATGCCACGTGCTCGCGTAGGTCTACAGTAGGCTAAGAAGTGTCCGCTGTAGGTAGTTCCACTATTATGTATTTATTGTTATGAAAGCATCAAAATCTCAAAAACTAAACAAGATATGGTTAGAAGTGTGGGAAGAATATCGTTGGACTCAATCAGGTCAACAAAAAGTTATTGGTGAAAATTTTTCATATCTCGAAAAATAAAATTTTGCTGGACTTGGCCTAAAAAAATTTGTCGAGGCTTGGCGATAATTTTAGTTTCGACGAATTTGAATAAGTCCTTATTATACATACAATATAATTTTAAAGACAAACGAAATAGCTCAGTATAATCTGAAAGGCCTTTCTGCTCTTAGAAGAGATCATAGGCATTTGGCTCATGAGGGATTCGATGGAACTGGGGTTTCAAGTGACTCATTATGTTCATGCCACGTGCTCGAGGAGGTCTACAGTAGGCTATGTAGTGTCCGCTGTAGGTGGTTCCACTATTAAGTAATTATTGTTATGAAAGCATCAAAATCTCAAAAACTAAACAAGATATGGTAAAAAGTGTGAGAAGAATATCGTCGGACTCAATCAGGTCAACAAAAAGTTATTTGTGAAAATTTTTCATATCTCGAAAAAAAAAATTGTGTCTGGACTTAGACTAAAAAAATTCGTCGTGACTTGGCGAATAGTTTCGTGTCGACGAATTTTGATAAGCCCGTATTATACACACAATATAATATAAAATACAAACGAAATATGAAATGAAACTAAGTATCTGATAGGTCTTCCTGCTCATTGAAGAGAACATGAGGGAACATGAGAGAACATGAGAGATTCAGATGGAATTGGGGTTTCAAGTGAATCATTATGTTCATGCCACGTGCTCGCAGAGGTCTACAGTAGGCTATGTAGTGTCCGGTGTAGGTGGTTCTACTATTAGGTAATTATTGTTATCAAAATCTCAAAAACTAAACAAAATATGGAAAAAAGTGTAGAAAGAATATCGTTGGACTCAATCAGGTCAACAAAAAGTTATTGGTGAAAATTTTTCATATCTCGAAAAATAAAATTTTGCTGGACTTGGCCTAAAAAAATTTGTCGAGGCTTGGCGATAATTTTCGTTTCGACGAATTTGAATAAGTCCGTATTATACAAACAATATAATGTTAAATACAAACTAAATAGCTCAGTATAATCTGAAAGGTCTTTCTGCTCTTAGAAGAGATCATAGGCATTTGGCTCATGAGGGATTCGATGGAATTGGGGTTTCAAGTGACTCATTATGTTCATGCCACGTGCTCAAGGAGGTCTACAATAGGCTATGTAGTGTCCGCTGTAGGTGGTTCCACTATTAAGTAATTATTGTTATGAAAGCATCAAAATCTCAAAAACTAAACAAGATATGGTAAAAAGTGTGGGAAGAATATCGTCGGACTCAATCAGGTCAACAAAAAGTTATTTTTAAAAATTTTTCCCATCTTGAAAAAAAAAAAATGTGTCTGGACTTGGCCTAAAAAAATTCGTCGTGACTTGGCGAATAGTTCCGTGTCTACGAAGTTTGATAAGTCCGTATTATACACACAATATAATATAAAATACAAACGAAATATGAAATGATATCTGATAGGTCTTCCTGCTCATTGAGGGAACATGAGAGCACATGAGGGATTCAGATGGAATTGGGGTTTTGAGTGAATCATTATGTTCATGCCACGTGCTCGCGTAGGTCCACAGTAGGCTAAGAAGTGTCCGCTGTAGGTAGTTCCACTATTATGTATTTATTTTTATGAAAGCATAAAAATCTTAAAAACTAAACGAGATATGGTAAAAAGTGTGGGAAGAATATCGTCGGACTCAATCAGGTCAACAAAAAGTTAATTGTGAAAATTTTTCATATCTCGAAAAAAAAAATTAAGTCTGGACTTAGCCTAAAAAAATTCGTTGTGACTTGGCGAATAGTTTCGTGTCGACGAATTTTAATAAGTCCGTATTATACACACAATATAATATAAAATACAAACGAAATATGAAATAAAACTAAGTATCTGATAGGTCTTCCTGCTCATAGAAGAGAACATGAGGGAACATGAGAGAACATGAGGGATTCAGATGGAATTGGGGTTTCAAGTGAATCATTATGTTCATGCCACGTGCTCGAGGAGGTCTACAGTAGGCTATGTAGTGTCCGCTGTAGGTGGTTCCACTATTATGTATTTATTGTTATGAAAGCATCAAAATCTCAAAAACTACACAAGATATGGAAAAAAGTGTAGATAGAATATCGTTTGACTCGATCAGTTCTACAAAAAGTTATGAGTAAAAATTTTTCATATTTCGAAAAAAAAACTGTGTCCAGACTTAGCCTAAAAGAATTGGTCGAGACATGGCGATAATTTTCGTTTCGAAGAATTTGAATAAGTCCGTATTATACACACAATATAATGTTAAATGTGAAAGGTCTTCCTGCTCTTAGAAGAGATCATAGGCATTTTGCTCATGAGGGATTCGATGGAATTGGGGTTTCAAGTGAATTATTATGTTCATGCCACGTGCTCGCGTAGGTCTACAGTAGGCTATGTAGTGTCCGCTGTAGGTAGTTCCACTATTATGTATTTATTGTTATGAAAGCATCAAAATCTCAAAAACTAAACAAGATATGGTAAAAAGTGTGGAAAGAATATCGTTGGACTCAATCAGGTCAACAAAAAGTTATTGGTGAAAATTTTTCATATCTCGAAAAATAAAATTTTGCTGGACTTGGCCTAAAAAAATTTGTCGAGGCTTGGCGATAATTTTCGTTTCGACGAATTTGAATAAGTCCTTATTATACATACAATATAGTGTTAAATACAAACGAAATAGCTCAGTATAATCTGAAAGGTCTTTCTGCTCTTAGAAGAGATCATAGGCATTTGGCTCATGAGGGATTCGATGGAATTGGGGTTTCAAGTGACTCATTATGTTCATGCCACGTGCTCGAGGAGGTCTACAGTAGGCTATGTAGTGTCCGCTGTGGGTGGTTTCACTATTAAGTAATTATTGTTATGAAAGCATCAAAATCTCAAAAACTAAACAAGATATGGTAAAAAGTGTGGGAAGAATATCGTCGGACTCAATCAGGTCAACAAAAAGTTATTTGTGAAAATTTTTCATATCTCGAAAAAAAAAAATTGTGTCTGGACTTAGCCTAAAAAAATTCGTGGTGACTTGGCGAATAGTTCCCTGTCTACGAATTTTGATAAATCCGTATTATACAAACAATATAATATAAAATACAAACGAAATATGAAATGAAACTAAGTATCTGATAGGTCTTCCTGCTCATTGAAGAGAACATGAGGGAACATGAGAGAACATGAGAGATTCAGATGGAATTGGGGTTTTGAGTGGATCATTATGTTCATGCCACGTGCTCGCGTAGGTCCACAGTAGGCTAAGAAGTGTCCGCTGTAGGTAGTTCCACTATTATGTATTTATTGTTATGAAAGCATCAAAATCTCAAAAACTAAACAAGATATGGAAAAACGTGTGGGAAGAATATCGTTGGATTCAATCAGGTAAACAAAAAGTTATTGGTGAAAATTTTTCATATCTCAAAAAATAAAATTTTGCTGTACTTGGCCTAAAAAAATTTGTCGAGAATTGACGATAATTTTCGTTTCGACGAATTCGAATAAGTCCGTATTATACACAGAATTTAATGTTAAATACAAACGAAATAGCTCAGTACAATCTGACAGGTCTTCCTGTTCTTAGAAGATATCATAGGCATTTGGCTCATGAGGGATTCAGATGGAATTGGGGTTTCAAGTGAATCATTATGTTCATGCCACGTGCTCGCGGACTTCTACAGTAGGCTATGTAGTGCCCAATGTAGGTAATTCCACTATTGAAGAATTATTGTAATGGAAGCATCAAAATCTCAAAAACTAAATAAGATATGGAAAAAAGTGTAGTGAGAATATCGTTGGACTCGATCAGGTCAACAGGAAGTTATTTGTGAAAATTTTTCATATCTCGAAAAAAAAAAAAATTGTGTCTGGACTTAGCCTAAATAAATTCGTCGTAACTTGGCGAATAGTTTCGTTCCGACGAATTTGAATAAGTCTGTATCATACATACAATATAATGTAAAATACAAACAAAATATGAAATAAAACCAAGTATCTGGATAGGTGTTTCTGCTCATAGAAGAGAACTTGAGGGAACATGAGGGATTCAGATGGAATTGGGGTTCCAAGTGAATCATTAGGTTCATGCTACTTGCTCGCGGAGGTCTACAGTAGGTTATGTAGTGTCCGCTGTAGGCAGTTCCTATATTAAGTAATTATTGTTATGAAAGCATTAAAATCTCAAAAACTGAACAAGATATGGAAAAAAGTGTGGGGAAAATATCGTTGGACTCGATCAGGTCAACAAAAAGTTATTGGTGAAAATTTTTCATATCTTGAAAAAAAAAATTGTGTCTGGACTTGGCCAAAAAAAATTCGTCGAGACTTGGCGATAATTTTCGTTTCGATGAATTTGGATAAGTCCGTATTTTACACACAATATAATGTAAAATACAACCGAAATATGAAACAAAACTAAGTATCTGATAGGTCTTCCTGCTCATAGAAGAGAACATGAGGGAACATGAGGGAATCAGATGGAATTGGGGTTTCAAGTGAATCATTATATTCATGCCACGTGCTCGCGTAGGTCTACAGTAGGCTAAGAAGTGTCCGCTGTAGGTAGGTCCACTACTATGTATTTATTGTTATAAAAGCATCAAAATCTCAAAAACTAACAAGATATGGAAAAAAGTGTAGGGAGAATATCGTTGGACTCGATCAGGTCTACAAAAAGTTATGGCTGAAAATTTTTCATATTTCGAAAAAAAACTGTGTCTAGACTTAGCCTAAAAGAAATCGTCGAGACATGGCGATAATTTTCGTTTGGAAGAATTTGAATAAGATTGTACTATACACATAATGTAATGTAAAATACAAACGAAATAGCTCAGTATAATCTGAAAAGTCTTCCTGCTCTTAGAAGAGATCATAGGCATTTTGCTCACGAGGGATTCAGATGGAATTGGGGTTCCAAGTGAATCATTATGTTCATGCCACGTTCTCGCGGAAGTCTACAGTAGGCTATGTAGTGTCCGCTGTAGGTAGTTCCACTATTAAGTAATTATTGTTATGAAAGCATTAAAATCTCAAAAACTGAACAAGATATGGAAAAAAGTGTGGGGAAAATATCGTTGGACTCGATCAGGTCAACAAAAAGTTATTGGTGAAAATTTTTCATATCTTGAAAAAAAAAATTGTGTCTGGACTTGGCCAAAAAAAATTCGTCGAGACTTGGCGATAATTTTCGTTTCGATGAATTTGAATAAGTCCGTATTTTACACACAATATAATGTAAAATACAAACAAAATAGCTTGGTATTATCCAAAAGGTCTTCCTGCTCTTAGAAGAGATCATAGGCATTTTGTTCATGAGGAATTCAGATGGAATTGGGGTTTCAAGTGAATCATTATATTTATGCCACGTGCTCGCGTAGGTCTACAGTAGGCTAAGAAGTGTCCGCTGTAGGTAGTTCCACTACTATGTATTTATTGTTATAAAAGCATCAAAATCTCAAAAACTAAACAAGACATGGAAAAAAGTGTAGATAGAATATAGTTGGACTCGATCAGTAATACAAAAAGTTATGAGTGAAAATTTTTCATATTTCGAAAAAAAAAACTGTGTCCAGACTTAGCCTAAAAGAATTCGTCGAGACATGGCGATAATTTTCGTTTCGAAGAATTTGAATAAGTCCGTATTATACACACAATATAATGTAAAATGTGAAAGGTCTTTCTGCTCTTAGAAGAGATCATAGGCATTTTGCTCATGAGGGATTAGATGGAATTGGGGTTTTCAAGTGAATCATTATGTTCATGCCACGTGCTCGAAGAGGTCTACAGTAGGCTATGTAGTGTCCGCTGTAGGTGGTTCTACTATTAAGTAATTATTGTTATCAAAATCTCAAAAACTAAACAAGATATGGAAAAAAGTGTAGGAAGAATATCGTTGGACACAATCAGGTCAACAAAAAGTTATTGGTGAAAATTTTTCATTTCTCGAAAAATAAAATTTTGCTGGACTTGGCCTAAAAAAATTTGTCGAGGCTTGGCGATAATTTTCGTTTCGACGAATTTGAATAAGTCCGTATTATACACACAATATAATGTTAAATACAAACGAAATAGCTCAGTATAATCTGAAAGGTCTTTCTGCTCTTAGAAGAGATCATAGGCATTTGGCTCATGAGGGATTCGATGGAATTGGGGTTTCAAGTGACTCATTATGTTCATGCCACGTGCTCGAGGAGGTCTACAATAGGCTATGTAGTGTACGCTGTAGGTGGTTCCACTATTAAGTAATTATTGTTATGAAAGTATCAAAATCTCAAAAACTAAACAAGATATGGTAAAAAGTGTGGGAAGAATATCGTTGGACTCAATCAGGTCAACAAAAATATAATTGTGAAAATTTTTCATATCTTGAAAAAAAAAATTGTGTCTGGACTTGGCCAAAAAAAATTCGTCGAGACTTGGCGATAATTTTCGTTTCGATGAATTTGAATAAGTCCGTATGTTACACACAATATAATGTAAAATACAAACAAAATAGCTTGGTATTATCCAAAAGGTCTTCCTGCTTTTAGAAGAGGTCATAGGCATTTTGTTCATGAGGGATTCAGATGGAATTGGGGTTTCAAGTGAATCATTATATTTATGCCACGTGCTCGCGTAGGTCTACAGTAGGCTAAGAAGTGTCCGCTGTAGGTATGTATTTATTGTTATAAAAGCATCAAAATCTCAAAAACTAAACAAGATATGGAAAAATGTGTAGAGAGAATATCGTTGGACTCGATCAGGTCTTCAAAAAGTTATGAGTGAAAATTTTTCATATTTCGAAAAAAAAAAACCGTGTCTAGACTTAGCCTAAAAGAATTCGTCAAGACATGGCGATAATTTTCCTTTGGAAGAATTTGAATAAGTTTGTACTATACACATAATATAATTTAAAATACAAACGAAATAGCTCAGTATAATCTGAAAAGTCTTCCTGCTCTTAGAAGAGATCATAGGCATTTTGCTCATGAGGGATTCAGATGGAATTGGGGTTTCAAGTGAATCATTATGTTCATGCCACGTGCTCGAGGAGATCTACAGTAGGCTATGTAGTGTCCGCTGTAGGTGGTTCCACTATTAAGTAATTATTGTTATCAAAATCTCAAAAACTAAACAAGATATGGAAAAAAGTGTAGGAAGAATATGGTTGGACTCGATCAGGTCAACAGGAAGTTATTGGTGAAAATTTTTCATATCTCGAAAAATAAAATTTTGCTGGACTTGACCTAAAAAAATTTTTCGAGACTTGGCGATAATTTTCGTTTCGACGAATTTGAATAAGTCCACAATATAATGTAAAATGTGAAAGGTCTTCCTGCTCTTAGAAGAGATCATAGGCATTTTGCTCATGAGGGATTCGATGGAATTGGGGTTTCAAGTGAATAAATATGTTCATGCCACGTGCTCGCAGAGGTCTACAGTAGGCTATGTAGTGTTCAACTATTAAGTAATTATTGTTATGAAAGCATCAAAATCTCAGAAACTAAACAAGATATGGTAAAAAGTGTGGGAAGAATATCGTTGGACTCAATCAGGTCAACAAACAGTTATTTGTGAAAATTTTTCATATCTTGTAAAAAAAAATTGTGTCTGGACTTAGCCTAAAAAAATTCGTCGTGACTTGGCGAATAGTTTCGTGTCGACGAATTTTGATAAGCCCGTATTATACACACAATATAATATAAAATACAAACGAAATATGAAATGAAACTAAGTATCTGATAGGTCTTCCTGCTCATTGAAGTGAACATGAGGGAACATGAGAGAACATGAGGGATTCAGATGGAATTGGGGTTTTGAGTGAATCATTATGTTCATGCCACGTGCTCGCGTAGGTCCACAGTAGGCTAAGAAGTGTCCGCTGTAGGTAGTTCCACTATTATGTATTTATTTTTATGAAAGCATCAAAATCTGAAAAACTAAACAAGATATGGTAAAAAGTGTAGATAGAATATCGTTGGACTCGATCAGTTCTACAAAAAGTTATGAGTGAAAATTTTTCATATTTCGAAAAAAAAAACTGTGTCCAGACTTAGCCTAAAACAATTCGTCGGGACATGGCGATAATTTTCGTTTCGAAGAATTTGAATAAGCCCGTATTATACACACAATATAATGTAAAATGTGAAAGGTCTTCCTGCTCTTAGAAAAGATCATAGGCATTTTGCTCATGAGGGATTCGATGGAATTGGGTTTTCAAGTGAATCATTATGTTCATGCCACGTGCTCGCAGAGATCCACACTAGGATATGTAGTGTCCGCTGTAGGTGGTTCTACTATTAAGTAATTATTGTTATCAAAATCTCAAAAACTAAACAAGATATGGAAAAAAGTGTAGATAGAATATCGTTGGACTCGATCAGTTCTACAAAAAGTTATGAGTGAAAATTTTTCATATTTCGAAAAAAAAAACTGTGTCCAGACTTAGCCTAAAAGAATTCGTCGAGACATGGCGATAATTTTCGTTTCGAAGAATTTGAATAAGTCCGTATTATACACACAATATAATGTAAAATGTGAAAGGTCTTCCTGCTCTTAGAAGAGATCATAGGCATTTTGCTCATGAGGGTTTCGATGGAATTGGGGTTTCAAGTGAATTATTATGTTCATGCCACGTGCTCGCGTAGGTCTACAGTAGGCTAAGAAGTGTCCGCTGTAGGTAGTTCCACTATTATGTATTTATTGTTATGAAAGCATCAAAATCTCAAAAACTAAACAAGATATGGTAAAAAGTGTGGGAAGAATATCGTTGGACTCAATCAGGTCAACAAAAAGTTATTGGTGAAAATTTTTCATATCTCGAAAAGTAAAATTTTGCTGGACTTGGCCTAAAAAAATTTGTCGAGGCTTGGCGATAATTTTCGTTTCGACGAATTTGAATAAGTCCTTATTAATCATACAATATAATGTTAAATACAAACGAAATAGCTCAGTATAATCTGAAAGGTCTTTCTGCTCTTAGAAGAGATCATAGGCATTTGGCTCATGAGGGATTCGATGGAATTGGGGTTTCAAGTGACTCATTATGTTCATGCCACGTGCTCGAGGAGGTCTACAGTAGGCTATGTAGTGTCCGCTGTAGGTGGTTCCACTATTAAGTAATTATTGTTATGAAAGCATCAAAATCTCAAAAACTAAACAAGATATGGTAAAAAGTGTGGAAAGAATATCGTCGGACTCAATCAGGTCAACAAAAAGTTATTTGTGAAAATTTTTCATATCTCGAAAAAAAAAAATTGTGTCTGTACTTAGCCTAAAAAAATTCGTCGTGACTTGGCGAATAGTTTCGTGTCGACGAATTTTGATAAGCCCGTATTATACACACAATATAATATAAAATACAAACGAAATATGAAATGAAACTAAGTATCTGATAGGTCTTCCTGCTCATTGAAGAGAACATGAGGGAACATGAGAGAACATGAGAGATTCAGATGGAATTGGGGTTTTGAGTGGATCATTATGTTCATGCCACGTGCTCGCGTAGGTCCACAGTAGGCTAAGAAGTGTCCGCTGTAGGTAGTTCCACTATTATGTATTTATTTTTATGAAAGCATAAAAATCTCAAAAACTAAACAAGATATGGTAAAAAGTGTGGGAAGAATATCGTTGGACTCAATCAGGTCATCAAAAAGTTATTGGTGAAAGTTTTTCATATCTCGAAAAATAAAATTTTGCTGGACTTGGCCTAAAAAAATTTGTCGTGACTTGGCGAATAGTTCCTTGTCGACGAATTTTGATAAGTCCGTATTATACACACAATATAATATAAAATACAAACGAAATATGAAACGAAACTAAGTATCTGATAGGTCTTCCTGCTCATTGAAGAGAACATGAGGGAACATGAGAGAACATGAGGGATTCAGATGGAATTGGGGTTTCCAGTGAATCATTATGCTCATGCCACGTGCTCGCGTAAGTTAAGTTTGGGAGCCTCCGAACTTAATTTTTAAAAAACAAAAATTACTTTCAAAAACTCGAAAACTGAAAATTACGAGTTACAACGTTTATTCATTAGCAATGTTAGAGCCAAAGGTACAATTATAACTGAGAAAAATAGTAAAGAGCAATTATTTATAAGTTCATGATATCTCGAATAAAAATGCAGCTTCCAGCGGAATTTCGGTCTTCAGCGTGAGATCTCCGATGTAAATGCACTCTGGAGTACGGCCTTGGCTATCTGCATAGTACGGGGAATCGGTACATAACACTTCCCCCCTTTGTTTGGAAATCGGGGTTGATTTAGCGATCCTGATTTCCAATCCTTAGACTTTCTATTGGTATGGAATGAATTGATGGTTCTGATGCACTGGTGGTGGTTGGGCGTCTATCTCTCCGCTTGTACTTCTTTAAATATATTGTGAAGATGAAGTAGGCTGCAATACAGGCTATGGAGACGTATAGTAGAACGGTCCATATATTGGTATGTGAAGAAATGAACGGTTCGTCTTCTTGAAGTTTTTCCTTAACGTTGTTCAGTCTATCTCGGATGGTTTCTAAGTCGTCGAGGTCCAGTGATTCAAGATGAACTGGTGGCATTTCTTGAAGGTTCTTCTTGACATTTTCTTCTATGTCGATATCTAGGTGTGGCATATTTATGATTTTGGTGACAGCATTTGGATTCTTGTGAGTCTGTAGTGTGGTGGAGTCGATTTTCATCTTGCAATTCTCGGAAACTTCTATGACATAGGTGCCTTTCAGGAATGACATTTCTTCCTCGGTACCACAAATTGATAATGCGGTAGTCTCGTTGGGGAATATGGCGATCCATTGGTTGACATTTATTTTTTGAATTTTTTGTTCTTGAAGTTTGAGGTGTTCTGGGTGGCAGTTGTCATAGTTCTTGGTGAAGCGAATGAGTTGTACTTCACACGGCGTCTGGAGATCCATTGGGTTCCATTCTGGCAAGGTACAAAGGGCTTCTCCGGGAACGACATCTTGGCATGGTTCATTTGAAAATAAGTAGTGATGCTCGTTGAGAAAAAGGAATTTGGTTTTAGGGACTATGATTTGGAACAGGTTATGTTTTGTTTCGATAGGAAGGGAGTAAAGGTGGTAGTAATTGTATCTATAGTGTTCTGTAATTGGTACTTCAAGGATAAATACTATTTTAGCATGTTTTTGGTAGGCCTTTATATTCGTTATCTTTTCGAAGATGACAATTTTATCTCGGCTCGGTTCGTATGGAAGGACGGCATCTTCTAGGTGGTGAGAGATGAACGTCAACTCTTCTAATAGGTCATCGACTTCTATGATGGATGGATGAAGCACTCCAATCTTGGCAAAGGTAATTGCTGTTTCTAGGTCTTCCAGAATTCTTATGATTGCATCCATGGCAGCTATCATTTGCGTGAAAACAGTATTTGAATTCAGCAATTCGTACGTATCAGCATTTTTAATGAACTGTTCTCTAATGGCTTTTTCAATTTGCAAAAATTTTGTTTGAATATTTAACTGGTTTGTCACGATTGTCTGTATTGATGAATTGAATTTTTCGATCGCCTTCGTAGTGAGTGAAATTTGTTCTTCTGATAGCATCTTTTGTTTTGTTTGTTGTTCTTGAAGTTTTTGTATGGCTTCTTCAAATTTAACTCCATCTTCTGCATCCAGATTTCCTGTTATTGCTTTAACGAAACCGCCCATAACGTTTATCAGTCCTCGTCTTTTACGGTGCAGCGATGTTGTTGGGAATATCTGCGTGAGTTTTCTTCGAATTTCGTTGGAGAGATTGTCCATTAGGTTGATGTAATTGAGCTCTCTGTGGTGGTTGGTCCCATTTTTCCCAAATTGGTAAGTGGTTTTCATTTGATTGGTTATGTTTTGAATTCTTTCATATTCTTCAGAGATAACTTTAAGATCAAATATCCTGATGAAGGTCCAGTAGTTGACGATATTTCGGGCTGTACCAAGCTTTTGGGGTAGCAGTCCTGGGTTTTCTGTTATTTTCATTGTTGTTACTCCACTCCGTTCGGCTGATCCGAGGGTGCAGCAGGTGGATCTGGAACAATAGGGTATCTTAGATTGTCGAAATGTACTCTGCGGGTTTGATTTTCGGAATTTTCTATAATGCAGGTGTTGTCTTCATTGATTTGGGTAATTTTGCTTGGTCCTATATAGCGGTTTTTTGATTTGTTCCTTTCGCTTTCCGGATTTTTCTCGAACACTTGGTCTCCGACTTTAAAAACATTTTGATTTGTTCGTTTCTGGTTTCGATTTGTTATTGTCCTGGTTTTATCATTTTGTAGTTTTTCTTTGACTTTCTCGTAGGTCAAGGATATTTTTTTTCGATGATCTTCCACGTACTGTCCGTAGTATTGGTGATCGTAGAATATATCATATGGATTCCTTGAAGCGGTATGCCCATATAAAAGTTCCAAAGGGGTGTATCCTGTTGCTGAATGGATCGAGTTGTTGTAGCCAATTACGGCGTACGCCATGAGTCTTGTCGGTGTATCTGTAGAATGTTCTTTCACGATTCGGTAATGTTCTGTTAGAGTCCCATGTAGTCTTTCAATTAATCCGTTGGATTGAGGATGTTGTGGTGTGGTAAAATGTACATTAACCTTGTGCAATTTTAAAAGTGATGAAACAGTTTCGTTTTCGAACTCTGTTCCGGAGTCGAACGTTATAGATTCTGGTACTCCAAAGTTTCGAATATATTCCAACAGTTTATCTGCTATTTCTATAGCGTTCTTGCTTTGGACAGGGTACGCTTGACCAAACTTAGAGAATTCATCCACTATGGTGAAAAATGTTTGACCTTCGATTGTGAATAGATCGGAGTTCAATTTCTCGAAAGGTTTTGTTGCGGTTTCCGTAATTCTGAGAGGTATTATTGGTCGATGTCTTTCGTATTTGGTTTTCTTGCATACCAAACAAGAATTGATGAAATTTTCAATTGATTTTTTCATGTTAGGCTAAAAATATTTTCTATTAATATTTTTGTAAGTTTCATTTATACCGCGATGGTTAGTTTTTCCTTCATGGTAATTTTTGATCAATTCTTCTTGCTCCGCAGGGTCTTCTATGGTGATCGTCCTATTCATGCACCTTATCAAAATTGGGTGGTCTTTATTGAATGTTATACAGAACGTCTTACAAAAATCTCTGTACATTTTCTCCTTGTCGAAATAACAGAAGTATTTTTTCCGTGGTTCACAGTATTGAATCAGAAAAGTTTTGATTTCATCTTCGTTGTTGTCTTGTGATATTTGGGCATGGATAATGACTTGTTTTCCTCGTCGAATGATTTTGGGTTGCACAGGGTTGTTGAAAACTGTGGTGATGATAAACTGTTTTTCCTTTTTATCGATTGCATCTTGAATGATCGATATGCTGTCTGGTGGGTCTGAATCTTGTCTGGAGTTCACAGTGATTTCTGTATTTTCTGGTGTGGGTTCTGGTGGTACTGGATTTGTAAATTCAATTTCTTCTGTGAGTTCAGGTGGTGAATCAGGTAACTGATGAATTGTTTCTTGATTATCGAGATCCATTGGTACTGGAGTGTTCAGTTGGCTACGTTGTTCTAATTCCCTGCTCACTAATTCGTCGAGCAGTTGGTCTAGTTCGGAGTCTACTTCAACCTGTGTCGATGTGGCATCGATATCCATGGGATTAAGTTGTATTCTGGAAAGGGCATCGGCATTTGTATTATATTTGCCCTTTTTGTATATCACATTATAGTCATACTCTTCAAGGCGTAGTCTCCATCTGGCTAATTTCATATTAGGTTCTTTTAGAGAGAAAAGCCATGGAAGTGGGCGATGGTCAGTGTAGATGGTGAACTTCCTTCCGTATAAATAAGGGCGAAAGGTCTTCGTAGCCCATATAATGGCCAATAGCTCTTTCTCAATCGTTGAATATTTCTGTTCGGTGTCATTTAGTGTTCTCGATGCGTATGCAACTGGTTTGTCTTCTCCAACTTTACCTTGTGACAATACGGCTCCGAGGGCAACGTTACTGGCATCCGTAGTTAATATGAATGGCCTTGAGAAATCAGGAAATTGTAATATTGGATCATTCAATAGAATTTTCTTGCAATTTTCGAAGCTTTCAATGAATTCTGATGAATGAATGACCTTGGCATTTTTCTTTAGGCATTTGGTCAATGGCTTCGTGAGTTTAGCGAAGTCTTTTATAAATCTTCGATAGTAGCCAAGTAAGCCCAGGAATCCCTTTATTTCTTTTTGTGTCTTTGGTATAGGAAAATGTTGGACGGCTTTCACTTTCTCCGGGTTGGGCTTGACCCCTTCTGGCGTGATGATATGCCCGAGATAGGCGACCTCTTTCCTCAGAAATTCACTTTTATCTAGTTGAATCTTGAAGTTTGATTGCCTCAATCTTTCGAAGACTTCTCTCAGACGCTCTAGATGTTCTTGTAAGGATGTTGAAAAAATTACAATGTCATCGAGATAAACCAAACACTTTTCATTCTGTATGCCTCGTAAGATGTTGTCCATTACGCGTTGAAACGTCGCTGGCGCATTCTTCAATCCGAATGGCATGCGTTGGTACTCATAGTGACCGTTTTCCGTACTGAAGGCCGTCTTCTCTATGTCACGTTCTTCCATTTGAACTTGGTGGAAGCCTGAAGCGAGATCAAGAGTGGTGAAATATTGGCTTCTCCCAAGTTTATCCAATATATCCGTGATGTTAGGAAGCGGATATTTGTCATCCACCGTTTTCTGGTTGAGCTTCCTATAATCTATTACCACTCTCCATTTCTTTTTTCCAGAAGCGTCCATTTTCTTGGGCACTACCCATATAGGTGAGCTCCAAGGTGACGTAGATGGTCGTATAATTCCTTGCTGTAGCATCGACTGAATTTGGGATCTGACTTCTTGTTGGTGCACTTGAGGGTATCTGTAAGATTTGGTAAATATTGGGGTATCATCTGTCAATTTTATGTTGTGTTTGATTTGGTTATTGAAGGTGAGAGGTACTTGTTCGCAGTGAAATATGTCCTTATATTCGAAGCAGAGTTGTTGAATCGCTAGTTTTTCTTCATGATTCATGTGTTCTAATCGTAAGTTCTTCAAGTTTTCGTTTTGAAGGTTCTCATAGTCATTTTCACTTAGTGGTATTTCTGGTTCGTCGAAATTATTGATCTCGAAGGCTTCTATCGGATCAATTTCGATAGGTTCGAATAGATCGAAAGAGAGTTTCTGATTTGTTGGATTGATTAATGTCGTAAAAGCCTTCTGATTTTTCACCAACACGTACGCTGCTGGCATCTCCAGTTCTTGGAATTTTCTGAATTGTATCACTCCTTCATTGACAGTTTTGTCGACAGGTATTTCCACGATGTGTTCTGTTCTTGGCAATAATTCAAGATGGAATATGGAATTTCTTGATTGCATTGTTCGCTTTGGGCTAGCTTGATCCTTGTCGAAATTGAGTGGGATGAATGCTTCCTTCGTGACCAGTGCGTTCTTGCTCAGATCAACAGTTGCTCCAATATTCCGGAGTAAATCTATTCCAATGAGTCCATCATATTTGGGGTTGAAGTCGAACATATAAAATTTCTGGAGAATATCTTGTCTCTTGAAAATTTTCGTTAATGGTATAGTGATACTATATTTGTGTGTAGAGATGTTGTGTGCAGACTGTATTTGAAAATGATCTTCTTCGATGTGGTGAGGGTAGAAAGTTTTTGCAACATTTGGGCTGATTAGTGTTTTTGTGGATCCTGTATCGATCATGAATTTCGTGTTAGTTTCTGGTATGATGATATATGGAAGTTTGGAAATTGTTGTTGCATTGATAATCACTATGTTGTTTGACTGTTCGACGGGGTAATCTGAAAATTTTGATCTTCATGTAATTCGTTTTCATATTGAGATGGTGCTGTTTCATTGGTATATTCTGGATAGTAGTTTTCTTCTACCTGATCAGCTGGATAATGTTGATCGTACTGAAAATCTTGATATTCCGCCGATTGGTCTCCATCTTCTTGCCAAAATAGTTCTTCTGCTACGAAATTGGGTTTAGGTTTCGTCTGGGTATTTTTTGAAAAATTTCCCGAAGATGTGTCCATAGGGGTTGGTCTATAGAGTGGTCGATATTGATTGGACTGGAAAACATTCCTTTGAGGTGGTCGGAATTGTTGGCTGCCTTGAGGTTGGGTGGAATTCCAATTAGGTTGCCTTGAAGGTGGTCTCTGAAATGTTGCCTGGTTTGAAGGAGCGAATGGTCTTGATGGTCTAGGCACAAAATTTTGACGATTTTGTGAAAATCCTTGAATGGGTCTGAATGGTTGATTTCTTGTTTGAAAATTGCTGAAATTTGGTGGGGGTGTTCTAGGTTCTCTTCTCTGTTGCTGAATCAGATTGTTCGTTCTGTTTCTAGCGTATGAAATATTTTCTTCGCATACAACTTGAGAAAGTGCAGTTTCAATATTTGCTGGTCCTCTTGAACGAATTATCGATCCAAGTGGTTCTTTCAGTCCGGTGAGGAAGGCTTTCAATGTAAGGTTGTCGTATAAGGTGATCTTGACAGCTCTCACTTGTGCGACTTGTTCGTTGCATGCGAGGTTCGAAAGAAGTAGGCTTCTAACATTTTGACATCTGGATCCAAATTGTTGGGGTGATTCGTTCATTTCTTGTCTCAGAAGCATGAGATCTCTGAGTAGTGAATTTTCGTCGCGTTGATCAGCGAAGTTTCTATGAAGTAAATCTCGAAGTTCTTGTCATGACTTGACTTCTCTTGATCCTGTGATAGTTTTGGCTCTCCCTGTAAGCTTGTTCTTGATGCAGGTTACCAAAAATTTGTTGATGAATGCGGTTGGTTCTGCCGGTTGGGAGAATTGATTGACTATAAGGTCACATGCTTCGATGAAGTCAGCAAGTTCCGCAGGTTCGCCTTCGAATTTTGGAATGGCATCCAGGTAGCTAGTTTTAAATGCGGCCATTTCGTTGATTTCCTCTTCTGAATTATTTTCACTTGTGTTGTTTTCAAGAATTAAATTTGAAATGCGAGCGGTAAGTTGATCAATATCAGACATAAATATTTTGCAGAGATGGTGGGAGTAATGATGATAGGAAAATTAGGAAATGAGCAATCACTTACATTAAAATAAATATGATCCTCATTGGTCCAAATGAGCAGGTAATCCTTTGCTTGGTACTGGTAGTCCAATAGTTTGGCACTGATAATCCAATAATTTGGCACTGATAATCCAATTATTTGGCACTGATAATTCAATTATTTGGCACTGATAATCCAATAATGTCTATAGTTCAATAAAAGTTCAATAGTTCTTATGTATAGTTGGAAATAACTCCGACGATTTTGTTCGAAATCTTCCGGTTCGTGAAGTAGCACTGGGTACGCGTCGATATAAGATCGCGAAGGGCCGGTGCTAATCCTTAAACGACTGCGCCAGTTAAGTTTGGGAGCCTCCGAACTTAATTTTTAAAAAACAAAAATTACTTTCAAAAACTCGAAAACTGAAAATTACGAGTTACAACGTTTATTCATTAGCAATGTTAAAGCCAAAGGTACAATTATAACTGAGAAAAATAGTAAAGAGCAATTATTTATAAGTTCATGATATCTCGAATAAAAATGCAGCTTCCAGCGGAATTTCGGTGTTCAGCGTGAGATCTCCGATGTAAATGCACTCTGGAGTACGGCCTTGGCTATCTGCATAGTACGGGGAATCGGTACATAACACGTAGGTCTACAGTAGGCTAAGAAGTGTCCGCTGTAGGTAGTTCCACTATTATGTATTTATTGTTATGAAATCTCAAAAACTAAACAAGATATGGTAAAAAGTGTTGGAAGAATATCGTAGGACTCAATCAGGTAAACAAAAAGTTATTTGTGAAAATTTTTCATATCTTGAAAAAAAAAAATTGTGTCTGGACTTAGCCTAAAAAAATTCGTCGTGACTTGGCGAATAGTTTCGTGTGGACGAATTTTAATAAGTCCGTATTATACACACAATATAATATAAAATACAAACGAAATATGAAATTAAACTAAGTATCTGATAGGTCTTCCTGCTCATAGAAGAGAACATGAGGGAACATGAGAGAACATGAGGGATTCAGATATAATTGGGGTTTCAAGTGAATCATTATGTTCATGCAACGTGCTCGAGGAGGTCTACAGTAGGCTATGTAGTGTCCGCTGTAGGTGGTTCCACTATTAAGTAATTATTGTTTTGAAAGCATCAAAATCTCAAAAACTAAACAAGATATGGTAAGAAGTGTGGGAAGAATATCGTCGGACTCAATCAGGTCAACAAAAAGTTATTTCTGAAAATTTTTCATATCTAGAAAAAAAAAATTGTGTCTGGACTTAGCCTAAAAAAATTCGTCGTGACTTAACGAATAGTTTCGTGTCGAAGAATTTTGATAAGTCCGTATTATGCACACAATATAATATAAAATACAAACGAAATATGAAATGAAACTAAGTATCTGATAGGTCTTCCTGCTCATTGAAGAGAACATGAGGGAACATGAGAGAATGAGGGATTCAGATGGAATTGTGGTTTCGAGTACATCATTATGTTCATGCCACGTGCTCGCGTAGGTCTACAGTAGGCTAAGAAGTGTCCGCTGTAGGTAGTTCCACTATTATGTATTTATTGTTATGAAAGCATCAAAATCTCAAAAACTAAACAAGATATGGTAAAAAGTGTGGGAAGAATATCGTTGGACTCAATCAGGTCAACAAAAAGTTATTTGTGAAAATTTTTCATATCTTGAAAAAAAAATTGTGTCTGGACTTAGCCTAAAAAAATTCGTCGTGACTTGGCGAATAGTTTCGTGTGGACGAATTTCAATGAGTCCGTATTATACACACAATATAATATAAAATACGAACGAAATATGAAATAAAACTAAGTATCTGATAGGTCTTCCTGCTCATAGAAGAGAACATGAGGGAACATGAGGGATTTAGATGGAATTGGGGTTTCAAGTGAATCATTATGTTCATGCCACGTGCTCGCGTAGGTCTACAGTAGGCTAAGAAGTGTCCGCTGTAGGTAGTTCCACTATTATGTATTTATTGTTATGAAACCATCAAAATCTCAAACACTAAACAAGATATGGAAAAAAGTGTAGATAGAATATCGTTGGACTCGATCAGTTCTACAAAAAGTTATGAGTGAAAATTTTTCATATTTCGAAAAAAAAAAAAAACTGTGTCCAGACTTAGCCTAAAAGAATTCGTCGAGACATGGCGATAATTTTCGTTTCGAAGAATTTGAATAAGTCCGTATTATACAAACAATATAATGTAAAATGTGAAAGGTCTTCCTGCTCTTAGAAGAGATCATAGGCATTTTGCTCATGAGGGATTCGATGGAATTGGGGTTTCAAGTGAATCATTATGTTCATGCCACGTGCTCGCAGAGGTCTACAGTAGGCTATGTAGTGTCCGCTGTAGGTGGTTCTACTATTAAGTAATTATTGTTATCAAAATCTCAAAAACTAAACAAGATATGGAAAAAAGTGTAGGAAGAATATCGTTGAACTCAATCAGGTCAACAAAAAGTTATTGGGGAAAATTTTTCATATCTCGAAAAATAAAATTTTGCTGGACTTGGCCTAAAAAAATTTGTCGAGGCTTGGCGATAATTTTCGTTTCGACGAATTTGAATAAGTCCTCATTATACAACGGGTGTGAAGTTGCCCACATCCACAAATGTACACTGAGAAAAATTAAAAAAAAATCATAGAAGGCACAAATGGCTTTGTACACGTTTCTGCACGGAATATGTTATGAGAAATGCTCGTTCCTTTATCCCTCATACCACGTAGGAGTTTTCCAGGCCATCCAAGGGTGTAGAATGGGGGTGAATTTCCGAAAAAAAAATCATAAAAGGCACAAATGGCTTTGTAGCCGATTGTGCTCGGAATACGTTATGGAAAATGCTCTTTTCTTTATCCCTCATACCACGTAGGAGTTTTCCAGGCCGTCAAAGGGGGTAGAATGGGGGTGAATTTCCGAAAAAAAATCATAGAAGGCACAAATGGCTTTGTAGCCGATTCTGCTCAGAATATGTTATTGGAAAATGCTTTTTCTTCAGCCCTCATACCCCGTTGGAGTTTTCCAAGCCGTCCAATGGTGTAGAATGGAGGTGAATTTCCGAAAAAAAATCATAGAAGGCACAAATGGCTTTGTAGCCGATTCTGCTTGGGATATGTTATGGAAAATGCTCTTTTCTTCATTGCTCATACCACGTAGGAGTTTTCCAGGCCGTCCAAGGGGGTAGAATAGGGGTGAATTTCCGAAAAAAAATCATAGAAGGCACAAATGGCTTTGTAGCCGATTCTCTATGCTCTTTTCTTTATCCCTCATACCACGTAGGAGTTTTCCAGGCCGTCCAAGGGGGTAGAATGGGGGTGAATTTCCGAAAAAAAATCATAGAAGGCACAAATGGCTTTGTAGCCGATTCTGCTCAGAATATGTTATTGGAAAATGCTTTTTCTTCAGCCCTCATACCCCCTTGGAGTTTTCCAAGCCGTCCAATGGTGTAGAATGGAGGTGAATTTCCGAAAAAAAATCATAGAAGGCACAAATGGCTTTGTAGCCGATTCTGCTTGGGATATGTTATGGAAAATGCTCTTTTCTTCATTGCTCATACCACGTAGGAGTTTTCCAGGCCGTCCAAGGGGGTGGAATGGGGGTGAATTTCCGAAAAAAAATCATAGAAGGCACAAATGGCTTTGTAGTTGATTCTGCTCGGGATATGTTATAGGAAATGCTTTTTCTTCATCCCTCATACCCCGTTGGAGTTTTCCAAGCCGTCCGAGCAGAATCGGCTACAACGCCATTTGTTGCTTCTATGATTTTTTTTCGGAAATTCACCCCCATTCTACCCCCTTGGACGGCCTGGAAAGGAAAACTCATACGTGGTATGAGCGATGAAGAAAAGAGCATTTTCCATAACATATTCCGAGCAGAATCGGCTACAAAGCCATTTGTGCCTTTTATGATTTTTTTTCGGAAATTCACCCCCATTCTACCCCCTTGGACGGCCTGGAAAACTCCTACGTGGTATGAGTGATGAAGGAAAGAACATTTTCCATAACATATCCCGAGCAGAATCGGCTACAACGCCATTTGTGGCTTCTATGATTTTTTTTTCGGAAATTCACCCTCATTCTACCCCCTTGGATGGCCCGGAAACTCCTACGTGGTATGAGGGATAAAGGAAAGAGCATTTTCCATAACATATTCCGAGCAGAATCGGCTACAAAGCCATTTGTGCCTTTTATGATTTTTTTCGGAAATTCACCCCCATTCTACCCCCTTGGACGGCCTGGAAAACTCCTACGTGGTATGAGTGATGAAGGAAAGAACATTTTCCATAACATATCCCGAGCAAAATCGGCTACAACGCCATTTGTGGCTTCTATGATTTTTTTTTCGGAAATTCACCCTCATTCTACCCCCTTGGACGGCCTGGAAACTCCTACGTGGTATGAGGGATAAAGGAAAGAGCATTTTCCATAACATATCCCGAGCAGAATCGGCTACAAAGCCATTTGTGCCTTCTATGATTTTTTTTCTGAAATTCACCCCCATTCTACCCCCTTGGACGGCCTGGAAAACTCCTACGTGGTATGAGGGACAGAGAAAAGAGCATTTTCCATAACATATCCCAAGCAGAATCGGCTACAAAGCCATTTGTGCCTTCTATGATTTTTTTTCGGAAATTCATCCCCATTCTACCCCCCTGGACGGCTTGGAAAACTCCAACGGGGTATGAGGGATGAATAAAAGAGCATTTTCCATAATATATCCCGAGCAGAATCAGATACAAAGCCATTTGTGCCTTCAATGATTTTTTTTCGGAAATTCACCTCCATTCTACCCACTTGGACGGCCTGGAAAACTCCTACGTGGTATGAGTGATAAAGAAAAAAGCATTTTCCATAAAATTTTCCGAGCAGAATCGGCTACAACGCCATTTGTGGCTTCTATTATTTTTTTTTCGGAAATTCATCCCCATTCTACCCCCTTGGATGGCCTGGAAAACTCCTACGTGATATTAGCGATGAAGAAAAGAGCATTTTCCATAACATATTCTGAGCAGAATCAGCTACAAAGCTATTTGTGCCTTCTTTGATTTTTTTTCGGAAATTCACCCCCATTCCACCCCCTTGGACGGCCTGGAAAACTCCTACGTGGTATGAGGGATGAAGAAAAGATCATTTTCCATAACATATTCCGAGCAGAATCGGCTACAAAGCCATTTGTGCCTTCTATGATTTTTTTTCGGAAATTCACCCCCATTCCACCCCCTTGGACGGCCTGGAAAACTCCTACGTGGTATTAGTGATAAAGGAAAGAACATATTCCGAGCAGAATCGGCTACAGAGCCATTTGTGCCGTCTATGATTTTTTTTCGGAAATTCACCCCCATTCTACCCCCTTGGACGGCCTGGAAAACTCCTACGTGGTATGAGGGATAAAGAAAAGAGCATTTTCCATAACGTATTCCGAGCACAATCGGCTACAAAGCCATTTGTGCCTTTTATGTTTTTTTTCGGAAATTCATCCCCATTCTACCCCCTTGGACGGCCTGGAAAACTCCTACGTGGTATGAGGGATAAAGGAAAGAGCATTTCTCATAACACATTCCGGGCAGAAACGTGTACCAAGCCATTTGCGCCTTCTATGATTTTTTTTTAATTTTTCTCAGTGTACATTTGTGGATGTGGACAACTTCACACCTGTCATTATACACACAATATAATGTTAAATACAAACGAAATAGCTCAGTATAATCTGAAAGGTCTTTCTGCTCTTAGAAGAGATCATAGGCATTTGGCTCATGAGGGATTCGATGGAATTGGGGTTTCAAGTGACTCATTATGTTCATGCCACGTGCTCGAGGAGGTCTACAGTAGGCTATGTAGTGTCCGCTGTAGGTGGTTCCACTATTAAGTAATTATTGTTATGAAAGCATCAAAATCTCAAAAACTAAACAAGATATGGTAAAAAGTGTGGGAAGAATATCGTCGGACTCAATCAGGTCAACAAAAAGTTATTTGTGAAAATTTTTCATATCTCGAAAAAAAAAAAATTGTGTCTGGACTTAGCCTAAAAAAATTCGTCGTGACTTGGCGAATAGTTTCGTGTCGACGAATTTTGATAAGCCCGTATTATACACACAATATAATATAAATACAAACGAAATATGAAATGAAACTAAGTATCTGATAGGTCTTCCTGCTCATTGAAGAGAACATGAGGGAACATGAGAGAACATGAGGGATTCAGATGGAATTGGGGTTTTGAGTGAATCATTATGTTCATGCCACGTGCTCGCGTAGGTCCACAGTAGGCTATGTAGTGTCCGCTGTAGGTGGTTCCACTATTAAGTAATTATTGTTATGAAAGCATCAAAATCTCAGAAACTAAACAAGATATGGAAAAAAATGTAGAGAAAATATCGTTGGACTCGATCAGGTCTACAAAGAGTCATGATTAAAAATTTTTCATATTTCAAAAAAAAAACTGTGTCCAGACTTAGCCTGAAAGAATTCGTCGAGACATGGCGATAATTTTCGTTTCGAAGAATTTGAATACAAAAGAAATAGCTCAGTAGCTCTTAGAAGATATCATAGGCATTTGGCTCATGAGGGATTCAGATGGAATTGGGGTTTCAAGTGAATCATTATGTTCATGCCACGTGCTTGCGGACGTTTACAGTAGGCTATGTAGTGTCCGCTGTAGGTAATTCCACTATTGAAGAATTATTGTTATGGAAGCATCAAAATCTCAAAAACTAAACATGATATGGAAAAAAATGTAGGGAGAATTTCGTTGGACTCGATCAGGTCAACAAGAAGTTATTGGTGAAAATTTTTCATATATCGAAAAAAAAAAATTGTGTCTGTACTTAGCCTAAATAAATTCGTCGTAACTTGGCGAATAGTTTCGTTCCGACGAATTTGAATAAGTCCGTATCATACATACAATATAATGTAAAATACAAGCAAAATATGATATAAAACTTAGTATGTGATAGGTCTTTGTGCTCATAGAAGAGAACTTGAGGGAACATGAGGGATTCAGATGGAATTGGGGTTTCAAGTGAATCATTATGTTCATGCCACGTGCTCGCGGAGGTCTACAGTAGGCTATGTAGTGTCCGCTGTAGGTAGTTCCAGTATTAATTAATTATTGTTATGAAATCATTAAAATCTCAAAAACTAAACAAGATATGGAAAAAAGTGTAGGGAAAATATCGTTGGACTCGATCAGGTCAACAAAAAGTTATTGGTGAAAATTTTCCATATCTTGAAAAACAAAAATTGTGTCTGGACTTGGCCAAAAAAAATTCGTCGAGACTTGGCGATAATTTTCGTTTAGATGAATTTGAATAAGTCCGTATTTTACACAAAATATAATGAAAAATACAACCAAAATATGAAAAAAAACTAAGTATCTGATGGGTCTTCCTGCTCATAGAAGAGAACATGAGGGAACATGAGGGATTCAGATGGATTTGGGGTTTCAAGTGAATCATTATGTTAATGCCACGTGCTCGCGTAGGTCTACAGTAGGCTAAGAAGTGTCCGCTGTAGGTAGTTCCACTATTATGTATTTATTGTTATAAAAGCATCAAAATCTCAAAAACTAAACAAGATATGAAAAAAAGTGTAGGAAGAATATTGTTGGACTCGATCAGGTCAACAGGAAGTTACTGGTGAAAATTTTTCATATCTCGAAAAATAAAATTTTGCCGGACTTGGCCTATACAAATTTTTCGAGACTTGGCGATAATTTTCGTTTCGAAGAATTTGAATAAGTCCGTATTATACACACAATATTATGTGAAATGTGAAAGGTCTTCCTGCTCTTATAAGAGATCATAGGCATTTTGCTCATGAGGGATTCGATGGAATTGGGGTTTCAAGTGAATCATTATGTTCATGCCACGTGCTCGCAGAGGTCTACAGTAGGCTATGTAGTGTCCGCTTTAGGTGATTCTACTATTAGTAATTATTGTTATCAAAATCTCAAAAACTAAACAAGATATGGAAAAAAGTGTAGGAAGAATATCGTTGTTCCCAATCAGGTCAACAAAAAGTTATTTTTTTGAAAATTTTTCATATCTCGAAAAAAAAAAATTGTGTCTGGACTTATCCTAAAAAAATTCGTCGTGACTTGGCGAATAGTTTCGTGTCGACGAATTTTAATAAGTCCGTTTTATACACACAATATAATGTAAAATACAAACAAAATATGATATAAAACTAAGTACCTGATAGGTCTTCCTGCTCATAGAAGAGAAAATGAGGGAACATAAGGGATTCAGATGGAATTGGGGTTTCAAGTGAATCTTTATGTTCATGCCACGTGCTCGCGTAGGTTTACAGTAGGCTATGTAGTGTCCGCTGTAGGTGGTTCTACTATTAAGTAAATATTGTTATCAAAATCTCAGAAACTAAACAAGATATGGAAAAAAGTGTGGAAAGAATATCGTTGGACTCAATCAGGTCAACAAAAAGTTATTGGTGAAAATTTTTCATATCTCGAAAAATAAAATTTTGCTGGACTTGGCCTAAAAAAAATTGTCGAGGCTTGGCGATAATTTTCGTTTCGACGAATTTGAATAAGTCCGTATTATACACACAATATAATGTGAAATACAAACGAAATATGATATAAAACTAAGTATCTGATAGGTCTTCCTGCTCATAGAAGAGAAAATGAGGGAACATAAGGGATTCAGAAGGAATTGGGGTTTCAAGTGAATCATTATGTTCATGCCACGTGCTCGCGTAGGTCTACAGTAGGCTAAGAAGTGTCCGCTGTAGGTAGTTCCACTATTATGTATTTATTGTTATGAAAGCATCAAAATCTCAAAAACTAAACAAGATATGGAAAAAAGTGTGGAGAGAATATCGTTGGACTCGATCAGGTCTACAAAAACAGTCATAAGTGAAAATTTTTCATATTTCGAAAAAAAACTGTGTATATTAGCCTAAAAGAATTCGTCGAGACATGGCGATAATTTTTGTTTCGAAGAATTTGAATAAGTCCGTATTATACACAAAATATAATGTAAAATGTGAAAGGTCTTCCTGCTCTTAGAAGAGATCATAGGCATTTGGCTCATGAGGGATTCGATGGAATTGGGGTTTCAAGTGAATCATTATGTTCATGCCACGTGCTCGCGGAGGTCTACAGTAGGCTATGTAGTGTCCGATGTAGGTAATTCCACTATTGAAGAATTATTGTTATGGAAGCATCAAAATCTCAAAAACCAAACAAGATATGGAAAAAAGTGTAGGGAGAATATCGTTGGACTCGATCAGGTCAACAGGGAGTTATTGGTGAAAATTTTTCATATCTCAAAAAAAAAATTGTGTCTGGACTTAGCCTAAAAGAATTCGTCGAGACATGGCGATAATTTTCGTTTCGACGAATTTGAATAAGTCCGTATTATACACACAATATAATCTGAAATACAAACGAAATAGCTTAGTATAATCTGAAAGGTCTTCCTGCGCTTAGAAGAGACCATAGGCATTTTGCTCAAGGGGGAATGAGATGGAATTGGGGTTTCAAGTAAATCATTATGTTCATGCCACGTGCTCGCGTAGGTCTACAGTAGGTTATGAAGTCTCCCCTTTAGGAATTTCCACTATTATGTATTTATTGTTATGAAAGCATGAAAATCTCAAAAACTAAACAAGATATGGAAAAAAGTGTAGGAAGAATATCGGTGGACTCGATCAAATCTACAAAAAGTTATCATTGAAAATTTTTCATATTTCGAAAAAAAAAAAATATGCCTGGACTTAGCCTAAAAAAATTCGTCGAGACTTGGCGATAATTTTCGTTTCGACGAATTTGAATAAGTCCGTATAATACACACAATATAATCTGAAATACAAACGAAATAGTTTAGGATAATCTGAAAGGTCTTCCTGCTCTTAGAAGAGACCATAGGCATTTTGCTCGTGAGGGATTCAGATGAACTTGGGGTTTCAAGTGAATCATTATGTTCATACCACCTACTCGCGGAGGTCTACAGTAGGCTATGTAGTGTCAGCTGTAGGTAGTTCCACTATTAAAGAATTACCGTTATGGAAGCATCAAAATCTCGAAAACTAAACAAGATATGGAAGAAAGTGTAGGGAGAATATCGTTGGACTCGATCAGGTCAACAGGAAGTTATTGGTGAAAATTTTTCATATCTCGAAAAAAAACATTGTGTCTGGACTTAGCCTAAAAATTCGTCGTGACCTAAGAATAGTTTCATTTCGACGAATTTGAATAAGTCCGTATTTTACACACAATATAATGTAAAATACAAACGAAATATGAAACAAAACTAAGTATCTGATAGGTCTTCTTGCTCATAGAAGAAAACATGAGGGAACATGAGGGATTCAGATGGAATTGGGGTTTCAAGTGAATCATTATGTTCATGACACGTGCTCGCGGAGGTCTACAGTAGGCTATGAAGTGTCCCCTTTAGGAATTTCCACTATTATGTATTTATTGTTATGAAAGCATCAAAATTTCAAAAACCAAACAAGATATGGAAAAAAGTGTAGGGAGAATATCGTTGGACTCGATCAGGTCTACAAAAAGTTATGAGTGAAAATTTTTCATATTTCGAAAAAAAAATTGTGTCTAGACTTAGCCTAAAAGAGTTCGTCGAGACATGGCGATAATTTTCGTTTCGAAGAATTTGAATAAGTCCGTACTATACACATAATATAATGTAAAATACAAACAAAATAGCTCATTATAATCTGAAAGGTCTTCCTGCTCTTAGAAGAGATCATAGGCATTTTGCTCATGAGGGATTCGATGGAATTGGGGTTTCAATTGAATCATTATGTTCATGCCACGTGCTCGCAGAGGTCTACAGTAGGCTATGTAGTGTCCGCTGTAGGTAGTTCCACTATTATGTATTTATTGTTATGAAAGCATCAAAATCTCAAAAACTGAACAAGATATGGAAAAAAGTGTAGTTAGAATATCGTTGGACTCGATCAGGTCTACAAAAAGTTATGAGTGAAAATATTTCATATTACGAAAACAATTGTGTCTGGATTTAGCCTAAAAAAATTCGTCGTGACTTGGCGAATAGTTTCGTTTCGACGAATTTGAAAAAGTACGTTTTATACATACAATAAAATGTAAAATACAAACGAAATATGAAATGAAACTAAGTATCTGATAGTATTTCCTACTCATAGAAGAGAACATGAGGGATTCAGATGGAAATGGGGTTTCAAGTGTAGTGTCCACTGTAGGTAGATCCACTATTAGGTAATTATTGTCATGAAAGCATTAAAATCTCAAAAACTAAACAAGATATGGAAAAAAGTGTGGGGACAATATCGTTGGACTCGATCAGGTCTACAAAAAGTTATGAGTGAAAGTTTTTCATATCTCGAAAAAAAAATTGTGTCTGGACTTAGCCTAAAAAAATATTCGTAGAGACTTGGCGATAATTTTCGTTTCAGACCGTCAGCTAGTGACAGATTTAGGTGTCCCATTCTCGTATACTAGCCTCGAATAGGGTTGAAAAGTATAACGATTTGGAGTAAAATGAAGATATTTTTACGAGTGGCTCCTGGGGATAACATACCGAGAATTCGATTCTCAGAACAGTGCTTATTTGTTTTCCTCGCGTTTCTATTTACGGTACGAAACTACAGAGGGTGATTCGTTAAGTCGTTTTGAGAGAAAAAAATTTTATGAACATGTGTTCGGAGTCGCTTCTTTTCTGAGATACAGGGCATTGATTTTTTTTTTAAAACGCCTTTGTATCTCAGTAATGAAGCAACTCCGAACATATATTCATTGAACTTTTTTCCTTAAGGCAACTTAACGAATCACCCTCTGTTGTTTCGTACCGTAAATAGAAACACGAGGAAAACGAATAAGCACTGTTCTGAAAAATCGAATTCTCGGTATGTTATCCCCAGGAGACACTCGTAAAAATATCTTCATTTTACTCCAAATCGATATACTTTTCAACCCTATTCGAGGCTTGTATGCGGAAATGGGACACCTAAATCTGTCACTAGCTGACGGTCTAAAACGAAAATTATCGCCAAGTCTCGACGAATTTTTTTAGGCTAAGTCCAGACAATTTTTTTTTCGATATATGAAGAATTTCCACTCATACCTTTTTGTAGACCTGATCTAGTCCAACGATATTGTCCACACACTTTTTTCGATTTCTTGTTTAGTTTTTGAGATTTTAATGCTTTCATAACAATAATTACTTAATAGTGGGACTACCTACAATGGACACTACATAGCCTACTGTAGACCGCCGCGATCACGTGGCATGAACATAATAATCCACTTGAAACCCCAATTCCATCTGAATCCCTCATGTTCCCTCATGTTCTCTTCTATGAGCAGGAAGACCTATCAGATACTTAGTTTTATTTCATATTCCGTTCGTATTTTACATTATATTGTATGTAGAATACGGACTTATTCAAATTCGTCGAAACGAAACTACTCGCCAAGTCACTACGAATTTATTTAGGTTAACTCCAGACACAATTTTTTTTCTCGAGATATGAAAAATTTTCACCAATAACTTCCTGTTGACCTGATCGAGTCCAACGATATTCTTTCTACACTTTTTTCCATATCTTGTTAAGCTTTTGAAATTTTGATGCTTTCATAACAATAATTACTTAATAGTGGATCTACCTACAGCGGACACTATATAGCCAATTGTAGACCTCCGTGAGCACGTGGCATGAACATAATGATTCACTCGAAACCCCAATTCCATCTGAATCCCTCAGGAGCATAATGCCTATGATCTCTTCTAAGAGTAGAAAGACCTTCTAGATTATACTACCCTATTTCGTGTGTATTTTACATCATATTGTGTGTATAATACGGACTTATTGCAATTCGTCAAAACGAAAATTATCGCCAAGTCTCGATGAATTTTTTAGGCCAAGTCCAGACACAATTTTTTTTTTCGAGATATGAAAAATTTTCACCAATAACTTTTTGTTGACCTGATCGAGTTCAGTGATATTCTCTTTACACATTTATCCATATCTAGTTTAGTTTTTGAGATTTTGATGATTTCATAACAATAATTACTTCATAGTGGAACTACCTACATCGGACACTACATAGCCTACTGTAGACCTCTGCGAGAACGTTACATGAATATAATGATTCACTTGTAACCCCAATTTCATTTAAATTTCTTTGGAGCAAAATGCCTAAGAGCAGAAAGACCTTTTAGATTATACTGAGCTTTCATATTTTGTTTGTATTTTACATTATATTGTGTGTATGATACGGACTTATTCAAATTCGTCGAAACGAAAATTACGTCAAGTCTCGACGAATATTTTTAGGCCAAGTCCAGACACATTTTTTTTTTCGAGATATGAAAAATATTCACCAATAACTTTTTGTTGACCTGATCGAGTCCAACGATATTCTCCCCACACTATTTTTCATATCTTGTTTAGTTTTTGAGATTTTCATGCTTTCATAACAATAATTACTTAATAGTGAAACTACCTACAGCGGACACTACATAGCCTACTGTAGACCTCCGCGAGTACGTGGCATGAACATAATAATCCACTTGAAACTCCAATTCCATCTGAATCCCTCATGTTCCCTCATGTTCTCTTCTATGAGCAGGAAGACCTATCAGATACTTAGTTTTATTTCATATTTCGTTCGTATTTTACATTATATTGTATGTAGAATACGGACTTATTCAAATTCGTCGAAACGAAACTATTCGCCAAGTCACGACGAATTTATTTAGGTTAACTCCAGACACAATTTTTTTTCTCGAGATATGAAAAATTTTCACCAATAACTTCCTGTTGACCTGATCGAGTCCAACGATATTCTTTCTACACTTTTTTCCATATCTTGTTAAGCTTTTGAAATTTTGATGCTTTCATAACAATAATTACTTAATAGTGGATCTACCTACAGCGGACACTACATAGCCAACTGTAGACCTCCGTGAGCACGTGGCATGAACATAATGATTCACTTGAAACCCTGATTCCATCTGAATCCCTCAGGAGCAAAATGCCTATCTTCTAAGAGTAGGAAGACCTTTTAGATTTTTATATGTACTATCGTTTGTATTTTTTTCCATTACATTGTGTGTATAATACGGACTTATTCCAATTCGTCGAAACGAAAATTATCGCCAAGTCTCGACGAATTTTTTAGGCCAAGTCCAGACACAATTTTTTTTTTTCGAGATATGAAAAATTTTTATCAATAACATTTTGTTGACCTGATCGAGTTCAATGATATTCTCCCCACACATTTTTCCATATCTTCAGCGGACACTACATAGCCTACTGTAGACATCCGCGAGCACGTGGCATGAACATAATGATTCACTTGAAACCCCAATTCCATCTGAATCACTCTTGAGCAAAATGCTTATGATCTTTTCTAAGAGCAGGAAGACCCTCTAGATTATATTACTCTATTTCTTTTGTATTTAACATTATATTGTGTGTATAATACGGACTTATTCCAATTCATCGAATCGAAAATTATCGCGAAGTCTCGACGAATTTGTTTAGGCTAAGTTCAGACACAATTTTTTTTTTCGAAATATGAAAAATTTTCACCAATAACTTTTTGTTGACCTGATCGAGTCCAACGATATTCTCGTCACACCTTTTTCCATATCTTGTTTAGTTTTTGAGATTTTAATGCTTACATAACAATAATTACTTAATAGTGGAACCACCTACAGCGGACACTACATAGCCTACTGTAGACCTCCGCGAGCACGTGGCATGAATCCCTCATGTTCCGTCATGTTCTCTTCTATGAGCAGGAAGACCTATCAGATACTTAGTTTTATTTCATATTTCGTTTGTATTTTACATTATATTGTATGCATAATACGGACTTATTCCAATTCGTCGAAACGAAAATTATCGCCAAGTCTCGATGAATTTTTTAGGACAAGTCCAGACATAATTTTTTTTTTCGAGATATGAAAAATTTTCATCAATAACTTTTTGTTGAGTTGATCGAGTTCAATGATATTCTCCTCACATATTTTTCCATATCTAGTTTAGTTTTTGAGATTTTGATGCTTTCATAACAATAATTACTTTATAGTGGAACTACCTACATCGGACACTACATAGCCTACTGTAGACCTCTGCGGGAACGTGGCATGAATATAATGATTCACTTGTAACCCCAAGTTCATTTAAATTTCCCAGGAGCAAAATGCCTAAGAGCAGGAAGACCTTTTAGATTATACTGAGCTTTCATATTTTGTTTGTATTTTACATTATATTGTGTGTATAATACGGACTTATTCCAATTCGTCGAAACGAAAATTATCGCAAAGTCTCGACGAATTATTTAGGCCAAGTCCGGACATAATTTTTTTTTTCGAGATATGAAAAATTTTCACCTATAACTTTCTGTTGACCTAATCGAGTCCAACGATATTCTCCCTACACTTTTTTCCATATCTTGTTTAGTTTTTGAGATGTTGATGCTTCCATTACAATAATTCTTTAATAGAGGAACTACCTACAGTGGACACTACATAGCCTACTTTAGACCTCCGCGAGCACGTGGCATGAACATAATGATTCACTTGAAACCCCAGTTCCATCTGAATCCCTCATGAGCAAAATGCCTGTGATCTCTTCTACGAGCAGGAAGACCTTTCAGATTATACTATTTCGTTTGTATTTCAGATTATATTGTGTGTATAATACGGACTTATTCAAATTCGTCGAAATAGACCGTCAGCTAGTGACAGATATAGGTGCCCCATTTTCGCATACAAGCCTCGAATAGGAATGAAAATTATATCGATTTGAAGTAAAATTAAGATATTTTTACGAGTGGCTCCTGGGGATAACATACCGAGAATTCGATTTTTCAGAACAGTGCTATTTGTTTCCCTCGCGTTTCTATCAACGGTACGAAACTACAGAAGGTGATTCGTTAAGTCGTTTTGAGAAAAAAAGTTTTTATGAACATATGTTCGGAGTTGCTTCTTTTCTGAGATACAGGGCATTGATTTTTTTTTCAAACGCCTTTGTATCTCAGAAACGAAGCAACTCCGGACATATATTCATAGGAACGTTTTTCTTTAAGGCGACTTAACGAATCACCCTCTGTAGATTCGTACCGGGAATAGAAACACGAGGTAAACAAATAGTTGAGCACTGTTCTGAAAAATTGAATTTTCGGTATGTTATCAGCAGGAGCCACTCGTAAAAATATCTTCATTTTACTCCAAATCGACATACTTTTCAACCCTATTCGACGCTTGTATGCGAAAATGGGACACCTAAACCTGTCACTAGCTGACGGTCTAAAACTAAAATTATTGCCAAGTCTCGACGAATTTTTTTTAGGCTAAGTCCAGACACAATTATTTTTTCAAGATATGAAAAATTTTCAATCATAACTTTTTGTAGACCTGATCAAGTCCAACGATATTCTCTCTACACTTTTCTCCATATCTTGTTTAGTTTTTGAGATTTTGATGCTTTCATAACAATAATTCTTTAATTGTGGAACTACCTACAGCGGACACTTCATAGCCTACTGTAGACCTCCGCAAGCACGTGGCATGAACATAATGATTCACTTGAAACCCCAATTCCATCTGAATCCCTCATGAGCAAAATACCTATGACCTTTTCTCAGAGCAGGAAGTCCTTCTAGATTGTACTACTCTATTTCGTTTCTATTTTACATTATATTGTATGTATAATACGGACTTACTCAAATTCGTCGAAACGAAAATTGTTGCCAAGTCTCGACACATACTTTAGGCCAAGTCCAGACACAATTTTTTTTTTTCGAGATATGAAAAATTTTCACGAATAACTTTTTGCTGACCTGATCGAGTTCAATGATATTCTCCCCACACATTTTTCCATATCTAGTTTAGTTTTTGAGATTTTGATGCTTTCATAACAATAATTACTATTCTCCGTACCCTTTTTTCCATATCTTGTTTACTTTTTGAGATTTTGATGCTTTCATAACAATAATTACTTTATAGTGGAACTACCTACATCGGACACTACATAGCCTACTGTAGACCTCTGCGGGAACGTGGCATGAATATAATGATTCACTTGTAACCCCAAGTTCATTTAAATTTCTCAGGAGCAAAATGCCTAAGAGCAGGAAGACCTTTTAGATTATACTGAGCTTTCATATTACGTTTCTATTTTGCATTATATTGTGTGTATAATACGGACTTATTCAAATTCGTTGAAACGAAAATTATCGCCAAGTCACGACTAATTTATTTAGGCTAAGTCAGACACAATTTTTTTTCTCGAGATATGAAAAATTTTCACCAATAACTTCCTGTTGACCTGATCGAGGCCAACGATATTCTCCCTACACTTTTTTCCATATCTCGTTTAGTTTTCGAGATTTTGATGCTTTCATAACAATAATTACTTAATAGTGGATCTACCTACAGCGGACACTACATAGCCAACTGTAGACCTCCGTGAGCACGTGGCATGGACATAATGATTCACTTGAAACCCTGATTCCATCTGAATCCCTCAGGAGCAAAATGCCTATCTTCTAAGAGTAGGAAGACCTTTTAGATTTTTATATGTACTATCGTTTGTATTTTTTTCCATTACATTGTGTGTATAATTCGGACTTATTCCAATTCGTCGAAACGAAAATTATCGCCAAGTCTCGACGAATTTTTTAGGCCAAGTCCAGACACAATTTTTTTTTTCGAGATATGAAAAATTTTTATCAATAACATTTTGTTGACCTGATCGAGTTCAATGATATTCTCCCCACACATTTTTCCATATCTTCAGCGGACACTACATAGCCTACTGTAGACATCCGCGAGCACGTGGCATGAACATAATGATTCACTTGAAACCCCAATTCCATCTGAATCACTCTTGAGCAAAATGCTTATGATCTTTTCTAAGAGCAGGAAGACCTTCTAGATTATATTACTCTATTTCTTTTGTATTTAACATTATATTGTGTGTATAATACGGACTTATTCCAATTCATCGAATCGAAAATTATCGCGAAGTCTCGACGAATTTGTTTAGGCTAAGTTCAGACACAATTTTTTTTTTCGAAATATGAAAAATTTTCACCAATAACTTTTTGTTGACCTGATCGAGTTCAACGATATTCTCGTCACACCTTTTTCCATATCTTGTTTAGTTTTTGAGATTTTAATGCTTACATAACAATAATTACTTAATAGTGGAACCACCTACAGCGGACACTACATAGCCTACTGTAGACCTCCGCGAGCACGTGGCATGAATCCCTCATGTTCCGTCATGTTCTCTTCTATGAGCAGGAAGACCTATCAGATACTTAGTTTTATTTCATATTTCGTTTGTATTTTACATTATATTGTATGCATAATACGGACTTATTCCAATTCGTCGAAACGAAAATTATCGCCAAGTCTCGATGAATTTTTTAGGACAAGTCCAGACATAATTTTTTTTTTCGAGATATGAAAAATTTTCACCAATAACTTTTTGTTGAGTTGATCGAGTTCAATGATATTCTCCTCACACATTTTTCCATATCTAGTTTAGTTTTTGAGATTTTGATGCTTTCATAACAATAATTACTTTATAGTGGAACTACCTACATCGGACACTACATAGCCTACTGTAGACCTCTGCGGGAACGTGGCATGAATATAATGATTCACTTGTAACCCCAAGTTCATTTAAATTTCTCAGGAGCAAAATGCCTAAGAGCAGGAAGACCTTTTAGATTATACTGAGCTTTCATATTTTGTTTGTATTTTACATTATATTGTGTGTATAATACGGACTTATTCCAATTCGTCGAAACGAAAATTATCGCAAAGTCTCGACGAATTGTTTAGGCCGTAGACTGTAGACTTCCGCAAGCACGTGGCATGAACATAATGATTCGCTTGAAACCCAAATTCCATCTGAATCCCTCTTGAGCAAAATGCCTGTGATCTCTTCTACGAGCTGGAAGACCTATCAGATTATACTAAGCTATTTCGTTTGTATTTCAGATTATATTGTGTGTATGATACGGACTTATTCAAATTCGTCGAAATAGACCGTCAGCTAGTGACAGATTCAGGTGCCCCATTTTCGCATACAAGCCTCGAATAGGGTTGAAAAGTATAACGATTTGGAGTAAAATGAAGATATTTTTACGAGTGGCTCCTGGGGATAACATACCGATAATTCGATTTTTCAGAACAGTGCTTACTTGTTTCCCTCGTGTTTCTATTTACGGTACGAAACTACAGAGGGTGATTCGTTAAGTCATTTTGAGAGAAAAAGTTTTCATGAACATATGTTCGGAGTTGATTCTTTTCTGAGATACAGGGCATTGATTTTTTTTTCAAACGCCTTTGTATCTCAGAAGCGAAGCAACTCCGGACATATGTTCATAGGAACTTTTTTCCTTAAGGCAACTTAACGAATCACCCTCTGTAGTTTCGTACCGTAAATAGAAACACGAGGGAAACAAATAGTTGAGCACTGTTCTGAAAAATCTAATTCTCGATATGTTATCACCAGGAGCCACTCGTAAAAATATCTTCATTTTACTCCAAATCGATATACTTTTTAACCCTATTCAAGGCTTGTATGCGAAAATGGGACACCTAAATCTGTCACTAGCTGACGGTCTAAAACGAAAATTATCGCCAAGTCTCGACGAATTTTTTTTTAGGCTGAGTACAGACACAATTTTTTTTTCGGGATATGAAAAATTTTCACTCATAACTTCTTAACAACGTATCCCAAGTATTTCAATTCGCTCCTCAAGAAACAACACTTGTTACGGTTCAAAGTTAAACCAGCTTGTACCAGTTTCTGAAGAACTTTCCTCAAAACGATCAAATGACTACCAAAATCTGGTGAAATGATGATTATATCATCCAAATACACAAAAACTGATTTGTCGAATTCAGCCCCAAGGACATTTTCAAGGAATCTTTGCCATGTAGTGGCAGCATTGTGGAGGCCGAATGGCATCCGCGTGAACCTCGACCTGGAACGGTAAAAGCAGTCTTATCTTCACTTTCTTCCTCTAACTCTATCTGCCAGTAGGCGGACTTAATATCTATCGAACTCAAAAAGCGAGCACCCCGTAGTTGGTCCAAAATAGCGCTAACGTAAGGAAGTGGGTAAGCGTCCTTACGAGTAACGGCATTAATTTTGCGAAAATCTACACAAAACCGATATTCCCCTGTTGATTTCTTCACCATAACCACCGGCGATGACCAAGGTGAATTCGATGGCTCAATGACACCTAGCTCCAACATAATGTCGATTTCCTTATTAATTATCTCCTGAATATACGGCGAGACATTATAATATCTTTGTTTTATCGGCGTACTGTTACCCGTATCGATCTTATGTTTGATTCCCCTAGCACACCTCAACCCGTCCCCCATTACAGCGAAAAACTCGGAAACCATATCGTCGACTTGAACTTTCAGCTCGACGTCTGATTTTTCAAGACTATATATCCCTGGCATTTTCTCCATGTTCTCCTCTATTTCTCAACAATTCTTCACAAAATTAGTAATCAAGCCTATATCACGCCAAAAATCTATTCCCAATATGAGATCCTTATCGATATCTCAAACTACTGAACACTTAACAATCGTACACCTATCCTTTAAAACTACGGGGACATTTACCTGTCCCAAAACCTCACAACGAACTCCATTCGCTACTTTAACCGGGTGAGAATACTTTTCCAAAATTAAATCAAGGTTTCGCAACTTAGCCCAACCTGATCCACCGATTATACTTTGAGATGCCTCGGAATCTAACAGACCTTTGAATAATTTACCAAAAATGGAGACCTCCAAGTATGGGCGGGGGTCATTGGGTATTGATTTGAAAATATTATCAATCTGTACCCTCTTAAACTCAATTTGGACAAAATCTAACCAATCTTGCCAGGATTCATTCATTGGTACCGGATTTATGGATTGATTTAGGGACGAAGACCGGTTGAGCCTCGAGCCCGTTCTTCGTTTTTTGAAGTACAAGAACATTTATATTTCGTAGTTCCCCGTCTTCCATACTGATAAAAGGATAAAAGGACTGGACTCTAGGTTTTGAATATTTTGAACATTTTGAGAACGAGTGACCTTCTTCGTGACAGTTCCAGCAGCTTATACTGTGAATTGACCCTAATCTGCGGGGTCTATTCGCAATATCCGAACGATTTAACGAATGACTTTCAACCTTATTATAGGCCAGATCAGGCTCTAGTAAGCTCACGGCATTTTTACTACCCTCGCGACTCCCATATCGAAACGACATATCACGAGCAGATTCTAATTTTTTACATAAAATTTTGAGGTCGCCCACGGTTCGATAATCTGTTAGCCCTAACTTCTCCATATAATAAGGTTCTAAAATCTAAAAAAAAAAAAAATCTAAAATCAGGTAATGGTTTCGGAAGCCTATTGAACATATTAGTGATCCTCGCGAAAAACTCCCCAACTGGTTCATGATTCCCTTGTCTACTCTTACGGATCTCCTCCAAAAAGTCTGTCTGAAAACCTTCTGGTAAAAACTCGGATTTCAATTCCGTCACAAACTCTGACCATGAAGTGATACCATGGCGTACAGACCTATACCAACTCTTGGCCCTATCATCGAGAAGATCAATTATACTATGAAAAAGTTCGGTATTTGTAACCCCTCGTGCAACGCGATACTCCTCCACCAACTCCAAAAACGCGTTAACACTCAAAGATCCCTTAACACCCGAGAACTTGAAATTCCATTTATACACAGAGTTATGACCGGTCGGAACAGTAGAAAGCGTTGGCACGTTAGGTGCTGTATTGACTACTACACCCGTACCGGAATTATCAAGGTTCAATTTTTCGTCGAAAGTTTCCTCAATGATACCTAACTGTTCGATCAGATTAGCTACACCTGCTTTTAAAGCATCATCGGCAGGACGTAGTCTTTTTATGCGCGCATACAAATGTTTTAACTTCGTATCTACATATCTAGATTCATTACAGGTATATGACTGAAAGTTATGAGTGGATACATAGTTTTCCAAGTCCACACCTTTCCTGTTACAAATATCTATTTCTTGCGTAATATCGGGGCTAAATGAATCTGATTCTACAAGCTGACCAAAGGTTTCCGTTTGAATAAGGTCTTTGAGTTGGCGTTGCATCGAACAAACCGTCTCGCCCTGAATATCCGAAAAACCTCTAGCGCTCAACTCGTAAAGCAACTCGCCCCTCACTAATTTGGATACATCCATTTTAGGAACACTCGAATGAAGGGAAAAAAAATTCAATCTAAATATCCGGTACGCTCGAATGCAGAAAAAAATTTCATATAAATATTCGGTACACTCGAATGCAGAAAAAAATTCAATCTGAATATTCGGTACCCTCGAATGCAAAAAAAAATTCAATATAAATATTCGATAAGCCCGAATGCAATTGCAAAAATTGTAGAATTGATAATCTTAAACACGATCGCTAGCACCACAAGTTTCGTCTCCTAAACATCGAATGCAAATATGAGACGGATGAACGGATAGAAGTTGATTAAATAACTTCTTAGGTTCAATATATGAACGAAATTATATTAATGAACCTGAATTTTCTGAAGCAACCTATATGGTCAACGAGTGAGCAGTTATCGAAAGCTAATGGGAAAATTGAATTACAAAAAAAAATCGATATGAAATGAAAATGAAAATCAAACTCTTTTTGAGCCGAACGTTCGTAGCACTCGAATACAAATAACGACGGTATAACTTCGACACTCAAGAGGTAACCGCTCCGCAATGATTGTTTTTCCTTTCAAATTTCAACGCCGATTCTCGTGAAAGTGCAAAACCTGTTGAAAGCAATTTTTTTGCATTTCGTTATCATAACAAAAAAAATATCGTTCAATCGGAATACCCGTATATCGAATATTCAAGAAGAAATCACCAAACTTATTTGTTACAGAAGCAATAACTGATATATTATAATACTAAAAATCAAAACCACAAATATAACATAAACAAAATTTGACACAATCTTATTTTCTCACTATAATGGCCCCACGTTGGGCGCCAGTTTATTACGCTCAACCTGTGAGTTTGTTAATTTCCAGGTTCATAAACGTATCTTTTTTTTTTTGGAAGTGGTTAAGTACGGCAGGTATTGTGCCTGCTCAGGTAGGGCCGGGGTTCTTCGAAAGGATATTACTTCGACTACAAGGATGATAAAATTGTGGGCGCCAAGTGATTTGGACAGCCCTAGTTGTTAAAAAGAAATCACCAAAGAAAATATACCAGATCTCCCCAAAAAACAAAGATACGTGTCTTCTATTACGTGGCTATATTGCATAAATAAAAAACCACAATGAAATCACAATGTTATAGAATTAACTAATAATCTAGAATCTTGATCTATAATGGGAAAGGGGCTCTTGCAAGAGAGAGGAGAAATGAGAAATAAATGGGGTCCTAACTTATGGCTAATTTTTCTTTTCTTTAACTATTATTATGGCTATTATTATCACTACTACTATTGTTATTGCTTCCGTAAACAAGAATAACTAGCCGCAATGAACGAGACAAGATGATTTCCTCTATGAGGTACTTATCCAATATCTTGTCCAGAGGAGAAGGTATTTAACGAACTTTTCCAGATGTTTGTCCAGTGGAAATTCACCCTCTCAATACTCCCTGTTATAAACAGCCTTTACCAAGAAAGTTTATCTGGAAACTTTAGTTTTACTCAGAGAATATCGGCCAGTGCAGCTCCATAAAAAAAAAACGTCTGAAATAATAAGAGACCGTGTTTAGCAACACATAAAACAATGAACTTCTGAAGTCAATCTCTCAAACATTGAAAAACGCTCACATCTGAGTGCCGATACCCCTAACACACAAAGACGTTTTCTATAACGGTTATGTCGACGATACTGATCCAACTAAATGTATCACAATATTGACTTGGACGAATGCTGCATACAATTCACAAATGAAGCCAATATCGTAGAAGCCACCTCGAATGATTATCCGTAGAAACGAAATTTATTGTATTCATTCGCTGGGCCAAAAATACCGCTGTCAACCTTTTACCTTCCAAAACGAATTTTATCGTGGACCGTTCGAAGTTCTCCTGTGTTTTTCTCTGCCCGTAAAAAGTGGACGCACGTTTGCTCATTTCGTTTCAATAGTAACCATATACAGGGTGATAATAACCAAATAAAAGTTTGGAAATGCTAAACGATTGAAAAATCGTAACAGTACGTTCTTTCGACTCCATAATGAGCAGCTGTTGGATCATCGTGATACTCTTGCATCACTCTCGGTCTCTCATGAGCGGGAACCATTAACTGTGCTTCTTCGCACTCTTCATCCCAGGAGTACCTATAAAGTACGCCGTTTGACATGATGTAACCTCTGCTGGTCCACTGGGTGATAGTTTCATCCTTCTGATCTTCGAAGCTTTCAATAATTTCTGATACCTCGGGATCCTTGAGCTGTTTCGCTCGAATTTCGCCAGCCGATCGACAAGGCATGTCAATGGTTACCAAGCAGATATCACACGTGGAGTCGTCTTCATGACCACATGGCGGCCGTGACAGAAAATCTGCTATGATGTTCCGCTTTCCGGGAAGGTATTCGATTTTGAGGTTATAACTCTGGATTCGCAAAGCCCATTTGGCTAAGCGTCCTGTGGGGGATTTGAGGTTGAGCAACCAACGAAGTGGTTGATGATCAGTGGATAAAGTTACTTCGGACCCTTCGATGTAACCTCTGAATTTGTCTAATGACCATACCACTGCAAGCGCTTCACGCTCCGTTGTGGAATAATTTTGTTCTGGCTTGTTGAAGAATAGGTGCTGTCGTAAGAAGTTTCTTCAACGTTTCAAACGATTTTTGCTATCTGTCAGTCTGCAAAGTTCTCAATGAATCGGCGATACCATGAGCAAGCCTGTAGAAATGATTGTACTCCCTTTAAGTTACGGGGGGGAGGTAAATTGGCAATCGCTGCAGTTTTTTCCGGATCGTCTCCTATGCCGGTCCGAGTCAACAGATGGCCCAAATATCGGACACTAGAACAGACAAACACACATTTCTCTCGGTTGGCACGCAGTTTGAATTGTCTCAACCGTGCGAAAATGAGAGTTAGGTCTTCAATGTGCTGATCATAGGTAGGGGAGAGGAGGATCAGGTCATCTAGGTACGCAAGCACTAGTATATTGCTCAGTCCTCTGCGAAAGTGATCAATTAACCTCTGGAAGGTGGCGGGAGCGTTGCGTAACCCGAATGGCATCCGTAGGTAGCGAAAAGTCCCAAACGGAGTTGTAAACGCTGTTTTTTCACGATCGGCTTCTTTGACCTTGACCTGGTGATAACCAGAACGCAAATCAATGGTGGACATGAACGGTGTGTATTTCGCTGCATGTAGGAGATCATCCATTCGAGGGAGAGCGTATGAGTCCGGGACCGTGACTGCATTCAGTCTTTGGTAATCAATACAAAGGCGGATCCCTCCTCCTTTCTTTGGTACCAGCACTACAGGAGCTGCCCAAGGACTTTCAGTCTCTTCAATGATTTTGTCTTCCAACAACTTATCATGCTCAATTTTGAGTTGTTCTTTTCGAGCTGGGGACATCCTATATGGTGGCAGTGATATTGGTGGATGGTGCCCTGTATTGATAGAATGCTCCGTATATGGGTGGGTTCACCATTTTTCTCAAAAACATCACTGTTTGTATCTAAGCAATTCAATAGTCTTAACCGCTGCTCATCATCCAGCATAAGACCCTCTTCAGGACGCAATGTTTTGAAACTGGTCACATGTAATTCTGTTGTGGGTGTTTTAGGTTCGAATTCCAACTCATATTGCGCCTCGTTATCAGAAAAATTCCAGTATCGTTCAGAAACGTTCAGTTGTATTTTTGCATCGATTATAAAATCGATTCCGAGCAGCGTACAATTTTGTGCTCCGGGAATAATAACGAAGGTGGTTGGAATAGTACGCCCCTGGAGATGAACATCCACTTTGGCAAAATGTTTTCTGTTTTCGAACAGCCATCTGCAAGTTTCATTATAACAGTTTTGCTCGTAAACGTTTGATTAGTTTCTTGTAGGATCTTGAATAAGGAAGGTCCTGCAACGCTCTGCTTGACTGCGGTATCAAGTATACCAATACCACTGAAACCAAGAATATTCACTTTTAGTAGCGGTCTAGAGCGAGTGTGTGACGCCCTCTGAATGCACTAGGTATTTTCTAGAATAAATTAAAGAAAGATACGCTATTTTATCATCAAAAATTTAATTATGATTATTTACCGAAACTGACCACTGAAATAGACCTTGTTTCCTATTCACCAGTTCGATTGTGGAAATGAAACAAATATTCCGTCGACTCTCTCAATCGTCCTTCTGTCATAATATGGTAGGTGAAAATAAATGATAATCAACATTAGATTACTCATTTTATTATTTACAGTTTATATGGGAAGACGAAACGAGAGAAAAATATTGTTACCCGGTATTTTCACATCTGAAATCGCCATCATAGTATAGTGCATTCGCCTCAGCACTCAATCGAGAGCGCGAAAGCAAGAGGGAACTACTTCCTAGGTCGGTACTTATCCTACGTACATACTACGGCACAGCGCTATCAATTGCGCCGTTCAAAGGAAGGTATTAGGAACGGTTTTTCTTTATAGGTTTTTGATCGGCTCGTCTGTTTCTTTGAAACTATTTTATTGGGATGGCTTTTCGACTAGCAGCAAGGCGATTTGGTAGTTGTCGCATCGTTGTGTTTGAGTATATAGTGGAGGATTTTCGGAATTGGTTTTGAAATTCCCTTAGTTTTGTGCTTCGTGCATTTCTCTCCCGATATTTTGGTGCCCCTACCGAAATTGCACTTTGGTGGATACCTTGCTTAACTATTGGTAAGCTAATAATAATATTTCATTGCTAGGATGGGTTGTGTAATTCCATTTATGTCGATTTCAGAACAGCTGTTATATCATCACTCGATTTTGGCGAGCGAGGATATTCTTATCAGGACTACCCTTCAAATAACAAAAGAAGGTAAGGATCTCAGTAAGAGATTATGTAAATTTCCTTATGAGAAGCCGTATCGACGTACCGAATTCTTTCAGGGTGTCTGTAACCTACTAGAAGCTCTGTTTTTGTGGTGCTGGACCGGCTCATTTGTAAAACAGATTTCTGCCTGTAGCCGAGAGGCTATGGTGTCCACTCGAGTCGACGATTGGTAATTGGTTTTTTTGGAATTCTAGCCGACCGGCGCAGATCAAGGTCCTGTATATACACATATATTTTTTTATATTTTTGTGATTTACTCTGCGGTGTTACAAATTGACATTTTCCCCATATAACCTCAGAAGCCAAGCCCAGTGAAGTGAGAGTTGAAGAATATATATTTCTGTTTATAATTTCATTATTGTAAGAATATACACTGCCCGCCCATTGAAGTGAAAGCTACGGATCATATATATATATTGAATAATTTCGTGAAACATGAAGAATTAGTGACACTTGAAAAATACAGACAGGTAGGAACGCACTGACAGAAAGATGAGTGATAAATATACATATATAGGATGATAAAAACATAAAAATTGTGAAGATGAATAAAATCTAAAAAATACAAAATAAATTCAAGGTGGGCGACTATTGGAGAAAATCTGTTTATTTCTGTGTAAAATGTAAGTGTATATAGAACTCAAATCTTTTATGTCAGTTCTTTTGTTGAATGTATTAGTTTTGTTATTGATGTGAACCATTTCCAAAAAAAGTCTTTTTCTCAAATTGCTTTCTACATCAAGAACACTCGCATTGTCATAGGTTGGAGGAAATGAGGATTTCACGTAACGTTTCGGAAGAGCAAATGCTTAATTAAGTTTCAGAATTACTGGTGGGAGATGTTTCAGTTTGGTACCGTTTCGCCAAAAATAAAATTTTTACATATAGGCAATTTATTGATGCATTCCGATCAACATTTTTGCCTCGAAATTATGAAGATAAAGTCTTGGATATGTTAAGACGCCGCACTCAAGGAAGTTCCGAAACAGTTGTTATATATGTCGCATATATGGAAAGAGACCTTCCATAATAAACTTTCGCATAAACCTCGAGAAGCGGAGAGAGTTAATCATATCCGAAATAAAATGTTGCCGAAGATTCAGTTATCGTTAGCTGGTAGAAAGATTAATTCCATTGAGGAATTAATAGCAGTAGGTCGTGACATTGAAGAGGCACACTCAAGTGCACAAGAATATACTTCTCCACCATTTAGTCCTCAAAATTCTGTTGAACCCGGCCTCGAGTATAAACGCCATGTTCGTGGTGTTCACCAGGTATCAGCCTCGGTCTTAAATGCCGATGATAGTAACAATCTCGTTCCAGATTTTGTTTCATCGAGGACACGGGGGCTCAGCAGGAGTCCTCTATCAGAAATCATTCTGGTTCTTGTTTTAATTGTGGTCAGGTGGGACATTTTCGGTCCAGATGCACACAACCCAGGAGGATGGCGTGTTTAAAATGTGGTGCACCCAACGTTACGGTACGCACCTGTGCTAAATGTTCGGGAAACCGATAGTCGGGCGTTTAGATGGTCATAAAAACTGCTCGACCGACTCGGATATGACCGCAGGCGATCCTCGGGATAAATTTTCTGAAACCACAAAATCGTTGCTTAACAGAATTCGACCAGTTTTGGCCTATATTTTTGACAGTTGCCAGGATGACAATCGACCTTACTTGGAGGTTGACATACTCGGTATTAAAATGAAAGGGTTGCTCGATAGTGGCGCAAATCGTACCGTTTTGGGAAGAAAGGGGTGGGATATTCTGCAGGAATGTGGTCTTATTGTTACTCCCTCAAAAACAGTTTCATGCACAATCGCTAATGACGCTAAATGCTCAGTTATGGGTTTGGTTGACGTTCCGATCCTTCTGGAGGGGACGATAAAAACTTTGAATATTTTGATAGTCCCAGAATTGCCCTTGAATCTTATACTGGGGATGGATTTTTGGATTACCTTTGGCCTGGTTCCTGATTTTAGGAAAAAGTGTTGGTCATTCAATAATAATGATTCCGTCGATATAAAAATAAATTCGATCGTGACATATGACACTTTATCGCATGAAGAGACCGGACGGTTGGAGGCACTCATCGGTAAATATTTTGAACTGATTGGTGATAAATTGGGAAAAACTTCTTTGGTTGAACACAAGATTGTGTTGACGAATCCAGAACCCATTCGGTTACGTCCTTATCGAGTTTCTCCAGTTATTCAGGAACTCATCAATAAAGAAGTGAAATCTATGCTCGATGACGATGTTATCGAACCATCGAATTCTGCTTTCTACTTGCTTTCTCCTTGCGAGCTCAGCTACATGATTTTTGTTTGAAGCTATTGTCGACAATTCGGCACTAGAAAAGTCAATTGAGGACGCGGAGACATTTTTGCACGATGGACAGTTAGATCGGATGTATCCTGGTCTCTTACAACCATAGCAAATAAGTCCCGTCGAATTTGAAGTCGACGCCACTGCCTGATTTCCGGTAACGCTTGTCGACGAATTTTCCACGGATGACTTATCTTCATTTTTCTGTTGTCTACCCGAAAACTTTCGGCATTCATCTTTTGTATGCCCAATGTTTCCACAGAAAGCACATCGCGGTCTGGATTTATGTTTTGCCTCACTTTTGGAATCTGAGGAACCGACCGAGTTCGGCGAGTTCGCGATGGAATCATCAACGAAAGTCTCTTCCGCAAGGCGAGCCTTAGAAAGAAGTTCAGTAAAATTTGTTACTTTATCTCTAGGTACTTTCTCACGAATTTTTACATAAAATAAACCATACACCATGTCTAGTTGAGTTTCTTCAGTAAGAGTCCCAGTTGGCAACAGCGCGAGGGTAGATCGACAATTACAAATAAAAATGTCCGTTTTCATGTTAGAAACCTGTTCATTTTTGAACAATTCGCGGTACACTTTGTATGGAGGCTTTTTCGGTCCAAATGTAGTTCTGAGGAGATCTACAATGTCTTTCCACGTTGTTACTGTTGCTTTAACACCGAGAAACCACGTCGCGGCGAAACCGTCTAAAAGCATTGGTAGTAACTCCAATATATAAAAGTGGAAGTAGAGATGAGATGGTTAACTATAGGTCAGTTTCATTAATAAACATTAGCAAAATCATAGAAAAGTTAATTAAAAGCAGAATACAAAATAATATCAAAATCACAATTTGGTTTTCAGAAAGGAAAATGCACCCAGAATGCACTATTACAGTTAACTGACAGCATATATAAAGCACAAGACAGAAGCAAATCGTCATGAGAAGTTTTCATCGATTTATCGAAAGCCTTTGACACAGTTAAGCACACCATTCTATTAACCACTCTGGAGAACATCGGAATAAGAGGGAATGCATTCAATTCATTACAATCATATTTAAAAGATGGAAAACAAATTGTTAGAATTAAAAATATAAAGAGTACGGAAAAAAAACCTTGAATATGGAGTACCACAGGGAACAGTTTTAGGTTACTATTCTGTATATATGTCAACCAATTATTCTCTATAGGATCGTCCGGCGAAATAACTAGTTTTGCAGACGACACTGCGTACTCTACTCTGGATAAACCTGGCTTGAGGTCAAAGAACAAGCAGAAAATGATCTGGAAATGATTAAAGATTGGTTTGATTACAAACAGCTTTCCTTAAACTTCAGCAAATCATTTTACTTATCTTTCTGTAATTATAAATCTTCCCTTCCACACTTTTAGTTCTTAACTATTCAAATTACATTCAGAATATCTTCAACAACGAATATAAAATATTTGGGAGTTCTAATAGATCCCATTTGAGATGGAATTTTCATATAAATTATTTAGTAAAGAATTAAGAAGCATTTTTATAAGTTTCGCCAACTCAATAATAAATTGGACCTGAAACAGAAAAAAATACTATACTAAAGTCTTGTACAAAGTCATTTGACATACTGCTTAATAGGATGGGGAGGGGTATCCAAAACTTACCTTCGTCCATTAAACGTGATACAGAGAAAATTCCTAAAACTAATGTCGCACAAACTCGCACAAACCTTTCCGCTATAGTAGTGACAAGCTGTATGAGGAATCTGGGATGTTCGACCTGATACAGCTTTTTTATAGGATACTTGTGGAAACCCAATTCAAGGAGAAGGGAAAACTAAGTCGGCCGAGCCATGAGTATGTCACACGACATAAAAATAATTATATCATACCATATGTATCTAAGAATGTAGGTCAGCGGTACTATAATTTCCTGGGACTAACTGTATTCAACTTCCTACCAGATAGCGTACAGTCCCTAAAATCACTCCCACAACTGAAGAAAGCTGTCAGTGAATTCATGAAAAGTCAACCTCGAGAAATAATTGCTCAAATATTTGATAATGCTATTTAAAAGGCTCTATTATAAAGGGATATAATTAAAAAATAATAATAAATAAAGAAATATAAAATGAATAAATTAATATAGTAGATGAAGGATCTGTACTCACCTCCACTCTTCAATTTTCATCAATCTCAATAGGATTTCATATCCCCAACTTTAACAGATCGTAAAACAATTTTTAACATGTAAGTGAATTTATCTATACTTTCCAAGTGACTGACTACAAACACGTCTACAATAATTGTTATGTGATTGCTACAACCCCCCGAGTGATTTTATTTCATTCCATATTTTACTCCATATCTTTGTATATTTTACTTATACCACATTATAACGTCTTCATTACACGTCTCCAAAATGTTTTGATATTGTATATATTCAATTACACTCGTGTTTACCTTTACATATTTTAAACTACTTCATACTTTATTATGCAGATTTATACTTATTATTAATTTTAGTATTTTAGTCTTTAGAATTTGTTAACTGTTTTCCACCGCATACAAGCAACTCCTGTTGCTTCTGTGTTTACCTATGTTCATTTGCATAATGTATAGTCTTGTTATACTTGTTGTATTACTTTGTGAATAAACGATGATGATGATGATGATTGAGGAGATATCGATATATCACTAGTCAAAATTTCATCGAAATCTGTTCATAAATAACAAAATCATAATATAATAAAATTTGAAAAATATATTAATGTATTTTATCTCATAATTTTTATGTATCGACAGATTTCGATGAAATTATAGTCAGTGATATTTCGAGACACCCTCAATCCAGTGGTGTAGTTAAAGTTTTGATTATAGTTCTGAAATTGAATTGGTGGGGTAATTAAACGGCATGTTTTTTAAATTTCATTCACTTATAACTTTTTTATTCATCAACGCATTTCAACGTATTTTACATATGAACCATTTGAAAATGCCGCGAATCCAGTGGTGAAGTCAGATTTTTTCCTAAAAAATCGCTAGTGATTTTTCTAGATTTTTGACCTTGAAAAATAAAATTAGTTGGCCCTGGAAATGAAGATTTATTCATGAAATTGGTGTCCTAGTAGACTTCTTGGATGTCTACCTAACGAAACAAAAATCATTCCAATCGGTTGAAAAATGTAAGTTTTATAAGGGTGCTTCCATCTTAAATGGGTCACACTGTATATATATTATTTCACATAACTTTTTATACCTACCAGCTACTTCAGATGTTATTATCATTAGTATTGAATAGCTAAGTATTTGAGAAATTATTGTTAAGACCTGATTTCATAAAAAGGGAGAGATGTCGTGTACACGTAATAGTAATATTTTTTTTCGTATCATTTTCAATCAATCGGAGCGTCCAGTTGAGTTGAGCTACCTCGTATAATTTCGATGATACCTGATTGTACATAGAGTAGCTCCACCATTCAGAATTTTTGAAATATTTGAATTTGCATAATAACCAATTCATATCACTATATACAAACAAAGCGCGTGGTAAAGTTTTGACGTTTATCTAATCATTGTGTCACTCAAAAACTAATCGTGTCAAATACAATAAGTAGTTCAAAATATTGTAGGGTTATACATCTCAAACTTCCTGCACAATTGCAAATCTTGTCAGTGTCGAGTTGAGTGTGGGTAAAAAACTACGGTGTTAGTGTTATTTCAAACATCCGAAAACCTGAAGTGTGTAGTTAAGTAAGATTGGTGAATATAGGAATACTACACTCATCAGTAGGCATTACTAAACTGAAGTAACTTGAGTTTTTGTGTGTGCTGAAGGGGAAAATACTTCTTGTTCTCGTTACCCATCATATATGTGATACATCATTGAACTTAGAATGAAATATTCCTACTACTTGATGAAACTGGGCTGTATTTAATATAATAGGGTTGATAATGGTTGATCTAGGTATACTGAAATACCGGACATTACAATTGATGTCATCAAGAAAAAATGTATGAAGAGTAGCTGTAGAAGTGTTTTTCATCCAGCTCTTACGGTTAACACCAGAAAGCAATAAAATAAATCGTTTTTTTTTATCTTCTGTTTTTCCATTTGAACAAAACTGTAACCCCCGAAGCAAAATTCTGGCTACACCACTGATCCACCGTTAGCAGTTTGACCGAGAATTCAACGAGTTCAGTATCTCTTCTCATTTGTTGTCAGCATAAAGAAAATATTTTCCTCAAAATGCATTCTTCAAGCAGCAGCTAAGATTTTACTTTAACTGTGACACATTGAGGTATAAAAATCGTATTAATTAAATCATTGGAATTCAGACAAAATTGACAAAAGAGTTTACGAGCAGAAAATAGCATGCTCTGAAATTTCATGTCAATGCCAACCAGGTATCAGATATTTGTTTGCGCTCGCATTTTATCACTGAAAATCTTCGAAACATTGAGGTAGACCCAGCCGCACGATCTTAGTCCGGGGTGAGTGACCTTTCCGTTTCTCTAGACATACAGCTTTGCTTTTAAGTTCCAAGGGTTGCCGGGATCGTCTAGCGGATTGTCTAGACTAGTCGTCCGTATATCTGCAGTCCCAAAGATAACTTGCCGGCTGCCGCTGTTACACTCTCCGATCAATAAATGGAGTTGTGGCGGCATGCCGCGCCGCGCGTAGCCCAGGTGATAGCGGAAGGAGCTAGAAAAAAAAAGTCGTCGTGTCTCCGAAAATTGGAAACGAAGGCGACGAGGGCGTGATGCGTGCTGTTCGGGTTTTTCATTCAGGTGGCCACAGAAGATGGCAGAAACTCATTAAATTATTAACTTTTTTATAACATTTATTTACAAGCCCTATTAGTCGGGTGCAAAAAACATTCAAACATGTAAAGGAATCTGCAATTGTTCACAATGAGCTTATCGTGAAAGAAACACTGTTAATACCAGTGCAGAGTTCCAAGGCTTTATCTGCAATTCTGGTTACTTATTGTCTACGTAGACCCACCCTATACCGATGAGGGCAAAACCCAGAAATCGATTTATAGATTGTCCAAATATTTCGATGAACATTTCTATGCAACTAGCAACTGCAGAGGAAGCCTTGTAGAAACTATGCTCTAAAATTCATTAGATGTAATTCAACGTTCGCCGTGGTACTAATACCACGGTGAACGTTGAATTAAGGAAAGTAGTTGTTTTTAATGGATTCTTGACTCCATCCTATGGTATAGGATTATGACAATGAGCAGTCCTGGTAGGGCAGGACATCCTGTTTCTTACATTCAAACATATTCAATGTGATAATTTTCAACTCCTGTTTTGGCAAGTATGTAATAGGTTTCGCTAGAGCATTAATTCATTTATTGTCCCAGAAATATACATTTCTGTAAGAAGAAGATGTCTATGCCCTTACTCTTATTATATGATTATTTATTTATTTTATGTTAATATCAAACTACTTTTTACTTCATTGGATAGTTTGTTAGAATGGCAGAAACCTTCAAAAAAAGAGGGTGAATTGATTTCTGTTCTTTCGATTGATACGAATGTTTGTATTAGAATAGATTAATATTTCGGAATTCTTGTATTACCATTGGTCCTTGATAAGTTTACCGAATTCCAGGTTATTCGAGCGATTGGAAGTGGGCGAAAATTGAATTCAGAAATTCTCATCATTATTTTTTTTATCCGATAGGATTATCTCAGGAGGGGGCCCGCTGGTGTCATTTACCCAGATCGTGGGGGTGAGTGATTACTAGGTCCGAGATTCATGTGCCCTGAACAGACGGAGTAAACCAAGGCTGAGATTTCTACCGCATTACGGCACACCGGTATCTCGTCTATACCAAATGATGATGATGTTGTAGAAGATAGTACAACACGCGTTATGCCTGTGGACATAGGCTCAGACCGCATAAACTTGACACGCAGACAGCAAATTGTATATGTATATGCTATAGTTTTGACTGCATGTTTGGCAATATGGAGTCGAGTGATATTAGCGACTAAAGGATCGAATGTGAATCTATTTTGCATGGCTTTCAAGGAGCTCAGGGAGTCAGAGCATATCAGAAGTTGCTGACTGTCAGTAGCGAATTCACAGTAGAGGATAGCTTGCATAAATAATAGCGTAAAGTTCTGCAGTAAAAATACTTGCAGCGGGGTGAAGTGCCCATGAGTATTCCCGTTTCTGTACGATAAAGGCACAACCAACCCCATTTTTTGTTTTAGATCCGTCTGTGTAAATTTTTGTGAAATTTACAAATTTTTCAATATTCTGATTCCAATATTCCAAAATCAGCTGTTCTGTATTCGACTCCGACTTGTTTTGTTCTCTCTCTATTGCATAAGATTTTATGTCCGATAAAGCCCTTGGCAGAAATTCTAGAAAATGTATAATTAAGTTTTGTTCTCTAATGCGTACTGCCATAGGTCTGATGATGCTTGGCTTTGCAGAAAACTTATTGTAAATGTCGTCATGACCGTATAATATATCAAAATTTGGATGGTGTGGTTGGACATATATTTTCATTGCATAGTCAGACAGGAGTCTGGATCTTCTGTATTCAAGTGGAGGAAGTGCTGCCATAATGTTTAGCGACAATGTCGGGCTTGTTCTGGATGAACCAGTTGCCAGTCATAAAGCGGTGTTCTGAATCCTATCTAGAGTTTTCAGGCGGTTTTTCCTGGCAGACGAGTAGATTGTGCATCCATAATCGATTCTGGAGATGGTTAGACTTTGATAAATATTCAGCAGTACTTCTTAATCTGCGCCCTAATTTATTCCACCTAGTGTTTTATTTAATGACACTGAGTCATTTTTGGCATCTCACCCTGAGATCGCTCAGATAAGGGCTCCATGTAAGTTTGGAGTTGGAAGTTAAGCCTAGATATTCAATTCAATTCAATTTCTGCAGAAATGAATGGCTTTAGTTTTAGAAGTAGAGAACTTGAAACCTTTGTCTGTAGTTTCTCTGTAAAGGATATCAATGGATCTTTGCAGAATTTGTTCAGTTTCGTTGATGGATTTGGAGGAATGAAATATTATCAAATCATCAACTTTAATGATTTTATGAATCCTTCTTGGAATGCTTTCGATTATAAGAGATTATTGCTGTTGCAAATAAGGTCATGCTCAATGTAGACCCTTGGGGTATTCCATTATCAATGTTACGAGAATTCGATATAATATCTTCTATTCTAGTCCTGAACTTTTTTCTACTCAAAAATTGCTGTAAAAAGATAGGTAAGTTACCCCTGATTTTTCCATTCATGGAGTATTTTCATTATACCATATCTCCACGTTAGAACATAAGCTTTCTCCAAATCGAGAAATATTGCCGAGAGGTGTTCTTCCTTCATGACAATGGTTTGTATCTCATGTTCTATGTGAGCTAGCGGGTCTATGATTTAGCGGAATTTTCTGATATCCATTTAAAACGTGGATAGTAGGTTATTGGTGTCAATATGCCAAATGAGACGATTATTTACCATTTCTTCCAATAACTTACTCAGACTGCTGCTGAGGGAGATAGGACAGTGACTGTCAGGTTTAGTGGTATCTTTTCCAGGTTTCAGTATGGGAATTATTATCACTTCTGCCATCGCTCAGGAAATATACCGGAGTACCATATTTTGTTGAATATTACCAACACGTCTTCTTTCTAGTTCGTAGGTAGGTGTTTCAAGAACTCATGGTGGATTTTGCCTGAACCAGGTCATCCATAGTGAAGGGATGATTATATGCTAAGTTCACTTGTTCCGTTTGGGTTTTTATTTCTAGAAATGTAGAATTATAATTTTCTCCAGAGTTGTCTGAGTGATAGGGGTCAGAAAAAATTTCGGCCACGTCTATGGGGTTGTTGGAGATTACTTTTTCATAATCTACCAACGTTAGGAATGCCGTGCAAAAATATTTTGTCAGTTATTCTTTTCATATAGCAGCATCGTTTTGTACATGTTTCATGCCCCCAAAATGTTATACGGGCTTGTAGTATATTAAAAATGCTTACATTTCCTAAAAAAAACATAATGAACAATCTTATCAACTGTAAGAAATCTTCAAATTGAAAATGTACGGCATCATTTTTGTTTTGTTTTGGTATGCTTCAGACATTAAAAAAGAATGCTTTTCTAAAAATTACTTCTCTAATAAATAACAGTTCAATTTTTTTTTTCATTCATATCTTTATTTAGTTCCATTAATTATAACTTGATGTTCCATCAAACGAAAATAGTTAGCCTAAAAACCGGTTGCTGTACAGGCATTTATAACCTCTCTTTGAACAATTCGATTCAACCCCCCCAAATGAAGGTAATTTTTTATTTTTTTTTTATTTTTTTTATGCACCAATATTTTTAGACGGCATAATTTCTGAAACACATTTTATGTGTTGAATAATAATGTGCGATCGATGCCGTACATTTTTCAATGATCTTGAAAACATACAGGTCGAAGTACGAATTTGCGTGCGGGGCTCCCGGCAAATAGGTACGGCATTGCTAAAACATAAATTTATGTAGTTATTCAAATTCAATTATACAAATGCCGTACAGTAATAAATCACTTGAAGTTATAACAAAAATTTGGGGACAATAAAAAAAATTGCTGGCTCTCAGCACCGTTCTTTTTTTAAGGCACTAGGTCCTACTCGATTATTTTTCCGTGATCTTATCATCTTGAGAAATGCCGTACAAGAATCTTTGGTCGGAAAATCCCTCCTCTGGATGGAAAGTTTCGTTGACCTGCGTACTCATCTGCACCGCTCACAACTGACGGCACAGTGCGCAAAGAAGTTGTTGCGTATGGCATTATAATTCTGAATATAATTCATGCTGGGTCAAATGACCCCTCCAAAATTGGCCTGGGCTTGTAGTCTATTATGTCTAGTGCTACTTTTAAATCTGGAATTATTTAACTGTTTCCTATTTCATTTATTTGACACTCTCCGACAGAAAATTTTGAACTACGTTCTCTTCCTGGAGTGTTTGCTTCTGAGGATTACTTTTTGGTTTCTCCGCGGGTGGCGCTGAGGCTGACTTTTACTGTAAGTCACTGCTTCATTTGTTGGAAAATATTAGCTATACAATGGATTATAATTCATTTGGAAGTGGCAGGATGATTCTAATGTTGTCCGACCTACCCTGTACTGATGAAGAGGCAAGAACTTCGAAACACGTCTGCATGTGGCCTTTCCCAGACTTGGAAGTACGTTGCATAAATATCTTCAGATGTAATTCAATGTCCGGCGTATTAGCCAGAGAAGTAATTGTTTTCCGTCAGATGTTTGCCTCATATTTTCCACCTGGTGGAAACATTTGGAGAAAAGGCTAACTCGTTGATTTTACTATTTCATTTATTTGATACTCTCCGGAAAAATTCTTGAACCATATGTTTCCTGATATCCGAACGAACCGTTAATGTCCACTCCTTCAAAATCAAACGACGTTATGTCATAGGTACATAAATATATGATTACTTATCCTTTAATTTTACAAACCGCAATAAATTATTTTCATCTGAAATGTTCGGATCCAAATTAATTTTTGTGAATGATACTGATGTGGTCCTTTTGATATATTTTTATTACTATCGCAATTTTAGTAACACTCTGTATATATACTTCTTACTATTACACTTTATGGGGCACCATGTGTACACCGTACTCCTACAAGCTCCCGCTGAATGATAGATACCTTCTATTAGTTTTCATGTTTTGATCATTAATGACCAATTTTGATTCATCCATGTACTCAATTCGTTGAATGACATTTGGTGAATATCTGTCATGTTTTTAATTCAATAATTATTATTATATGCACCCGTAAGTGTTCGTTTCTTCAACGATTAATTTTAAATCTTTCTGGAACACCCCGTATGTTTTTTCTGTTCATGTTAGTGACATTCAACATTTCATTTTAATTATTATACAGTTAAAAAACGTTTCGAATACTATTTTCCATCATCAGTATACCATTTCGAATATTATTTGGATTTAATGTAAAAAATCCATCAGTTTGTCTTGTTTCACTATGCCTAGCATTTCACGTAAATTTGCTCGAAACTCCGCGTGGTAACGTAAAAAAAGTACTGAAAATCGTGACGGATGTTCAATTACATATTTTTAAACACCCTATATTTCTTTTTTGTGACGTTTCATTTTAGAAACATCCAGTATATGATTTTTCTTTAAGTTGATATTTTAAACCACCTTGTATACGTTATTATTATGTCATGATTCATTTTATGGGGGATTCAATATATTGATAAATTGTGTACGACAAATCGTCAAAAAATTCGTTATAAGTGACCCTAATCCACGCAAAATATATGCATAAAATTCCTGTCGTAGTTGATTAAAACTTGTTTTTCGTCAAATTTCTGTGAAAAAAAATTATTTCGTTAGACACTATTACTTACAAAAAATCACTACAACTACATTTTGAGAATATTTCAAGAGACATATTATTGGTAAAGCTGTGAAAATAATTCCATCTATTTTGAACAAAAAACATAAAAAATTGCCTGTTTTCTGCGAATAAAATATTCTCTCCAGTTTATCGCTGAGAAATAGCCTTGGATACAACATCACATCCGATTGGTAACAGAACCAACATAATATCATTTCCAAATGAAAAATATTGTTTACTATATTTACTATATTTACTGTATTATTATTGTAAACTTGTTGGGGACTCGTTTTATTATTGAATTGCTCCTAATTATAATTCAAGGTAGTTGATTTGTATGTTTTCATAAAGATTTTCTTCACTCAAGCAGTTTCTTGAAAACAGTAAATTTTCAAACTGGATTGTTCATACTTTGATTTAACGTTTTCAAGTGATCCACTATAATTGATAACATTAAATTTTCAACGTGAAATTTAATCGTTTTTCTACAATGTGTACCATGAGAATATGTGAAGTGTTTTGTGTCACCTCAGTCACGTATATTATGATATTATGTGAGTACCTTTGTGTGTTTCAAATAAAAAATTAATATTGTTCACAAAACAATTCTTTCATTATGATGAACTGTACGACATTTTATTGTGTTGTGCGAGGTGTTGTGCGAGGTGTACCACACTCATTTTATGGGCCTCCACTTTCTCCTTGCTTTGTGTATACAAATGAAAAGACAATATCTCGAAGAACGGTTTTTTCTTCAATCGCTAATTCAATTTTCTCTCCGCAAACTTGTCAAATGAATATTTTTTTCTCTCATTGCAGCTGAAATCAACGTTTGCATATAATGCGTTCTTTTTGTAATACTGCTTGAAAAGGCATACCTGTCAACAGTATACCTATATATTGTTGCGTCTTCGGGTTCAAAAATAAGTGTACACTGGTATGGACTTGCCTTTATTATTCATATTTCAATTGACAACACTGTAATACAAGTCACTGTCAAAACTGATACCAAAATACTTGTATCCAAGGTAACTCAAGGTAACTTTCTTACTAACACCATCTCACAAATGCATTGCTTATATATAAAAATAAAGTTCTAGAAAAATGAAGAAATCAATAGAACACAATAAGAATGTTCGACGATTGATCCCGAACAAAAGTTAGTGCTTCTAGATTTTTCCATCTAATTCATCGAACGATCTCGAACAATTCGAAAAGTCTTTATCAAATTTCAGGTGTGTGTAACACTGCCTCCTCCTTTAGGTTATTCCGTCCCGGATAACACCATCACCATTTTGGTTGTCCCTCTGGAACCAATTTGGGGGATCGTGGCCTCGGTATTCTGCTAACCTTTCGATGTGTACAACTTTGGGTTTACTCCTTGGGTTGAGCTGGATGCGTTGATCTTCTTTATGATGACGTAGGGTCCTGTCCAATTTCTCTGTAGCTTGAGGCATTTTCATTTCTTTTTCTGAGGTTGGTAGAGCCAAACGGCATCACCTGGCTCGAACATAGAACAAGACGACGTCTGCAGAATTCATGAACTTGGTCCAGTCTGTCTCGCAACTCTTGGACATATTCTGGTAGGACTTTGTTCTCTGTACTTCTGGGTGGCATTCCAAACAGCAGATTGCATGGTAGTTTCATTTCTCGCCCAGTGATCAACATTGAAGCGGTATATCCGGTAAACTCAAGCTGGGAACTTCGATTGGATAGGAGAAATAGTGGTACCAACTCATCCCAATCCTTTAGATTTTTGGAGATGAACATCGACAGGTACTGGCTGATGGTTTTATTATGTCGTTCAACCATACCATCTGATTGTGGATGTAGGGCTGTGGTACTCATCCCAATCCTTTTGATTTTTGGAGATGAACATCGACAGGTACTGGCTGATGGTTTTATCATGTCGTTCAACCATACCATCTGATTGTGGATGTAGGGCTGTGGTACGAGTCTTTTTCACACCTAGAATGTTCATCATTTCCTGCCATAACTCAGATTCGAAGTTTCGTTCTTGATCAGAATGTAATTCTAGAGGGACTCCATGTCTGGCTATTACATTTTCTATGAAGGCCTTTGCAACGGTCTTTGCCTCCTGGTTTGGAATGGGCACAACTTCAGGCCACTTGGAGAAATAGTCCATTGCTACCATCAAGTATTCATTTTCTAGCTCGGTAACAGGAAACGGTCCAAGAATGTCAACTGCTACTCTTTCGAATGATTCACCAGAAAGATACTGCGTCATTTTCCCTCGACTTCTGGTTTTGGGTCCTTTCTTTGAAGAACATAGGTCACATCTTCTGCACCATTCTTCTACATCATGATGACAATTCACCCAATAGTATCGTTTTCGAATTCTAGCAAGGGTCTTCTTGATTCTGAAGTGTCCACCTGCACGACTACTATGAAGTTGCTCGAGCACATCTTTAGTAAATGCTTTCGACAGGACCAGTTGGTACACCATAGTTGCTCCATCAGGGCTCTCCCATTTGCGATGCAATAGGCCATCACGAAGACATAGGGAATCCCTTGGCAACTGCACCAAACTTGGATACTTCCGGCCATTCAGGTCTAACTCCATTTTTTAGCCAGCTTAGGACTAACTTTAAATTGTTGTCTTTCTTCTGATTCTTCCTCATATCTTCTGTGGCCCATGAATCAGATTCTTCAGACTCGACATTTACGGTGGTAACTTGCAGAATTTCCTTGCAATGATCATCATTGTAAAAATTGAATTCTTCGTTTTCAAGTTTCTGGCAATATCGGCAATGCTGTTCCAAGCATGGACGTCTTGATAATGTGTCTACATTTCTGTGTTTCCTGCCATTGCGATGAATAACTTTGAAGTCGTATTGTTGGAGTCTCTCTAGCCATCTCGCAACCTGACCTTCGGGTTTCTTGAAGTTCATTATCCACTGCAAAGTGCTGTGATCAGTTCTTACGAGAAAACTTCTGCCATAGAGGAAGGAATGGAAATGTTCAATGGCTTTGATTATCGATAGAAGCTCCTTTCTCGTAACACAGTAATTCCTTTCAGGTTTGCCCAGAGTTTTACTAAAGTAGGCTATTACTTTCTCTTCGCCATCCTGTTCTTGGGATAAAACTGATCCAATGCCTTGCTGAGACGCATCACAGTCCAAAATGAAAGTGCCTTGTTCTCGTGGGTAAGCCAAAATAGGCGCATTTGTCAATTTCTTCTTCAGTTCAGTGAACGACTGTTGGCCATCAGGGATCCAATCAAACTGAACGTTGTTCTCAGTTAAGCGGTGGAGTTGTTTGGCAATTTTACCAAAGTCTTGAACAAACTTCCTGTAGTATGTACATAGCCCCAGACAACTTCTTACTTCATGTTTATCCCCAGGACGTGGCCTTGATTTTAGCAGGATCGGTCTTAATTCCTTCGGCCGAGATGACATGGCCTAAAAAATTTACTTCTTTCTGAAATAAATAACACTTCTTTGGGTTCAGTTGCAGGTTAGCATTTTCTAACCTCAAAAATACTTTTTCCAAATTATTCGGATGTTCATCAAATGTACTTCCCATTACTATGACATCATCCAAGTAGACTAGGCAAATTTTCCATGTCAAACCTCTCAATACTAGTTCTATAAGTCTCTCAAAGGTGGCGGGAGCATTACGTGATCCGAACGGAAGAACTTTGAATTGGTACAGCCCTTGTCCGGTAGAGAACGCTGTTTTTCTTCTATCGTCAGGATGAACTTCCACTTGCCGATACCCGCTTTTCAGGTCCAACGTTGAAAACCATTTGGAACCGGTTAATGTGTTTAGTGTATCATCGATCCTTGGTAATGGGTAGCTATTCTTCATCGTTACGTCATTCAATCGACGATAGTCCACGCAAAATCGGGTTGATCCATCCTTTTTAGTTACCAATACTACCGGTGAGGACCATGGGTTTGTGGTTTTCTTCAATTATGTAATCCTCCATCATGTTGTTTATCATGTCTGCTACTTCTCTCTGTTTGGCAAACGTTAGTCTCCTCGGAGCCTGTCGGATTGGTCGGGCACCGCCGGTGTTGATGCGATGTTGAACTAGATTGGTACGACCCGTCGAAGTCTCTGTTGAGAAAATGTCATGGTGGCTATGAAGAAACTCTTTGCCCTTCTGCTTTTCCTCCATAGTTAAATGTTCCGTGGATTCCATCATTCTGTCTATTGTTCTCTGATCGGTGTTAGTGGTATTTCTTCGCAGTACCTGAGTGTGGTTTTCACAATTGATAACTCGAGTGACAGGTTTGCAGAATCCCAATTGGTCGTTTTTCTTCAGGAGGACTTTATTTTTCGATATTGGCAACCCTGACAGGAATTAGTTGTTCTGTGTTCACAAGACATCGGGCAATTAAAATTCCATCTTGGCGGTATTCATAATTTTCGATTATTCCAGTGCTCAAATCTGCAGGTTCTTTGTCCATTCTGGCTAAGATGATGATTTCGGAGTTTTGCCGAATGTGGATGTCTTCGTCAATATAAATCTTGATTGGTTGTATTTTCTCATTGTATCTGCTTAGGAAGATTTCTTCATTGCCAATCCGCAAAATTTTCTGTCTCATGTTAAGGATGAAGTCGTTCTTCTCCATGATGTCCAGACCCAAAACACATTCATCCCTTATTTCCGCAACCAACATAGAATGTTCCATGGTAATAGGTCCGTCCTACCTGGATGTGTACAAGTGTTTCCCCAATGACTGGTACGGTTTGTCCCGTTGCCGTTTCCAAAACCATATTCCTTTTCATCGGCTTCACAGATTTTTGTATGAGGTCTGAGCGAACGACTGATCTCGAAGCTCCTGTATCAATAGTGAAGGTGCATTTCCGATCTTCTAAGTGGCCTTGTATTAGTAGACTTTGGCCATTTTTCTTCAATAACGATATATGGATCTTGGGGCTTTGAACACTGAAAGTCGCCACGCGTCCCCTAGTGCCGACTAATCCTCGTTTTCCTGGTTGGGAGCAAGTCCTCTTTCAGAGGTTTGCGGTCTCCTTTCTGGCGTGGTTGATCTCCTGAAGGCTCCTCTGGTATAAAGCCCACGTTGCTCTGTTGCTGGGCTCGGAGATCTCGATCTATCTTCGTTGCTCGCTGATGACAACCTCTGTCTTCTTGGACTTCTGGATCTCAATCTCTCCCAGCAACTCCTCTGTAGATGACCGCTTTTCCCACAGTTATAGCAGCGCCTCTTCCTGTCTTCTGGGGAAGGCACTTGGTTGCTTAATGCTGTTATGGAGTCCAATATTTTCTTCAATAGCGCCTCGCTTGTAGGAGAATCCTCGTTGAATTTAACTTCACGTAACTTGGGCCTCGTATTTCTTGATGCGTTTTTCGCGGCCTCGAACTCCAAAGATGCTATTAGTGCTGCGCTTATGGTTTTAAGTCGTCCTAGTCGAAGGGCTTGCTGCATGTCAGTATCTCTCAAACCATCGATGAAAGTCTGCACCCCAATTTGTTCTATGAACTCCTTCGGTGCTTGTGGGTATGCCAAATTAATGAGTCGCTCTACGTCGGCTCCATACTCCTGTAGGGTTTCGTTGGATTTTTGGTATCGACTCTTTAATTGGTTCTGAAATACTTGTTTGAGATGTTGCTGTCCATATCTGATTTCCAAGGCTTCAACGATTCTAGAATATTTCTTCTGATTACTCTCGGGGATGTTCTGAAGGATGTCCAATACTTGTCCTCGTAGACACAGGACTAGAGAAGTGGCCATTTCCTCCTCGGACCAGTCGTTTGCGTTTGCTGCCGCTTCAAATTGACGTCTATACATGGACCATGAGGATTGCCCATCAAATGTTGGAGGCTTCAAAATGTTCACTTGTGTAGGCCTTATCGGAGTTTTCAGTGAAAGTGGCATTTCGCTGGTGGGGGAGATTTCCTCAGAGGGTGCACGCTTGTGTGGAAGGTGTAACGTTTCCAGCCTCTCCTTGATCTCATCCACTTCTCCGTTTAATTAAAGAACCTTCCACTTGTCACATTCTATATTGCATAATGATACGTCAAAACTACGCCAATTCTGACAATTAGCTGAGTGTTTTGTATTGGACTTTAAATTCTAAGAACTCTATCACTCTATCACTTCCGAAATTGGACTAAATGTATGGAATCGCACGTTGAACGCTAGGGTCCCTCACCACTTGTCTTAGGATAGTTCACCGAATACATGGTATCGCACGTTGAAATGTTACGTCCACATATCTACTGACAGTTGACTGAATGTATGGTATTTTGAAATGAGAAGACTACGACTCCTATAAAAGTTGACTGAATGCATCACGTTGAAACGTTAGGTTCGAGTGCAACACACGTTGACGGCTGCATCACTCATGACTGAATGCATCGCACCTTAAAATATTAGGACTACGTTACTCAAGACAATAGACACATTATTACGTGTTTGTGATGCTCTGTTTATGCCGACGTGAGATTACTTCGTTCTTGTTAGATAAGACAAAATCTATTAGTTTTTTTTGGGACGCTATGCCTAAGGTCAGTTCGTTCAGGTTAGATCAGACGAAATTTATTGGAGAATTTTAACGTTAACAAAATCAATGTCTTCACGTTCCTAAAAAATGCTTAAATTCCAACCGCTATACCGTGCAAAAACGTTACCGAAAACAACGTGTCAACGTTCCAAAAAATCGAAGCGTTAACCGTGATAAAAACGTTACTAAAATCAACGTTTTTTTCTTAAAAAAAAAAAAAAATACATGTTTACATGTATTTTAGTTACCTTGTACGACGACGAACTATGCTGTGCGTTGACCAATCAAACGCCGTCATGATTTTTTTAAATGACCAATGATAGGTGATAGGTGAAGCAACTCTGACAGTTGACATGTGTCTGAAGCGACTCTGACAGTTGAAGGTTATTTCGTTCTGGTTGTATAACTCAAAATTTACAAGTGACTGAAGCGACTCTGACAATTGGAGGTCAGTTCGTTCTGGTTAGATCAACCAAAATTTATTGGGTTTTTTGTGGTGCTATGTAAGGCTAGTTCGTTCTGGTTAGATCATACAAAATTTATTTACCAACATGAGGTTAGTTCGTTTTGGTTAGATTAGACGAAATATATTCGCCTACATAAGGTTGGTTAGACAAATGACAGGTGACTGAAGCGACTATGACAGTTGACAGGTGACTGTAGCGACTCTGACAGTTGAAGGTTAATTCGATCTTACCTTTTATGCATCACATTCGTCGCAACCAGACCAACTACAATTGCAGCCTCCGAAACGTAGATATTCTTCACAAATAGATATGCGATATGTTACCAAAATAAAAATATTTGATAGATTTCATATTCAAAATGTTTTATTGATATTTTCATATAACATCACTTCATGGTGAAACAATAAAGTTAGCGAAACCGTGGAGTGCTAGTTACCACGCTTTTCAAAACCGTGAAACGCTAGTTATCACACTTTTCAAAACCGTAGAACGCTATTTATCACGCTTTCCAAAACCGTAGAACGCTAGTTACCACGCTTTTCAAAACCGCGGAACGTTGGGGTGACTACAATGCGGCTCCTGAACAGGATCGTGAGTTTGACTCTCACACATGACAAATATTTTTCGTTTCCAAACAAACGGTCGGACGGAAGACTGAACGATTCAATGGAAATTGCACGTTAAAAATGACGGTCCCCATCACGATACTGCACACGTTTAGGAGACACCCTGTAACATGGGCCCCATCATGATACCGTTTATGAGACGCCCTGAATACACAAAACAAAAACTTTTGTATCCCCCCATGTTCCCATACCCTAATGATGCGATGATTCATTTTATCACCCATTATTCGATGTTTTTTTCTCTCGAATGATGTATTTTGAAACACCCCATTGTTTTTTCTCTCAAATGATATGCTGATACACCTGGTATAGCACGTTGACAAGCAATCGCCATGTTTTTCTCTCTTAAATGACGTATTTTGAAACCCTGTTGATTTTTTCTTAATATTTATTTTGAAACACCCTGTATACGTTCCTCATTGGAATCGCACGTTCAAACCCTCGTTACCCCGCAATTTTTCACGTTTCTTCAAACATTATTATTATTGTCACACAACAAATCGAATATATTCATTCACAATCAGTATTCTTTTTATATTATAACCACACTGCTCGAAGCCGACGTGCGGTAGATATCAAATAGATAACGCCACCTCGACTTCGCCGACCACTTCCGATCCGAAACAAACTTTGTTTATATACTCATATTATATACATTTGAACACATACACACATAATATAACATCAAACAATATACCGATATCATGAGGCCTCAAGAATACATATCGTCAGCTGAGAATTATAGTGTTCTATATCCATTTTTCATCAATAATAATATAAGTACACCAAAAATCTGAAAAAAAATTTCTAACGATTTGACAGGACATTGCAGTCTCAATAACACAGTTTATAATGCCATTTGCACGACAATATATTTCCTTGCTTAACAACCACTCGGAGGATTTATTTCAAATTTTGAAATTCAGCCAATAGAATCGGAACTACAGTGAAAATATAGCTTGTCACTGTATTTTCACGGTGATAAACCTGCTTAGTTATTGTTTTACTATCTGTCAAGTGAAAATAATGATTTAAATTATAAACGTGATTGTAAATTGGGTCCCGATAGATTTGGCTGAAATTTTGATATGTTATAGTTCTCGACACTCTGATCAAAAGTGTCCATTGGATAGTTTCAAAGATATAGAGGGGGATGTGTGTGATATTGGCCATGGGTTTGAGTCACCGATTATGAGTCTGATATTTGTACTCACAAGGTGAAGGGTTCAATGTATTCCAGTCAATGGATATATGAGAACAAAAAGTATTTTACCCCTTCACCACACAAGTAATTCAATTACTAGATGCGCATTTCTTTCTTTATCTTCATCAGTAGGGATTACTAAACCAGTTTAGTGATCCCTACTGATGAAGATAACAGGTATCTCGCAACAGACCGCTGAAAAAATAATGAGAATGTTGCTCGACCATAATAAAATAAACTGCAGAACAAATAAAATCAAAACTCAACTGCCCCAAATGTAAATACAAAAGCTTTTCGTAAATGGATGAATAACAGTTTTTTAATAAATATTTCCTCAGGTTGAACTTCATTACAGAGAAAGCATGAAATACGTATATGAAAACATTCATTCACGTTTTCGAAGTTGAACAAAAAAATATCGGCTTTGGATATCATGGATATCATGGATATCATATCGACTGACTGATATGGATGAGGACGATCAATCGTTATTATTATTATCCTTGTAAACCTGAAATCAAACTCTTGGCACTCGTGCCCACATAGCGAGCACATCATCATCATTTGATAATATTATTAATTATCCTTCAACATTGAGACTGTTAAAGATGCTGCACCGGGCTACCACAAAAAAATCTGAATTAATGAAAAATTAATTCAATCATCTAATGTGTTGTAACGCATATTATATGATAATCAACGACTAATTGATACTCATTCGATAACAAAATCAATGGTCGATGTGTCTTGCGTGTACGTGCTTCATCAAAAGTGTTTTTAGTTTGACCTTATAATAACCCTAAGATGTCCTTGCAAGAATGAGGAATCGCTAGATTCTAGTTCAGCGACCTCCAAAACCTATAAACTCATGTATTTTAGGGCATCACAAGCACTATCTTCAGTTTGACCTTGAAATAACCTTGAGATAACCTTGAATTGACCTCAATAGGCATCACATCCATTGATTGGAACCCATTGAACTCTTCACCTTCTGAGTACTAATATCAGAGACTCAGAAACGGCGACTCAAGCCCATATAGCCAATATCACACACATCCCCCTCTAAATCTTTGAAACTATCCATAGGATCACTTTTAGCCAATCGACACTTTTGATCAGAGTGTCGAGAACTATGACTTATCAAAATTTCAGCCAAATCTAGCGGGACCCAATTTACATTCATTTTGTGCGGGGTCCTTTATGTGTTTGACTAGTTATCTTTATTTATCAATATGACCGATCGTTGGGGACAAATGTCCATTGGTATCAAAGATGAGGCTGTGGAAAAGAATATTCCAAAAAATTATCGGGGGTAATACCACAAGAGCTCAGATTTAGCCGGATATTTTTGTGGTTGTTTACGAATACTTACTTTCATTGGCAATTTAACGAGAGCTGTGAGAACAGATCGAGCTAAATTACCTATATGAAAGTAATTATAAGAAAACCACCGTAAAAAATATTTTGCTAGAACTGAGCTCGTGTGGTATTTGTTAAGACAATCCCATGAATAGAACATTTAATTCAATTAAACTTCATTTAACAAATTAAAAGAACATTAAGTGGAAGAATAATGTTTAGAAAGAACCAAATCCAAATCTCGACAAACTTACTGGAATATTATTTCCTGTTTAATTCTGTTTTTGACAATTAAAATTGTCAAACTGATGCGACGGTAACGTAATTTATCCGATATTTTTATCCACTTGCATTTCTGTTCCTTCCTATGTAGCCGATAGCAAACTACAATTTTTGTACTCGCAAATGGGAATTATTATACATGAGGAAGTACTGGAACGCACATAGCCAAAACAATATTCAAAATTTTGAAATTATAATGCGTGTTGAACCTAATCTTAAAAAAATTGTCCTGTGGTTCATCTGCTATAGACACATTTTCTGAACTCCAGATTCAGAGCTGATAAAGCACAAATACAGTAGGTAAGGCCATGGAAATCGACAGTGCTCAAAAAATCAACACTATGGAGATGTATGTCTATCGTCTTTACTCAATTGAATATTTTTCTTCAAATTAGATATTGTGTCAAATTAGGTTATGATTATTTCTACCCGATTGGAAGTTATAAAGTGAATAAATGTTTTGATCTGTATCCACAAAATAATCAAAATGACGGTTTCCGTGTTCTATATCCAAATGCAAGCATTCTTTAAATGCAATTCAAATAATTTGTTAATTAACCTACAGGTTAACGAATGTATCTTCAATATTCAGAATAGTTCGCATAACAAAAGTATATGGACAGTTCATTGTTACAGATTTGTTCACACTGACGGTAAAATTTCAAAATTTGAAATTCTTATCTCGAAACTGTAATACAGGGATATAGAACACTATAATTCTCACCCGACGATATATAAAATATAAATAAAGTTCACAAGTATAAAATAAAAAAAACATACAAATTAAAATGATATGTGCAATTTACTGTTCACCTGAAATTGAAGTATTCAGTGGCGGAATAGAATGTCAGAAGGTAGGTGGTAGAAAAATTTTGCTCCTGCCAGTGAAGGAGTTTTTCCATATAAACTCGTTGTATGTTTTTAGATTTTAATTGAATCAGCGAATCTGGTTGGATATCGATGTATGTGAGACTTCTTCGCTGAACCACTCAAATTTCGTTTAATATAGCAAATGCAGCTATACATATACACACAGGGGAAACTTAAAATTTGGTATTCTCGGAAATAACAACAAATACTCTATTGATTTCGAAGAATCATGTTGTAAGACAAATGAGTGAACCAGAGCGTAGTACACATTTGAGAGAGTTGAAGTTCATTCTTCAACTGAAGAAGAGCATAATACCCAGTGGAAAGCTTCTTACATACATGGTGAATGTGATGTTTCCAGTACAGTCTTGATCTATATGTATTCCTAAAAATGTTGTGGTCTCTGAGGAATTTATGATCCTATTTTTAACGCGCACGCTCATCGACCCAATATTAGTCTTTCTACCAAAGAATTGCATGATAATTGTTTATCTGTCATTTACCACTAATCTATTAGTCCTACACCATGCTGTAAACTGGTCTGCTATTGATGATAGTTTGATCTGTAGATACAGTGGGTTATCAGCTTCTTCAGCTATAGTTCCATCTTGTTTATTTTACAAGCTGTGAGCGAGTGCTTTCAATTTTCATTGTGCATTTTTTGTAGGATAATCTGATGCCTTTCTATATTTTGATTGAAAGTTTTTACTTGACTTTTTGACCAGTTCGCGAGTGATATGATTTTCGTACCAGCTGAAGTATGGTAGGTAGGAAGAATAAAAACATGAACAAACAGCCAGAGATATTTGTTGGCAGATATTTGAGGTAGGCATTGAACTTTAAACTACTAAAAAATATTCAATAAACATCACTGATTCATTTCAGGATGCTGTTCGATTAATTTCAGGATGATGCTCAATTCATAAAAAACTAGAAGCGTATCAGTTGTTCCTACAGTAGATCTAGATGAACATCTATGTTGGTGGAAAAAGCCCTGGACCCTTTATCGACTTATTATTTCCAATAGTGATTGAAAGCAATATTATTGAAATTCTTAAAACAGGATTCAAAAAATACAGTCTCAATATCATATTATTGTAAAATTTCACAGTGTTTATAAGGTTATGATTTTCCCAGTTCCTCCCAACAAGTATTAACGTTTGATTATTTCAGGTTTCTAAGCCTAGGCTCTTGAACAAAGGAAACTTATCAGCGTTGTCAATCCATCTTGTCTGACTTTTACAAATAAAAATAGCTCTGCTGAGGAAACAAATTTAGGTTAATAAGGAATGATAATTAGAGTAATACTGAAGTCATTACATCTAGTGAAGATAAACTTAGCATGCAGGTCAGGCAGAGGTGAGTTAGAAAATTATTTCAATTCCAACAAATGTTATTATTAAGTGATGCTGAAATGTATATCTAATATTTCCATACATTTCAAGTTATGGCTTCAAAATAGATTAATTATCAGAACTGGTATGAGATTACGAATACTCGATGCACAAATTAGTGATTTGTTTTTCTGTTACCCATTTGCATAAAGCTTTTTGTTGAGCTAACGTAGGATTAATACTGCTAACTGATGAAGCATGAGTTATAGTAATAAACAAATAAAATATTTAATTCTATTAAATTGCAATCTGGCCTGTCTTGTAAAGCTGGTACCTATACTTATGAGTTTCATTTTGTAATCACCCATTAAAATGAAATATAAATGGGTTTTAAGCAATTATTAGTGATTTTAAGAATTACCAAAAATATTTCAAGAATTAATAAAAATATTTCAAGTCTTATTGATTTAAGTTTTCAGTGACTATAATTACTATATTTTCAGGATCTGTAAATGACATTCCGTTCAACCCAGGTGAATTGAGTTTGAACTCATTGTGACGGATTGGATAAGGTTTGCAAAGTATAGGCTGAAGAGGAAGGAGTAGTGACACACAAACCACGTGATCATTGATTCAGTGAAAATTCTACTTTTATACTTTAAGAGTATTTTGTTATTTTTATATTTTTTTATTCCATTAAATATTTAATGCAGTTGTAGTTTTTTTTATTTAATACCATTCTCCCATTAACATTTACCTCCCTCTGTTTTGATACTTTGATTTGTAGTGTACGGGGTGGAGCATATACTCATGGTATATCATCTTTTTTCTATATTTATAGATACATTTCTGGAATTTTAGTAGTAACTTTTTTGTAGGTGAATAACTTCGACTTAATAAATATAAAAAGAGTAAAAATACAATGAGTCATACTTGCACCCAGTATCTCAAATAAAAAAGTATGAAACAAGTTGAATGTTAGACGTTCAAAAGCAATATTTTTCAATTTGAGATACAGGGTGCGAGTGTGGCTCATGATATATGTTCTCTTTCTATATTTTTCAAGTTGAAGTTACTCGCCTACCAAAAAGTGACTATTAATATAGTCCACATTGTATGTATAAATTCAGAAAAGATGTGACATATCATGTGTATGTGCTCAACCCTGTATACTACAAATCAAAATATTAATATAGAAGAGTAACAATGTTATTACATTACATACATGTTTTGAGCAACATTACATATATGTTTTGATCAACATTACAAATATGTTTTGAGCAACATTGAATGCATGTTAATATGATACATTTTTGTAACGTTTAGTTTTAAACTTTACATTGCAATATTTAAAAGAGGCACAAAGGACCATGGACGTAACGTATCTGTAATGTCAAGCATACCTCTGAACAACATCACAAAGTCACAATGTTATGTAACATATATATTTAAGTTATGTTTTAATGTTTAGTGGGTTACCTCTTTCTTCAAGGTTTATCTTCAAAAATGATGAACTGGCAATGAATTTGACACAATTAAATAATAAAAATGCAAAACACAATAACATCAACACGCAACTACGCAACACCAGAAATAAAACTGGATCTATTCCATTTTTTTTTCAAAAACATTGACGTTTCGGAGACTATATTATATGGTATCCGTTATCAAAACTTGTAGAAAAGTCTGTTTTAATTTGGTTCGGAAATAATAAGATCTCTTTGACAAAGTCAAATGAAATCTTCCGAGAGAGTTTTTTACGATGACATTTGCTATGTTGATACATAGGGTGTCCGGTATCAATTGCCATACTGTTATACTTGCTTCTTCCCTGATGAATGCTCGAGAAGCTGTGAGTTCATCTTGTTAGTGCAGTGGAAGTTCTATATAGGTTGAATATCAAAAACATTGACCGGCGTGCGCCAGGAAAAACATAAAAATTACTGGTTCAAGAATATGGAACACATACTCCCATCTGATATACGGTGTGTCTCACTTTTCAAGGAAACGCCTCTGTAACTTCCGTAATTAAACGTACAATTCTTAATTTTGTTTATGTACCTCAAACATGCATGAAACTATCACCAAGAGATAATTTCGAGTATATGTATGAAAACTAATAGTAGTAGGCGAAATAGGCCAAGAATGTCTCAGGATGATAAGTAATCTTTCAATTTAAACTCCTCCATATATGCTTCGGATATCTTATGGCCATCCATAGGACATCTGCTGAAAGATCTCCATTTCAAATACATCGACGATTTTTTCAAAAATTCAATCTATTGATACGAGCATGAAAGTAATGCAGAAATTAGCAATTTACCTATCATTCTTTTAATTTGAACTTTTCAATATATGCTTCGGATATATTATGGCCATCCATAGGACATCCACTGAAGGATATCCATTTCAAATCCATCGATGGATATCTATTTTAAATCCAGCAGAATAAATCAGATTTTTTCAAACATCCAATCTATGGGCACGAGCGTGAAAAAACTCAATTTATCAAACAATCTTTCAATTTGACCTCTTCTATACATGCTTTGGATACCTTATGGCCGTCCACAGAACATCTTCAGAAGAAGATCCATTTCAAATCCATCGATGAATATCTTAAGGATATCAATTTTAAACCCAGCTGAACAAATTAGATTTTTTTTTTCAAAACATTTAATATATATATAACGAGCGTGAGAGTAATGCAGGTATTGACAATTAACCAATAAAACATTTAATTTGAACTTTTTTATATATGCTTTGGATATCTCATGGCCATCCAGATGACACCTCCTGAAGGATATCCATTTCAAATCCATCAAAAATCAGATTTTTTCAAAAATCCAAGCAATAGGTACGAACACGAAAAAACTCAGAAATAGACACTTTAAAAATCAATCTTTCAATTCAAACTTTAAACTATAAATGCTTTGGATATCTCATGATCATCCATGAGAAATTTTCTGAAGGCTATTCATTTCAAATCCAAAACGGATCAGATTTATCAAAAAATGTAATCCATATATACGAGAATGAAGAAACACCCATAAATTGACACCTTGAAAATCAGCCTCTCAATTTAAACTTCTCTTTATATGCTTTGGATATTTTATGGCCATCCATAGAACATCTTCTGAAGGATATCTATTTCAAATCCGTCGACATAAAATAGATATCCATAGGATATCCTGTGTTATCTGGGAACTTATAAATGACATAATCCACGACATGAAGTTGCCCCGAATACCTATGGAGTAAAGCTTTTCTTCAATAAATTTGTTAATCGAGTTAATCGAGTCAAACGCTTTGGTGAGGTCACAAAATAATGCTCCTACATACTTTCCATCATCCATGCGTATTCCATGAGACGGCAGCAGTTTCTGTCGATCCGCCAGGGTGGAAACCATTTTGTGACTTGCTCATTATATTTCAGTAAAAAAGGAAAAGGTTTTTTGAATATACAGCGCTCAATCACTTAACTGATGACACTAGGAATAGTTATTGGTATATAGTTATCAAAGTGGATCTTGTTTTTCATGAATAGGAATTATTTTTCCAATTTTCCACATATCAGGAAATACTCCAGACGACTCTACTAAGATATTGATTATATGTGCTAATGCTTCAATGAATTCGTTTATTCGTTTTATTACTTTTGTGGATAGGCAATCCTCCATCACGAGTTTTTTTTTGTGTTTTAATTCACAATATTGCATAATATTTTTATGAATAAGTGTTTTACGTTTACATTATCTTGGTTTGTAGTCCAAGCAATAGGGAAAAATGCGTGCAAAAATTAATATCCGAAGAAAAAATATAAGCTTGTAGGAAATTGAAATTCAGGATGAGTTTCTATTTCATGCGACTTCGTGATTACCGAACATAACCTAAAAAATTGGCAAAGTTGCGAAAAGCGGTTTTTTGTTGATAACTAAAAAACCACAGCTCCGATCGAAAAAAGGTGAATTAGGAAATTGTAGGTATTCAAAAGGTCTATCAATTGAATGGATTATACTTTTTTGATATCATTGATACTTTTCGAGATAATTCGGAAAAACCATGAAAAATCGGTTTTTCTATCACTCGTTAACTGTGAGGTATTCAAACTTGTCAAAAAAGTCTCTTTTTGTAATATTGATGAATGATAAATATTGATTTTTTTTCAAAATATATGAAGTTTTCTCAAAAAAGATGCTCTCTTAATTTGGCTACTCTTGCTCGGGGAATGATGCTACAGTAACGATTCATGGCTTATTTTTTTCTGTAAGAGTTGTACATTCATATTATCGAATAAGTATATTGATTTTTTTGATTTTAAATGTCAAAAATTACTTAAAAAAATTGCACAATTTTTCAAAATTTTTTTCTGAATAAATTCCCTAATTTTATTTTTATAAAAATTCCTAGCATGATTTCACGCATTAAAAAAGAAATGTATTCCTACGATCACTAGGATCCGAGATAATTTTTTTATTTCAAAAAATCTTGAAGCCGTAATAATCATCGTGCAGCAATCACCTTCATGGATATTAAGGTTGAATACCTATATTTTCAATAAAAAAATACTAGGATATGTCTAGTTCATTTGCAGTATTATTAATTGATGAATAAAGTGAGGCGTCCAGGCGCGGATCGCGGCAGCTATAGCGAGTGGCGGAGTGGGGATAGCACTGAAAACTTATTTCGTGCGTTCAAAGTGGCTAGCGCTTGAAAAATCAGTATCTCGGCTTCTGGACATCGTACAAAAATCCCTTTGAACTTATTTTGTGGTAGCTTGTCGAGAAAAACACGAATATTACATTGACAAAATGATAAAATAACTCTCTTATGTACAAAACATCTATGAAATAATCACAAAAAAATATCCATATATTATATTGATACAGATTCACTAATTTTCCTTTTTTCAATTGGAGGATTGTCCGCTGAATCATTTGGCTCTTCTTCTTTTTCTTCTTCTTCTTCCATAATGTCTGTGAGCAGACTATCCATGAAGTTTGGTAATTCTTCATCTATTTCGATGGTAGGCGTCTCAAAATTGTCGCATTCACTCGAATCACAATGTGTGCAAACACTCGAACATTGTAGAAATTGCTTTCTGCAGCCACATGTTTTTGTTTTGCAACCACTGATACAGCTGCATGAGATTTTTTTTAAAATCTCATCTGGTATCAATGGATCATCAGTATAAACCCAGGTAGCACCTCATGTTGGCTGAATCTTGTTTTCATATTGGGCCAATATGGATATATTGTAAATGTAAAAATAATATTGAGCCAATATAGGTTCATATTGGAAACAATATTTCATTAATAATATTAGGGGAATATTGGCTCAACGTTCTGAATGTATATTGTTTCATAAAATATTGGGTGAATATTGGTTCAATAATTTTCACCAATATCGATAGAGCGATAGTGCCTACATATTGTTTCCAGTATCTAGCTTCAGTATTGCGATTGAAATATTACTCTCATATCGATTTTAGAGATTAAAAACAATATTGTATATCAGTTTAATATCACATTTGTAGAATATCTTGTTAGTTTCGAAATAAAGAACCAGGTAATTTAATCCATATTCTAAAAATTATATTGACCCTATTGGGGATTTAACATTAGATGCCAGCGCCAAAGTGGCGAAAATTAAACTACTCTCGAGTACATTATGTCAACAGAAGAACAGAATATTAACCATTTATATGTACCAGAAATTCATCACTTATCAATAATGATTACAGGGGTAACAAATTGCACATAAGCAATAGCCAAAATCTTGGGAATTTTGTCGAAAATAATATTTTCAATGTAATTATCTATAGTGTCAAAACTTGACACCAGAGAGAGTATCTCTTATGTTGAATTCCCAATATTGATTGAGATTGTTACGAAAACCTTACGCCAATATTTGAAAGACAATATTGATACAATATCACAAAATACATTTCACTAGGATTGAAATTTGAATATTGGCCGGATATTCAATAAGCAATATTGGAATTAATCATGATTAAAGTTGGGTAAGAAACCGCTAGGTGGCCCCACATATGGAACAACAGCTGAATCATAGTAACATATATTAAATGGGGCTTCTCACAATGCGTTTACAAGTCAATCTACTCAGTGGTAAATTGAAGTAGAAACAAAATTGTAGAATTTTTGAATTATTCGACATTTTCTGGAAATATTTCATCAATGTGTTCAAGACAACATACTCACTTTGAATATTTTACCAAGATATGCAAATGATATTGTACCAATATCCCTAAATATTTTGGGGCCAATATTGCTTCCTCAATATTTCACTAATATTATTTGTATAATGTCTAAGTAATATTGTGCCAATATCCCGAAATAATTATAATTTTATCTCGCCAATATTACGTTTTAATATTTTGCCAATATTTTACCAATATTATTCCAACTTAAGTGTGCTACAGCGATATTGTACTAATATCGCCATTTTGAGGCCAATATTGCTTCGAGAATATTAGACCAATATTATTTTTTAAATATTGGACCAATATCGCCGAATGTTAACATTTTTTTTCTCGACAATATTATTATTTGAATATTTTCCCAATATTTTCACAATATTGTACCAATATTGTCCCAATATGGGTGTGCTACTTGGGAACTGGCATCAATGCATTAGACGTTGATCGTTTAAAACACTGAAAACGATGTTCACTAAGAGTTCCTTTTTTCTTATTATTATACAATAAAGAAATAATTTTGCACCTATTATGACTCACTTCTTCAGAAAGAGCAGTTTCTTCAGAAAATACATCCAATAATTGAAGGCGGTTTGGATTCGAATGAAAATTTTTCAGTAATTTGTTCTTCACCTGTTTGTAGATCGAAGAAACTGTATCACAGCCTGATACAGCGTGGAGAAAAGCTAATATTGGTGTGGATAGGTGTGGATATTTAAAGCTGCTATTGGAATACCAGCAATCTATTTCTCGTGCTTTTAATTTTTTCGAAAAAATATGTTGTGTTTACTGGAAACCAATTGCGTGAGAAGTACAATCAAATCAACATCTTCTCCCACTATAATTATGTTTTTATTTCCAAAATTATGAATAGGAAATTCATAAAATCTTTTGTGGAATCATCTGCGACTGAAAGACAAACTTTAGTCGCTATTTTCCATCGTTCAAGATAACCTCTTGGGAGGTATTCATGTTGAAAAGGGGGAACATTCTCCATGAAAATTGAAAAATGAAAAATGTGACTTATTTGTGATATCTAACAGAAAACAACTACTTCCCCGGCACAAGCCACGCTGGACATTGAACTACATCTGATAGATATTGTGAAAAGACTCTAACTGAAAAGGAAAGAAAAAATCTGAAAGTGAAAATTTGCATTTTCATTCAGATAGCTGACTTTTTTAATTCTTGTGCCGGGGAAGTAGTTGTTTTCTGTTAGATATCACAAAGAAGTCACATTTTTCATTTTTCAATTTTCATGGAGAATGTTCCCCCTTTTCAACATGAATACCTCCCAAGAGGTTATCTTGAACGATGGAAAATAGCGACTAAAGTTTGTCTTTCAGTCGCAGATGATTCCACAAAAGATTTTATGAATTTCCTATTCATAATTTTGGAAATAAAATCAAAATGCTCATGACAGGTCTATGTCAAAAAATAATTTTCAAAGTGTCACCGCAGAAGAAATGTTTCTCTCATATCAATCCCTGATGTGTATGCTTCTGAAAAGCCTGTTTTATTTCAATCCTATATCAATCCTCCTGAAGAGCTTGGCAAAGCGAAATAGATTTTTGTCGACCAAAATGTATTGGGGATTAAATGCGAGAGAAGCGAACCTTGCTTCAATGAAATGAACGATTTCTGTGAGTGATATTTTTTTTTTTTTTTTTTTTTTCAATAACATTCTCCTTTTCTAATTCATTTAATGATTCGTTCAAGGAAAACTAGAAAGAATTAAAAAAGTCAGCTATCTGAATGAAAATGCAAATTTTCACCTTCAGATTTTTTCTTTCCTTTTCAGTTAGAGTCTTTTCACAATATCTATCAGATGTAGTTCAATGTCCAGCGTGGCTTGTGCCGGGGAAGTAGTTGTTTTCTGTTAGATATCACAAATAAGTCACATTTTTCATTTTTCAATTTTCATGGAGAATGTTCCCCCTTTTCAATATAATTATGTTGTTTTCTATAGTCAGATTTGCCGCTGTTTTGCTTATAAGTGAATCGGCATATACTTCTGGAATTATTTTTATTGCCTCTTCTAGATTTTTTGAAATAAAAAAATTATCTCCGCTCCTAGTGATCGTAGGAATTCAATTTTTTCTTTAAATGCGTGAAATTATGCTGGAAATCTGTTTTCATAGAAGTCATTTCAATAAAAACAAAATTAAGAAATTTATTTAGAAAAAACATGTAAAAAAATTGTGCAATTTTTTAAAGTAATTTTTTGGACCTTAAAATTTAAAAAAATTATAAACTCATTCAATAACATGAAATTAAAACTCTTACAGAAAAAAATATACCACGAATCGTTACTGAAGCATCATTCCCCGAGCAAGAGTAGCCAAATTCAGAAAGCATCTTTTTTTAGAAAACTTCATATATTTTGGAAAATAATCAATATTTATCAATTTTTCACAAAAATACTTTTTTGGCTTGCCATAGGCTCTACATATCAGTATGTAAAAAGTTTGAATAGCTTACAATTAACAAGTTATAGAAAACCCGATATTTCATGGTTTTTCCGATATAACTCAATGATATCGAAGAATTATAATCCACCTAATTGATAGATCTTTTCAATACTTACAATTTCATGATTCAACTTTTTTCGATTTTCGCAACTTTGCCAATTTTTTAGGTCATGTTCGGTAATCAGGATCGAATCGCATGAAATAAAAACTCATCCTGAATTTCAATTTCCTATACCCTCATATTTTTATTTTTCGGATAATAATTTTTGCACGTTTAACATTGGGCCGCTTGCTCGTTTCTTGAACTATTGCTACGAGTTAATAATTGAGCGTACATATAATTTCACAGCAATCCTTCGTCAGTTATCATTTGGGTCAATTTTGCAGTGTTTCAAAGTTACCTAAAATTAATTTTAATAAAGAAAAATTTGTTGACTGCTTTCATGAGTATTACACAGGCAATTCTGAGAGCAGAACATAGAGATGGTTGTCAACAAGTGTAGCACTTATATATTTTATTAATGGTATTGTGTTCCAATTTTTTTTCATGAGTATTTCGAATGGCAGTTATATTCAATTGATTGAAACAAAATTGAAATATAGAAATTTGTATTGGTCAGTTGAATGAACTAATTTATTTTTATGGTAAAAAAAAATGTGTGCTACTAAAACGAACTATAAATTTGAACGGTTTGAAATAGCTATGGGTGTACATAAAAAAAATTTCGTGTCGTTTTCCTACATCATACGGTCAAAAAATATAAGGAGTGTTCCATTTAAAAAATACGATAAATTCAAATCAAAAAGTTTTGATTTGAAAATTTATTTTTAGCATCTCTATAAGTATAATTTATAATTCAAGGACATAAGAACTATATATGTCTATCAATTGGCATCATAAGTATTTCCTCCCTAATTCCGTAATCGTGACGACAGAGATTTATTTGGAATGCATTTGCAGATTGCATTATTTTGCCAAAAAAAAATTAAGTGGTTGGGTGATAGTCAATTATAGTAGAGGGGTGGCTGAAGGTCACTGAAATGCTTACAAAATGTGCTACATTAATCATATTTCACGCCTTGTTCTCAATGATCAAATGTAGTGCCCCTTGTTTCTCGTGTGAACACGCCAATTTTTAAAGCAACCCTGTCACTTCAGACCAACAAAACGCACCCATCTCTGTTTTGTTGTGTCTGTGGCAGTGAGAGCGTTCTGTGTTTTATTTCATACCTTTGTTTTGCGTGGACGCGAAAATATCGTCCAATCCGAACAAGTTTGCAATTAAATGAAGAAATGAAATTTAAAAGATATACAGGGTGACGCAGGGCTAAACCGCAAAACGTTCAGTATCAATTTTTTAGGTGAAAATATGATATTTTCTTCATACAAGCATATGTCCCAACTTGCTTCGATTTCGAGATCGAGTGTTAGCTTTCATAAAAAATCAGTTTTTTATTAATTACCCATAAATCTTATGGTTGATTTTGATAAAACTCAGCACGTTTATTTGCGGTAATAGGAGGCTCATTTTGATGAAACTGGAATTTAAAAAAAAAAATTAATTTTTTTAACTTCGACACCCTTTATCTTGAGAACGAATCAAGTTTTTGAAAAAATCTTATTTTCACATAAAAACTAATTTTGTACGTTTGGCGGTTTAACCCTGGGTCACCCTGTAGATCCAATTCTACATCATTGTCATCATACTTCACAATATAATAGGTGAGATACCTAGATAATCATATTAGGCGAAATGCCCACTATTGCTGGGGCGAGATGCCTCATGCTTGTGGACATGAGATGTGTTCAACTGAAGATGGAGCCAGAGCATCATATTAGGAGAGATGCCTACCATTGCTGGGACGAGATGCCTCATGCTTGTTGAGACGAGATGTCGTCATCTCAAGATGATGCTAGAGAATCATATTAGGCGAGATGCCTAGTATTGCTGCTGGGGCGAGATGCCTCATGCTTGTTGAGACGAGATGTCTTCAACTCAAGATGATGATCAAGAATGTAGAGAGATTTTACATCATAATTCATAATTCAGGTGAGTCATATTTCAGGTGAGTCTTCTTTATCCAAGGAAAATTACTCCTTTGAGAAAGAGTTTGTGGATGTGCCATTGAACGACAATATTGTCAATGCCTTGGGGGCCAAACTCTGATTTTGCCAAGATACGGGATGCCATCTTGAAGAAAGGCTGGACACCTCAGTTTTGATAAAGAGGTACTCTTCTCCAGTTCCGGGCCTGCAGATTCATCTAACAAACTGAAAAATAGTTTCAGAAGCATTGTCTGAAGGAAAAGGAGCGATCTCCAGCGTGGTCATAGTGACCTGGCCGGAATCGTGCAAAGAAAATAGCCGCTAGTCGCTATGAGTATATTTCATGGGATCAAAATGTCTAGAAGAAATTCAAACAAAACACGAACATGGTAATAAAAGCGAAGTGAATGGATCTTGTAAAAAAGTTTTTGCAAGAATTTGTCAGAGTTTGACAAATATCTCGACATAAATCTTGTAGGAGAATTTCTTAAATCTCTCAGTGGACATGGATCGGTAAAATAAGACATCACCATAGATTAATTAATCTAAGGATATCACCAATACATAAATGAAAGGTAGGCGTCTACCTCTAACGTCAGAGTTTGACGAAAAATATGTATAATTGTCAGAGTGGCCTAGGAGGTTAGTATTATCTAATAATGGTAAAGTTTATTATAAAACAAATTATAGTTATGGTGCCCATCAAATAGAACCAGGATTTGGTTAAAAATATGTATAATTACTCTCAGAGTTATCCAGGAGGTCACTATAATATCAAATACTGGTAAAAGTTATCGGAAAAATAAATTATAGTAATGATGTCTGCAAGAGTTTTACGAAAAATATCTATAATTGTCAGAGTTAACTAGGAGGTCACTAATATTAAATACTGGTAAAGTTTATCAGAAAATAAATGTATAGTTTGGCATGTTATGGTGTTCATCAAGTTTAATTGGTGGAAAATTGACAGACGACAGAGGTGGATATATAGAATGACAGGAATTTTCGACAGCTGACGTATTGGGATACCAGAGGTGCGTTCGAATAGTCCTTGCGTTCGATTTAGTAAAATCGAGCGCAGTACCACGTGATCACGTGTATAAAAATATATCATAACATCTCGATTCGGAGCGAACCGATTAAATGAATATGTTAGCTCCGCTCTAATACGCCGGTCGCCAAGAAGGCGAACGGAGCGGAAACATTGAAGTAACAGAACGTGTATTCTGGGACCCTATTTTCAAATGTCGACTACCCTATGTCGCATTCGACTAAATATTTCTATTACTTTTCTGGACTAAGCATTAAAAAGAGATAGAGATATTTTATCGCGTACGACATAGAGTGGTAGACATTTGAGAATCGGGCCCCTGGGTTGCAAAAAAGACGAACGGAGCGGGAACATTGAAGTAACAGAACGTGCAGTGGCGGATCAAGGATGCTGTCATGGGGGGGGCTTGATTGACAATAGGAAATATCAAAACCTCAAAAATGTTACATTTTCAGAGTAAAAAGATCAACAAAAAAACAATAATAGGTAACAAAATATTTTATGTATTTATTATAAAATATAATAATTATACATATTATATCCTAAGAAATGGATAATTATCAATTTAGTTTAGTCCCAATTTGGCATTTTCAAACAACGAGGCTTTTTTACAAAAGGTAGCAATCATTTTATTAATATCAAGCTCGCGCGAGGAGTTTATATTACCTAATGCTAACCCATTCAGCCTTACCTCACCCATTGTACTTCGAAGGTAAGTTTTGAGCCTCCTTAAAACGGGAAAACTCCGTCCCGCGGTAGCTGTTGTTACCGGTAATACAATGAATATATGAAGCAACGTTCTTAAATTTGGAAAAAATAAATGATGACAGTCTTTCAGAGCACCCAGAGCAGTTTTTGGAATTGCTTGTCGACCCTCCCACTTCTGCCTCCAAATTTTAAGCTCAAAACTTAATTCCATAACAGATCCGGGCATATCTATCTCGTATACAGCAGATGCTTCCAGTATTTGTGCATCCTCATATTTGTGGAGATATACTGGAATTAAGCCTTCGAGTGCAATAACATTGCATATGCCATCAAAACGGGATTCAATTTGAGCCATTATATGATCCATAAATGGTATGAATAGGTTGATTCTATAATATTCTTCTATACTTGATGTTCCGATATTGCTTCTCTCAGTTTGCCGTTTACATATTCGAGGCATAGAAATGGTCACACCAATTTCACTGGCATGGTTGTTTGCCTGATTATATAATAAGCTTAATTCCGTTTCACTTTTCACCCTGATATTTTGAAACACTGATTTTATATTATTAACGTAGGATAGGGCAGTTGATAGATCCTGTTCAACACTTTGCAAACATTCACTTAATGTTGAAGTATGAGATAGACAATAAGCTGTCACTTCCATGGAGATAATAAAATCGCTTCGTTCTAACGAGGAGCTAAACATAGTGGCTTTGCTTGAAGTATTGGCATCTTGGTCATTCTCTAGCTCTTCTTACGATTGGCAAAAAAAGTTGCTTAAATGTAATGACACTCTCATGCCTCTCTACCCATCGCGTGTTACAAAGTGCCTTCAGTTTAGTTTTACGTGTATAGTTTGCATTATTTGAATTATTTATATTTCTTTAAATGATACCAACTTAGCAGAGGCATACAAGAATGTAGATATCGAACTCAGTATGCCCATCATGTTTCTAATCGCAGGAATTTCACAACTCTTTGATGTGCACAAATTCAAAGAATGGCTAAAAGAGTGGGTGTATAACGCTAACGGCTAGTCTGTTACGGTTCAGAGGTATGACTGAGAAATAAATACGAAAATATTTTAATCATCCTGTGTATGTAATCGCTATGGGTACAGGTTCAACAAGGGAGTTGTCAAAAGGTACATTTTTCTGACAAAATAAATTAGATCTATCGTTTTGTCGCGAATATTCAGCTAAATAGATTATTTGAGGTCCATTTGTTGGCTCAAATCGCACCCTGCGGATATTTTCTAGCTGGAATTCCAGATAACTTGAAGAAACCATAGACCTAGTTGGTCTGCACATTGTGGATTTTTGTTCCCTTCAAGTTAACTGCACGTTAAGTCCACCCTCCATCCAAGGTAGGTCCCAATGTCTTATTTCTCTTAATCATTGAACCAAGTTACCCTCAGTCTAACACTCAACCCCTTTCCAGGCCTTCTTTTCTGTTCCCGAGTAGTTTTTACTCTTTTACCTTCTACCCTACACCCTACGAGTTTATGAAGCCAGTATACCATTGCATCATCACCACATCACTCGCGAAGAGCAGGAGCCCCCACTTCATTGAGTGACATTACGACGACCCGTCGAAAGCATCGGTCGAAAGAACATCAAGAAGACAGATATCGAGAGCGAAATCAGATAAGCCCTAACTTAGTCTCTCACAAATTTATTCTAAGACAGTATATCCTATCACGAGTCAAATAAATAAATCAATAATTCATGCGTGAAGCTCACCTGCAAGGGATGATATACTTATTATGTAAACTCTAGTATGATCATACCAGAGGGCCACGGATAACCCTTTTTGTATAACCCTGCAGTAAATAATAGTTGGTGTAGTTCTGGTTTGTAACTCCTACAATCGTAATTATCACAGTAGTCTTTATTGTTATTGTTGAAATCATCATGTCATCTGACAGTTGCGTTTGACATATTCAAACTTCAATTTTTTGATCTTTTCCGCCAAAGGCGTTGTCACAGTGCAACGACAAGTTGACTATTACCAGCCGTTGATCAACGATCGCTAATAAATCTCTCTCTATTTACCTGACTTTAATTAACCCACTCCAATTAGCCGTGCAAGTATAAGATATAAGTATATTACCCCTGCTACCGCTTCCTCGGAATTTTTCCAAGAACGGGGTAGCAAAAGTGGCGCCCAAGTTGATTATTGGAATTGAGGAATATATTAGTGATTGATGATCTGGCTGACGTTTCTTTTCATTTTTGTAATTACCCATACATAACTTGGTGTTTTAAAAAAATGTTCAGTTTTCACGTACAGAGGGTATCATATTAGTTGTTGTTTATTTTCACATATTGAGTGAGTCACAATTACAGGTAATAAGTATCGAAGGATATACTTTTAGCGTTTGCACTTTCAAGAGCTCCAAACAGTATAGTTTACAAGTTATTTGAACGTTTAGACTTTTCTTGATTTTATTATATTTCTTTTTGCTCTTTTTGGAAGGGTCGGGTTTTGGAGATCCATCAACTTAATTATTTATTTTATAAGATGGAAGTCAATCGCTTATTAGGGGACGAGCTCTCTTACGAACTTTACATTCGAAAGTTGCCGATTGGGAATACGGTAGCTGAAAAGCGGGCAACTCTCCGTGAAGTTCTTAGACAAGAAAAACAGAGGGGGGAAACGATCTTCCCGAAAGTTTTTCTGGATACTGCGGTTGAGCAGTCCACTTGTGAACGAAAACTTGTCGAGTTAGAACAAGCAATTTTGGACTTTGACCATGAGAACAGGGAGAATGAATTTCGACGAATTTTTAGTCGGTTTCTACATATTTTGTCGAGACTAAATCGTTTTACTGGACGGGAGGTGGACGGGGATATTGCTAGACTGTCTTTGGTCGCGAAATGTTCACGACTGATTGGTGATCTGAACTTGGTGAATGATGGATTGACTACCAGCCTCCATTCAAACTCTGGTAGTTTGAATTTGACAAGAGACGGTACCCATGCCACTCCCTTGAATCAATCACAGAGTCCAATCACCGTTGCAAGGAGGCCAGGTAGCGAAATTAAATCTCTTCAACCGTGTTACTCGTAATGTATCCAAAACACAGATTTTGCGTTTTGCCCCCGAAATTTTAGTACAAGATGCGCTATTATGGTATAGGACTAGGAGCTTCACTAGCTGGGACGACTTGGTGGCTCAGTTGAAGGAAGCATTCCGTCCGTATGACTATGAGTATAGTCTCTGGGATGAGATAAGGCGCCGTACACAAGGAGCTCAGGAGAAGGTTTTGACCTACATCACGGCGATGGAAAATTTTTTCCGAAAGCTGGATAGCTTTCCTGACGAAGAGTCTCGCGTTCGTCTTATAAGCCGAAATTTGCTTCCCCCCATACAAACCCAGCTTGCCCTCCAAAATATTTCGACGATAGCTGAGTTGACTAGACTTAGCCGCGTAGTCGAGGAAACGGAGTTGAGGAATCAAAGTTTTGTCCCTCCCCCCACTTCTCATCGAAACCTTCTTGAACCTGAGTTGGCATACAGAAAACCACAGCAACAACCTCAAAAACCACCAGCTATTGCAGTAGTCAGTTCAGGGGAAACAAACATTAACACAACCCCAGGGACGAGTCCATCTTCCCAAATAAACTCATCAGCCAATTGTTGGAACTGTGGTAGCTCAGACCACAAGTTCAGGGGATGCTCCCAACCGCGTAAAAGGTTTTGTTTCAAGTGCGGTCAGGAAAATGTTTTTGCCAGTTCTTGTAACCGATGTCAAAAAAACGGAAGAAGGAGTCAACAGTAGGCCGTCTGTTGACTGACACTTTTAAAGATGCAGAACAGTCTAGGATCCTTCTAGACTATGTCCTGGCGCATGCCAAAAACGATACAAGGCCTTATTTGAAAGTATCTATATATGGATGTCAACTACTAGGATTACTTGACAGTGGCTGTACGAGTACAATTATTGGCGGTCCTGGTTGGAATATGCTTAAGTCGACTTGTATACTGGAAAAAACCACGCGATAGAGCTGTACTGTTGCAAACGGTCAATCTTGTTCAGTAGTGGGAACGGTGTCAGTGCCATTTGAGTTATATGATCGCATCAGATTGCTGGATGCATTAGTGGTACCTTCCTTACCCCATACACTAATTTTAGGAATAGACTTCTGGCGTACTATGGAAATCATGCCTGATATGTTCTCTGGTGAGTGGTGTTTTCGGGATGATCAACATAGGCCATGTCCTGCGAGTCCAGCCCTAGCTTCCATTGATACTCTTAGTCCTCAACAGAGAGAGGCATTAGAGAGAGTCATACAGGAGACTTTTTCAGTTATGGGGAATAAGCTTGGCTGCACCAAGTACGTGGAACATGTGATACGCACTGACCACCCACCTATTCGAAAAAGACACTATCCCCTGTCTCATGTACTCCAGCAGCAAGTTAACGAGGAGCTGGAGAAGATGCTACAGGATGGTGTTATTGAGCCATCGAAATCTTCGTGGTCTTCTCCAATCCTACTTACCGTTACCGTTTCGTACTCTTAGGGATGCTTATCCTCTGCCATTCGTGAGTGCTACTCTCGACAAACTACGGAATTCACATTTCCTGACTACCTTCGACATAAAGTCTGCCTATTGGCAGATTCCACTGTCGGAAAGTTCCAAACCTTTAATTGCTTTCGTTGTTCCAAACAGGGGCCTCTTTCAATTCCGGACGATGCCGATGGGGCTTCACAATGCTGCGGCCACGTGGCAACGTTTTATCGATCAAATGGTGGGGTACGACCTGGAACAATTTGTTTTTGTATACCTTGATGATGTAATCATCTGTACTCCAACATTTGACAAACATCTCGAAGTCTTGAAGGAAGTGCTGTCCCGTCTCACAAGGGCTGGTCTCACTTTGAACCGCGATAAGTGTCATTTCTGTAAGCCCGAGCTGCGGTATCTTGGATACGTGGTAGGTGCCGGAGGACTCATGGTAGACCCGGACAAGGTAGAGGCGATACTACAGATTCCAATACCTAAGAATGTCACCGAGGTCAGAAGGCTCATTGGACTCGCTTCGTGGTACCGTCGGTTCGTACCAAATTTCTCATCTCTCACTGCTCCTCTTAGTAACCTGCTGAGAAAAGATCACAAGTTTGAATGGAACTCCACTTGTGATGAAGCTTTAAAAAACTTGAAAACTCACCTAGTATCGGCTCCCATTTTGACTTGTCCCAATTTTGATCTCCCTTTTATTGTACAAGCGGACGCCTCTGATTTTGGGGTCGGTGCGGTACTTTCTCAAGTTAGTGAAGAGGGAGAAAAGGTTATCTGTTACCTTAGCCGATCCTTGACCAGAACGGAAAGAAGGTACAGCACGACGGAGAAAGAGTGTTTAGCTGTTCTGTACGCTATTGAGAAGTTCCGACCGTATATCGAGGGTTCGAAATTCACCGTCGTGACCGATCATTACAGTCTCAAGTGGCTCAATAACATAAAGGACCCTGTTGGAAGAATTGCCAGGTGGGCTGTTAGGCTTCAACAATATGATTTTGAGATCGTGCACCGTAAGGGCAAGGAGCACCTAGTCCCAGACGCCCTTTCGAGATCTGTTCCGTTGGTGGATGTAATTGGATCTGACAACCCTTCAGAAATTTCCAAGGACAAGTGGTTCAATAAGATGTTGAACAAGGTGCAGTCCCACCCAGAGATTTATCCCCAGTGGAGACTGGAGAATAAAGTTATCTTCAAACACACGGTGCGACCATACCCAGACCTTCGAGAAGAGTCAGATAGCTGGCTCATAGTAGTCCCGAAGGAGAAGAGGGCAGCTCTCATTTCTTCTCATCATGAGCCCACCACATGTGGTCACTTGGGTGTTTATAAAACTACAGCTCGTATCACAAGTAAGTACTACTGGCCCAAGATGCGGCAGGATGTAGCTCTTATATCCGAAATTGTCTTGTCTGCCTCAGCACGAAGCCCGATCAAAGACCCCCGAATGGCCAGATGCTCAGCAAGGCTCCAACCACAATTCGACCAATACAAATTCTTAGTATGGACCTCGTTGGACCCCTTCCACGATCGACTACAGGCCATTCCTATATCTTATCTGTATTGGACATTTTTAGTAAATTCATTTTGCTGTTTCCTTTGCGGAAGGCAACAGGTTCAAATATTGCATCTTTACTGGAAGAAAACGTAATTCTGTTATTTGGAGCTCCGCAGAAGATAATTATGGATAATGGAACTCCATTCCGGAGTAAGGAATTATCCTCAGTTCTAGCCAATTACAATGTATCTCCTGCTCACATCTCAAATTATCACGCCCAGGCCAATCCCGTTGAAAGATCCCACAGAGTTATCAAGACCATTCTTACCTCCTACATTTCCTCAAATCACCGCAAAATGGATACTTGCCTTCAACAAGTGGCTTGTGCTATTCGGACTTCCAGGCATGAGATTACGAATCTAACACCAAACTTTATAATGTTCCATTTGTTGGCTCAAATCGCACCCTGCGGATATTTTCTAGCTGGAATTCCAGATAACTTGAAGAAACCATAGACCTAGTTGGTCTGCACATTGTGGATTTTTGTTCCCTTCAAGTTAACTGCACGTTAAGGCCACCCTCCATCCAAGGTAGGTCCCAATGTCTTATTTCTCTTAATCATTGAACCAAGTTACCCTCAGTCTAACACTCAACCCCTTTCCAGGCCTTCTTTTCTGTTCCCGAGTAGTTTTTACTCTTTTACCTTCTACCCTACACCCTACGAGTTTATGAAGCCAGTATACCATTGCATCATCAACACAACACTCGCGAAGAGCAGGAGCCCCCACTTCATTGAGTGACATTACGACGACCCGTCGAAAGCATCGGTCGAAAGAACATCACGAAGACGGATATCGAGAGCGAAATCAGATAAGCCCTAACTTAGTCTCTCACAAATTTATTCTAAGACAGTATATCCTATCACGAGTCAAATAAATAAATCAATAATTCATGCGCGAAGCTCACCTGCAAGGGATGATATACTTATTATGTAAACTCTAGTATGATCATACCAGAGGGCCACGGATAACCCTTTTTGTATAACCCTGCAGTAAATAATAGTTGGTGTAGTTCTGGTTTGTAACTTCTACAATCGTAATTATCACAGTAGTCTTTATTGTTATTGTTGAAATCATCATTTCATCTGACAGTTGCGTTTGACATATTCAAACTTCAATTTTTTGATCTTTTCCGCTAAAGGCGTTGTCACAGTGCAACGACAAGTTGACTATTACCAGCCGTTGATCAACGATCGCTAATAAATCTCTCTCTATTTACCTGACTTTAATTAACCCACCCCAATTAGCCGTGCAAGTATAAGATATAAGTATATTACCCCTGCTACCGCTTCCTCGGAATTTTTCCAAGAACGGGGTAGCAAGTCTGATTTTATGAGAGCTTGTACATCGATGAATTTTCCCGACATATTACTCCCGCCATCGTAACCTTGCCCTCGAAGGTTTTCAAATGACAGGTATAGCTTGTATAGTTCAGCATATGCCTGCTCAGTAGAGTGACCAGTGGTTGATTTTAGTTCAACGAACCCCAAAAACTCTTCTTTGATAATATAGGTGTTTGTATCTACATACCTAATACAAAAAGTAATTTGTTTTTTGGTGCTCACGTCGGTAGTTTTATCGCGAAGAATTGAATAATATTTTGATTCCTTAACATGACTTACAATAACTGTTCTTATTACCCCAGCGATTGTATCGATGATTTCATTTTGAATTGTTCTTCTAATTATGGTGCAATTTTTTTTTCCAAATGAGATTTGAGGTCTACGTCGCCAGCGTCAATGCGGAATGCTAACAGATTTCTAAAGACTCCTTGATTGAAACCAGTTATTTTTGTTGAGTCGTGTAAAAACTGTAATTCACCATCATCCCTATGACTTCTTAAAGGCAAATTATTATGAGCACAGAATAGTATAGTCTTAACTATAGGTACAAGCCGTTTTCTGTTAGCTTCGATAATGGTTTCTTTTTGTTTATCAGCTGAACTGCAATACTGCTGGTTTCCGAATTCACAACTCTATTAAAATTAGAAGCTTTTTGAACCGCAAACTCATGGTAATTTGTTTTCTTGTGGAGCTGAAGAACTTGAAGATCTTCTTTATATTTTGTCAGAGGATCTTTAACCAAGGTTTTCAGAGGCTAAAAGAAAAACAACATGTAAATTCATGTGTTTGGGATATATAACATGGGTATGACAAAGCGGGTAATTTTTTAATACAAGGGAAATGCAATGCCGTTGGTTAAAAAATAAGAACAGAATGACAAGGGATATTTTTTTGTCGAATATAGGCACTCTAATTTCTCCAGAAAAAAAAAATAATAAAAAATGTTACTTTAAGTGGTAAAAAACCATGTTACCTGATGACTACCGACGCCTGCTTCAAAAGGTGCAAATATGCATATTGCATATTTTGCAAAAAGCGCCTGCTTTCAATTTACTGTAAGCTAACCATTTAAACTGATTTATCCATTCAACTTTAAATTTCCTGTTTTGCTTGCCTTTCAACTGTGAACTGAATACATACGTTTTATCAGGGTTCCACGTATTGTTCAGTTTTTCGTCATTTTTAAAGCATTTATCCACTGCAAGTTCTATGTCGTATAATTCCAAACTACCACTCACTGGTACTAGATTCTCTTCAATCTGTAAAATGAGACAGGGATTCAGTTGACGTGACGGAGAGAGAGAGATAGAGATCGCGGAAACACTACAACGGATGAAACGGGCGCATGGAAACCCTCCTAGTCTATTATGAACAGTTATCATAAAAAATTTGGACACAGACACAGACTATTTTACAAATATTTTCCACCTTGGCTGCTTTACTATTTATGCAAAAATCCACTCAATAATTGTCGAGTGTCCAAAAAATATTTCTCGTTAACAGTTGAAGTGGAAAGACTACCTGTAATTGGTAAAACTATATAATTTCCTGTCTCTCGGTAGTACCTGCATATCGTATGATGATTAATTCTAATTTTTGTGGTCTAATAATTATTGAATAGTTGTCGAGTGACAGAAACTTCAAATGATGAAAAATTGAGTTATTCTACTTTTTCATTAATACACAAGCATAATTCGTTTGTTTTATTTTTTCTGCACTCAAAAATCCAGTCATAATAATTGTCAAGTGACCAAAACATAATTGCTGTAGAAAGTTGAAATTTTCTGAAGCGGAAAAACTACCTGTAATTGGTAAAATTCTATACTTTCCAGTCTCTCGGCAGTACACACATCAGTTTCTGGTCGGATATATATTGAAAAATTGTCGACTGACTTGTCGCGGAAAAACCTATTTTCTGAAAGCCGAAAAACTCCCTTAAAATTATGAATAATGGAGTTATTCTATTTTTTCAGTAATACACTCGCATATCTTGCTTGGTTTATATTTTCTGCGCTCGAAAATACACTGAACAGTTGTCGAGTGACCAAAACATGATTGTCGTGGAGAGTTGACATTTTTTGAAGCGAAAAAACTACCAATAGGTAATTAGTAAAATTCTATACTTTCCCGTCCCTCGGCAGTATACACGCACTGTATAATAATAATTATTATTATTTAGTATTACTGAAACAGTAGAATAACTCCATTATTCATTATATGAAGAGAGTTTTCCAGCCTATACAAAAAAATACTTACAATATAAATAAAGGAAACTAACATCACCAGATTATCTAATTATTTTTGGTACTCATTGACCTCCCCCCATTTCCCTAACTAACTTTGGGCACGGTCGATAACGAACTCCCTGATCGAACCATCAGCTGTTTTTCATAAAACTCGTATTTGATATTTGAAACATGAAAACTACGAAAATGTAACACAAGGCATGATCAGAAGAATAACATTGCCTTGACCGGGTTGAAAATTATAATCATGATAACGAATATACATTTACGGGGTGTTGGACTTTTACGACAATATATTGAAAAGGAAAAGTGCATTAAGTCGTTAACATAAAATCATTAGATCGTTTGGTGCACTTATCTAAGTAACCTATGACATATTTATATAAGCGTTGCACAACGCCCTATTCATACAGCAACGGAACATAGGGGTTCCTTATTTTGCGACGATTCGGGGTGGTCTTTGAATCTTCTTTTGCTTCCTTGGTTTGATGATCGTAGCGGCTATTTCGATTAAAAATATCAGCATCATTATGAGGCTGGTGTTGTTGATTGGTTGCAAACTTTTCACGTGTTGGTTTTGTACAATTCTTTCGATTTGCTTCAGGTCATTTTCGTCATTTTCAGCTTCATTAGAGGAAAAGACTGACTTGAGTTTTCGCTGGTAATATTCAACTTTGGAAGTACGTGTAGCGTGTCTACTTGATTGAATGATTTTCCATCTATTTCGACGGGGCAGTTTTAGAGAGTGATTAACGATGGCTGCGTGATTTGGTATATCCCATTCGATTCTCAATTGGCTTGAAGGGTGGCTACTTGAACGGGTATCACAAATACCTGGTGTGCATTTACCTGGGTTATCCTCGTCTGCATTCACCTGGGTTATCCTCGTTTGACTGAGAGCAACCGTCAGGCTTTTGTGAGTTTTTTGGCCGGATTTGATTATGCCCGCAATGCATGGTTGTGTTTTCTGAAGTTGGGAAGTTGTGCAGTAATAGAGGTTCTAAATCTCTGGGCCTCTCGCTGCAGTTGTCCAATACTCATTTGTGTTGAGCAAAAGGAAGGGTTGTTGAGGTAGAATAATGAGATTGGGAATGAGGACAGGATAGATTTGTAAATATTTGTAGTGATCAGCTATTATCATTGTTTAAATATAAGGAGGATAGTTGGTCAACCTTATGGGATTAATATTGGATTCAAATGGAGGCGACATGTAGATGGCGTCAGTGGTGTTCGCATCCAAGTCATGTCGCAACTTGAATGGCAGAATACGTAATTTGGCAGTCACGTTGAATTTCCGTAAAGTAGATGGCGGATCATGTGATGAATTGTAAATAGAGTAGATAGGTGGCACCAATGACTGCAATAAAATTAGAAATATGGTTCAATTCAAGAAATTATTTCTTCTGATGTTTCATGAACCGTATCCGCTATAATTAGGGTCACACCGTAAAGTAGGTGAGTAGGTAGGTATATTTGGATTTTGGTGTGTGGTGATTTAGTTGTTAGATTGAAATGTGGATTCAGTGGATGTGTTAGTATTCCTTCTGTTGTGTCATATTATATTGTGTTTTGGATTTTGTAAAGTGATTTAAATACAGTGTTGCCGATCTGCGGGTAATTACTCGATTTTCGGATATTTTACTGCTTTGCGGGTACTTCAGTTTTGCGGGTGAAAGAGGGTATTTCTTTGTATCTTCATATCATCTCAATTATTCTCTGTTTTAACGTTGAAAGTCACCGTTAGAGCCTTCTTATTTCATAATCTGTGACTCTGTGGACTGAATTGACAATTGACATTCATTATTATATCTGTCAAAATTTGTTTTGTGTAGGTTCGTTGGTTGTCAAATGTCAAATCAAGATCAATTGACATTTGCAATTCTTTATATTTATCATTTATTTCTAATCTGATCCGAGTTGTTATTTGTGATCTGTTGTTATTTTTAATCTGTTGAATGCAAAAAAGGTATAACCGAAACAATGGACAAGTGGTTAGTTTCATTCTTTTCCATTATTTCAACTTCTCAGAAGAAAATGAAAGTAGTACATATATTCATATATTCTTAATCATTTGGTCTTACTGGATTAAATGTATTATTATTATTATTTTCATTATACACTGAAGATCCAATCCAATTTGCCTGGAAACAACTCTGGGGTGAGGCGTATTTTGAAATCATGTGATCGTAAAATCGGGTATTTTACATCACAATTTCGGGTACTTTGTTGATTTGTCATTGGCAACACTGTTTAAATATAACTGATAATTAAAAGGAATTTGGACAGCGGTAAATGGTGGCAGGAATATATAAATGTCACTTTTGACTTTTTAGTTTAGTTATTAGGTGTATTTTAATTTAAATTATTTTAAAGCTAGCTGGTTATTACAACTGAACATCAATAATTATTGCAAAGTAATCGCTTTCAATTAATTTCAGATTGATATTTCTAAACAGCCCTCATCTTCAATCACCCCTTTCTAACCTCGAAAATAGGTATGGTGCCAGAATATCAAATCAAGCTAAGAGGTTCGCATGAGAACCACATTTAAAGATAACCTAAGCAAATAACACTACACGTATCATATATGTGAACTAATAATCTTGATTTTAGTCTTCGTATTCAATAACAACTTTCATGCCATTTTAAACAGCTTTCTCAGATTATATATTTCGGTGTATTTCAGAAAAAATACTTCATAATATTATTCATGAGTCATTTTTACATAAAACGAACCTCCCTCGTATGAAATAGGAAATATTTAATTTGTTACTCAATTATTGTTTTAAGGCATCGACTACAGTGGTCTTACTTATTATAATGATTTTTTTTCAAAATATCAATATTAAAAAATCTCTTAAAATCTCTCATGATTGACTCTTCTTTGGATCCGTGCCTGAGTTGATACATTTGCAGTAAATTCACCCAGAAGCATATTTACAAAATCTATTTTTCTTGCATTATTGCTCGCGGCTACCAGTTTAGTTAGGCGAATCTGTGAATTCAAATCCCTTATATGACTAGCGCGATTTCTTCAAAGGTGTACTTGACTACATCGCAGTACCCTGTGCCCTGTGTAAACTAGTAATATTTTACAATATATCCCAGAGACAGTACAAGACATCGCTGAACCCACTGAAGAAGATAGTGATATATATTTGAAAAAGAACTATGTAAGTACAAAAATAGTCACTTTTTCCTGAAATATACTGTACTTTCATTAATTAACAGAGACAATTTGCTCGACTGAAAAATATCCAATAAATAGTTCAAACAAAATAGCTCTCAAAACTTCTTCATGATCAAGTCCAACTGCTTTAAAATAAATGGTATAAACATGTATGAAGATGTGTTGAATTTGCAAGGAAGGAAACTTTAGGAAGTGTTTTGTTTACGTGTAGAAACCTTCTACAATATTTTTGTAGTTCCTCTCAATGTCCACATTTCTTATAGTGATCGCTAGATGGCACTCGCGTTTGGCTCCAATACTAATTCCACAGGCATTGACTAACTTATTTAAACAATAAACAATGCTATTATAGGTGCGTGAATCTTAAAATTATGAAACCTCGCTTATGGGTTGAAAATAGGTTATAATAGTTTGCAGTTTTGTAATAGAAGAATTTGTCTAGTCTCGTAGATTCTATTCAGTTTTGATAAAAGTAAATTAAGTTTCTGTGGTTCTATAATTGAACAATGTAATCGTTGAGTCTAGCAAAAGATAACGCATTTTCTACATTTGAAATCAAGTTCTGTATGAAGTTTAATTGTATGATAAGGTTATCGATTTTATTTGCGAATGAGAAAGCTTGCTCTAAATTGATGAGTTCTTTCATTTCTTTTGACAAACATCAGGCAAGCATTTGGCTTTGTGATATGTTTTGATTGGTTACTAGTGAGTTTAAGTTTTACCCTTGTTCCCTTAATTACCTCTCCATCCAGCCTACCTGCAAACTCCCTATATAACTAGGCTTAGAGTTCAATTGTATTAGTTAGTTTTTACACTTGATAATGGGATAAAACCCGAAACCGGTCGTAACAATAAAAATCTAGTGGAAATAAGACAAAAGAGTGTTCTTTCGTTTCATCAAAGTTATCATGAATTTCCACAAAATAAACAAGTCATCAATCACACAAAATAGGATATGCTAAGTTAATAGCTTCAAAGCACTCATTCATGTATCACATAAATTCAACTCAACCTTTAGAATTAACATTAATTTAGAATTGAATAACCTTAGGCAAATTTTAAATAGTCATAATCATTATTCTATCAATATCAATAATAAAATAAATCACGTTTTCGACGGAGTTGGAAAATTATCCAAATGGTTATTTGAAACTCTCGATTCCGATGACGAGAAATATTTAGAAGCATTGAATAAAAACGAACAACAGTTACTATCTAATGACATAAGTAAGAACACAATACTCAAAGACATTACAACAAATCACCAAAGACTTAAACCCTGGAGGTGATGGAAATTACCTGGGTTGTCAAATTTATAAATTCAAAAGTGGAGACCTACACAAATCGAGTTGCTCGTTGAGGGTTGAGGGTTAAAACTCAAAAAATGATTAAGAATGAACTATACACTAAACTGACAATTATAGTTATGAAATATTGCCCAGAATACTTGAAAGATTCCATTTACAAATGTCCGAGGGGACTTTGTCCTATTGGTGTGGGTTTGAAGACGAGCGCTGTGGGGTGGCTTTCGTACTTAAATTTTTAATAGATATCGCAAGTATTGATATAATTTCTCACGTCTTTGTCCACTTCGGGCCAATAAAAATGTTTCTTGAGTGCAGTGAGATTTTCATTTATTTCTCTATATGTTGTCTTTGTTAAGTGATAGTAGAGCGGAAATGAGAAAGCAAAAGGAATCAAGGTCAAAACCTATGAGAGAGCAAAAGGAATCAAGGTCAAACCCTATGAGAGAGCAAAAGGAATCAAGGTCAAAGGTCAAGAAGTGCACGTGTGAGATTTCCTGGAATTTGCTGACATTCGGTTACAAACAAGTCTCAACAAGTTATAAAAATGTAATACAGGTTCAATGACCGTTTTCAAGGTCAATATATGGTTGTCAGATAAACATTTTCACACTACCAATAGTTTCAGAAATAAATCTAAATAATCATGAGTTACCCTGTATGCGATTACTAAAATGAAACTTTTATACCCACAATAGTTTCAGAATTATATATTGAAAATCATGTAAGGGATTACTGAAATGAAACTTTCATATTACCATTACTTTCAAAAATATGTTTTAATAATTATTAGGCACACCATGTAAATGATAACCATAATGAAATACCTCCTGAATAATTTTCATAAGTTATAAAGATAAATTCGACACCCAAGTGTCTAGTGACAAAATTCCATATTTTTAATTCCCATGTTTCAAATATTCAGAGTGATAAATAATTTGCAGACTTGCATAAATTTTTATTAAATCACATGAACATGATTTTATTTGAGAGCATGTCTCTTCTTTCATTGCAGGGTATTGAAATTTGAAGATGCTCTCAGATTGCAAGTTGGCGTGCAAAAAATCTGTGAGAAACATTATTTTATGGAAAAAATGTTTATTCGGAATTTTGCGGCAAATATTTCATGGGAAAATTTGAGAAAGTCCCTTCCACTAACGCACAAATTTAGTTATTGTTCTGGAAGGAGTGAAGGAGTGTTTCTATTGGTTGAAAACTCAAAGGCTTTAAAGTATTAGTTTTCTTTGTCAAAGAAATTCAAAATAAATTATATTTCGTCGAATTTGACAACTTTTATTTTTTCTAGCAGGGCTATAAAAAGATAAAATGCAAATGGAATTTAACGTTTATATAATTCTAATCACAGTTTCCACGATACTGACATGCATTTTATTTAGGATGTTATTGGAAATAATTATGGAATTGAACAAAAAATATATATTTTAGTTTGAATAAATTATCAAATATTCAAATATTTTATTCAATATGAAAATATGCGAGCAGAGTTATTGTTATCAGTTGATATTTCAAGCGCGCGGTCTCCAAGCCAGCTTTATCGCCAATAGCGAGGCGGACGGGAAATTCACATGAGATAAGCTATTTGCAATTGACTTGAGGTTAGGATAACAGGAAATTACAAAACCACACACTACCAACGGCTTTTTTTGTTTTCTAAATGCATACGTGAGAACTGAGAATTGTTGATGGAGTGGTAGGAGTGGGCAATCTTATAAAAACAAGTCTGGGTGTGGCCGGCGTCATTCTGCATTCAAAAGTTTTGTTAAACTATTATATTCGAAGCATTCGGATAGCGTGAGTGTATGATCATCATCGAACAATAACCAATTCGTGTGTTTAAGTGTTTGTGCTTCTATTTCTAAAAACAATGTAAGTTTCTCATTCATTATATGCTACTATTGGTATTGTAGGTTGTGAGCGATACATTTTCTGGGGGAAATTTGTGATTGAAATATGATTGTTGCTATTATCTAAAATATTGTGCTAGTTTTTCAAAATTTCTCAGCTATCGAGGAAAAACGGTCGACTTGTTCCTACACAAAATCACGACAGGTACCCGAAAGGGGAGAGTATCGGCTTTGGGGTCTGTAATTCCTCTCTGCAAAGGGGGTTGTCCCTATTAAAAAAGTTTGGTATGAACAGTGTTTTTTGTAAGGGGGAAATCGTCACCTGAATGGTTATCGAAGAACTGTATTTTCTCTAGCTGTATGTTTATGCATTTTAATCCTTAATTTTTGTTCAACTCAGAGTATTTTTATTCATAGATTTGCCTTAAATTAACTCATGTTTCAATATAATATATTAAAATTTTTGGAACATAGCCAAATTTTTCGAGTAATTTTTTCCTAATGATAAACCTATGTTTTTTATATTTAGTATGGAAAGACGCTAATATTTATGACATCTTTTACTGATCAAGTTCTTGCTCATGTCCAAAAATTACGTCAGTATAAATTTTTCAATTATTTTTTGGGACATAGTCAAATTATATGATTTTTTCGATTATTATTATTTTTTAGGTAGATAGTTTTGATTGTGATAGTCGTGTTTCTATACAACATTTTTTCCATCAAAGTCATGTTTCCAAACAATATTTTTAATGATAATAATAATAAATGGTTTTATTGACGTAGTAATAAAATATATCCAAAAGGCAGAGTTAGCATCTAGTTATACTAGATGAAGAAAGTACTTTCTTACACCCAACCTGGAGCAACTCGGAGCATTTTTATTTAAATATTTGATTTAGATAGTCGTGTTTCCGTACATCATTTTTTCTCCGTTAAAAGAATGTTTTCAAACCATATTTATTATTTATTAAAAGTGAATTTTTTTACATGTTTTCTTTGTTTAATCAGATTCAATACTTATACAAAAATTTGATTAATAGCGTTAAAATCGGGCTGTTTAGGAGGTCATTTTAGGCAAACATTCACTAGCAATTTTTACATGTTTTAGTTGTTTAATACGAAAATAGTTTACGATTCCATACAATTTTTCGAATCTAGTAGTATAGAAGGTCATTTTTCAGATTCAATACTTATACAAAAATTTGATTAATAACGTTAAAATCTGGCTGTTTAGGAGGTCATTTTAGGCAAACATTTAAAAGCATTATATAAGATTAAATAGTGTATCCACTCACTCAACAAATATGATATATTAATAATTTCTATGTCATTCAAATCAGGTGGTTTAGGAGGCCATTTTAGGTAAACATTCAATATCATTATTCAAAAATTTAATCAACAGCATTCAGATTCGGTAGTTTAGGAAGTCATTTCAGGTAAACATTCATTAGCATTATTTAAAAATTTGATTGATTGCATTCAGGTCTGGCGGTTTAGAAGGCCCTTTTCAGATTCAGTACTTTTTCAAAAAATTGATTCATGCAGTGAGGATTGTTTCGCATTTCTATACAACATTTTTTCTATCAAACTTAAGTTTCCAAACAATATTTTTTATGATAATGATAATATCATTTAAAAATTTGATCGATAGCATTCAGGTCTGGTGGTTTAGAAGGCCATTTTCAGATTCAGTGCTTATTCAAAAAATGATTCAAGCAGTGAGGATTGTTTCGTGTTTCTATACAACATTTTTCCATCAAACTTACGTTTTCAAACAATATTTTTTCAATGATAATAATCATAAATGGTTTTATTGGCGTAGTAATAAAATACATCCAAAAGGAGGAGTTAGCGCTTTTTCATTCTAGATGAGAAAGTACTTTCTTACACTCAACCTGGAGCAACTCGAAGCATTTTTATTTAAATATTTGATTCAGATAGGCGTGTTTCCATACAACATTTTTTCTCAGTTAAAATAATGTTTTCAAACATTATTTTTTATTTGTTGAAAATTTTTACATGTTTTAGTTGTTTAATACGAAAATAGTTTGCGATTCCATACAATTTTTCGAATCTAGTAGTCTAGAAGACCATTTTTCAGATTCAATGCTTATACAAAAATTTGATTAATAGCGTTCAAATCTGGCTGTTTGAGAGGTCATTTTAGGCAAACATTTACCAGCATTATATAAGATTACATAGTGTACCCACTCACTCGGCAAATATAATATATTAATAATTGGTTTAGGAGGTTACTTTAGGTAAACATTCAATATCATTATTTAAAAATTTAATCAACAGCATTCATATTCCGTAGTTTAGGAGGTCATTTCAGGTAAACATTCATTAGCATTATTTAAAAATTTGATCAATAGCACTCAAATCTGGCTGTTTGAGAGGTCATTTTGGGCAAACATTCAAAAGCATTATATAAGATTACATAGTGTACCCACTCACTCGGCAAATATAATATATTAATAATTTCTATGTGATTCAAATCAGGTGGTTTAGGAGGCCATTTTAGGTCAACATTTAATACCATTATTCAAAAATTTGATATATGCGATGAGGATGGATGAAGGCCAGCAATCAATTGCATAACATACATTATCGTTAATGAAACAAGCATTTTTCCAAAAAACATTTATTCATAGATGGAAATCACTTTCGCAAGTACAGTTTTTAATTGGGATAGTAAGTCTTTATTGGGGCACGGCACTCCAAACATATGTTGAAATCGCCAACTTGAACAAGTTTTCTTTGGAATTCATTATATTTGAAATATGTCTTCCCACGGAAATAGTACATATGTCCATCGATATATCTAAACGCTGTCGTAATATCACCAGGAATACCAGGAAACATATCGCTGATACGACCTCTATTAGTAACTTGGCTATTACTTTCACTAAATTCGATAAATGAGGAATTATCATAAAATAGATAAGTTGTTCCAACATATGTTTGGAAAAAAGCATTTATTCGTGCACCTCTCGGTATTTGAATATCTACGTCTTGATCGATTTGTAAGTTCGGAAACGAACCTGAGTAAAATTTATTACTACTCTCGGCAAATAATTGACCAGGATAACTCTGAAAAATATGATTCACGCTACCAATTTCTATGGGTAAATAATTTCCAAGTTTTTCTGGTTCTGGTATGGTTTTATCATTGTTTATATCCAACTTCCATATCAGATCTTCATTTATGATGTAGAGACGATAATTTGGGAAAATAGGTGCGAACGCTAGGAACATTACATCGGGATGCTGTTCAATCTGACATAAATTGGTAAGCGGTTTGGTGGGCGCTTTGTCTATAATTGAGACGGTATTCATCGTTGTCGTACGAGGAGTGCTTTGAGCGGGTTTCATTATACGCGCGAATTTTTGTTTACGTCCATAGAGAGCTTCAATTCCATTTAAATCATCTTGTTGGAGAGGTATTGTTGTTTTTTGATAAAATCTATACATAATTGCTGATTCGGCATGTGAATGCCCCAAGCCTAAAGCATGTCCGATTTCGTGTACAAGGGTCATCAGCAGATTGTAGGCATCATCTGGGGGTGTTTTGTCATCACCCAAATACCATTCTTCGTCATCATCCACATGAATTTCAACACATGTCGAACCTTTTGAAGAAAAGTAAGAGTGTCCCAACATTCTTCCTGGTCCATCAAGAGTGCTGCCGCATTGGTGTTTACCCATACAGGTTGCTCGAAAATTATGTGTCCCGTTTACGAATACTATTGTAATGTTTGGCTGTTGTTTAAGTTTCAGGTTCACTTGTTTGAATTTTAAAACAGTAGCGTCTTGCCATATATTGAAAGCTTTTTGAACAAATTTTTTGTATGTATTATATTTCCCCAAATCCATATTGATAGAAGGAAAGTACCAGTAAAGTGACGTTTCGTTCCATTTCCCTTGTACAATGTATGAGTATTCCTTGTATTGACATCGGGGTTTTTTGATCAAGGCTATAGTTTCATAGTTCAGAGTGCCGTCTACAGGAAGATTGTTCTCTTCTTGAAAAGAAACTATAACATCGCTGAGGTCCGTTTGCGAAGTATTAGTTAAATACCCAAATTTAACAAAGTAATTTTTCGCACCATCTTCAGTCACTCGAAGTTTTTCAATCAATGCTACAGTTTCATTGTTCAGAGTGCCGTCTACAGGAAGATTGTTTCGTTCTTGAAAAGAAACTATAACATTACTGAGGTCCGTTTGCGAATTATTTGACATATAACCATATTTAACAAAGTAATTTTTCGCGTCATCTAGATTCGCTGACGATGCAGCCAATAGCATCAGAGGTCAGCGTTCAGCGTTGAATGTACCATCGAACCTTCGTATGTTTATTTAAGGGATTTTTGTTTCTCCCTCCACCCCTCTACCTCTCCAACGGTTGTTTCACAGCAGCCATCTCTCATATAAAGTTCCTTTGCTGATGAGCAATCAGTATTATTTTTCAATATTTGATATAACTATCATTTGAACCCAGCTTCAGATACCATCTCCAAAATGGTAATGTAAATGATAGTTAATTTGACATAAAATATCAACGTACCACAGATCAAAAAGCGAATTGGCATCTATACACCTTTGATTGGTTTATATAAAAATTAAATTCATATTCAAATCAATACATTTTGAGGCTAATATTCAATCAATAAATATCCTGGAATTTTTTTTATTAGTTTACGAATCTAAGTATTTAAGCGGATATTTTCAGGTACAATGGGGGAACATACATACGTTATTGAAAGACTTAAATTTTTTAATCATTTTATTACGGATATCTAAACATTGGACATATTATTTCACCACAATAATTACAACCACATTTCTTGAATAATCGTTCAGATTCTTCATTGCTGCAAAAAGCTGTAAATTCTTCATGATTCTTAATGTGAGCGATGAGTTTAGCTGCATATCCTTTTCTTCGGAATTCAAGTAATGTATGAATATAATTGATAGGTGTCGGTTTTGAATGTTTCCTCAAAGGGTCAAAATCCATGGTTGAGAGCAGCGCAAATGCTGTTGGTTTATCGTCGATGTAAATAATATAGCAGCTGATTTTTCTATCATGATACCACTGTTGTATGAAATCACTATCGATATTCAACTGCCTAATTTTCTCAGCAGCTTGACACCATAAAATAACCTAACTGCTTCCATCTTCAATGTTGGGAATGAACTGCGTGCGAGGGAATTTCCTCAGCTGGATAAAACTTCTTTACCCCCTCTCCTTTTTTGGTTAGTCTTGCACCTTTATGTCATTTTTAAGTTGGCTATATGTATTCAATCATTCGCAATATTAATTTTTCTCGTTGTCAAGTATTCTAGCTATAACATTATGAATATTTTTACGTATTTTCAATAAACTTTTTGGAGCTCCATCAAAGTACTCTGTTGTGGACTTGGTTTGTTTGACATTACGATAAATATCGATCATTTTGGTATCTTCAGCAGTATGGCGCATAAACATCCCCTTCTTCAATGTAAATTCGTATTCATGAGGAAAATAAAATTTAGTGATGGCATCAGTAGGATCATACGCTATTTGATTATGCTCAATCCAAAAATGCGGTGTAATTGTAACCCCATTCGAATAAAACTTCGTTCCGACACATAACTTTACTGTAATTCCATACTTCTTGACTAACTCATAGAAAATTAAATTCGCCGGCAGACATGCTCCACAATAATTGTTTTTAATGAATGCTTGTTCAATACATGATTTAATCAAGTTCAAGTGAAATTGGTGGAACATTGGATTAGACATATCTGCTAATGCAACTGCGCAGAGTGAACGGTAAATGGTGAATGAAACTTCCAAGTCATTTTTTAAATATTTTACCGTCTAACAGATTTTTTACCCCCAGCCCTTTTATTGAACGTTCAATCTGAAACATAGTTTTTGAATATTTCATTTTTTCAATTTCATGTGTCAAACGATATACAACGATATACATGCATTCTTATGGAAAATGAAGAATAAATATGTTACAAATACCTCGATATATGATATATACACCACTTTTATATGTATTCTTATGCTAACTGAAGCATACATTTTTATAAACTGAGGGCATTTTGAAACATTAATATTTCCGTCTGAAAAATTTTGTCTATCAAATAAACCATTGATATTTACCCCCACCATTTTAATTAGACGTTTAAAACATAGATTGTAGAAAATTTCATTTTTCAATTTCATGTGTCAAGTGACATGCAGCATTTTACATGCATTCCTATGGAAATCGCAACATAAAAATGTTACAAATGGCTCTATAGATGACCAATGCAGCACTTTTATATGTATTCGTATGTTAATTGAAACACAAATCTTTACAAACTGGGGGTCTATTGACAACAACTGAATTTTTTTCTCTCAAAAATTTTCTTTACCCCCCACCCTTTTATAAAGCGTTCAGTCTTCCGTCCGACCTAAGTTTACATATACTGAGCTCTATTGAATTTCATCAGTTTACTTTGAAACGTTTAACGTTCAACATCTGACTTTCTATAATTTCAGTATGTCGATGTTTGCCGATCTTGTGCGGTATATTGCTACCATCTTGGGGCTCATAACCCCCAATTATAATGAAAAAATTGCCAAAGAGGGCCTTGAAGAGTGTGCGAAGGGGATGCGGAGGATCCGAAAAGCGTTGAAGAATGCAACTTCCGTGGGTGAGAAGCAACACCGAGAAGCCCACTTGAGGAATATTCTGAGTATGAAGAACCAGTTTAAAGCCATGCTGAAAAAGGGGGCAGGGATTTCTCCTCGACCTGAAGGAGCGAGAGAACGTGTGCACTGGGATGATACCGACTCGGCATTCTATGGTCGAATCAGGAGTGGTGTTATTTCCAACCTCAAACACAAGGATCCACGCTCATTCCTGATTGATTCCAAAGCCATATTCAAAAGGAGAATTCAAAATGCTCTCAAGAAGGATGGATCGGTGAAGGTTAACATGATATTCGGCGGAGAATTTGAGGTGCTGAAGGGTGCTAGTGTACTGAAGGAATACAAGTATTTCACGACCGCCAACTCTCCGATTTACCAGGACACCAATCTGGATGAATGGTTTGATTCCAAGGTTATTGCTCCAATCATGAAAACCTTGAGGAGTTCCAGGAACGTGATTTAGGCTGGGCGTTGAAAAAGGTGGTTAACTTGGGAGTCAACATCAACAAGTTCACTCCCCAGCTTGGATCTTCATATATCGAGTTGAGAAACAAAATAACGTCTCAATTAACGTATATGTGTTGGAAAAAAACAAAAAGCTGTTCAAAACCCTTCCTGCATATCTGACTAAAGATAAGAAGGAGAGGCACGTCAATCTGCTAATGGTGCAGGATAAATATTATCTTGAGGGTAAGGAGGACGTTGGAGCTCCATCAAAATTCCACTTTGTATGGATAAAAAGTATGTCTAGACTTCTTTCCAACCAGCTGAGTAAACATGATGGTCAAAAGTTTTTTTGTGACCGCTGTCTGCACTACTTCCATAGTGAACAGAAGCTCAATAGTCACCTTGAGGACTGCGTTAAATTAAATGAGACTGCCATCAAGATGCCCGAGCCGGGGAAAAACACCTTGAAATTCAAAAATTTCCTAAATAAAGAAAAAGTCCCATCGTGGTGTATGCCGACTTGGAAAGTGTTTTAAAACCGGTAGAAGATCCTAAGAAGCCTCAGCACCACGTTCCAGCTGCCGTCGGATACTACATGAAATGCTCCTATGATGACTCCCTCTCATTTTATAGGAGTCATCGTGGGCAGGACTGTATGGCGTGGTTCGCTGATGAGATGGCACAACTAGCTGAAGATTTGGCTACTGTATTCAGGTGTCCGTATGAAATTAATATGTCTTGGGTGCAAGAAGCATAATTCAAACTCGCTTCTCATTGTCATATTTGCGAGCAGCCGTTCACTCCAGACTGTAAGAAGGTTAGGGATCATAACCACCTGATTGCCGGAAATAACTATCGTGGAGCAGCTCATGAAGGGTGCAATAGAAACTACAAGGACTCCCACACTGTTCCCGTCATTTTCCATAATTTGAGCGGATATGATGCCCATTTCATTGTGACAGATATCGCTACAAGAATGGCGGGAAAGGTGGATCTGCTCCCGATAACTAAGGAGAAAGACATATCGTTTACGAAGCACGTTGATGATACACCGATTCAATTCCGATTTATTGACTCCTTTAGATTTATGAATTCCTCTTTAGATAAATTAGCATCTTATCTGCCGGAGTTCCCCAATCTGAAGTCGCAGTTTAGTGATATGCCTGTGGAACACTTCAAACTGCTGACGAAAAAAGGAGTCATGCCATATGATTATATTGACTCCTTTGATCGATTTGACGAGCCAGCTCTGCCATCTCAGGATAAATTTTATAATTAACTAGAAAATAAGGCCTGCCCCCGACGTATTTACCAACGTGCACAGAATATTTGGGCCACATTCAATTGCCAAAATTTGGGTGAATATGTGGACTTGTATATGAAGACTGACATTCTCCTGCTGGCTGATGTCTTCGAAATGTTTAGATCGTGCATCCTCAAGTCACATAAACTCGATCCAGCTCAATATTTCACGCTGCCGGGCTATACTTGGGACGCCATGATGAAGTATACTGGGATTGAGTTTGAGCTCCTCACCGATGTCGATATGTTCCTCTTCGTAGAGCGGGGGATACGAGGAGGACTCAGCCAAGTATGCTCAAAACGACGATCCAAAGCCAACAATAAGTATATGCCGAATAGATATGACCCATCCAAACCCAAGACCTTCGTGATGTACTTTGACGTCAATAATCAGTATGGATGGGCCATGAGCCAATACCTTCCATAAGGGGGGTTTGAATGGAGTGATACTAATATCGATGTAACAACTATCGCAGATGATGCCGATGTGGGATACATGTTGGAGGTAGACCTGGAATATCCCAAACACTTGCACGATGAGCATAAGTATATCCCATTCTGCCCCCAACATATAAGCTCCAAGACGCGAAAACCTCCGGTGAAAGCTAAAGAACTCACAAAATTGATGGCCACTTTACAGTCGAAGGAGAAATATGTTATTCACTATAGAGCTTTGAAACAAGCATTGGAGCATGGCTTAGTATTGAAGAAAATTCATCGCGTTTTGAAATTCAAACAATCACCATGGCTGAAATCATATATCGATTTGAATACGGAGCTTCGCCAAAAAGCTACTAATGACTTCGAAAAAAACTTATATAAATTGATGAATAACGCAGTCTTTGGTAAAACTATGGAGAACGTCCGGAAGAGGGTTAACATACGCCTCCTCACCGAATGGAGTGGACGATATGGTGCTGAAGCCCACATCGCTAAACCGGAGTTCAAAAATTGTACCATATTCAATGAGAACTTGGTAGCGGTGGAGCTTAACAAGCTGCAAATTTATCTCAATAAACCGATATATGTTGGACAAGCTATTTTGGATTTGGCAAAGACTACCATTTATGACTTCCACTATGGGTATATGGTTGATACGTTCCCTGGTTATTGTCGCATATACTGATACAGATTCTCTCATTTATGAACTGTATCAAGACCCGTACGAGGTAATGAAGAGAGACTGCCATCAACGATTTGATACATCAGATTATCCTCCAGATAACATTTATGGAATTCCTCAGGTCAACAAAAAAGTGCTGGGTATGATGAAGGACGAAAATAATGGTGTTCCTATGACGGATTATGTCGGACTTCGGTCGAAATTATATGCCACAAAAGTGCTTACAACTGAGGCTGATAATGAGGAGAGGAGGAAAAAATTGTGTGAAGATGGTTATGATGATATTGAAATTGAGGTGGAATTAAAAAACTTCGGAAGCACCAAGAAAGCTAAGGGAGTAAAATCGTCTGTGGTTAAAACTAATATAACCTTTGAAGATTATATCGAATGTCTCGAAAGCTGTGAAAATAAAAGTGTGACTCAGAGATTCATTCGCTCTGAAAAACATCAAGTGCACTCAATTGTACAAGACAAAATTGCGCTGTCTCCAAATGATGACAAACGCTACCTGATTCCGGGGACTAATGAAACATTGCCATGGGGACATTATTTAATCCCGCTAGAAGAGGCGATGGATGTTGATAGCACTATATCACATTCCTAATATTGAAACTTTGTATGCTACCTGATTCCGGTGCGGGATTAATGAAACATTGCCATGGGGATATTATTTAATCCCGCTAGAAGAGGCGATGGATGTTGATAGCACTCTCTAATATTTTTATCATGACGATGTTCGATATAACATAACATTTAGTCTGGGAGACGATAAAGATATCACATTCCTAAGATTGAAACTTTGCTTTAGTAAACTCAAATAGTCCTTCTTTGTAGTTTGCCGTATTTACTCTGACATAAACTTACACGTCACACTTAAACTGTCGCTCAAACAACAGTCCTTTTCAAAAGTACATGCATTAAAGGTATCTACGTTGACTATTCAGATAGTACTATCGATTGATGTAAAGTAAGTACATGAATGATGGGAACCTGTGTGTTCACTTCTTGTATCCCTAGAAAAAAATGTATCCAAACTTGGGAACCTGTGTATTCACTCCTTGTATTCGCAAAAAAAATATATCCAAGGTTTGAAGAATATCTCCTAACTAAATTTGGGAACCTGTGTATTCACTCCTTGTATCCGCAAAAAAAAATATATGTATATAAACAAGGTTTGAAGAATACCTCCTAATTAAACTTGGGAACCTGTGTATTCACTCCTTGTATTTTAACTACACCTCATCATGATATTTCCGTTAACTGACCACTATTGTTTCATCATTGATGTACTTACTTTACATCAATTCGATTTTAATATCCAATTAAATGAACTAATCCTATAACATGAACATTGAAAATGACTGCTGAATAAAATTTTATTACCCATATGCATACTTACTATGTTTTTATGCTTAACTTAATATTGAGTATTTCTACTCACTCCCACGATGACAAAATTTTTATCGGCTACATAAGCTATAACTTGAAAATAATTTGGTGGTTATGATAGGCCTACTGGGGAAACTTCCACAATAAAAAAAGGAAACGCATTGGCTGTCCTACCTCCTGGGTGATGTGGAAACGCACTTGTCATCATGTGGAATGAGTACATTTTTTCTAGACATAATTTCATTATACATCATTACATTTCACGTGCGATTCCTGTAATATTTGAAATTATTATTAATTAAGCAAAGTGTTACTTAAATAGTACATAAATGAAAGTTGATTAGAAATAAAACACACATCATAATTTCAATATCTATTGAATACAAGAGGACCTCTACATAATCTATAAGCTTCATCTAGTTTTCTGTCGAAATATTCGAGTTGTCCCATATCACTTTTCATTGCTCCATTGTTATCAATATAGGAGGGCGTTTGGATATTGCTGCTGCTGCGATGTTCAAGCTGGGTATTGTATGATAAATGCTTATTTTTTATTCTTTTAGGTGGAAACAACATGGATATAATATTTCGATATTTCCATGAACTATTAGCGTTCACAGGTTCGTCTGATTTATATCTTTGCTTGTGAGCATTGGTCATCATTAAAATATTTTTATATGCTGTCAAATCTTCTGCATTGTAATGCTGAGGTACTCGTTTCAATAACAATTGGACTAATCCGGCCGTGAGAACGAAACTTTTGTCATGTACAACCACTCTATCTTTTTCATAACGTACTGGGGTATTACCAATAACATATCCATCGTTGAATCGTAGACTATAAGTATCAGACTCGATCATTCTTTGCTGTTTCCCATGATTACTACCCTCCACCTCTATATTTTCACAAACTGTTCGGTGCAACATATTGAATACAACTAAATTGTCTACATTCCATCAAGTCTTTATATAACAATGACATACTGCACCATACTGCGACATACTGCGACATACCGAACATACCCATACCGCACCATACGGTGACAAACCGAACCATATCGAACATGCCCATACTACGACATACGGCGACATACCGAACATACGGTGACAAACCGAACCATACCGAACATATCCATACTACGACATACGGCGACATACCGAACATACCCATACCGCACCATACGGTGACAAACCGAACCATACCGAACATGCCCATACTACGACATACGGCGACATACCGAACATACGGTGACAAACCGAACCATACCGAACATATCCATACTACGACATACGGCGACATACCGAACATACCCATACTACGACATACGACGACACACAGCGTTTAGCGTAAGTACGGCATACTGTGACATACACCAACATACTCAACCATACAGCTACATACCGCGTTCAGCGAAAACGAAAACGCAAAACGTTGACCAACACATGTCAACGGATAGAAAAACGACCGATGACCACCGCACGTGTACACACAAAAAAAACCATCGGTAAGACTGTGAACGTTTCAATGGGTATCGCACGTTGAAAATGTCAGACCCCATCATGATACCGTTTATGAGGCACCCTGTACATTGAAATATAAACGCTGCATTGATTTTTTCTTTAATAAACAATACACACACACAGATGTAATTCAATCTCTTTGTATGGGCAAGTATTTTTCAAATCCTCATATCCCCAAGCATACGTTTCTAGCTGTATGCTATGAACGCTGACATATTTTTTCTTTAACGAACATTACACACACACACACACACCCACACACACCCACACATACACGTCCCGCAATAATTATGGCAACGCATGCAATATCCCCAATTGTGGCATAATTCTGACATTGAGGTATATATACAGTGATTTATATAAGAAGTATATGGCTATAAAAATCTTGCACTAACACACACTATTACCCGAGTTATGGCCTTTAGAGAGTTTCTGGCATCCGAGGCCATAAATATTTCTGCACAAGAAATAAGTGTGAGTTGCCATAAATATCACCTCACCGAGAGTGTGTAACCTGCGGTGTTGCCAGTTCTCACTTCATCTTGCACACTGTAACTGGGAGCTATATTAGTGGCAACTCATTTCTAGTTGTATCACTTCAATACTTTTCATGAGTTTCAGTGAGGATTCAGGAAGGAAAATCACGGTAAAACATTGAAATTCAAGACATAGGAACAGCGAGATGAGAAATATTTCATTGGTATAGATAGATACTCCTCACGTATTTGAGCTGGCCACTGTGAGACCAGCCTGTCTAGAGAAAAGACGTGCTTGGGTTTTATTCGCATCGAATTCTACCAAGCTGTTGGATCCTCCTTCTAAAATTTTTGCGGTCCATATTCATTTCCTTCACTATTTTTCCTTGTTCATTTCTGCTTTCACTGTCTTTCTATTAGAGTTTTGGAAAAGAAAGCGGTGTGAAGGTTACCATCATACGCAAAGCTGTTTACTGGACACGAGGATGCTCCTAACAAACCATCGATGTGAAGAAGAAACAGTGTTGATGATTGAATAGATACCCGCCGAACCCCAGCATTTATTGAAAGAGTATAGGATGATACTGTATCGGCCACCACCTGGAGGGATCGGTCTGAGAGGAATGTAGACAGCAAGAAACGCAACTGGGGAGACAAGCCGTAAGATGGAGGCAAGGAGTTCCTGGTGCCAAACGCGATCAATTGCCTTGGAGATATCTAATGCAACTGCCAGAGTTTCACCACACCTTCCAATAGATTTCTGGCAAATATGTGAGACATAACCAAGCAGGTCACCAGTTGATCTTTGATGCCGGAAACCATATTTTCGATCACTGATAAATCCTGAGCGTTCCAGATATTTCATGAGCTCGATGTTGATGACTTTTTTATTTACCTCAATAATAATATATAACAGTGCGATAAGTCTGTAGTTGCTGGGTAGGCTCTCTTTCCTTTTTTTAGGCACTGATTGTACTTTTGCAATTATCCTGTTGGACGAAAATACCCCCTTCTTTAGATGATGTAGTGCTGCAGATTTTTCCGGGTTTTGCTGCAGCTGAGAAAGCAAATGCGCCTCTGGGATCAATTCTGGGATCAATGTAGTTGCCCCGTAGCGACAATTAATTTTTGTTGTTGTTTTATAATTTGTATTACTTTCGTTTCATTCTTATTTGTTTTGAAATTCTATAAAAGATCTTACTCCCAAATTATAAGAGAGGTTGAATAACTTACAATGCTTGTTCGGAAGCACGTTTCTTGAGAACGATCGGTGCAATACCGTCAGATTAACTAGCTTTGTAAGACACAGCAGAATGCGTCTGATGGTTCGTTGGCGAAAGATAATCTCAGGTATATGACAGTCAATGGGAATTATGTTCTGGTGTTGTTTTCCAAATGAATCCAGCGTAGAATTCTCAGCGAACATGTTGGTAAGAGTATTGGCTTTTTCCTGGGCGTTTTGTTGCTAGTGTTCCGTCATTATTGGTTAGGGAAGGTAATAAGCTGGAAGTAAAATTTCTTTCCTTTGATTTGGAAAATGCAATATGATCTCAGGGCCCTGATTTTTCAATCATTGACGGTTTGCTGCCCACTTTAAGGTGGCTATTCTGGAGCAGTTTCTGATAAACCATAGTTTACCAGATAATGATCTTCTTGACGTGTCACGTATATGTTTGTATCCCCAACATTATGATCTCAGAAATTGTCCCAACGCATTGTGTTGGATCTCCAAAAGAGAATCACGTTCTATACCATGGAATTTCTGAGAGACGACTATCCTAATCTGCTGAGTTGTAGTGTCATATGAGACGGGGCTGTCTTGAACTACTCGATGGTGTAGTGAAAGAGCGAGGTTGTGGTCAGACTTCCCAAGTGGAGTACAAAATTCTATACTGCATGGATCAGAATTGGTGGTGAGGAAAAGATCAAGTATATTGGCATACTGGTTATGACTAATGTCAGTATTGATTAAATTGTAATATAAATATAAAGTTCCAATAAAGTATTATTCGAACGTATTTATCAATATATACTCTATAATAGTGACAAATTGTCAACTAAAAGTAAGGTGCTGGAAGAGTCTCCGCTACCGACTACCAACATAATCACCATCGTCATTCGAGACTCGGGTAATGCAATTCTATATAAATGTAACTATTGCCCAATGCTCGTATTTAGTGTAATCCATTATATTACAGAAATGAAGATCTCAACGAAATTACAAAAAGACTTGTATATATAACATCTTACGAAATGATGAGTTTTCTTGCACACGACGTGTTGGATCACACGCTACGTACGCTTCTATGGGGTAGAAACATAGGTATTTCAAGATCCTCGGCTTGCCGGATGGTAGGACAGTGTTGTAAAATGGGAACTAGTCTGATCTGTATATGTTTTGCAGGATTGAGAGCGCTTATCACGCTCCAGTTTTTTTACATTTATTCATGGTCTTTTTTTAAAATTTGCTCTAGTAGTCTAATGAAGGACAAACTATTTCCCATCTTTAATTTATTATGTTCAAACTCCATTGAGACGATTTCATGTACAGCTTACCCCGAGTCATGTTCTTGAAAATCAGCTAAATTTACGGAAAGCCATTTTCCATAGGAAATATGCGGGGTGTACCGCAATCGCGCTTGCGCATTTGCAAATGAGGGACATGACTTCTTTGTTCTTGTTCTTGAGACCCCATTTTGTTTCCTCGTATAAGTACTATATAAGTGGTGTTTTTAAAGTGAAATGAAAAGTTTGGACAAGACAAAATATATTGAAATTAGTAGATAATAAAAATATTGATCACGGACTGTAAAGTGTATTGAATGGTCGTTCTTCAGAAATATTGAAATATATAACCTCAAAAACATGATGGATGCTATGCTACAACCTAGAGAGCTGAGGAAGGACTTTCAGTTTGTAAGTACCTCCCTATACCTATTACTCGATATACCTTATTTATACTCCACTATACGTTCACCTAATGTAGTCTTTCATTACAGTGCTGATTTTTAGTAATCATTATAAGATGAACAAGATAACTTCATGAATATTGTGTTAAATATACTGTGTTCAGAACAGTTTATGTTTGTAGTGCTTATCTCATTTCAATACATACACATTTTATTTCAGGTATATTCCTACAGAAGTCGGAGGAAAACTCTTTTCACAAATATCAGTCTGGGGTAGATATGCTACTGGAAAGGACGAAAATCAAATTTTCAGTAACCTAATTATTCAATATTATAACGAAGTTGATTTTTGGCGAGTAATTAAAACAGTCTTTTAATCTTATAGTTTTTAATTTTCGTGATGAATATTATCTTTTCGTTGAACTTTTGTTCATAACTCAATTTTTTTCTGAAAATTGGCCTAGAAACTTACATTTTTAGTAAACTTATCAAAATTCTGAGAATTGCTCGTTTTATATAAAATATATGACTATTATAATTTAGAATGGAAAATAATTATGACTTTTTTCAATAGTAAATCCGTCATAACAGCAGATTGTCCTTTTGTTTTAGGTGATGTGGAAGAAAATCTAGTATAACAAGAAAATTATTCGTTAATTACACAAAAGAATGGTCCCACCATCCGAAACAATGGAAAGTAACAGAAGACAATTTGATTTTGATTTTTTGATGGCCTATTAAAATAATTTGTGTCTATAATCTTTTTTTGAAGCGCCTTAAGGTTTTCATCTGCATATTTTGACTGTTAACAAAACTGGCCCACCTTATGCAAAAAATTACGTCTATAAAAACAATATTGAAAATTTGGGAATTAATTTATATGTAAAGACTCCCTTGTATAGTTTTTATGACAGGAAACACATTGTTTATGCCAAATTTTCAATATTGTTTGTTGTTGACGAATTTTTTAAAATAAGTTTTATATGATTATACCCCTCAAATGCCTTTCGTGATGTCCAAGGAACATCTCTAAAAATGTTTTATATCCAGTGATTTAACGTAGACAAAAAGCTTTGAAAATGGTATATTGTGTCTTTAAAAGGCTATGAAAAGAACGAGGAAAAAATGCCCTTTGTGATATCTCAGGGACATCACCCGTGCGGCGGACATTTGGCTTTACATACACGTTCTGTTCATGTATAAACAGAACATCGCCGTGGAGGTTAGATGTTTCGAAAAGTCTTACTTTTAACATCTCTGAGATGTTTTTGTGCTCGCTGGGTAATCTCTATTGCAAGCAAATCTATCACGTTTTTGGCGTCGAGCCATCATCATGCAGGAGAGATATGTTTGTCATGTACAGAAGAACGAACGCAAAAAGGACATCTTAATTAACTAATAACATCTTCATATCTGGTGAGTGAAAATGGTATCTGATATTTTATTATATATCAGATAAAATATTTTCAGAAGATAGCTTGATACCCAAAACTTCGTAGATTTGCTTGCAGGGAAGATTTCATTCTATAGCTTTGCTCCCTAAATTATATAATACAGTGAGTTTCAAAAAGTTTGCACCATATGGGAAACTTTTTTGATGCATTTGTCAGAAAATGTTATTCATCATATAAATTGGTGCATTGCAAAAAACTTATTCGCAAGGTATTTGTAAAGTTTGAATTTTGATACATTGTACAGAGGACCACAAAATATAGGAGTTTTCATCAAAAGTAAACTACACAATTTTTTTATATTATCAAAAATATCCATTGAGAAAAGTTGTTCAGATTTGAAAACAATATTCAAATTTGGAATCACAGCCACCTAAGCAACTAATTGATTTATTCGATAATTTTCTGCTAAAAAATCATAGTGACTAAATAAAACTTAAAAATTTAAACCATTTTCACCAAACGTCGAAATTTCAGTACGAATAATGAATTGGTCCAAATTTTGTATTGTCTTATTATTATAGGAATATGAGGGAGCCGCTTAAGGTGTATAATGAATAATACTATTTATGAGGCTATTACCATAAAAGGTAAAAATGCTTTGTTGCGTAGGTGGCTGTGATTTCAAATTTCAATATTGTTTCTCAATACACTTTTTTGATGATTTAAAAAATAAGGGTAGTTCACTCTTGATCAAAATTCTATTTTTTGTGCTCCCCTGTACACTATTAGAAAATTTACAATTTTATAACCACACTGCAAGTTTTTCGCCATGCACCAATTTTTATGAGGAGTAAAATTTTCTGATAAATGGATAATAAAAATTTTTCCATATGGTGCAAACTTTTTGAAACTCGCCGTGTATGGAGAATGTAGCATTCAAATGGAACAAAGGAAAATATTTATCAGACCATTTCTTAAATTAATTTTTATTGATTCACCAACATTTGAATAATCATTTCTTTTTAGAAATTATATGAAAGAAAGAGTTTCCTTCTGATGGAACATCTATCTTCAGTAAACGTACAGTTGTGTGCAAAACATTGCAAAAATTGCATTGTATTGAACTAACTAATTGAGCTAAACAAATTTTGAAAGCGCGTCACTGGCAAAATTAGTTTGAATTTTGACTGTACTTGTCAAAGTCGATAATTTAATTAAGATTGACAAGTCTGGCTCACAATAACCTTTAACTGCTGTACGACTTTTTTATGAACACAACTGTACTTTCTCTGTCATCCCTAGATTTACCTTCAACATATCGAAAATATTATGGCGCCTATTTATCTTGCACACACGACTGATTATTGTGGCATCCTAAGACCAAAACTGTTTCAACTTCTAATTTACGTTAAAATTTTATGCAACGCCGCAATTTCTTTCGCAGAGGGCGCCACCTTATTGCCACGCCCACGATGCCATAAAAGGGGTAGTGTAAATGATACACTATATCCTGAATTGTGCCAACTCACCCACTTCTCTGAGAAAATGTAATTTTCATCATAATTTTCATGAATGATCGAAAATAAGTAAAGATACTGAAAACTCCATCAAGAATTACATTTTTTTGGCCCTGAAAAGTGAAGAAAAAGAATAATATGGCCCATTTATTGGGACAAAAAATTGTGGCAACGCATGTATGTTGCCACAATTTTGGAAGGTGCCATACTACAGGCTAAAGTTCACACAAGTTGTCATAATTATAGCGAAACATACACACACACACCCACACACACACACATACACACAGATGTAATTCAACCTCTCTGTATGAGCTAGTAGTTGTTTCGAATCCTCAATGATACGTTTTTTCTTTGATTCATTTTCCACCTGATATTTGACAAATGACAGCAGCTATCTTTTTTCCTTACAACGTTGAGATTCTTAAGACGCTATACGTAAGGTTAGTTCGTTCTGGTTAGATCAAACTAAATATCTGTCAATCTGTCTGTTTCCTAAGTCCTATCTCCTATCTCCTATCTCCTATCTCCTATCTTCTGTCTCCTATCTCCTGTCTCCTATCTCCTATCTTCTGTCTCCTATGTCCTTCTGTCTCCTTTCCCTTGTCTCATATCTTCTGCCTCCTATGTCCTAACTCATGTCTCCTATCTTCTATCTCTTTCCTCCTATCTTAGATCTCCTATCTCCTATCTCATATCTTCTATCTCCTATCTTCTATCTCCTATCTCCTATCTCCTATCTTCTATCTTCTATCTTCTATCTTCTATTTTCTATCTCCTATGTCCTAACTCCTGTCTCCTATCTTATATCTCCTTTCTCCTATTTTCGTTTTCCTATCTTCGGTCTCCTTTCTCCTGTCTCCTATCTCCTATCTTCTGCCTCCTATGTCCTAACTCCTGTCTCCTATCTTCTATCTCCTATCTTCTGTCTCCTATCTCCTATCTTCTGTCTCCTATCTTCTGACTCCTATGTCCTAACTCCTGTCTTCTATCTCCTTCCTCCTATCTTCGGTCTCCTATCTTCTGTCTCCTATCTCCCATCTTCTGTCTCCTATCTCCCGTCTCCTATCTCCTGTCTCCCATCTAACACTATCATTACATAGATGTCAGATGTAATTCAATAACTATGTATGGGTGGGTAGTTGTTTCGAATCCCTCATGAAGCGTTTTTGCGAGACGTCCCATGATGTGCGTTGGCCAATCCAGCGCCACCATCTTTTTTTCTTTAACGAACCTTTTTTGAAATGACAGATGACAGTTGACTGACTAGTATAAACACCCTCGTCGAAGAACATCACATAGATGACAGATGTAATCCAATCTCTATGTATGGGTATGTCGTTGTTTCGAATCCCTCCATATTTCCAATGATACATTTTTCTTTGACCCATTTACCACCTAACAGTTGATAAATGACAGAGGCGACCATGTTTCTTCTCTTAATTCATATGTTGGTATACCCAACACACAAGCAGTCGTCATATTTCTCCTCTTAAATGGTGTATTTTGACACACCCTGTTAATTTTTCTCTTAAATAACGTATTTTGAAACACCCTGTATTCGTTCCACATTGGAATCGCACGTTGAAACATTACAACCTCGTTACCCCGCCATTTTACCAATTTTTTCAAACATCATTATTATTATACCACTTCAACAATTCGAATTTATTCATTCACAATCACTATTCTTTTTATTTAATATTCGAGCGCTCGAAGCCGGCCTGCGGTAGATAGAACCCGGCGTGCGGTAGATAACGCCGCTCGACTTCGCTGATCTAAGAGGTCTCATAGCCTTGTCTGTAGAGGTGCGCTTCGTAATCCGAAGATTGCTGGTTCGCTACATTTCGATCCCTCAGTCTAACAACCTTTTTTTCATTTCATTGCATATATATCAAATATTCATTTTCACTATCCGGCGTTGAGTACTGGGAAACTCTTATCTTTGATACGGATCAGCTCGACTACATCACAGCTGAACGACAGAGCAGCGAGCGCGTGACCTTGAAAGGAACCAAAAACTCCAGACGGGACCTTAGAATTTTAAATGGGATTTTACATGTTAATTTGGTCGATTTGATTGTGGAACTGTCATAGCACCTTTACTACAAACTTTTTTTTTCTTTTCTCATACGTAACTTTTATCAATTGAATAAAAAGGTAAGGAAAACAATAATTGAAATACTGGGTGAATGACGACGCCACATTCTTCCCCCCTGCAGTTCAAGGGCATGTAATCAGTCCATAACTACTTTTGATAGTTTTGCTACAGGTCTCTTGAAGATGCCATTTTTTGTCTTTATATTGGCCACTCTGATTTTGCCGTCTGGTCCGGGGAAAACTTCCTGGACTCTTCCCAAATTCCAAGAGTTCCTCAATGCATTATCTTCAATCATTACAACCACATCATCTTTCTGAATGGGTCTGCCATCGTCACACCAAACCTTTCTTCTTGTCAAGCTTGGTAAATACTCTTTCGTCCACCTCTTCCAATACTCATTTGTGATTCTCTCTACTTTTCTCCATTCTCGTTTCAACTCGTACTGTCCCATTTCTCCAAATCCATCAGCATTAGAACTCCCAAGAAGAAAATGGTTAGGAGTTAAAGCTTCCCAGTCATTTGGACCAGTGGAGACTTTAGTAATCGGTCTCGTATTCACCATATTTTCAACTTCGGTGAAGAGTGTAAGTGTCTTTCAATTTTTGGTTCATGAGAATAATATGGAAAGCTTTTTTAACCGAACGGATAAGACGTTCCCACGCTCCCCCCATATGCGGAGCTGCTGGTGGAATCATTTTCCATTCTATGTTTTTCAACTGCATCTCTTCTTCAAGTTTATCCTGGTCGATGTTGTCGATAGCTTTCTTCAGTTCATCCATTGTACCACGAAAATTTGTTCCATTATCCGAAAAAATGGTTTTTGGGCGGCCTCGTCTGGCTATGAAACGCCTCAAAGCCATGATTGTAGAGTCAGTAGAAAGTGAGTATGCTACTTCAAGATGAATGGCTCGGATTGTAAGGCAAGTGAAGAGAACGCCCCATCTTTTCTCTTGTCTTCTTCCAACTGTTACAATAAGAGGTCCAAAGTAGTCAATTCCGCTGATAGTCTTTCGACGGGTAACTGTCCCATCATCGGTACTTCTGGTCGTGCTTTTTAATTCTGCAGAGCTGACATGCAGCAAAAACTGATTTTACTGCTGATCGGCCGTCTACTATCCAATATTTTTGTCTTAGTTCATTGAGAACTAGTTCAACACCTTGATGTCCATATCGTTCGTGATAGTGTTGGATGAGCAGTCTCGTAAAACGATGTTTATTTGGTAATATTACTGGATGTTTTGCAGAATCAGTCATGAGAGGTGCCAAATCAGTTCTTCCTTGTAATACAAGTACTCTCCTGCTATCAATCATGGGTGAAAGTTTTTTGAGCCGACTCTGTTTTTTCATTGGTCAATTTTCCCGGACTGCTGCTAGCTCATCCGGAAAGCTTTTCCTCTGGCATTGCTCTATCCAGAGAAGTTCGGCTGCTTGAAGTTCATCAGCTGTGAGTTCTTTAACGATTGGGATGACTGAGGTAATAATTTTTTTCAATATTCTGATGAATTTCAGAACTCTAGCTGTGGATCTTATCAATCGAATCCATTTGGAGAATCTGTGAATGTTAGGTAATGGTAAATGTTCTTGAATGGCTGTTACGACGACAGTTTCGATTTCTTTCTCCTCTTCTTTGGAGGTATTGACAGGAAATTCTTTGGATGGCCATTTTGTCTCATCTCTCTCCATCAAAAAAGTTGGTCCAAGGAACCAATCTTCAAAATTTGTTCTGTTACTACCATCTTCGTTATAAGTTCTGGTAGCTAGGTCGGCAAAATTGAATTTTGTTAGTATCCAGTTCCACTCACTTGTTTCAGTCGATTCTTGGATTTCTCCGACTCTGTGTGATTCAAACTGTCCTAAATGTCTTCCATCATTCCGAATCCAATACAATACTGTTGTTGAGTCTATCCAAAAATAAGTCTGGTCAATTTTGATGTCGAGTTCGTCTTCAACTGTTTTAGCTATTCTGCTGCCCATCACAGCCGCCTGCAATTCCAGTCGTGGGATCGATAATGGTTTCGTTGGAGACACCCTTGCTTTTCCAAATACAAATGAAATGTCGATTTCATCGTTACTCAGGATTCTCAAAAATGCTTCAGCTGCGAAAGCTTTTTTGCTGCTGTCGCAAAAAATGTGAAGCTCAATTTTTTCGGAAAAAGGAATTTTGGGGGAATAACACCTCGGAATACATAAATTGTTGACTCTTTCAAGATCTGCTAACCATAATAACCAATATTTATGAATTTCATCATCGACATAGTCATCCCATCCGATTCCCGTTCGCCAGATGTCTTGTACCAAAATCCTTCCCCGAATCACAAAATTCACTACTAGTCCCAGTGGATCGAACAATGACATAACCATTTTCAGCACATGTCGCTTCGTAAACCTCTCTTGATTATTTTCATTTATGAAATTCAGTTTGAAAATGAGATTGTCTTGATGAGGGTCCCAAGAAAGTACCAAAACTCTCTGTAAAGATGAATCGGAATCATTGAATGACATCATTTTCATAACTTCTTTCGAATTAGTTGTCCAATTCACCAACTGGAAACCGGCTTTCATTTGAAGTTGACTAACTTCTGTTATCACCCTGTATGCTTCCTCCGGGGTATCTACACAATCCAAGTAGTCATCTACATAGTGACGTCTAGTTATCGCATCGATTGTTCTTTTTGATCTTCCCATTTGACAGGCATTCAAATTTTTGGCATATTGGGCACAAGTCGGTGAACATGACACTCCAAAAGTCATAACTTGCATCTGATAAACATCATAATGCCGATTTTGTTGGCCATCTCTCCACAGGAAGCGTTGTGAGTCTTGGTCTGATTCTATTACTTTGATCTGAAGAAACATTTCCCGGATATCACTGGAAAATGCTATTTGTCTTTCTCTGAACCCCATCAAAACTGCAAATAAAGATTGAAGAAGGTCGGGCCCAGTCAGGAGATTATCGTTCAGAGAAATCCCATGGGACTTTGCTGTTGCGTCGAAAACTACTCGGAGCTTGTTGGGTTTATTGAGGTTGGTGACCCTAAAATGTGGAAGATACCACGTTCTGGGACCTTCTACTTTTGCTTCTTCTGTAGTCAGTTTGCGAGCATATCCTTTGTCGATGTATTTCTGAATGTTTTCGCAGTATTTTTGCTTGAAAATAGGATTTTGGTACATCTGTCTTTCCACACATAACAATCTCCGAAAGGCTGACGATTTGTTCTCCGGAAATGTTATGTTATCTGTTTTCCAAATCAGTCCTATCTCGTACCGTTGTCCAATGTGATTAACTGTTCGTTTCATAATCTCTATTGCTCTATCATTTTCTTTGTCTTTTTTCGTTTTCGCCGTTGCCGAAACTCCGAAGGCATCAAGCGCGAATGAACCTTTCACTAGTTGATGTAGCATTTCATCAGGAATGTCTCTTTCGCAAACATGGAAACAGTATTTTGCTTCACTTTCGTTTTTATTATTTCCATGAAGAATCCATCCGAGGTGAGTCTTAGTTGCTACCGGCAAATGTTCAGGTCTTGTATTATTTTTCTTGGATGAGTCAGGTGAATATTATCCTGTCCTATGAGGACCATTGGTTGTTTTATTATTTCGGCTACTGGTATACCATTTAAGTAAGGATACCTCTGCCATTCTGTAGAAGAAATGTGTTGTTTTGAATGTGAATGTCTCAGCTTGGTCATAATCTCCGGATACGGTCAAATTTACACAAACAGAATCTTCATGCTGAGTGATCATCTGATTTGTCCACTGAACACATAATGATTGAACTTTTCCATCAATGCCCAACTCTTTAATAAGTCTATGAGTATAACAGAAGATGCTTTGTCACACAAAGCAACTGTGTGTACGATTTTGTCAGAGTTAAAAAGTCTAATGATGATCATTCTTAGGAGAACATTACTTGCACCATGTCCCGTTGCAAGAACAGATTGATTCGCGTTGGCTTCTGTTTGTTGTTCTCTCAGGGTTATCAAGGAGATTCATTTCGAGTGCGTCGTCTTTGTGTAAGCCAGGATGATGGGGTCGTCTACAGCCATTGATGCCAAAGGATTTTTTAAAGCGACATTTCATTGTCTGATGATTATTACGGAGGCAGGAAAAACACAGTTTATTCATTGTCACAATTTTCCATCTGGTTTCAATATCATCCAATTTCATTTTTTCGCAACTACTAGTTTTGTGTCCACTACAATTGCAGTACATACAGAACGTTTTATTTTCTCCTGCTGATATCACTTACGTTTTCTCTGATTTTCGGTTATTATGGAAGTTTGAAAATTTTACTGGTGTTTTCGCGTCTTAGGTGTTGTAACAAAACATGCTGCATTGGCTATCTGCATCAACCATTCGGAAAAGACTTCAATATTGACATCACCATTTTTTTTCAAAACTTTCTCCCCCCAACGGAGTTTCAACATGTCGGGCAATTTCTGAACCATCGTTCTCAAAACATTAGGATTCTGTAAGTGGGCATCATAGTGCAAAGTTTTTATTGTACTGACTAAAGAATTGACATAACTGGCGAACTGAATTAGATTTTCCATGTAATTTTCTCGGATCGAATAAAATGTCTTCAATTTGTTCAAAATGGTATCAATGATTTGATCTGGTCTACCCAACCTCATTTCTAGAGTTTTCAGAATTTGCTCAATGTTCTCAGGACTGACCATCATTCCAGAAACGGCTTGTTTTGCTTCTCCTCTCAGGCATTTCTGCAGTTTAATCATAGACTCTTCCTGGGTATATTCGCACATGGAAGATATTTTTCTGAAATGATATATGAATGTTGGCCATTCTTCTGATTTACCATCAAATATTGGAAAATCCTTTTCCACGGATTGTCTCGCGAACAAAGTATTGGGTTTTAGTTCAAGGAAAACTAGAAAGAATTAAAAAAGTCAGCTATCTGAATGAAAATGCAAATTTTCACTTTCAGATTTTTTCTTTCCTTTTCAGTTAGAGTCTTTTCACAATATCTATCAGATGTAGTTCAATGTCCAGCGTGGCTTGTGCCGGGGAAGTAGTTGTTTTCTGTTAGATATTACAAATAAGTCACATTTTTTATTTTTCAATTTTCATGGAGAATGTTCCCCTTTTCAAAAGTATTGGGCTTCACAATTGAAGTTGTGTGATTTTGTGAAACAGTTTTTATCACCCCACCCAAGGCTTCGCATAATTTATCAACATCTGATTTTATCACGTCTTGGCTTTTTGAAATCTGAATTGGGATATGTGGGTCATCATTTTTCATGGGAGGTTCTAGGGCATTCACCCAGTCAGTAACATAGGAGTTCACACGGGATACCCTATTTCTTTTCAATTGTTGAATTTCTTCAATTTGTTCAAGAGATGATTTCGAAGAATATGACTCCATATTCGGATTATGAATAATAACTTCAGGATACAAATTTCTATCTGGCATTTCCCGGTGTACTAAATTCGTTTTCGATGAAGATTGCTGTGACCTTTTTTCCTTATTTTCTATAATTTCAGCTTCTTGTAATTGTCTTTCCATCTCAATTAGTTTTAGTTGCTTCAGATATTTAACTTTTTCCATCTCCATCATTCTATTTTCTATGTCTTGTTTTTGTTTTTCAGCTTCAATGGCAAGTCTCTTTCTTTGAATATCTGCACTGGTGTTAGAGAGCCTCGATTTTGTAGTACGATCGGATTGGGTATTCTGGTGGGACGTCATATTGTCTTTTGGAGGTTCATATACATCATTATCCTTTGAAATCACATTCATATTACCAAAACCTATTGGCCACTCAAAATTTGGATCTATACGACGATTTGTGCATTTATACGACGATTTGTTCCCGAATTCGATGGTGTGTCCATTTTGTCGCAATTTTTGTCATCCATAGGACTTTTCAAAGAGCTCGAAGGACCAATTTAAAGTATTAGTTTTCTTGGTCAAAGAAATTCAAAATAAATTATATTTCGTCGAATTTGACAACTTTTATTTTTCCTTTTCTGTCAGACTATATAACAAACTTTTTTTTTCTTTTCTCATAGGTAACTTTTATCAATTGAATAAAAAGGTAAGGAAAACAATAATTGATATACTGGGTGAACGACGACGCCACAAAGGCAGAAGCAAATTCATTTTGAAACTGCTTATGAGGGGATAGGAATATGTAAAGCCAAACTCACTGTCTTAGATTATTAGTACAACTTTTTTATTGAAGTAATTGAATCTAACATAAAACTTAAAAATGAAATCGCGAGTTGGGAGCAGAAAAAGTCAGTTAGCACCAGTCAAGAAGCTTAGGTAATTGTCAAATTTTAGGAAGCTTCCGAGTGATGGGTCTTCCGATTAGTGAAAAGTGGATCTTTTTCTAGTATTGGCAGTGATATTGAAATACTGGACGGAATCTTTTCGAACTTGAGGCCAATAAATGCTGCGAGGAAGGGTTTCGTACCAGCGTATACGTCAATACCAGCTGCCATATACGAGGATATAAGTGAAGCAGAGAGCCCCAGCAGCTCGGAGAGTGATGATGGGGAAGACATCAAAATGGAGACAATAATCCAAGAAGATAAAGGGAGTGAAGATGGCGAACAGGACAACTTTATCCAAGAAAAGGCAGGAGATGATGGCGAACAGGACCCAAATGAAACTGTAGATAACTCCCTCGAAGGCACTCAGGAGAATAACTCTCATCTCGCTGAGATAAACAATTTACTGAGTGCCTTCATACAGAAGAAGAAAGCAAGGAGGGCAGAGTTGGAGGACCAGTTGGAAAAGAACTAGAAAGAAATTGAAAGGTTGTTTCGTGAAAACAAGAAAAAACAAAGGGAGATTATGGTAGGTGTGGATAAACTAACATAGTGGACTGAGTGATATTAGAACATTTCTTTTGGTGCGAGTTATACAAGACAAGACAACAACTGTTCAAGTGAAGCTAGTTCGGTTGCTAATTCCTAACAGCTGAACTAGGTTCACTTGAGCCGTTGTTGAACTTGTCCTGTACAATTGGCCCAGTGAATTTAGTAATATTCAAACATTTCTTTGGTGTATATTCATGTACATATTTTATACCTTTTTATATACATATTCTTTGCAGAGAAACTAGAAATTCGATTGGCTAATCCCTAGCAGCTGAACTCTGTTTACTTGAACACTTGTTGAACTTGTCCTGTACAATTGGCCCAGTGAAATTTGTGATATTTGAACATTTCTTTGGTGCATATTAATGGTTCAATTTTGTTAATTTTTTCTGACCTAGGGCGAGTTATACAAGACAAGTTCAATAACTGTTCAATTGAAGCTAGTTCGGTTGCTAAGGAACTAGAAATTTGAATGGCTAATACCTAACAGCTGAACTCGGTTAAATTGAGCCGTTGTTGAACTTGTCCTGTACAATTGGCCCAGTGAATTTAGTAATATTCAAACATTTCTTTGATGTATATTCATGTAGATATTTTATACCTTTTTATATACATATTCTTTTATACCATACCTATTTATACAATTTTTTATTATTAGCTTTTGCATATTTCTTCTTTGTCGTTTATTCATGGTTTAATTTTTTACATTTTTTCTGACCTAGGGCTAGTTGTACAAGACAAGTTAAACAACTGTTCAAGTGAACCTAGTTCGGTTGCTGAGGAACTAGAAAATTTATTGGCTAATCCCTAGCAGCTGAACTCGGTTCACTTGAGCCGTTGTTGAACTTGCCCAGTGAATTCAGTAATATTCAAACATTTCTTTGGTGTATGTTCATGTACATATTTTTATATTTTTTATATAATTATTATTCTTAATATAATTATTATATAATATTATTATTCTTTTATACCATACCTATTTATTCAATTTTTTATTATAAGCTTTTGCATATTTCAAAAATAAAAGAAAACTCTCTATTGTTTTATTATTATTTCTAGTCTTCTAGCTGTTTGGGAGCCACGTTCATTACTGAAATATATTTTAGATAATCACAGTGTAAATTATTAAGGATCAATTTATGCACCATTGCCACAATCATAGTCCTAATCACAGTCACTATCTTAATCGTAATCATAAGAACTGAAATGTACAGTAAAATTTGATTTTATGATTAAGACAGTGACTGTGATTAGGACTATGAATATGGCAATGGTGCATAAATTGGTTCAATATGTTTAAAAAAATATAAACTCACCAGAATTATAAGTTATCCTATCAATAGTCATAAAAAACTCAGCACTCACATTCCACATAAAAAAACACTAGCTATTATTGATTAAAACAACACTCAATTCAATTACTTCTAAATAACTTGTGGACACTTAACCATTTTTCTTTTTTCATAAAACTATCAACTATTTAAATTTTTCGTTTGAAGAATATCACTGATAACACAGCAGCGTAAATTTTGCTTTCTATGCAGAAATTTGCAAATATTTTGTAAAGATTCCCTTTCTGAATACGAGTGAATTTTTGTAGATCTTCAACCAAAAGACACTGTTTTCTACACAACTACACAAAACTTCAAAACTATTTACTCGAAAAATCGAATTTTTTGATTTTCAAATAAACAAAATATAAGTCTGAAAACCACAGAGCAGATGGCACCATTCTTCTTCTTAATAATTTTAGTTCGGTTTGACAGTCTGTAAAATTCGTAGTACAAATAATACAGACATATAGCACAGGAAGCGACATCTAGAATCATTTGGTTGGTAGCAGTACTGTATTGAATTTATTTTTTATTCTGTAACAATTGAATAACTAGAGAAGAATATAATTTTAATTGATTCGAAATATAATAATAAATTTAGAAAGGAAAGTTTCGGGGTACAGCAAAATTTATGTTTGTTTATAATTTTGATACTGGAGTAAATGATCAAGTAATTCAGATAATATGTATTAAAAAATTTATTGAGGAAATTTTAAATCACAATTAGTACACACCAGGCAGAAACTTGTTAGACACACTGCGCCTAATGGTCTTCCACAGTCATGGCAGGAGATACTGCGTTCATGCACACTATCCACTGTTCCAGAGTAGTGGTTTGAAATTTGCTGGCATTCTACGTTCGAATTCGCCTCTGCCGCAAAGTCATAAAAACACACAATGCACAGTTTTCTGTCTTTTTCCAAGATGGTGGTAAAGTAGTGTTCTGTAATACACATACTTTGGTGTACACTTGTTGTCACGAATTCCATACTTCCAATAATATTTCATCACAGTCGGATTCAAAACCTAAGTCAACTTCGTCAACCTCCATGGTTGATAGATTAATCATAAGAAAAAGCAATATCCTCAGATTATTTATACAAAACTCTGGAAATTCCGTTTGGGGTATTAAGTAACCCTGCGTCGACAAATATCAATGACCTGCTTACTCGGAACTTCTACATCTAGATGCTCACATTACTGATGACTCGGTGTCTTTCAAGGTTAATGAGTACACGTGTGAATGAGTTGTTTCCTGGAATTCGCTGTTGATGTTTCCCTTTGCGAAGTTAGTTCGTAACATACCAACACTTTAACAAGTAGTAGTGTTTTATTGTTCTCCGGTATTTTCACCTATTTTAGTGGTTTATATTTCGAAATAATTAATTCTGGACAATGTGAATCATAGAAGTGAGTGTACAGCATACGACTGCATAAAAGTTCCCATCATAAAATAAATAATAAGTGAAATATTCACATAAATAATAATGTCAGTGTGTAAATCCTGCACTCAGCCTATCTCAAAAAGGTGTCCTGGCCTCCAATGTAAAGGTTTTTGTGGTGCTTTTTACCATGCGAATTCAGTTTGCTCGGATGTTTCGAAGACCCTACTGGCCGCAATTTCCAACCTGCCGGGTGGGATGTGGGCATGCTCGGAATGTCGACGACCGACAGGTACTCGCACTCGCTCGCATTCAGCTGCGGATCAAGGAGGGATGAAGGTACAGATAGATGGTTCGACGGACGGCGACGCTTCTGGCGTCGCGGGTACTGGCGCTACATCGACCAATATCATTTCAAACGAGCTCATGAAATCTCTAAAAAGCGAGATACAAATGCTCAGAGAATCTGTAGACTTTTGTTCCAATAAAGTCACGGATTTCGAAGAAAAATTGCACAAAATGAACGAATACTTTAAAATAACCGAAAAACTCAAAACGGAAAATGCTTCATTGAGAAATGACGTCCTCGAACTCCAAAAACAAATAGATAACCTGGAATACTCTTCCAGATCTAACAATATCGAGATCCATGAAGTTCCGGAGAAAAATAACGAGAATTTAGTTGATGACATAATTTTTTGGGTTTATCACGTTACTGACAAAAATTAATTTCTTTCAAGACAGCAGTCTTGTGAACGCAGTAACTTATCGGGCAAATTAATTAATTTGCCCTTCTACACTTGTACAGATTTCTTTGGATTAAAAAATTTTTTCATTTTCAGATTGTGGAAGGTGATAAACCCAAAAAATTATGTCAAGAACTGGATGTCCTCCACAAAATCAAACTTTTAATCAATATTTAGTTGATGTTGTTTTGAAAATTGGAAAATTCTTAAATGCGTCATTGGATCCTGACTCCATTGACACTGCTTTCAGAGTTCCCTCCAGAGCAGAGACAAACCGAAGAATATCGTAGTGAAATTCAAGTTCAGACAGAGCCGAGATTATTTTCTAACTGCCGCTAAGGTAGCGAGAAAAGATGCCAACAATCAACGAGGATTCAAACTGGATGGTGTCTCCAATAGATTCTTCATAAATGAACACTTGCCACCGAAAACCAAATTGTTATTAAAACAAACTCGGGAAGAAGCCAAAAATAAAAATTGTCGTTTTGTTTGGGTACAGAACGGTAATATTTTGATTAGACAAACCGATACGTCCAAAATAATTCAGAACTCTAAAATAGAAGATCTGCAAAAATTGTAGTGTCCGTAGTTACTGGTGAAAAAACTCGTCAAAAAACTCTTAGTGTCAAAATGGCTCTAAATATCATTTATCAAAATGTACGTGTCAATCAACAAACCTGATATCTTATTCATTTCTGAATCATGGCTGAATGAGACAATATTTGATCATGAAGTGGTAGATCCCAACGAATACGCTATTTTTCGAAGAGACAGATCATCTAGTGCCAGCGAGAAAAAAGAAGGTGGAGGTGTTTTTATCGCTATCAAGCATAAGTTTGGTGCGTCGCATGAGCCGGAATATCAAAGTGAAGCAGAAGATGTGTGGATCTCTATGTTAATTAATGGGGAGAAAGTGTTTTTGTGTTGTGTCTATTTGCCACCGAATGATGATTATGCTACTAGTTGTTTTACCTCCAAACTAAATGCTCTAATAACATCCAAAAACCATGTTTTTCTGATATGTGGGGATTTCAATTTATCAACAGCTTCCTGGATAAATGTAAGTGAAAACTCTTATCTCGAACCTTATAACGTTGAACCAAAGTACCACAATATTCTGGATACACTGTCATTTCAAAATTTCATGCAGTTCAATTATATCTATAATGCAAATAATAAGCTCTTAGACCTAATTTTTTGCAATCGTTGCAATATACATCAGTTACATCACTGTTCTAGTCCCCTAGTCCATGAAGATAGTCATCACCCTTCAATAGAATTTATATGCGATATTAGCCAAATTAGAAGCCTTCGAAGTCAAACGAACATTTTTCAATACAACTTCAAACAAGCCGAATATTGTCGAATAGATCAAGCAGTATATGCTATTGCATGGGATGACATATTTGCTGGAAAACCTTTGAACCACAATGTAAATTATTTTAATGAAACTCTCAGAGAAATCATAGATAACGAGGTACCAAAGTACCGCAAAAATAGGTATTTTCCACCCTACTATAGAAGAGCTGTTAAAGAAAAGAATAAATTTCATAAAAAATGGAAAATATATAAAAATGAGAATGACCTCAATTTATTCAAAGTGCTCAGAGCTCGCTCAAAAAGACTAATCGAAATCGATTTCAAAAACTACCTGCACTCTATAGAACTCAAAGCAGTTCTGGAAATATGCCTCTATGAAAAAACAATGCGCAAGTAAAATCCCAAATGAGCTCACTTATGATGACATCATAGCTAATAATGGAAAGGATATTTGCAACCTGTTTTCAACTTACTTTCAAAGTGTGTACACACCAGAAACACATAACTTTAATCATAATAGTTTACCGTCAACTAATACTAATAACGAACTACATTACATTGAATTTACAGAGAACGAGGTAGACAACGGATTGAGAGAGCTCGATATCAACAAGGCCGCTGGGCCTGATGGAATACCACCATTATTTTTGAAAACCTGCTTTAAATCTCTAGCTAAACCCCTAACTTCAATATTTAATCAATCAATTAACAGTGAACAATTTCCCGAATACTGGAAAATCGCTGATGTAATACCAATTTTCAAAAACGGGAAGAAAAACTTAATACAAAATTATAGGCCTATTAGTAAACTATCTGCAATTCCAAAACTATTCGAGAAGTTGGTTTACAAATATATGCATTTTCTTGTGAAATCCATCATCATGTCAGAACAGCATGGTTTTTTTGCAGGGCGATCATTGGAATCGAATTTGATAGAATATAGTGAATATTTATACAGCAGCATGGACCACAGATTACAAGTTGACGCCATTTACACCGACTTCAGCAAGGCGTTCGATAAGGTTAGCCACAATCTTCTCCTCGAGCGGCTTGCTGAGGTTGGGGTACGTGGCTCACTTTTAAGATGGGTGGAATCTTATATAAAGAATAGGTCCCAATCTGTAACAGTTCAAGGATTTCGTTCGGACGAGTACATTACTTCATCAGGTGTCCCTCAAAGATCACACTTAGGACCTTTATTTTTTATCATTTACATAAATAATATAAAATCCTGTTTTAGACATGCCAAATTTTTGTTATATGCAGATGATATGAAACTTTACCTCACCGTACGAAATTTAAATGATTGTTATAAGATCCAAGACGACCTAAATAGACTCACTGAATATTGCAACTCGTCTAACTTGTTCTTGAATTTTCAAAAATGTCATTGCATCACATTTACAAGGAACATCAACTTGTTACACTTCGATTATTCTATAGGAAATGATCAAATAACTAGAGTGAGTAAGATTAGGGACCTAGGCGTTATATTTGATTCCAAACTGATCTTTGATTTACATATTGAATCAATCGCAAACTCCGCCTCACGAATGCTAGGCTATGTAATGAGAACATGTAAACATTTCGAAAATATTAAGTCTTCAATTTGTGTATATAATGCATTTGTGTACAGTAAGCTAAATTTCGCTTCTATTATATGGTGTCCTCAATACAAAACGTACCTAAACCGCCTGGAAAATATTCAGAACAAGTTTGTCAGATATATTTGTTTTAAACAAAATTTCAATTACAACGGCGACATCGGGAATGCGAGAAAACATTTCAATATTATATCCCTATCGAGTAGGAGGGTGATCTCAGATATTTTATTTTTACACAAAATCATCTCAAATTCCGTAGACAATGCTAATGTACTGAATCAAATTCAAATCAATGTTCCTATTCAGCCACTTAGAACAAACCATTTATTCCACATACCCTTCCGGAGAACTAATTCTTCTCAAAATTCCCCTTTATGTAGAATTGTTCGCAATACTAACACGTACAATGATCAAATCGACATTTTTTCTACAACCCATCAAAAATTAAAAACCATTTTGAAACGTCTCACGTAGCAGTTTCTACTTTAATTAGTCAAAAATGCAAACGTCGAATAAACAACTTTTCTATCTCTAATTTTAAGATCTAGTAACTATAAAAATGAAAGCATCAGTATTATGTACTTATGTATATTTTGTGTATATTGTATAGTTTTATACCTATAATTTTAAAATTTCTAAATCTGTAATAATGTAGATACTTTAGTAGACTCTCTGTCTGTTTGTATCTTTTATGACCATTAAATAAATAATAAATAAAAAGAAATCTGTGACAGGTTCAATGGCTTCTCTCAAGGTGAGGGAGTCAGCAGTATATGTTTTCTGGAATATGCTGAATAAGTATTTTCCACTCATATTGAATTTAGATATGCTTATTATGTATTCCCCTTTCCACTAATAAGTTTTGGATATATAAAGAATGGAACAGCATTACAGCTAGTAAAAGTATGTCAACATATTCCAGAAATATTTCAGTAAGTGAAAGACGTTTGTGTTGTGTGTATAGAAGAAAAGTTATTTGCTTTTTACCAAGTAATTATTGGTCCAGCCAACCAAAACTCAGAATCGGATTTTGTTCATTCTGTTTGGATACCAGGCCGCTAATAATTTATACCAGATTCATAGACGACCCTCGAGGAATACTGAACTCGCCAGTTAGGGATTTGTTGAAGCATGGAGAACTGGGATGAGGACAGCTACATCACCACCTATGTACCTGACTTGTTGAGCAGGGATATCGTCAGGTGCCCACCCATTGGCGCAAGTACGATGGAGAAAAGCAGATTCACAAGGAAGGAGAGGCTCCGTCACAGCAGGCTGGAGGCGGAAAGAAACAAACAAGTTGGGGACGCCAATGAGATGGAAAGCTGGAATGAGTACAACTACACCAGCTACATACCTGACTTGAACAGGGATATCATCAGGTGCCCACCCATTGGCGCAAGTAGGACGGAGAAAAGCATGTTCACAAGGGAGGAGAGGCTCCGTCACAGCAGGCTGGAGGCGGAAAGAAACCAACAATTTGGGACAATAATGAGGTGGAAAGCTGGAATGAGGACAACTACAGCAGCTACATACCTGACTTGAACAGGGATATCGTCAGGTGCCCACCCATTGGCACAAGTAGGACGGAGAAGAGAAGGTTCAGAAGGCAGGAAAGGCTCCGTCATAGTCAACTAGGGGAGAGAAGGGATTAGTCAGATGCCCCCCAGGAACATAGAACTCACAGAAGAGCAGGTTATGCAAAGGATCCGACTCTGGGAGGGATTAATTATATACCTATATACTAATAAATGAATAATTTTCGGATATTTATGCTTTCTTTTCCCCTTCCATCCTGCTCTTTTCATTTATCACTATAATGAATGGATTTCCAACTTTAGTTCATGTGAACCATTCAACATGTTCACAAATATAATAATTTTACAAGCTATTTGGCATAGTGTTCTACTCATACACCAACCCAATGATGTTGAAGAAATTTTCATTTGCTTCGATAGCAATGGTACGTGGAATGAAACTTGGCCATCTAAGTGGATGAAAATGATACCACTTGAAATTAATAATGTACGAACCGTCAAAACTTCAGTACCCACCAATAGTACAAAGTATAAGTTATTAATAAGAAAGCATAATTACACTGAACAAACAGACATAATCGAGAAAATATGGATGGTGGTCATTGCATAATTGATCTTATAACCAAACATGAGAAGCACCTCAAACCCTTATACGAGTTCACTGAAGAAGAACTGCGTCAAATTCCTCCACATTATTTAATTCGAAAAGCTAGGCCTTGCGAACTTCTTTCAGCATGGTACAAACTACCAGATGAGTATAGAAACAAGTTTGAATTACGAGTTCAGCTACCTTGCTTCATTCATTATAATCGACCTGAGTGGGAGGAACATGTAGATGGTCCTCCACCTTCACAATCAAGATGTTATTTATGCTTAAGTAGTTTAAAGTGATATGTATTTAGAGTATATGAATAAAAAACATATTTTTAATATTTTTGTTTTATTAACCAAATTACATATCCAAAATTTATTCATCTAATAAATTTTCTGACATTAATAGTAGAAGATCCAACACTGCGTTTTCATCTTTACGACTTAACTTATGATGACCCCAGGTTTGAACATTTTTGGGTAAAACAAATCTTTTGTCATCACTAGATGATAACGAAATTTTGTTTCTCTGCTCCGTGTAAATGGTGTGTAAATAAGAAGTAAAAATATACATTTTTCTTAAGATAGAGCCACCTCTTTCAACAATTCGAATGTAATCTGAAATTTGGAGTGCATTCTCTATTACATTTTTAGAAACTCCTTTAGCTTTTGTTATGACTTTTGTTGTCTTAACACAGTATGCCTCTGCACCTGTACCATAAAAATTCTCTATTGGTGATCCATAAAATACGTCTTTCATTTTGCCGACAACTGATACTGTTTTGGGAATTTTGTGCACATTATCGATTGTAAAATTTGATGTGTCAAATAATTCTATATTTTGTCTAATATCATCGTATACATTTTCTGTAAATATCTCCAAAATTAATGAGTAGGTATCTGTGTAGCAGAGGTTTACTTTGTCACAATATTTTGTTTTGAAGTAGCCATAATAAAAATCATAAACGATAGTTTTTGAAATATCCAAACTTGAAAACCCTACATAAAGTGGCTTGTCATACGTTACTGTCAATTTTTCCATTTGGATGGCTACTAAGTTCTCATCAAATACTGAACCTGATTTAAAATGAGGTTTTGATATGAATCCCTCAGCTCCCACAGACCCAGTGATTACAAAGTTTAATGTCTTGTCTTTTGTCCACGTTTTCCATGGGTTTTCTAAAAATTGAGTTTATGATGAATTTAAAGAGGTCACGTTCAAATTCATTCCTGGCAGAATTCTTGAGATTCGTATTCAACTCAATATATTGCTTCAAGCATGCTAACTGTGTGAACTCCAAAACACTATGAATCCTCGTCAATTTCAATTTATATTTTAAACACTGTTTCAAATTTCTATAGTGTATAATATATCTTTCCTTGCTCATCAAATTTGGAGTCAACTTGGAATACTTGCTTCCTGAACTTCCAATACATATCCTTTCGACAATGTGTCTCCAATTTCAAAGACGTCTAAATTGTCTAGCTCATACCGTTCAAGCCATCTGAAATCTCGCATTGGAAGGTATTCACTCATAGCAGCTCCATACAAATTGGTTGCATCGAGATACAAAATATATGAGTTAGGTTTGGAAGCATCATAAGATGATATAAATGGGTTATTAGCTATAGCCTTTCTTTTACTGCACTGACTCACTCCGCCACGAATCCCTTTCTTGAAAAAGTGAACCATATCTATATCAGTTAGGAGCTCTAATTCTACTTTGGTTAAACGCAACATTGCGTAACAACTGAGCGAAGGAGCTGCTACATACCGAAAATTTTCGAAGACATCTGCCAAAAGTAGAACATCTGATTCCAAGTAAACATCGGAGTATTCTCCTAGAGTTGAACAATTCCTGCCATACTTGACAAGCTCGTTTAGACTTTTCTTCGGAAATTTCTTTGCTACTCAGAATATCGAAGAATTCAGATTGAGTTGGTAATGTGGGTTGATTCAATTTTTCATATAAGTCAACATATGAATATGAAAAAACACCTTTGCGTCTTATCATATTAAATTTCCTATGGTCTGGAAAATATTTCCTCACCTCCCGACATTGAGACGGTTCCAGTGTTTTACTCAGATTATCCAGAGATTTGGATAAGAAGCGAAAAGAGTCAACAAACCTCAAAGAGATGTATTTGTCTCTATTTTTAGGGTTTTCTGATTTCACAACCTAATACGTTTTGGTAAATGAAATATACTTCTCTTTGTTTTGGGTAATCACCGAGACATTTTCTTTATTGAGAGCTAGGTTTTTTATGAAAAGATGACAGTCATAATTCGTCAAATTATGGAAGAAGTCAGGAATAAATTTCACTACTTTATAGTACAGTAGTAGTTACATCTGGAATGAGTGCTTGCGCGGTACACACCCGTCAGGTGACAATGATCGCGGACTTTAATTTCTTCAGGTTTATAGGATTCATCACAAATATGACACTTCGTGGAGCTCTGGAATTCATTCTCTTCCTCTTCGGAGAGTAGCAGCATTTCTTTTAAATGTCTTAAATGTTTGTTGTATAATTCCAAGACAAGATCATCCAACCTCCTGACAAAAACCTCGACATAATCCCTTCCACGATATTGTACGAATTTTGAGTATTTGTCATCAAAATTACACTTCAAATAGAAAGCGAATGAATATGGCTTGTGTTCGTGTGCTTTCAATGTGAATGAGTGCTCATCAGATGGCTCACTGTGATGAATAGGTTTCAGCAAGCTATCAAAATCAGCATAGATCACAGAAGGAACTGATAGCTGCTTCTCGAAATTAATGAATTCTAAAATATTTTCAGGTAAAGTTTCACCATACTTGTTGATAATCATATCTGGTTTTGGAAGTATCACACACAGATTATTACAGTCATAATGTTGATGAGTCGTCAGTTTTACACTATCGGGAAAAAATTTAAGACAACCATCACAAATGAGCACACGACCATGATGCTTCGATTTTTGCCGTGTTACCAACTTAAACAAATCTGTAATGAGGCAGTAGTGATTATTCCCATTCGACTCAGTAATCAGCAGAAGATTCACATGTGTTGCAGATCGGTTTTTTGTGAAATGTAAGGGCCCCACGATGTTGGTAACCATTTTTCCATCTTTAAATTTTGTCTCTACACCAAATACATTTATTCTTTCAAATTTGGAAATATCCTTCAATTTCACTGGAAAATCAATGCCTTGGAAATTGAGTAATATAGTATAATGAGGATCACCATTCGAAGGAAAAATCGCTGCCATAATGGACCAAGCGAAGCAAGCATTATTCAAGTTCTTCACATTCAAAACTGCAAAACTGCTTGTTTTTTATTAATTGTTTTGGGCAACTTAATATATGAGGATGCTGATAGTGGATTGTATTTGTTTATGTGACATCCAGGTACCAAATTTTCTGTGATGACCAGCCTGAGTCTCTTTCCTGGAACTCTGAAGCCTTTGAAATCATCTCATTCATGTATTCCGCATAGAAACAATCCAAGTCACTGATACAAGTTATAATTTTGTTTTTTGTGTTGAAGGATTTCATGTCACCTAATTCTTCTTCAGGTATGATATAATGTCCAAATAGTTCAGAATTAATTTTCAAGCTGTTGTATTCCTGTATATATCCAGAGATGATTTTAAGAACTTTCGGTGTAACATGTATTCCACTGCTTTTAAATCGATAACTTGCTATCCTATTCTTGAATGCGTGCTGAAGTTGCTCTATACCGTCTTCCACATTCGACAAAATATTCGCATCTAACCTTTTCCTAGAATTAGTTACACTTGTAGATGAATCACCCAATTTAATTCTTTCAGAAGGTACACCGCTAACATCATTGAGAGGACAGTTATTTCGTATAAGTCGGTTTAGGTTACCTTTTGACGAAAAATCCTTTCCACATTTGTAACACTTCATGATTCATTCAGCTCAGTAGTAATATTACTAACCATAATCGCTATAACAACTGCAATTAAATAGATGAATCTCTCGATATCAGCCTGCGCATTGCTGATGTTTGTATGGCGGTCAGTGACCTTTTGGGAAACATCTGGTGTCTAGGCAACCGGGTGCTACTAAGTGATTAGTCATCATTCTGATGAATTACAGATGTTGCCTTCTATGTGAAAACATTTGGTGTCTAGACAAGCGCATGATTTTGACCTAAATTAATAATATAATGAAAGACTGCATAATAAAATATATTTCTTTGGAGAAAATTCATTTAGATGTATCCATTATATACATTTGATATAGAAAATGAACATTTGAAAGTGCACATATACAATTATTTTTATTATGATGGAAACAACTTGCTTCAGAGGCTCGTAAACCGGGTTGCTCTTCAAATTCTATGGCTGGTTGATGGGTGAATTTTTTGATATATTCAGCTTTCTGCTTTCCTTTAACATAAATAGTGTCAACTCCCTCGGTGAGCTTCTTAATTATAGTTCCGAATTGATGCAATGGTGTGAACCCATCATTCCAATCTATACAGTGGTGATTATGCATCAACCAAGTGGCTTGACTGTGGAATTTTGGTGGGAGCATGTTCAATGGAAATGGAGGTTTGAACACGTAGTGAGAAACCCTACTTCCATCGAAGGCGGCCAATTCCTTGGTTAAAAATTTATCGTTCTTGATCTTGAAACCTTGTACATCTATCACCAATATCATATTTTCAAATTGATGAATTTTCTTATGAATACTCGCTTCAAATTGTATGACTCTCAATCAATTGTTTGAGTAATTTTAAGTTCTTATGGTGCTGCTTCAATCTTCTTCGATACTCTGATATCATTTTCGAACTGATGTTTTAAACTTGAAAATCTTTATATATATATATATATATATATATATATATATATATACAAAGCTCGGAAACTATTTGGGATAGCAGCAAAACGCAAGTGTACTCTTATAACATTATATTTCCAATATTTCGACAATGAATATTGTCATCATCAGGGAGAATGTCATTGAGATTGGTCGTTTTTAGATGTTGTGAGAAATGAACAAGACAACATTACAAGCATATAACACATGGAGCAACAATAAAAGTTAATATTAATATGTTTAAAAGAAAACTACACCGGTTTACCGAAAAAGCATGGCAACAGGTAGTAGCAACGGCGTTGAAAAGAAAAAAGATTTATTGAAAAGATTTTCTTTTCAACGCCGTTGCTACTACCTGTTGCCATGCTTTTTCGGTAAACCGGTGTAGTTTTCTTTTAAACATATTAATATTAACTTTTATTGTTGCTCCATGTGTTACATGCTTGTAATGTTGTCTTGTTCATTTCTCACAACATCTAAAAACGACCAATCTCAATGACATTCTCCCTGATGATGACAATATTCATTGTCGAAATATTGGAAATATAATGTTATAAGAGTACACTTGCGTTTTGCTGCTATCCCAAATAGTTTCCGAGCTTTGTTTCTAACAAGTCAGCGAATACTTCTGCTCCCCTTCTATATATATATATATATATATATATATATATATATATATATATATATATATATATATTAGGAGAGAGGAAGTCTTTGCTGACCAGTTAAGATAAAGCTAGGAAAACTTGTTGGGTACGCAGCATGCAGGAAGTATACTCTTATAACACTTGTTCCAATATTTCGACAACGTTTATTGTCATCCTCAGGGAAAGCTACAATATTATTAAAATACAATGAAACAATAACTAACAGTGGATTCCAAAACTACTTACAGTGTCGGTGAGGTTATGTGCATAGATATTATAAAATAGACGTTAACAATTGCAATGTACATATTAAAACAATTTGTGAGAGTCCTTAAAGGTCATCATCAACAATTATTGAACTTTTATAGTTAAAAAACATTAATTATAATAAAATTGAAAAATTATTTCCTCATACCGGTATTTTAACGTCGGCATGGGAGAAGAAGAATTTAATTTAGGTTAACAAGTGAGGTTAGGTACGATCCTGCATGGAACAGTACTAAAATGAGGAACCTTGACAGACTGAACCTACCATGGAACGAGACCTTGTCATTCAAACATGGAATGGCACAGAACACCATAGAAAAGACATCATATCATTAATTAATTATTTCCACCTATAGAGGGAGTACTCCGAATACTGAAATTATTATTAAAAGTAAGAACAGATAATATGAATAGTAGACAAAATTATGTAACAATTATTTTGATTGAAGAAGTCTTAGTGACTCCTCAGATATATAGAAAAAATATATTGATAAAGATTTACGTTATAAATTTGTAAAGTTTAAATTACTGGAAGAGTAAAACATATTTTAAATAGATTGGGAGTTAAGGTCCCTTTCATTATGTGGATTTTGATCCAAGTGCAATAAGAATGAATATATTTCACTTAAATGGTTAATGTCAGTTTTTTTGTTCATACATGAGGATGACTGTGAGATGAAGGCCATCTCTAGAAAAAGTCTTTTATACTTGTTAGGTTCTTTGGCTAAGATTTTCGCAGCCTCAAAGTTGATATTATGACCTTCTGTCTGCACATGATCACTAAGTGCACATCTTTCTGGGTGCAATCTACAATCACTCTTATGTGAACAAATTCTATCTTTTAATAACCTGTTAGTTTGTCCAATATATTCATTCGAGCAGTTAGAACAAGGAATGCAGTAGACTACATGTGATTGATGAAGTAAAGGAACTTTGTCTTTCACTTTAGTGAATAGAGAATTTATCGTTAGAACAGTTTTATTTGCAATTTTAATGTTATCAAAAGGTTTAAAGATTCTACTAAGTTTTGGAGTAATATTTGATATATAGGGTAGAGATGTATAAAAAGTATTGACTATGTGTTCTGGATCAGCAACATCAGCAATATCCAAATCTGTATTATTATTATTTATGACAGGTTCCATTGTGGAGCTAAAAAGAATTTTATTAAGAAGGACATGAGGGTATGAATTATTTCGAAATAGGTTGTACAAAATGCCCAAGTTTTTTTTGTGGAAAGTACTATCAGAGATGCTGAGAACACGTTGCTTCATCTGCTTGACCAGGTTCACTTTTATATTTTCCTTGTGGTACGACAAGTAATTCATATATCTACCCGAACTCATGGGTTTCCTGTACCAATCGATGATAATACTGTTGTCATGTGAGCGAATGAGTTTCATGTCCAAGAAGGGAACACTACGATCATCATCTTCACATTCCAACGTGAACTGTATATATGGGTCATAGCTATTAAAAATGTCAAGTATCTCTGCAGTACAGCCCGCAGGTAAAGAGAGGATGATGTCATCAACATATTTCTTAATAAAAAATAAATTGAAGGGAAGAACATTAATAACTGTATCTAAAATGTCATCCATTACATAACAAGCAAGTATAGGACTAATTTTAGCTCCCATTGGAGTACCAAAAGTTTGCTTATAAATTTTATTGTTGAAAGAGAAAACTGTATTATTAAAGAGAAATGTTATTAAATCAAAAAAAGATTGTTTTTGGATACTACAAATGGAACTAATGCAGTGCCACTTTTTATCTATTGCTCTAATACAAGCATCTAAGTAAACATTACTGAATAATGATACCACGTCTATGCTAGCAAGGACATAATTGTCAGGGAGTTGCAATCTATTAAATTTTGTGGAGACGTCAAAGGAATCTTTTATATAATAGTCATTATCAAAGTTATAAGCTTTTGTTAAAATGTCAGTTGAAAAGGCAGATAAAAATTCAGTCGGTGAGCCTATCGAAGCTACTATAGGTCTCATGGACAAAACTGGTTTATGTATTTTGGGAAGAGAGTAAAATTTTGGAATTATACCGTTATAGGTGGTCAGCCTTTTTTTAGTAATTTCATCTATTTGCTTAGAGGTGAATAAAGATTTTATTAAGAGGTTACATTTAGCTTGTATTGATTGTGAGGGGTATTTAGTTAACATAATATAAGAATCATTATTTTCAATTAAATCATTAGAGAGTGAAATGTATTGATCTCTGTCCATAATAACAGTGACATTACCCTTATCTGACTTTGTAACAATTAAATTTGGATTTTGTTTTAAGAAATTTTTTGTTTTATCAAATAAATGCTGAAATTGTGAAGAATTTTTCAATTTTATTATAATTAATGTTTTTTAACTATAAAAGTTCAATAATTGTTGATGATGACCTTTAAGGACTCTCACAAATTGTTTTAATATGTACATTGCAATTGTTAACGTCTATTTTATAATATCTATGCACATAACCTCACCGACACTGTAAGTAGTTTTGGAATCCACTGTTAGTCATTGTTTCATTGTATTTTAATAATATTGTAGCTTTCCCTGAGGATGACAATAAACGTTGTCGAAATATTGGAACAAGTGTTATAAGAGTATACTTCCTGCATGCTGCGTACCCAACAAGTTTTCCTAGCTTTATATATATATATATATATATATATATAGTAGAACGGTAGTCTTTGCTGACTAGTTAGGATGCAATTTGGAAAGATTATTTGGGTAAGCAGCAAGCAAAACGTGTACTCTTTTAACACTATATTTCCAATATTTCAACAGTGGTTACTGTCATCTTCAGGGAAGCTACAATTAATAAGCGAATATATACTAAAATGGAGTGAAACCCAGTAACAGCTATACTTACTGTGTCTTTGAGGTTGATTGCAAAAAGATGTGATGAAAGTAATACAACAATTATCGAAAGGGAAACATGAAGTTGATGATAAAATAACATTAAAAGGTCAATAATTAAAATAATTAGTCAATTAATATACATTTTTTAAAATTTATATGGATAATTTCCACGTGTGGACATACTCAAGCACGTGTATATCCTCTTGGTTAGGAAACAGACAAATGACATATGTTTCATGTACTTAAAAGAAGAAAATTATGAAAATTGAAGTTTGACAGGTAGAGTCCACGATTTGGCCTCTGCTTGTGAGTAAAACAGCCAATTGTACCACTCAGAAGGGCGAGCATATTTCTTATTGAATTGTTAAAAGAATTATTTAAAGATTAATTTGAAACATTATTTGACAGTTGTTCTGTCGGTTTTTTATCAATGAGTAATAAATATGAATAAATTTCACTTAAATGATTGAGATCTGTTTTTTTATTTAAGCAGTTATCTGATTGAGAGATGAAAGCCATTTCCATAAAAAGTCTTTTAGTAGAGTTAACTTCCTTGGTTAAAATTTTAGTGTTACTGTAATTCATAATGTGTCCTGTATTATTTACATGTTCACTTAATGCACATCTTTCAGGATGACATCTGCAATCACTTTTGTGTGATGTAATTCTACATTTAAGAGTTCTTGAAGTTTGTCCTATATATGTCTTATCACAATTTGAACAGGGAATACAGTATACTAATTGAGATTGAGAGGTTATAGGAGTTTTATCCTTCACCTTGGTAAAAATGGAATTAATTGTTAAAACTGTTTTATTAGCGATTTTAATATGATCAAAATCCCTGAGGATTCGAGCAAGCTTAGATGAGACGTCTGTTATATAAGGAAGTGAGGTAAAGAAAAATTGTTGAATTGGATTCCTGTCAACTACATCATTAATAGCAGTGACATTTTGAGAAATATTAGTATTATTTATTGTATTGGGTATATCTATGGTTGAAGTACTAAACAGGATCTTTTTTAATAATGTAGAAGGGTAAGAATTATCAATGAATAAATTATATAAAATTTTAAGATTTTTTTGATGAAACGAAGAATCAGAAATACAGAGTATTCGATGTTTCATTTGTTTTACCAAATTAACTTTCATGGACTGCTTGTGGTATGAATGGTAATTCATATATCTTCCACTACTTATCGGTTTTCTATACCAATCAATGAGAATGGTATTTTCCCTTGTGCGTCGAAATTTTGTGTCCAAGAAGGGAACACTACGTTCCTCATCCTCACGTTCTATGGTAAATTGTATGAACGGATCATAACTATTGAATACATCAACTACTTCTGTAGTTCCTTCAAGTGGTAACGCTATAATTAAGTCGTCCACATATTTTTTGATAAAGACTAAATTGAAAGGTAATACCTGTAAGACCATGTCTAGTATGTCATCCATGACATACATTGCAAGTATAGGACTTATCTTCGCCCCCATGGGGGTTCCGAATGTCTGTTTGTAAAATTTGTTATCAAATGAAAAATATGTATTGTTAAATAGGAAAGTGATTAATTGAAAAAAGGTATCTTTGTTAATACTACAATTACTGCTGATACGCTCCCATTTTTTATCAATGGCTCGTATGCAAGCATCTAAATAAACATTACTAAACAAGGAAACTACATCCAAGCTGGCCAGAACATAGCCCTCAGGGAGTTTCATCCCATTAAAAATTGTTGAAACTTCAAAAGAATCTTTAATATAATATTCATTACTATAGTCGTATGATGTAGTCAGAATATCTGTCAAAAACGATGCCAACGATTCTGTAGGAATACCTATCGAAGAGATAATAGGTCTAGCTGAAAGTGTAGGTTTATGGATTTTTGGCAAAGCATAAAATTTAGGGCAAATCCCATTATAAGTTGTGAGTTTCTTTTTTTTAACTTCATCTATTTGTTTTGAGGTGAATAAATTTTTTATTAACTGATTGCATTTAGTTTGAATTTGTGTTGTCGGATCTTTTGGAAGTGAAATATAGGACTGATTATTATTTAAAAGTTCATTGGAAAGATTTATGTATTGAGGTTTTTCAAGGATAACTGTGACATTGCCTTTGTCAGACTTTGTGACTACTAGATTTGGATTATTTTTTAAAAAAATTTTTTGTTTTATTATATAAATTATGGAAAAAATTTTGTGAGTGTTTTGAAGAATGTATGAAATTTGTAATAATATTTGTAGATTGTGCAATAATTGAATTTTTATGAGAATTATCTATTGCTGATACTACATAGTCCACATCTGCTAATAGACTCTTTATGGAAAAATCCTTACCTACTATGGGTTCAATACTAAATTTAGGGCCTAATGCCAGAAAATTAGAAATATCATCAGGAATGACTGTATTTGAAATATTTTTAATCCAACTAGACTTGGATTTTAGCATGTTTTGTAAAAAAGAATTGGTCAAAGAATTTAATTTATGTATATTAATATTTTTTGTTTTATGGAATATTTTGTTATAAGATTTAAGTTGAGAACCTGCAAAATTTAAAAAAACAGTCTCATTTGTAAGAGAGATGATCTCTCTTTTGAGTAGAGTCAATTGGTTTTCTAATTTAGTAATAAGTTTATGATTGATTGAAATTTCGAAATTGAGAAGTTTGAATCCTAATCTGTTACAGAATTTACTGGATTGGTTGCTAAAACTAATATCTTGTCTCTGGAGAAGTCCATTGACTTGTGTTGTAGAATGAGAAATGTGATTAGGAAGAAGTCCAACTGTCCGACATCTAAGCAGGCTTTCATCTCTCAATCAGATAACTGCTTAAATAAAAAAACAGATCTCAATCATTTAAGTGAAATTTATTCATATTTATTACTCATTGATAAAAAACCGACAGAACAACTGTCAAATAATGTTTCAAATTAATCTTTAAATAATTCTTTTAACAATTCAATAAGAAATATGCTCGCCCTTCTGAGTGGTACAATTGGCTGTTTTACTCACAAGCAGAGGCCAAATCGTGGACTCTACCTGTCAAACTTCAATTTTCATAATTTTCTTCTTTTAAGTACATGAAACATATGTCATTTGTCTGTTTCCTAACCAAGAGGATATACACGTGCTTGAGTATGTCCACACGTGGAAATTATCCATATAAATTTTAAAAAATGTATATTAATTGACTAATTATTTTAATTATTGACCTTTTAATGTTATTTTATCATCAACTTCATGTTTCCCTTTCGATAATTGTTGTATTACTTTCATCACATCTTTTTGCAATCAACCTCAAAGACACAGTAAGTATAGCTGTTACTGGGTTTCACTCCATTTTAGTATATATTCGCTTATTAATTGTAGCTTCCCTGAAGATGACAGTAACCACTGTTGAAATATTGGAAATATAGTGTTAAAAGAGTACACGTTTTGCTTGCTGCTTACCCAAATAATCTTTCCAAATTGCATCCTAACTAGTCAGCAAAGACTACCGTTCTACTAAACTCTAGGTATGGGTTTTTATCAACATATTCGAGCTACACATGGAGTCCCCACAGTAACAAAGATGAAGACGTGGTCCAGGACTAAAATCAAATTAGCGAAGGAATACAACCGTAGGTGTTTCCTGCTTAGATGTCGGACAGTTGGACTTCTTCCTAATCACATTTCTCATTCTACAACACAAGTCAATGGACTTCTCCAGAGACAAGATATTAGTTTTAGCAACCAATCCAGTAAATTCTGTAACAGATTAGGATTCAAACTTCTCAATTTCGAAATTTCAATCAATCATAAACTTATTACTAAATTAGAAAACCAATTGACTCTACTCAAAAGAGAGATCATCTCTCTTACAAATGAGACTGTTTTTTTAAATTTTGCAGGTTCTCAACTTAAATCTTATAACAAAATATTCCATAAAACAAAAAATATTAATATACATAAATTAAATTCTTTGACCAATTCTTTTTTACAAAACATGCTAAAATCCAAGTCTAGTTGGATTAAAAATATTTCAAATACAGTCATTCCTGATGATATTTCTAATTTTCTGGCATTAGGCCCTAAATTTAGTATTGAACCCATAGTAGGTAAGGATTTTTCCATAAAGAGTCTATTAGCAGATGTGGACTATGTAGTATCAGCAATAGATAATTCTCATAAAAATTCAATTATTGCACAATCTACAAATATTATTACAAATTTCATACATTCTTCAAAACACTCACAAAATTTTTTCCATAATTTATATAATAAAACAAAAATTTTTTTAAAAAATAATCCAAATCTAGTAGTCACAAAGTCTGACAAAGGCAATGTCACAGTTATCCTTGAAAAACCTCAATACATAAATCTTTCCAATGAACTTTTAAATAATAATCAGTCCTATATTTCACTTCCAAAAGATCCGACAACACAAATTCAAACTAAATGCAATCAGTTAATAAAAAATTTATTCACCTCAAAACAAATAGATGAAGTTAAAAAAAAGAAACTCACAACTTATAATGGGATTTGCCCTAAATTTTATGCTTTGCCAAAAATCCATAAACCTACACTTTCAGCTAGACCTATTATCTCTTCGATAGGTATTCCTACAGAATCGTTGGCATCGTTTTTGACAGATATTCTGACTACATCATACGACTATAGTAATGAATATTATATTAAAGATTCTTTTGAAGTTTCAACAATTTTTAATGGGATGAAACTCCCTGAGGGCTATGTTCTGGCCAGCTTGGATGTAGTTTCCTTGTTTAGTAATGTTTATTTAGATGCTTGCATACGAGCCATTGATAAAAAATGGGAGCGTATCAGCAGTAATTGTAGTATTAACAAAGATACCTTTTTTCAATTAATCACTTTCCTATTTAACAATACATATTTTTCATTTGATAACAAATTTTACAAACAGACATTCGGAACCCCCATGGGGGCGAAGATAAGTCCTATACTTGCAATGTATGTCATGGATGACATACTAGACATGGTCTTACAGGTATTACCTTTCAATTTAGTCTTTATCAAAAAATATGTGGACGACTTAATTATAGCGTTACCACTTGAAGGAACTACAGAAGTAGTTGATGTATTCAATAGTTATGATCCGTTCATACAATTTACCATAGAACGTGAGGATGAGGAACGTAGTGTTCCCTTCTTGGACACAAAATTTCGACGCACAAGGGAAAATACCATTCTCATTGATTGGTATAGAAAACCGATAAGTAGTGGAAGATATATGAATTACCATTCATACCACAAGCAGTCCATGAAAGTTAATTTGGTAAAACAAATGAAACATCGAATACTCTGTATTTCTGATTCTTCGTTTCATCAAAAAAATCTTAAAATTTTATATAATTTATTCATTGATAATTCTTACCCTTCTACATTATTAAAAAAGATCCTGTTTAGTACTTCAACCATAGATATACCCAATACAATAAATAATACTAATATTTCTCAAAATGTCACTGCTATTAATGATGTAGTTGACAGGAATCCAATTCAACAATTTTTCTTTACCTCACTTCCTTATATAACAGACGTCTCATCTAAGCTTGCTCGAATCCTCAGGGATTTTGATCATATTAAAATCGCTAATAAAACAGTTTTAACAATTAATTCCATTTTTACCAAGGTGAAGGATAAAACTCCTATAACCTCTCAATCTCAATTAGTATACTGTATTCCCTGTTCAAATTGTGATAAGACATATATAGGACAAACTTCAAGAACTCTTAAATGTAGAATTACATCACACAAAAGTGATTGCAGATGTCATCCTGAAAGATGTGCATTAAGTGAACATGTAAATAATACAGGACACATTATGAATTACAGTAACACTAAAATTTTAACCAAGGAAGTTAACTCTACTAAAAGACTTTTTATGGAAATGGCTTTCATCTCTCAATCAGATAACTGCTTAAATAAAAAAACAGATCTCAATCATTTAAGTGAAATTTATTCATATTTATTACTCATTGATAAAAAACCGACAGAACAACTGTCAAATAATGTTTCAAATTAATCTTTAAATAATTCTTTTAACAATTCAATAAGAAATATGCTCGCCCTTCTGAGTGGTACAATTGGCTGTTTTACTCACAAGCAGAGGCCAAATCGTGGACTCTACCTGTCAAACTTCAATTTTCATAATTTTCTTCTTTTAAGTACATGAAACATATGTCATTTGTCTGTTTCCTAACCAAGAGGATATACACGTGCTTGAGTATGTCCACACGTGGAAATTATCCATATAAATTTTAAAAAATGTATATTAATTGACTAATTATTTTAATTATTGACCTTTTAATGTTATTTTATCATCAACTTCATGTTTCCCTTTCGATAATTCTTGTATTACTTTCATCACATCTTTTTGCAATCAACCTCAAAGACACAGTAAGTATAGCTGTTACTGGGTTTCACTCCATTTTAGTATATATTCGCTTATTAATTGTAGCTTCCCTGAAGATGACAGTAACCACTGTTGAAATATTGGAAATATAGTGTTAAAAGAGTACACGTTTTGCTTGCTGCTTACCCAAATAATCTTTCCAAATTGTATATATATATATATATATAACAAGTTGAACATGCGCATTAAAATTGCTTAACAATTTTCGTCATTGGGTTATATGAAAATTCTTTCTCGTGTAGAATAAGGCAATAAGCTGTTACATTCTTGGGTGTAACTTCAGCAGTCTCAATCTCAATTCTGAGTACTATAGAACCGGTCTGAATCGCTTCTTTTTGACGTGAGCAGTCGATGTGGACCAGCGGTGCCTTCACTTTAAATTCATTGGGATTGAAAATAGGTTGATTTGATTTAAGATGATAGTAGCTCTCTTGGAAATTGGCATGCATTTCATAGAGTTTTTCATACTTGTTATTCTTGAAATCAAGATTCAAGTTATTGTAAGGAAATCGTTCGGAATTCAGAAATACTCTTAAATTACTCAAATTACAATGGTCGAATGTACTCATATCGGTGGTGAACTTTTCTTTTTTAGCATGTTGAAATGCAATAATAACATGTTGAGGAGTTTCAACCTTCGTAGTTATTTTCACTGCACAAGTGTGTCTTGTTGTTTCATTTAAAGAAGGATATTCGATCAATTCCCATCTTCTGAATTTCAAAGGTAGTTCAACATTGCTATTAATGATTTTATTCAACCGTAGTTGTTCCTGAATACTCGGTGTCACATGAGGGACGCACCAACTCAGCTTGCTTATGCCTACTTTGGGTTTTTCAGAATCATCTATACTAATCACAGCATCCAAATCATGACTTTCCCGAATCAAAACTAGTTCTTGTCTCATATTTATCACTATTTTTCGAAAGTCTTCAAAAAAGCAAGCCCATAACTTCATCGGAATACATACGTTAAAATTCCCTTCGTCATCAACTAATATTTTATCAGTCGCATCAAGTTTAGGAAACCAACCAGCATTTTGCATTGAAATACTTTCATTTTTATTCATAGACAAATAATTTTTTATCGTTGATACTAGTCCAATGTTTCTGACAGAGTCTACCACCACACCATTCAACTCATATCGTAGCTCACAGAATGAAAAAGATATTGCGTTGTTGACGAATTTTATTCTCGTAATTGGATCCCCATCCGGCATTGTGAGCTTCCCCTCTATGTATATGTATGACTTACAAGGTAATGTATAAGCATCCAAGTCCTGAATTGGAATTCTTATTTCATCATTATATTTCATTTCATTGGTAATATACGGCTGATATGTATGAAACTGATAATCTTCGATTGTATTGTCAATGAAAGGCTCACTCATGATTTGTAGCAGTTCCATTATATTAAGAGTTCTAATCCCAAAGATTTCAAGTACTGTTTGTTTTCTGGTGTTAGTAATTCGGCAGATGCTTCCAAACTGTCTTTAAAAACTCGATTCCCTTTATTTTTATGGGGCTGTTGAAATGCTGAGTTATCAAATCTCCACACCATTATTCAGAAAGTTTTCCTTCTCAGGTGCAATCTAACAGTAACTTCCTTGTTTCGAAAATCAATCAAATTGAAATTTTGATCCACAACTCTCACAGTGATGTTGTTGATTGTCTTGATAGTGACGGGAAAATACAAAATGTTCAATGGAGTTTCAACTATTTTATACCCTCTTGGCACGGTTGGAAAGAACTGATGAATCATATGCACTGGATAACCATTCAGAAATGAAGCCATTGCAATATTGCAGTCAATGCAAATTATATTGATAGAAAGAATTTTCACTTCATGGTTTGATTTATAGATCCCGTTTGCATTGAGTATTTTCTTCTCGAATCCCAATAAATGACCAATGGAATTTTGTACTGAAAAATTGATTTCAGTGTTTGTCCGGATAATCACTTTTGAAGTTGTCCAGTTTGGGTCAATGGATATCACAACATCTTCATTGTTGCTAGTCATCTGTTTAATGATGAGATCAACAATATCTGTTTTCTGAATTCATCGTGATCACCCCATACCAAAACATTGTTCAATTTTGTTACGTTTGGAATAACATTGAACGAATCAAAATTTACCAAGCCTATCTCATATTCCACATCATCGTCCAGATAAATTGGAGTGTTGAAATTATAACTCAACACTGAGGATGAATCACTCGATGTGAAAGTAAAAGACATATTTTCTCAGTAGTAGTTTATTGATTAATGAAGAAAACACATCAGAGATATTGATTATATAAAAACGAAAGGCAGTATTGTCCACACTGATAAGAGTTGAACTTCTGCACAGAATCATAGTTATATTTTATATTATTCACGTCACTAGCGCTGAGGAAATATTTTATCAATTCCTTGGGTGGTTTAAGATTTCCATAACTATCGAAATATATAACTTCGGCATCATCCTTGGAATATGCCGTCCAATGAGTCCCTTCTCCTAATCAGAATCCAGATTGATAATACCGCACTCCTTGCTGCCAATTTTTCTGGGAAGTTTATCTCTCATGAAAACACCTCGAAAGTAAGGAATCCCCAAACGCTCTACATTATTCATCAAATCAATATTGGTCAAGGCTCGGCGTGGTAACTTCAACAGTTTTTTTGATATGGCTGGGTAAACATTTCATAACCTTCACGAGGTCTCAAATATAAACCTTTTCCTTTTTGTTCCATCGCTAAATCATGTCTCTTTGTTCAGCAAGTCTTTGCTTCTCAGATTTTGCCTTATTGACTGCTGAAGCGATAGATGCTGCCCCTCCTCCTACAGCACCTAGCACCCCTAAAAGTGGCAGTAAAAATGGTAGAAATCCACCCTTCTTTAGAATTGGTATGATTATTTTTCTCTGCTTATTCTTCCGTTTCCTGGCAACTTTCAATTCGCCACCCTTCTTCTTCACTGTTTTCTTTTTTCGTCTTAATTCCATCCCCAACTTGCTTTTGAGATTCATAATATTAGATACCCCGAATGCTGTCACTTTTTCCCCCAATTTTGCGTCAGAAGATTTCAAACGTTCGGAAGCAAACGTTGCCAGTTTCTTGTCATCAATATTCCTTGTTTCTAAATCTTCACTGTTGGAGTAAGCAATGTCGTGTCGCTTACAAGCCTCGTCCAGAGGGTTCACGCCTACGTCTCCCCTCAATGATCTCTTTTCCAACTTGGTGCCAGGACCACAGTAATTATATCCAGGGACATGTAGTTCTACAGGAAGTTTGTTGATCAAGGTATTCAGAAAACCTCCACCTTTCTTTCTTGTGTTTCGGCTCGTACTAACGACTAATTTCCTTCGCTGTCCCATTATATATTATGTTTGGAACAAGTTGGACACGCGTATATATACCTATTACATCCGCACTAATGCCAGTTCAATAACTATTTCGATGTGAAGACTGAAAAACAAAAGGTGTTGCTTCCAGTTCTCAATCATGATGAGATCAATTTCGAGAATACCGTTAGAAAACATGGTGTATTATTTGGAGGTCAATCTAAAAGAGGGTTACTTGTTGGAGCAAGTGGTCAGGCAAAACTAATGTGATGTTGTCTCTGCTGGAACAACCTAACGGTCTTCGTTTCACAAATGTGTACTTATTTTCCAAATCATTATATCAACCTAAATATAATTATTTGAGGATTTTGCTGGAACCTATGAAAGAAATTGGATTTAATGAATATAAAGATCCTGAAAATATAAAAGATCATCAAGTCATAATATTTGATGATGTTGCCACATGTGATCAAAACATGATCAAGAATTATTTCTGTTTCGGCCGTCACACAGATTGTTTCTATTTATGTCAAACCTATTCGGCCATTTCCAAACAACTCATTAGAGACAATGCTGATTCGCTTATAATTTTCCAACAAGACCTAACAAATCTGAAACATATATATGATGATCATGTCAGTATAGATATGTCCTCCAAAGAAATCTGCTCTTATTGTTGGAAAGATAAATTTGGTTTTCTCGTTATCGATAAAGATTGTTCTATAAACGAGGGACGATACAGTAAGGGTTTCGACACATTTATTCATATATAAACTTCAAGATTGGGAAATGATTTTGAGTCATCATGAACAGTCATTTACAAGAACAACTATTGAGTGCAAGGAAGGCGTTGAGAAGAAAATATACAACTTTGAAATCTGATATCGCAGAATCTCAATCACATTTAGAAAAAACGTATGAACCAATTACTCAACCATTGAAACAATTCTTGTCTGTTGAAAAGGGGAACATTCTCCATGAAAATTAAAAAATGAAAAATGTGACTTATTTGTAATATCTAACAGAAAACAACTACTTCCCCGGCACAAGCCACGCTGGACATTGAACTACATCTGATAGATATTGTGAAAAGACTCTAACTGAAAAGGAAAGAAAATATCTGAAAGTGAAAATTTGCATTTTCATTCAGATAGCTGACTTTTTCAATTCTTTCTAGTTTTCCTTGAAAAAATCATTAAATAAATTAGATAAGGAGAATGTTATTAAAAAAATATCACTCACAGAAATCGTTCATTTCATTGAAGCAAGGTTCGCTTCTCTCGCATTTAATCCCCAATACATTTTGGTCGACAAAAATCTATTTCGCTTTGCCAAGCTCTTCAGGAGGATTGATATAGGATTGGAATAAAACAGGCTTTTCAGAAGCATACACATATCCATTCCTGATGTGTATGCTTATCAAAACGAAATAGATTTTTGTCGACCAAAATGTATTTGGGGATTAAATGCGAGAGAAGCAAACCTTGCTTCAATGAAATGAACGATTTCTGTGAGTGATATTTTTTTAATAACATTCTCCTTATCTAATTTATTTAATGATTTTTTCAAGGAAAACTAGAAAGAACTAAAAAAGTCAGCTATCTGAATGAAAATGTAAATTTTCACTTTCAGATTTTTTCTTTCCTTTTCAGTTAGAGTCTTTTCACAATATCTATCAGATGTAGTTCAATGTCCAGCGTGGCTTGTGTCGGGGAAGTAGTTGTTTTCTGTTAGATATTACAAATAAGTCAAATTTTTCATTTTTCAATTTTCATGGAGAATGTTCCCCTTTTCAACATGAATACCTCCCAAGAGGTTATCTGGAACGATGGAAAATAGCGACTAAAGTTTGTCTTTCAGTCGCAGATGATTCCACAAAAGATTTTATGAATTTCCTATTCATATTTTCGAACTAAAATCTTGTCTGTTGTTCAACAACCCCCAACGACTCAGTTCAAGCAAGAATTGAAACATCAAACTAAACCACCTCTTTCAAGTTATCAATCGACACCCAAAAAATTACACCAACCAACACCCACTGAATTTCATAAACCAACACCTCAACAATTTTATCAAATCACTCCTGATGAAGAGACATTTCAATATGATTCAACCATTCCACAATCCGACTTCGAAGGGAGTTATTTTGACGAAAGTATGCAACCTGTGATGAACGCACAGCAACAATACTTACTACAATTCGTGTAGCCGTTGCCTCGTGCATATATAGAAGATGAAATTTCAGATACGAAACAAAAATGTATTTGACGATACTTTCGGAGTGTATTTTCATGCATCTACGGAAAAATTTGCCATAGGTAACGCAACTGTTAGTTTTGATGGTGCCGATATTGTAATAAAAAATAAGTTCAGATACACTGGTACTCCAGGTTTATATGAACTGATATTCAAAAAACAACCGCTTGGTTACAAAAATTAAGATCTTGAATCATATATCGATATAATAAGAAGGAGTAATGCACAATATCTCCGTCATGATCCTACAAGGGGTCTGTCAACATCAAACGCGTCAAAGTTTGTTAATTCAATAAAACCACGAATTACAACACTACACTCTTTGGCTGAAGAACGCGAACTTGAAAAGACTCAAAAACTCACGGAACCCAACTTATCTCATCCCAAGCCCAGACCAAGAATCAGTTCGGCTCCAGGCACCACAACAGGAAGTAAAAGGGGTTCAGGACTAACTATGCTTCATTTCAACAATATTCCTATTGAATATAAATATTTTGATGACTTCAATGAGCTAGTGGAGCGATTAAAACTGTTGATTGCATCGCAATGTGCTGGAAACACCGGTGTGAATAACGAAATTGTAAGCATAATTGAGGAACTTCGCGAGGCAGGGATAATAAAATAAAAACCTATATGATTTAATTCCATTTGGTGTTTAACCGTGACAACATGCCTAGCGATGAATTTGGAAGACATTTCCTGAGAACATCTCAAACGCCATATCATGAACCAGAAATACTTTCGAAAGCCTCCTCAAACACACCTTTCTACATATGGAATCCATCCTCGTGTCACCAAATGTGTTCTTCATTTGAGGGCATTCAAGGATATCAGGAAGAGTATTAGTTTCTTTATATTTGAAGATGGTACAACTTCGTATGAGTTTCCTGTTTCCGGAAAAATTGAAAGCATCAACTCCCAGCCAGAAGATATATCTATATCACTAGGAGAGGAGTATGCAGATATTGGTTCACTGATAGTCTAAAAGTTTTTAAATAAAGGTGATAAGATCACTTTCTTAGTCGATCAGCAGCAGTATAATCAACTGTTTGTCGAAATTGTACTTCAGTGTCTTATAACTGAAAATGGATAAAATCAAGGAAGACATTATAGGAGAGTTACATAGAAATTCACAAAAAATATTTCAAAGGAGGCGTGTTATTATTAAAGGTTTGAATGATCTCATTCAAGCTGATTTGGTTGAAATGATTCCCTATTCAAAAACTAACGAAGGATTTAAATACATATTGGTTGTTATAAACGTATTTTCCAAATATGTTTGGTGTGAACCCGTTAAAGCTAAAAGTGGGGAAGATGTGAGTCGTACGATGCAAAAAATATTGAGAGATATGAAAGTTACAACAAAAAATCTACAAAATTTGGGAAAAGAGTTCTACAATAGTAAATTCAGACAGTTGATGAATGATTGGAAAATGAATCATTATAGCACTTTCTCCAATTTGAAAGCTAGCATAGTTGAACGAGTAAACAGAACTTTGAAAAATAGAATGTGGAAACAATTCAGCCCACAAGGAAGCTACAAATGGTTGGATATACTACCAGAAATAGTTTCTAACTATAACAATTCCGTACACAGGACAATAGGAATGAAACCCAAAGATGTAAAAAAATGTCATAAAAAGTATTTACTGAAAAACGCGTATAGTCACCTCAAAACAGTGGATCCAAGGAAACGAAAATTCAAAATCAATGACCATGTAAGAATAAGCAAGTACCGAGAAGCATTTGCTAAAGGGTATACACCAAACTGGTCCAATGAAATTTTCACTGTAAGAAAAGTCTATCAGTCGAGTCCTGTACTGTATTTTCTTGAAGATCAAAATTAAGTTGATATACAAGGTGGATTTTATGGAGAAGAACTTCTGATGTGTTCCTGGTTGAAAAATTAAAAAAAAAAGGGAAGCAAACTGTACATCAAATGGTTAGGTTAAAGCAACAAGTATAATTCGTGGATATCGAAAAAGGATTTTGTATGATACTTTTTCAAATAAAACAATATAATATTTACATAAAAGTTTTATTAATATGATATTACATATTAATCACAAAATCTATTATTGAATATTATTTCTCTATGTGTTGAATCCAAAATGGGGGCGACGATCCTTGAGGTTTCTGCTATTCGCCTCTTGAAGCGCATTCTATCGATTGCTGCATATATCCAATACATTTTCCAAGAATCCTTGTAAGCAAATTTCCATGTGTACATATAAAAATTTTTGTTTTGACTTTCATCAATTGAAAACTTCCGGGTAAAGATGGATGAATTCCAGAGTTAGACTTATATTTTCACTATTGCAATTCACTTCTGGCTGGAGCAAATCTGAAGCATTTTGCAACAGATCACTGCTCAGCTTACAGAGTCCGTTTTGCAAAACTTGGAAATATTGTCCATAATGCTGTCTTTTCGAAATATCTACCCTATATTCAATTAAGGGTTGGAGTTCCCATAGCTTGCAGATTGTTTCAAACCCCCAGTCCACCTAGTAGTAATCTTTTTTTTATTTTGACTAGTAAATGGGCTGCAAGAGTTCAAAAAGTAAGCTTATGGGTTTTAACATGGGAAAAACGCTAAGGTCCGAAATAGCGAAAATTGTCTCATTCAAGGTCACGTGCTCGCTGCTCTGCAGTTCAGCTGTGTCGAGCTGATCCGTATCAAAGATAAGAGTTTCCCAGTCGATCGAGAATTCGGAAATAGTCGGACGAGATCGGTTACGGAGTCAACCGTCGCTGGTCTGCCGCATAGAAATTATAATATATATACTTACTATAGAATGCCAATTCAATGGGACGGAAGTGTTGTGAAAAGTTCGATGCATTATTTGGTGTGCATGATCAGGACTATTCTCATTCATACCAGGGTGGGTTTCAGTGCGATTTTTAAATGATTCATGATATTGAGTAAAATCGATTCAATAATACGTTGGTGTCAGGGCAGTCTATGAGACATGAAAAGTTTTGGTGGGCATACCTATGTTGTGAAACTGATTATATCCGAGAAATTCATTGTTGCGGAAAGGCTTTCATATTATTTTTATTTTTTAATTATTCTCATAACGTTGCTTTTGCTTCCCCCTGTATACCCTCAGATCGACAAAATGCCTTCTGCGGTGTGTCCTTGACAATGGGAAAAAAACTATCGCTTTGGAAAACCGCCGGCCGCACGAGTGACAGATATTAGAGTAGAAAATATAGAACGAAATTGCAAAATCGCAATCCCTTTTTCGTGAGTGTTGTGCTAATTGCTCCATATTTTGATGTTCGTAGAACTTCTCGCTTGCTTGTGCTATCGCTTAGATCATGAATTGGAAAACCTAGGACCACATCTGACGACCATCCAGATATCGGGGCCCTGATACAACCATCTACTACCGGCACATTAGGTAAGTCGTTTTTGAGGGTATTTTATCAACCTAACGTGGAAATAACTGTCAAAACTTTGCCCATTCCGCAACATTTGGTCCTTCGAACCGCGATAGGTACCTCGTTAAGGTTGATACCTGGATTTTTTTGATCCCTCGTGAAAATGTTCTTCTTTATTTTGCAAAATTTCATAAATATTTGCTTGATCTGCTTGCTAGCCGTTAGGCAATCTGAGTGCCTGCGCTGTTATTGTTTGATTTTTACATTATAAGCAATAGGTAAACAAACTTTCGTACAATTCTGCTGCCATTATTTTGCTTCTTATATTATAAGCAAGTGAGACAAAAAAAACTTTGTGCTATTTTGTGTTTATCTGCTATTGATAAGACATTCTAACAAACCTCGCTTATTTATTTGCTCTTCTATTTCTGGTTGCCTACTACCTCTCTGTCGCGATGGAAAAATTGAAAAAAATCAAAAACCTTTTGTACTTCAGTTATGAATGAAATTAATATTTTGCGTCATCTTGCCGAAAGAGCAAAAACTGACAAATCAAGTCGAATCTTATTTGAAGTTAGATGTACTGACCTAGACACGTTGAAAGAAGATTTTTTGAAACATCATAACAGTGTTTTGAATACACTTCTTGGTCTTCCTGACGGAGAAGGCGGTGATGTGGCATTAGAAGATGATTACAAAGTAGGTTTTCTGTCGGAATATTATGTGGTAAAATCGGTTTACACGGAACTTTTCGAAGATTTCGCTAATAGTACTCAAGTTCCTTTGTCGCTAAATGCGACGTTGCCACGTAGTAATATTTCTCAGTGCAACGTAAGACCGAAAATTGAACTGAAAATGTTCTCTGGTGAATATAAATGCTTTCCATCGTATATCGATCATTTTAATTCACTCATTCACGATAATGATTCTTTGTCAGACATTGAAAAATATTATCATCTCATTTCCAGCTTACAAGGTGCACCACTGAGCGTTGTGCATCATTTACCTATGACGAGTGACAATTACGCGATAGCTTATAAAACTTTAAATGAAAGGTACTCAAATCCAAGACTGTGCGCTCAGTCTCTTTGGGCAGAACTTGATAGTTCCTCCAAAGTCGAAGGAGAGAACTCCTCCTCGTTGAGAAAATTGTCGGATACTTTCACTGAAAACGTGGCTGCTCTGAAAGCTATGAAGTTCCCAACTGATCAGTGGGACTTTGTTTTGGTCATGATGCTTTTGAAAAGGTTAGATAACAAGACAATTACTCGATTTGAAATGAAACATAGGTCCACGGAGGTTCCAGCTTATGAAAAATTAAAGGAGTTTCTGGATGAACAGTGTGTCATTTTAGTCAAAAAATCTAACGATATTTCAAATACAAGAATCAAACCTTTTCAAAGCGCTGCTAGTCGGACAAGTTCGACATCCTTATTTGCAAATAAATTCTTCAAACTGTATTTTTTATAAAGAAAGTCACTCGTTATATAAGTGCTCTTCATTCGCCAACAAAACAACCTATGAACGTCACAATTGCAAAATGAATCATCTTTGTTTCAACTGCTTGAGCACATCACATAATGTGAATTCTTGCCGATCGTCGGGTTGCTGTAAACACTGCTCTTCGACACATCATTCCTTGCTACATTTCAATAATAATAATGATACTAAGGGAAGTTCACCGGCGGGTGGAACTACTGTGGGCCCATCCACTGCTGCATTACCAAACTCCTTTCAGGCTCAAGGTCGTACCGATTCACATCTCTCTGTTACCAATATACTTTCTGGTTCAAGTTTGACCGCAAACTGCATGTATTTTATTAGCTACCGCTTGTGTTGATATTTTGGATTGCACAGGAAATTATCAACCGCTACGCTGCTTGCTTGATGGTGGCAGCATGAGTTCCTTTATAACACAACGAGCTGTTTCCAAACTAGGACTCCTCAAACAAAATTTTTCTATTGAAATTAAGGGACTTGGTGCAATGAAATCGTCGATTGGTAATGGTCGTGTTACTTTTGCCTGTAAACCGCACAATCAGAAATCTCCCGTTTCAATACGGATGCTACTGACATTTGTGACGAGTTGCCAAATTTAAAGGTCAATCACAAGAAATGGAAACATATTTCAAACTTGAAATTGGCTGACCCTCAGTTTTATATGCCTGGTAAGATTGACATACTTCTAGGAGCCGATATTTTTCCTAAAATCATCCTAAATGGGAAAATCTCGGGAGAATCCAATGAACCTGAAGCCATCAATACTGTGTTTGGTTACATTTCAATGGAGAAAACTGAAAATTCACGACCTGCTTTAACTTCATCCTTCTTTTGCAATGCTACCGAGCCCTGTAATCTAGAGGATACGTTAAAACATTTTTGGGAGGTCGAATCAGTTCCTCATTCAAAACAATCAAGTCCAAATGAAACTGCTTGTGAAGATATTTTCTTAGAAAATCTTACCAGAGATGAAACAGGCCACTATATCGTTGCTTTGCCTCTAAAAGATGAATCACCGCAATTTTCAGGTACTCGAGACCTTGCAGTCAACAGGTTTCTCTCTTTAGAACGCCGCCTCCTCAGAAGTCCTGATTTGCGCATGCAGTATTCTACTTTTATGAGGGAATATCTCGAACTAAATCACATGGAGTTGGTTTCGAGTGATAATATACCCCCCACTTCCTATTACATACCCCACCACTGCGTTTTAAAGCTTGATAGTACGACTACAAAACTGCGGGTGGTTTTCAATGCTGCTGCCAAGTCACAAAATCAGACCTCCCTCAATGATCACCTTTACACTGGTGAAAAATTACAACAAGATATATTACAATTCTTTTGCGTTTCGAATGTTCCGCTATGTCCTGTGTTCAGATATCAAAATGATGTTCAGGATGATACTCATTACTCCATCCCATAGAGATTATCAGAGAATAATTTGGAGCATCGATCCCAATCAACCCCTTCAAGATTATCGTCTTCGAGTTCTAACATATGGCATGAACTGCTCGCCTTACATCTCTCTTCGTGTTCTCAAGCAGCTGAGCATTGATGAAGGTAGCTCCTTTCCACTTGCCTCACGTGCTATAAGTTCTTGTTGTTACATAGACGACTTTCTGATATCCTCACCTTCTCATGCTGAAGCTCAACTCATCGCTCTTATGCGGAAAGGAGGCTTTGAACTTCGAAAGTGGTCGAGTAATGATCCCACCCTGTTCTCGGATTTACCAGAATCCTATTTAGCAACCGGCTCTCTTTCTTTTACAGATGATTCAGAAAATTCTGTGAAAATTTTAGGACTGCGTTGGAATCCATCTGTAGACTGTTTTTCTTTCGATGTCAACCCGTTAGAAGCTCGTAATTGTACGAAACGCATATTACTGTCAGAATTAGGTCGTATATATGACCCATTAGGTTTCCTTTCTCCAGTCACATTTTTCTGTAAACATCTCATACAACAGCTGTGGCTATCTGGTGCCAGCTGGGATGAGACCCAAAATAATGAAATTTCCCGCATATGGAATCAGTTCCAGGCTGAACTCCCTTCCTTGATAAACTTGAAAATTCCCCGATTATTTATGAATTCCACCCAGGATTGTGAGCCAATTCAGTATCACTTTTGTTTGTGCAAAGTCAAAAGTTGCCCCCACCAATAAAATCACGATTCCTCGCTTGGAATTGTGTGCAGCCGTTTTGCTTGCAAAACTTATTACCTACGTGAAACTTATTCTTTCTGAAAGTTTAACATTGAAACGTATATGCTGTTGGTCTGATTCGCAAATCACTTTACATTGGATCAAAGGTCATCCGCACAGATGGAAGACATTTGTATCCAACCGTGTGTCATATATCAGGGAAAGGGTTAATCCCGAATTGTGGCGTTATGTTGATACCGCTAACAACCCCGCTGACGTCGCATTTAGAGGCTTGCTTCCCTCCCATGTGATATCACACTCGCTTTGGTTTGATGGCCCCACTGTTCTTCGTGAAACCGAAGACTTGTGGCCACAATCTTCGCTTTCTGCCTTCAACCCACCTGTTGACGAAGAGAAAACAATTGTCTGTCTTGCGTCAGCTACTGTAAATCTTCTCGAAACTTTACTTATTGACCATTCCTCCCTCCACTCCCTGCAAAATGTTTTAGTTTATATGCTACGTTCCATTCACAATGCTAGAAAACCCCATGCCAAATGGCTAGGCCCAATCCAGTCCAGTGAGCGTCAGAACGCCCTGGTCCTCCTTGCGAAGTACACCCAGCTATCTCATTTCAACTCCGAAATTATTAGTAAATGTTTCTCAAAACCACCAGAAAATTGCAGGTTTTTGTGATGGAGATGTACTTCTCAGAGTGGGAGGTCGTTTGAAACATGCCTCAACCTCGTATGCCGCCAAGTTCCCTATTCTACTCCCACGCAAGAGTCGACTCACTCTTCTCCTCAGGTTTCCGCAATACTCATTTCTTGTTGGCTCAACAATTCTGGATATTATCTCCCAGAAATTAATGCAGTACTTTCCAAGTGTATCCGCTGTTGGAAAACTAGTCCCAATAATTTTGAGCCACCAATGGCAAATTTACCCGTGTCACGTATTTCTCAAGTCAAACCATTTTCGCATTCGGCAGTTGATTTTGGAGGTCCTTTTTTAATAACGTTTCACCGCCATCGTGGCATGAGAACAGTAAAAGCGTATCTTTGCATTTTCGTGTGCTTCACAAATCAGTTCACCTTGAACTCGCACGTGACTTATCCACTGATGCCTTTCTGGCAGCCCTTCAACGGTTTATTGCTCGTCGTGGACGTGTTTCCCATATCTACAGTGATTGTGGAACTAACTTTATAGGTGCCCAACACGAACTTCAACGTTTATTAGCTAATGCAGCCTCCCACGAAAATATTACTATTCATCCTACCCCTGCTAGTGCACCCCACTTTGATGGTTTGGCAGAAGCAGGTGTAAAGTGTGTCAAATCCCATTTGACTCGAGTCATTGGCGCTTAAATTCACACTTATGAGGAGTTCTATACGGCGTTGACACTCATAGAATCTATTTTGAATTCCCGCCCTCTTTCGCCCATGAGTGCAGATGTTGAGGACCTAAATGCCCTCACTCCAAAGCACTTCTTGAATATGGAGCCAGTTTCAGCTTTATCTCTGCCTGATTATGCTCATGTTCCAATGAAACGCCTTTCTAGATGGCAAGCGTTGCAGCGCTTGCACCAGGATTTTTGGAATAGGTGGAGAAGGAAGTATTTACACACCCTTCAACAGAGGAGTAAGTGGTTGGATCCCTCTATTTCCCCGCTATTGGAACTCTTGTTCTTATTAAAACGGACAATTTACCACCAAGTAAGTGGTGTCTTGGACGAATTGCGGCATTACATTAAGGGGATGATAAAATAGCTAGAGTAGCTACCGTAAAAACTGCAAATGGCACCCTAAAACGACCACTGGTCAAGTTGTGTCCACTTCCCCTCGAATGATTTTTTTTTCTATTCTCTATGTTCATGTGGCGTTTCTATGTAGTAACATATATATATATTTTTTTCTATTTTGGAAAAGGCCTGTCGTCTTTTCGCGGGGCAGTAATGTTGCGGAAAGGCTTTCACATTATTTTTATTTTTTAATTATTCTCATAACGTTGCTTTAGCTTCCCCCTGTATACCCTCAGATCGACAAAATGCCTTCTGCGGTGTGCCCTTGACAATGGGAAAAAACTATCGCTTCGGAAAACCGCCGGCCGCACGAGTGACAGATATTAGAGTAGAGAATATAGAACGAAAAGGAGACACGCAATCCCTTTTTCGTGAGTGTTGTGCTAATTGCTTCATATTTTGATGTTCGTAGAACTTCTCGCTTGCTTGTGCTTTGTATGTGCTATCGCTTAGATCACGAATTCGAAGTCCTAGGACCACATCTGGACCATCCAGATATCGGGGCCCTAATACAACCATCTACTACCGGCACATTAGGTAAGTCGTTTTTGAGGGTATTTTATCAACCTAAAGTGGAAATAACAGTCAAAACTTTGCCCATTCCGCAACATTTATCGAATAAAATGACAATGAAAAAATATATCTTGAGTAGGCAACTATTGGTGAAGTTCTGATTTCCACGGAAAGAAACATCCTGTATTGTTCAGAGAACATCGTGAGAACCAAAAGAAGGTAGGTAGGAATTGATATTCTGGGAAACAGATGTTCGTTCGGCATGTCTCCAAGGTGACGGCATATGGATGTGCTGAGGACTGGAGCTCGACGGGTCAGTCTCGAAGGGACCGCTAACGGTGGAACGATTGATAATATTTCGGAAGAGCATCGTTCATGGAAATATCTATAAAACACAGACAGATCGCCAACCTTTCTGCGATGTTCCAGAGGAGTGAGCTAGCTTGTGAGTGAAATTGTTGGATCACCATGCCATGTCATGCCTTTTGCTCTCGTCAAGCTTAAAATGATTTATATAAGCCAAACGTAAAGAAAGGATTGATATTCTCAGTTTTATCAAAGATGGGAGTTATTTCTGCTCTATTTATGTTATTTATTAGATTTGCCATCAACAATTCCTATTCAAGTAGGTACTTTCTAAAAATAATGGATTCCAGGAATAAATATTTCCTTTATTTCCACACCATAGAACCAAGCACGTCAACATTGTCAAAATTGAAATTTCACTACAGAAAAACCCGGAAACCAATAACATACACATTACCGATGAATGATTGAAGTAAACAACAGTAATAAGAAAAGCACATCTAAATAAACACAATAACATTAAGGTTAATTTCACAATGAACACAAATCGCCTAAACCACCAAACTAACCCAAACCGGCTCTGGCAAACTACCTTTCTTCCTCTGCGACAATTGAAAACTGATAACACGGTTGCACGATCCCAACAAGTCAACGGGAATTTGGGTAGGCTTCACAGTAATGTTAGATTATTTTCGACAGAATCTCGACTACAAAAATAACATTTTCTGAAATTTGTCAACGCTGCAGAGCTAGCATTGATGAAAACATTTGGAATTTTACAACACTTTTCAGTGTCCCACGAAGAGGGGATTGGCATTCTAGAGTAAGTATATATATTATAATTTCTATGGTCTGCCGTTCAGTTGTGACGTAGTCGAGCTGATCCGTATCAAAGATAAGAGTTTCCCAGTACCCAACGAGTAGTGAAATAGATATTCAATGCAAATGATAAAATAAAAAAAAGGTTGTTAGACTGAGGGATCGAAGTGTAGCAAACCAGCTATCTTCGGATTACGAAGCGCACCTCTACAGACAATGCTATGACACCTCTTAGTGAATGTAGGTTGAAATGTTGTCGAGCGGCGTTATCTACCGCACGCCGGTTTCTATCTACCGCAAACCGGCTTCGAGCGCTCGAATATTAAATGAAAAGAATAATGATTGTGAATGAAGAAATTCAAATTGTTGAAGTGGTATAATAATAATGATTTTTGAATATAAATCGTTAAGTGAGAGAAAAAACATAGACAGGGTGTACGATTCCGTGATAGAGTCTTCAAGAATTCAAAGTACAATACTATACACTCACCCAATTGTCAGAATTGACGTAGTTTTCACGTATAATTATGTAATATAGAATAGAATAGCATTCCTAAGTTGGCATGCTTAGATTTATATGACACAAAGAGAGGAGAAAGTAGCCCATAAAATGAGCTGTGTGGTATACCTCGCACAACACAATGAAATGTTGTACAGTTTATCATAATGAAAGAATTGTTTTGTGAACAAACACTTTGGAAAATATTCATTTTTGTATGATATAGCAAGAGCCACCATTATTATAGGCAACAAACAAAGGTACTCACATAGCATGTATAATCGAAGTATACGTGATTGAGATGACACAAAATAGTTCGAATATTTTCATAATATACATTGTAGAGCAAACGATTGAGTTTCACGTTTTACTTTCCTACGCGGTTCTCATTATCAATCGGATGTGATGTTATTTGATACATTTGAAAGACTATTTTATTCATAGAAAACAATTTTATATATTTTACATTAAAAATAGATGGAGTTATTTTCGTGGAATAGAATCATTTGCCACCAAATTTTTTAACGGTTTATCGTACACAATTCATCAATATATTGAATGCCCAATAAAATGAATCATAACATAAAAAAACTCATACACAGAAATACAACGTTAAAGAAAAATCATATACTGAATGTTCCTAAACTGAAACGTTACAAAAAAAATAAATATAAGGGATTTGAAAATATGTCATTAAACATAAAAATCAGTCACGTATTCTCAGTTATTGTTTACGTTCCCACGCGGAGTTTCGTGCAAATTCATGTGAAATGTCAGGCATATTGAAACAGGTCAAAATGAGGGATTTTTCACATTAAATACAAAAGATATTTGAAATGGTATACTGATGATGGAAAATAGTGATGAGGACTAAAATAAAATGTTGAATGTTACTAACATGAATCTTAGTAGTAAAAACATACAGGTTATACTGGGAAGATTTAGAAACGAATTGTTGAAGAAACGAATAGTTGTGGGGTGCATATAAAAATAATAAATGAATTAAAAAAAGTAGAAGATATTCGTCAAATGTCGTTCAACAAATTGAGTATATGAAGTGAATCAAAATACATCATTGTTGTGAAGACATATACGGGTGTTTAAATGCGAACAGGTAAACAATATATATATATAGTTTGTATAAAAATACAGCATTGAACAAAAAAATATATGAAGAAATATCATCCCAAGATGCGTCAAACACATGGGGTGCCTCAAACGTGCCTCAAAACTAATTAGAGAAGAAAAAACATGGAAGATGATCGTCAGATATTTTATATATTTGGAATATGACTTTATCTTTTCAAGTTGGTACAACTTTTCTATGTGAATTAGGCAAACCTCATACAACTTTTCCATTGATTTTTTAATTTCATAAATGCGGCAAACGATATACATCATTTTACATGCATTCTTATGAACATCAATGCATAAAAATGTTACAAATACCTCGATATATGACAAATGCAGCACTTTTATATGTATTCTTATGCTAACTGAAGCACACATTACTTAAAACTAGGGGCCTATTGAAACCGTTCAGATTTTCGTATGAAACATTTTCTTTACCCCCTCCCTTTCATAAAGCGTTCACTCTTCCCTTCAACCTTGGTAACATTATGCTGAGCTCCACTGGATTTCATTAGTCTACTGTAGAACGTTGAACGTTTAACACCGGACTTTTTATAACTCCAGTATGTCAATGTTTACTGATTTGGTATAACATATCGCTAAACTGCTGGCAGTATTGACCACAAAATACGATGAAGTAATTGCACAAGAAGGTCTCAAAGAGTGTACCAAGGGTATTAAAAAGTTGTACAATGCCATGAGAGGTGCAAAATCGATGGGTGAAAAACAACATCTGGAGGCATGTATGAGGAACATCAGGACCATTCGCAATGAATTGAAAGCTATGCAGAAGCAAGGGGCTGGGCTTCCTACGCGATCTGAAGGAGCGAGAAAACGCGTCCGCTGGGATGTTACTGGTTCGGCATTCAATAATCGAATTAGGACTGGTGTAATCTCCAATTTGAAGCACAAGGACCCCGGCTCTTTCCTGGTGGACTGCAGGACATTATTCAGGAAGAGGATCCAGAATGCGTTTAAAACAAATCATGCTGTCAAGGTGAATGCAGTTTTCGGCGTAGAATTCGAGATCGTAAAAGGAAGTCAAAATATAACGAAATTCAAATATTTCACGACATCCAACTTCCCCATTTACAAAGATACCAATCTGGAAGAATGGTTCAATTCCAAGATCATTGAGCCCATTATGCAGGAGCTGGATGCATTTGCTACACCCAGAATTTTATTTGCAAGTCGATGAAAGCAGCTTCTACTAGAACCACTATGCGATTGCTTTCTACGAACACCTTGAAATCTGTTGAATCTAATTGGAAGACTACCTACATACATGTATTATGAGTATTTCCAATTATCAGTGTAGAATAGGTCAAAACCAGCAGTAATAACCACTTGTATCTACCAATGAACTGATAATACTTCGGGACTTCTGTCATAGAGGATCGCTGCCGTAAACTAAAATAACTATTGTCAAACTTCGGTAGAAAGTCGTGGAGGATCATGATAATACGTCATGGATGGTTCCCACATTTACCGACACCAATGCTGGTATCTTACCTTGTATGAATCACATTCGTCGCAACCAAACCAACTATAATTGCAGCCTCCGGAACGTTGATATTCTTTACAAATGGCTATGTGATATATTACCAAAATAAAAATGTTTAATACATTTTGTATTCAAACTGTTTTATTTTATTTTTCACTTATAAGTTAAGTTGGTCAATTTGGCGTTCTAAAAAAGAGCTAAAATTTGAAACGCTACAACATGCAAAAATGTGACTAAAATACATGTTTTTCATGTTCCAAAAAACAACTAAAATTTGAAACGCCAAAATACGACCACAATAAGCGTTTTTCGCGTTCTAAAAAACAAGCTAAAATTAAACCGTAAAAACTGTATATTTACATGTATTTCTTATGGAGAATAGACATTTCAAAATTGCTCCAAATACACGTTTTTGACGTTCGAAAAAACATCTAAAATTTGAAACGTTAAATCACGTAAAAATGTTACCACAATAAGCGTTTTTGGCTTCGAAAAAACAGCTAAAATTTGATACGCTAAAACAAGCAAAAATGCGACTAAAATAGACGTTTCATAAGGTTAGTTCATTAGTTCGTTCTGGTTCGATCAAACTGAATATCTGTTACTCTGCCTGACTGTCAATCTGTCTGTCTCCTATCTCCTATCAGCGAAAAAGAAACATAGTCAAACTGACACATACTGGGTATCGCACGTTGAAAATGACGCACCCCCCATCAAGAAAACATTTTGAATCACCATACCCCCAATGAAGCGTGTTTTCTTTGACAAATGACGGAGGCAACCATGTTTTTTTCTCTTACATTGTAACGGTCTGCTTTCGGTACAGCCTGTATACAACGTGGCTATCGAGCGCCGAATTGAAAATGAATCGACAAATCGCGCCCGGTCAATAGGCAACCAAAAATCCCCAGTAAAAAATTTGACTCGATGGTAAAAATCGGACAGTCAGGCCCGTGAGAGCGAACAGTGATCACCTTTCACCTCAAGTGCCACTGCCATTTTAGTGGGATGCCTGATGAAAACTAAGGTAACGCATTTTACTAATCATCCGGATCATTTTGATCCCGAATCCGTAGTTCTCCTAAAGAACGATTCTAGCGAAAGGTTATTACGTAACGGGCAAAAAGGGACAATTCCCCGGCTATGCCAAGTTAGTCGTACGTTTTCTGTACACTTCCATTTTCAGGGAACAGTTGTGAATTTCCATTTCAAATTCGTATACGAGATTAAATCCTCGCCTTTGACGAATACATACAAAAAGCCGAGCAGTGCTGTAAGGCTCGTCACGTCCCTAGTGACTGCCGTGGAACAGGTCGGACCCGTCTTGTTACAGGCTATGATGTAACACCTGTATGTCTGCCGATGGTAACTGGTAACTATACCCCCCACGGCAGTCTGAGTGAGTACCCACTTCGTTTCTGAGTTCGAGCTGGTATTGATGAAAATAAAAAGATTCCATGTGTTTTATTCATCTCATTGATTATTTTGTTTAATGGTTTATTTATATAATATTAATATAATTATTGCCTAGCCAATATATAGAATTGCCTCGACTACTTTGTGAAGCGATCCGCAGCTGCGGATTGAACATTATCGGCCGAAGGTATTATCAATCCTTTACATATAAAATTTATTATTATTATAGTCTGTTGGTCACCATCTCAACAAATTGTCATATCGCATAACCTCCTCCACGTATGCAAAACAATACCCTAAAAGCAACTCCGGTCTGCCCCAGTAACCCGAGGCACTGATATCATAATAATTGTGTTTCTATAATATTTATCCATAATTATCATAGAGGTGGTTTCGTAATAGTTCATGTACTGATATGTTGTTGATAGTTTATTATAGCTTATTGTTGATTGGTCCGCGTTATAGTTTTTTGTAGTTCGATACCTTATACTTACCTACCCGTAAAGTTCCGTAATTTATTCGTTTATATATATTCTCCTTGTTATTATGCATTTATCGTACTATTCATCTTGTTTGATTCCCCTCCCGTTCGGTAGTTAGTGTTATTTCTAGCTGTCGGCTGGCGCCCTCAGGGCTTACGTAATTATTTGTAAACAAAAAAAAAATATAACTTCACTGTCAAGACAAGCACGAGTACCTGAACCCACTCCTTGATATACATTTTTTTCGTTTGTTATAACGTCACAACATCACATGTTGCTACACCTGGTATATGGTATTTGATAAGCAGGCACCATCTTTTTATCTTTAATGATGTCGGTTGTTTTTTTCTCTCAATTGCTTTTTTCTGTGATGTTACGTTGGTACACCCTGTATATGTTTTTTCTTCAATAATTAAGTTAAAAACCAGAAACGTCCCACCCTCCGTAACTCTACTGCTGTATTTTGAATCCGGCAATCTCCTTGCTCTTCAAACGTGGACATCATGACAGAGACCAATCTGAATTATACATGCCACTGTCAAATACTCACTTCCAGCCGACTCCGTCACGATTACCGCAGCGCGCCGACCTCATGACTCAAACCGATATAACGTTCAAAAACATCAATTTTCACGTTTGCCATCCAAATATTGAATAATACATACCAGGTCTTCCTGGCATTGCGCATACTTATTGAACTCTTTATTAATAATTTATTAATTTATTCACATCCATTTCCTTCAGATAAATAATTACTCGCGTTTTTTCTGAAGCGTGTATTGTCTCCTTTTAACAATGGTTTTCTTATTAGTATTTATGAAAATATTTCCAAAATTATAAATGAATTATATTACTTCAGCAGAAATCTAATTACTTCATCATGTATGGTGGATGTTTTAAGTTATATTAGTTTGCTTATCATCTTGATATAATCTTGAATTATATCCATCAGATGCTGTTCCGCTTCCAATGATAGACATCTTGTTCATTCGCAAATTTTACCTCAGCAAAAATGCTTGATTTTCACGATTCTCTTAAAATTTCACCCTCGAAACTTCTCAACTATTTCTATTTTTCACGCAAGCTTTCTTCACTCAAAAAATCAGATATCTGTCGTAGTATGGTTGGCCAATCATATATTTTGATGGATACTTTTCTCATCCACTGACTTTCGTGGTATTGGTGTATGATGCGATCTCGCACTTCAGCTTTAATCAATTGGTTGCGAGTTACTTTCATTCATTCACTTGAATATTTCACCCCAGCTCTTCAATTTCTAAGAAATTTCGATGTATGTTAATAGTCATAAATTCCAAATTGTTATCTAGTCACATCAGTTTGCGTTTTCGAATGTTTGACGGTATGTTGATATTCATGCTGATAGTTGAGAGGTGAACTTGACAATGTTCACCCCCAGATTGACCACTTTCTTCCAGCCAATATCCTTCTCAGCAAATGCATCCAGCTCCTGCATAATGGGCTCAATGATCTTGGAATTGAACCATTCTTCCAGATTGGTATCTTTGTGAATGGGGAAGTTGGATGTCGTGAAATATTTGAATTCCGTTATATTTTGACTTCCTTTTACGATCTCGAATTCTTCGCCGAAAACTGCATTCACCTTGACAGCATGATTTGTTTTAAACGCATTCTGGATCCTCTTCCTGAATGATGTCCTGCAGTCCACCAGGAAAGAGCCGGGGTCCTTGTGCTTCAAATTGGAGATTACACCAGTCCTAATTCGATTATTGAATGCCGAACCAGTATCATCCCAGCGGACGCGTTTTCTCGTTCCTTCAGATCGCGTAGGAAGCCCTGCCCCTTGCTTCTGCATAGCTTTTGTTAACTTTTATGAAATACTTTCGAATGAAAATATATCTTTGACACTCTCTTTGTAACTATTTATTCATAACATACAATTGTTTTTCAAAAATATTCAAAACAAAATATAAAACAATATGACATGTGAATGAATCTGGAATGTTTCGGACCAGCGAGCCCTTTCGTTAAAACATTAGCTGCCATATCATCTGTTGGTATATAGCTCACAGTAACCATCTCATTTTCAATTGCCTCTCTAACGAAATGATGTCGAATGTCGACATGTTTAGATCTTGCATGGAAAACTGGATTTCTGGCAAGTTTTTGTGATCCTTGATTATCGCCATAAATTTGAATATTTGTCATTTCTCGAATTCCAATTTCATTCAATAATTGTGTCAAATATATAGCTTCTTTTGTTGCTTCTGTTAAAGCCATATATTCTGCTTCCATAGTTGATAAAGCTACAGTTCTTTGTTTCTTCGATTCCCAAGTGATTGCGGCATTCCCAAGTAAGAAAGCAAAGCCCGTGTAGGATCGTCTGTCATTTTGACAAGATCCCCAATCATCCCCATCACTTTTTCGAAAAACTAATTTATTGTACCTTTCAGATATCGCAACACTCTTTTAGCGGCAGTCCAATGTTCTTTCCCATGATTGTTGTTAAACTGGCTGAGAAAACTAACAGCGTAAGCCATATCGGGCCGAGTACTCACTGCCAAATACATCAGTGATCCAATTAAATTCTGATATGGAAATGCATCTTCTTGTGTGTGATTTTCGGGTTTTTCCAATTTCAAGCTGATATCAATTGGTGTTACAGAAATCTTCGAATCAATCATACCAAAATTTTCAATTAAATTTTGTATGTACTTGCTTTGAGACATGCTGATTGTTTCTTTATTTTCGACTTGATGGAATTCAATACCAAATCCTTCATTTCGAACTGTTTCTTGAGATCATTTTTTATTTCTGTCATCCAAAGTTTGTCATCGGTTGTCATGATAAGATCATCAACAAATACAGCTATCAGCGTGATTTTCTTTTTCCTTTTTCCAAAATAAATACAAGGATCGGTTTCCAAAGGCGCTAAACCTATCATTTGTAGAATATGGTCGAGTTTTTTATACCACTGTCTTCCCGATTGTCGAAGTCCATATAATGCCTTTTTGACAACACAAACTTTGTTTCCATCTCGTATTCGTGACAACCATTTCTCCGCTCGCAATTTTATTGTTTCATTATCTTCTTTCTGATTTTTACATATTTTTTCTAATGTATTTTCCAAATAATCAGGAACTTTCATGAATATAATTTCTTCAATTTCTCCATTTAGATATGCGGTTTTCACATCTAACTGGTGGACTTCTAAATTATTCATGACAGATAATGCCATTAATATTCGAACTGAACTCATTCGAACAACCGGTACAAAAGTTTCATGGAAATCTATTTCTGGGCGTTGAGTGAAACCCTGTGCAACCAAACGAACTTTTCTTCTTTTCAAAACACCGTTTTGGTCATACTTATTCACTAAAACCATTCTGCTATTCACAATCTCGGAATTGTCAGGTATTTCGACAAATTCCCAAACGTCATTTTTTATCAAAGATGTGAATTCTTCATGGATGTCAGATTTCCATTCCTCCTTGCTATCTCCCGATAGCGCTTGTTTGATGTTAATTTCTGTAATGTTTGCAGTTTCACAAAAATCTTCACAGATATCGACGTGTGCGGTTTGATATACTTTTTTAGGTCTGCCCTTTTTTTCAGTTCTCACTATTTTTGGTCTTCCTCTCACTCTTCGTGGTATTATATTTTCATGTTCTTCTGATGACTGAGTCAATGATTCATTGTTCTCGATTTCAATGACATCTTTTCCATCAATTTCGTCGTTTTCAATTTGAGATGATGACGGTTTCAAAATTTCAATAACTTCAACTTGACTTTTGAATTCAGCTTCCAAATTTTCTGGTACAAATTCACCACTCTGATCTTCATGAGAGAATTCATCAAGAAATTTCACATCACGTGTAATTTCAACTTTCTTTTCATCGATTAACCAAACTCAAAATACATTCTCGCGAGCGTGCTTCGAATTTTTTTTTTGTGTTTATTTAAAACGAATGCTCTGCATCCAAACGGTCTAAAATACGAAATCGTTGGTTTCTTTCCAAAAAATATTTCGAATGGAGTTCTTTGACCAGTGCATTTTGAAATACATCTATTTCGTACATGATTTGCAGTTGCTATCGCTTCAGCCCAGAAGGATGGAGGTAGATTCGATTCTATCATCATACATCGTGCCATTTCAAGCAATGTTCTATTTTTCTTTTCTGCAATTCCATTTTGCTGCGGACAATACGGAACGGATAATCTTCTTTTCATGCCATTGTCTTTCAGAAAATTGTTGAATTCATTACTACAATATTCGGAACCGTTATCGCTTTGGAGATATTTAATTCGTTTATTGGTCTGATTTTCGATCAATATCTTGAAATCTTTGAATGTCTCGAATAGGTCATTTCTTCTTTTCAAAAATCTTAATTCACACCACCTCGATTTGTCATCGATAGATGTAACGAAATATTTTGCTCCACCTAATGAATGTACTTTCATAGGTCCGCAGATATCGCTATGGATAATATCTAAAATGTCTTCACTAACAGAACTTCTGCTTTTGGGAAATGGTGTTCTTGTTAGTTTTCCTTTTATGCAAGTGATACATTCGCCTAGATTATCATTTACTTTCAAGTTCAATCCGAGAACCATTTGATTATTAACCATTTCTTTTAGGCTTTCTTCATTAAGATGTCCAAATCGTTTATGCCACATATTGATGTTAGGAATTGTTTGAACAACATTCACAGTAGGATTCTGTTCCTTAATGTAGTATAATCCATCGATTTTATTCGCTCTCACTACTTCCTTTCCTGTTTTATCTAATATAACTGCAAATTCCTTTTTGAACATGATTTCAAATCCTTTTTCGACTATTTTTCCAACAGATAGTAAATTGGTCCTGAGATCTGGTACAAATAGAGTATTTTTTAGATTGAAAGTTTTTTCTTCAGATTCACAGACAAACTTCAGTGATATCGTTCCTTGTGCTTTTATTTTCGTTGAGCTATCGTTGGCCATATTTGAAGAATTGTGATGGCATTTCTCTAGAATTTCAAATTTCTCTTCATTTCTACACATATGCGAAGTACATCCGCTATCGAGGCACCATTTGTTGTCATTCACTTCAACTTTGAATGAGGTAGGTTCAGTACATTCAGTGACTATGAAACTGACTTCTTCGACATTTCCGGCTGTTTGATTTGGAGTATTTTTGAAATTGAATTTACAATTTACAGATTTATGTCCAATTTTCCGACATTTGTGACATTTGTGTTTGAAATTAGTTGTTGCTGGGAGTTTTTCATCAAAATTTCCTTTATTTTCCAATATTATTATTTCGACAGAACTTCTTAGCCAACATTGCATTTGGACACTCCCTAACTTTCGTTTTTCTTGCATCGAACTCTTCTTCAATAATCTTGATTTTCAGGCTTTCTGGTTTCGGTAATTCATCTCTCGTCTCAATAGCACATCGAAAATTTTCGTAACTTGGTGGTAAACTATACAATAACATGATGGTTAGTAGATCTTCGTTGATGATTACTTCCATTTCTTGTAGTTTGTCTACAGCATCGAAAAATTTTGCGATATGAGCACGTATATCGTCGCCTTCATCCATTTTTTGCATTGTTATTTGCTTTAATAGGGTAGTTTTTCGTGCAGGTCCTTTAGACTGATATATAGAATGCAATTTTAGCCAAATCTCTCGTGAAGTTTCGCAATATTTTATCTGTTTTAGCTCCGATGGACTGATGGCTAAAATAAGATCTGATCTAGCTTTTCGATCTGCAATTTCCCATTCTTTCTTCATGTCTTCCAGGGTACGATTTTCACTTGCTAGAGTAGGTTTCTATGTATCGCCATTCACATAGCCCCACGTATCATTCTTTATCAATAATGCTTCAACTTGAAGCTTCCAAGTATCAAAATTATCTTTGCCAAGACATTCGATTCGCGTGAAACTGATACCGCTCATTGTGATACTTGTGTATGATTTCAATATTACTGAAAACGTTTTATCTGGGCCCGTAACCTGTTAACTTTTATGAAATACTTTCGAATGAAAATATATCTTTGACACTCTCTTTGTAACTATTTATTCATAACATACAATTGTTTTTCAAAAATATTCAAAACAAAATATAAAACAATATCATACTGGAGACACAGATTGAAATAATTTCCAACAGCTTTCAATTCATTGCGAATGGTCCTGATCTTCCATGTTTTTTCTTCTCTTCCTTCCTCTCTTTATTATTTTTATATGCACCCCACAACTGTTCAATTCTTCAACAATTAGTTTCTAAATTTACAAAGAATAAAAACTCGAAGTCATCTCCACAATTTAATATAAACGACGATTAAATGGGAAGGCAAATAACCATCGATCAGTTAGGTGTTCACAAAGAAGTACATGTTTCGAACCTATATAGGTTCATCATCAGCTTTAGTAAATTATGGAGAGAGGCAGACACAGAAAGGAAAGGAGCTTTCCTTTCTGTGTCTCCGCACCAAGGCTGCTGGTGGATTCACTTTGATTTTTGGCTGAAGGCTTTAAGCCTTCACTTTAAATTTAAAACAACATTTAATGAAACATGTCTTTATTAATATTAGACATTAATAGTTAATTTCTTATGAATGGCCTCACCATATTGTTGTGTTTGATATAACAAGTTTTTTCCTCTCCATAATTTACTAAAGCTGATGATGAACCTATATAGGTTCGAAACATGTACTTCTTTGTGAACACCTAACTGAACGATGGTTATTTGCCTTCCCATTTAATCGTCGTTTATATTAAATTGTGGAGATGACTTCGAGTTTTTATTCTTTGTAAATCCCACACCACTCCACTTCGAGATATCATGGACTTCTACCGTAGGTTAATTAGTTTCTAAATCTTCCCAGTATAACCTGTATGTTTTAACTACTAAGATTCATGTTAGTGACATTCAACATTTCATTTTAGTCCTCATCACAGTTGAAACAGAACGTTTTGAATACTATTTTCCATCATCAGTATAATTGATACACTGATAATTGGAAATACTCATAATACATGTATGTAGGTAGTCTTCCAATTAGATTCAACAGATTTCAAGGTGTTCGTAGAAAGCAATCGCATAGTGGTTCTAGTAGAAGCTGCTTTCATCGACTTGCAAATAAAATTCTGGGTGTAGCAAATGCATCCAGCTCCTGCATAATGGGCTCAATGATCTTGGAATTGAACCATTCTTCCAGATTGGTATCTTTGTAAATGGGGAAGTTGGATGTCGTGAAATATTTGAATTTCGTTATATTTTGACTTCCTTTTGCGATCTCGAATTCTACGCCGAAAACTGCATTCACCTTGACAGCATGATTTGTTTTAAACGCATTCTGGATCCTCTTCCTGAATGATGTCCTGCAGTCCACCAGGAAAGAGCCGGGGTCCTTGTGCTTCAAATTGGAGATTACACCAGTCCTAATTCGATTATTGAATGCCGAACCAGTATCATCCCAGCGGACGCGTTTTCTCGTTCCTTCAGATCGCGTAGGAAGCCCTGCCCCTTGCTTCTGCATAGCTTTCAATTCATTGCGAATGGTCCTGATGTTCCTCATACATGCCTCCAGATGTTGTTTTTCACCCATCGATTTTGCACCTCTCATGGCATTGTACAACTTTTTAATACCCTTGGTACACTCTTTGAGACCTTCTTGTGCAATTACTTCATCGTATTTTGTGGTCAATACTGCCAGCAGTTTAGCGATATGTTGTACCAAATCAGTAAACATTGACATACTGGAGTTATAAAAAGTCCGGTGTTAAACGTTCAACGTTCTACAGTAGACTAATGAAATCCAGTGGAGCTCAGCATAATGTTACCAAGGTTGAAGGGAAGAGTGAACGCTTTATGAAAGGGAGGGGGTAAAGAAAATGTTTCATACGAAAATCTGAACGGTTTCAATAGGCCCCTAGTTTTAAGTAATGTGTGCTTCAGTTAGCATAAGAATACATATAAAAGCGCTGCATTTGTCATATATCGAGGTATTTGTAACATTTTTATGCATTGATGTTCATAAGAATGCATGTAAAATGATGTATATCGTTTGCCGCATTTATGAAATTAAAAAATCAATGGAAAAGTTGTATGAGGTTTGCCAAATTCACATAGAAAAGTTGTACCAACTTGAAAAGATAAAGTCATATTCCAAATATATAAAATATCTGACGATCATCTTCCATGTTTTTTCTTCTCTAATTAGTTTTGAGGCACGTTTGAGGCACCCCATGTGTTTGACGCATCTTGGGATGATATTTCTTCATATATTTTTTTGTTCAATGCTGTATTTTTATACAAACTATATATATATATTGTTTACCTGTTCGCATTTAAACACCCGTATATGTCTTCACAACAATGATGTATTTTGATTCACTTCATATACTCAATTTGTTGAACGACATTTGACGAATATCTTCTACTTTTTTTAATTCATTTATTATTTTTATATGCACCCCACAACTATTCGTTTCTTCAACAATTCGTTTCTAAATCTTCCCAGTATAACCTGTATGTTTTTACTACTAAGATTCATGTTAGTAACATTCAACATTTTATTTTAGTCCTCATCACTATTTTCCATCATCAGTATACCATTTCAAATATCGTTTGTATTTAATGTGAAATGTTTCAATGTGAAAATGTTTCAATATGCCTGACATTTCACATGAATTTGCACGAAACTCCGCGTGGGAACGTAAACAATAACTGAGAATACGTGACTGATTTTTATGTTTAATGACATATTTTCAAATCCCTTATATTTATTTTTTTGTAACGTTTTAGTTTAGGAACATTCAGTATATGATTTTTCTTTAACGTTGTATTTCTGTGTATAAGTTTTTTTATGTTAAACCGATAAACCGTTAAAAAATTTGGTGGCAAATGATTCGATTCCACGAAAATAACTCCATCTATTTTTAATGTAAAATATATAAAATTGTTTTTTATGAATAAAATAGTCTTTCAAATGTATCAAATAACATCACATCCGATTGATAATGAGAACCGCGTAGGAACGTGAAACGTGAAACTCAATCGTTTGCTCTACAATGTATAACATGAAAATATTCGAACTATTTTATGTCATCTCAATCACGTATACTTCGATTATACATGCTATGAGAGTACCTTTGTTTGTTTCCTATAATGGTGGCTCTTGCTATATCATACAAAAATTAATATTTTTCAAAGTGTTTGTTCACAAAACAATTCTTTGATTATGATAAACTGTACAACATTTCATTGTGTTGTGCGAGGTGTACCACACAGGTCATTTTATGGGCTACTTTCTCCTCTCTTTGTGTATACAAATGAGAGAACATCTCAAGAAACGGTTTTATCTATCATTGCAGCTGAAATCAAAGTTCACCTATAGTGCGTTCTTTTTTAATGCTGTTCAGAAAGGCAAACCCATCAACGGTTCACCTATATATTTTGCACATTTTTACCTAGAACAGCCTCTCTATAATAAGCCCAAATGATGTCTACTGAATTACAAATATGACTCGTTTAATGACATTTTCACCATTTGAGTCTGTCATATAAATCTAAGCATGCCAACTTAGGAATGCTATTCTATTCTATATTACATAATTATACGTGAAAACTACGTCAATTCTGACAATTAGATGAGTGTATAGTATTGTACTTTGAATTCTTGAAGACTCTATCACGAAATCGTACGTTGAACGCTAAGATCTCTCACCACTTGTGCTTCAAACCGCTGAATTTGAGATTGCAACCTCTCTAAGGATAGTTTACTGAATGCATTCAAATGAGAAGACTACTTCACTTATGACTGTATGCATTGTGTCGCACGTTGAAATGAACGGTTCGCGTCTCCAATAATAGTTGAAAGAATACATCTCACGTTGAAATGTGAGAGCTACGCGTCTTCCGATAGTTGACTGAATGCATGATATCGCATGTTAAAATATTAAAACTACGTTACTTAAGACAATAAACACAGCGTTTGGCATCGTACGTTGAACGCTAAGGTCCCTCGTTACTTGTGCTGAATCTATGATTACAACCTCGGACATTGGTATCGCACGTTAATATTTGAGCACTACGTCACTCATACCAGTTGACTGAGTGCATGGCATTGCACTTCAAAATGCGAAGACTCCGTCACTTCCCACAGTTGAATGACTGCACGTCGCACACGTTGAAATATCTCTTCTGACAATTGCCTGATTGCATGGTATCAAACTAATGAACGATTGCATGGTATCGCACGTTGAAATGTGAGAACTACGTCCCTTCCGACACTTGACTGATTGATTGCATGGTATCACACGTTGAAATTTGAAAGCTACGTCTTATATACACAACTACGCCGTACTATGTCAACGCTAACACTATTTTTGATAACACGTTTATTGTATAGGGTTTCCCCTGTACAAATAACTGTGATGTATGCTATAAACGACGCAGTATTTTTTTTTTCTTCAACAAACATTACACTAATAGATGTCACATGTAATTCGATCTCTTTGTAAGTAGTTGTGTCGAATCCTCATACCTGATTCGTTTTTTCTTTGATCAATTTCCTGATATTCGATAAATAACAGAGACATTCATTTTCCTAAAAGCGTATAGGTTTTTAAAACGTCCATGTATATGTCTAAGTAAGGTTAGTTCATGCTAGTTAGATCACTAGTAATGATTCCTTGGTATGTGAAGAACTTTTTCCACTCATGTTTTGTGAAAATCACTCGATCTCTCTTATATCCGGCAATTTCAATACATGGAGTGAAATTCAAATCATATGAAAGATTCACAACAACAAATTTACTTCTAGATTTGTTTAATGGGAATTTTCTTTCACTCAACACTACTTTTGATTTTTCTTTACAGAAATAGTGACTTGATGACAAGTTGAATTTGAACTCGGTAATACTCATTATGATAATGGAATGTCTGGTGTGATATCGTTCTCGGTTAATACATATGATCAGTAATAGTAGGGGAATATTTCAATTTAACTTCATATTGAATTAATATTCTGGATAACTGACAACCATGTATTGACCTTGAAAACGGTCATTGAACCCTTTTAAAAATTTTCCAATTTGTTGAGAATTGTTTGTAATCGATAGTCAGCAAATTCCAGGTAATTTGATATCTGACACGTGCACTTATTGACCTTGACAGAGGTCACTGAACCCATATAGAATTTCGCTGTGTAGACATGTAACCGGATGTCAGCTATCTTTTTATATTTAAGTATTTGATGTACACAAATTTTTGATATTTGAAGAAATGGTTTAATTCTAGAAAATCTCACACGTGCACTTTCCGAGGGTCACTGAACCCGTATCGAGTTTCGTTGTGTAGGCATGTAACTGGATGTCAGCAAATTACAGGAAATCTCACATGTGCACTTTTCGAGGGTCACTGAACCCGTACCGAATTTCGTTGTGTAGGCATGTAACCGGATGTTAGCAAATTCCAGGAAATCTCACATATGCACTTTTCGAGGGTCACTGAACCCGTATCGAATTTCGCTGTGTAGGCATGTAGCCGGATGTCAGCAAATTCCAGGAAATCTCACACGTGCACTTCCTGACCTTTGACCTTGATTCCTTTTGCTCTCTTATAGGGTTTGGCCTTTATTCCTTTTGCTCTCTCATAGGTTTTGACCTTGATTCCTTTTGCTTTCTAATTTCCTCTCTACTCGTGATAGTTCTTCAATTATGAATTTCTTTCTGATTCGTCTGTGACGTCTGTTAAGGGTGTTCAAACTCATGGCCAGGTGGTCAAGTCAGGTGTGCACATAAGGAAATTGAACAAGTCATCTTTTAATTTTGAACAAATTTCATTAAAGGTGAAGTCATTCAAGTTATTGTCGTGTGTACGTTCGTAGTTGTTGAAAAAAATTTCGCATCTTTTAATGAAGCTTTCGAATTGGCAAGTATCGCCTGAAAATTAGGTGGAAAATCTGCGGTACCTTTAGCCGCTTGAATAGTTGGTGTTTGAGCATTTACTTGTCCTTGAGTAAGGGACATGGTTTCTTAGAGATTGGACAATTCCTCCGTTTTGAATTATTAAATTAGTTACAACTTTATTAAATTGTGAATAGTGTTTTCGAAAATGATTTTCACGATGAAAAGCCAGTATCAACACTTTCAATCATTTTTTCTTTAGAATATATAATACGATTTTATACAAAAAGTCTCAAAATTTTTAATTCAGCACCTTTGCATATATACAAGGTAAAGACAGGAAAAATAAAGGAAACTCAACACTTACTCAGAGTACATTCTTGTTCCTGGGATGTAGTGTTCTTGTTTGAAGATGAATGGTTGAAACCAATGGTCAGAAACGGCGATTCTGCGTTAGTTCTGCCTTCTCCAATTCAGTTCGACTGCGCCAATTATGATCTCCAAATGAAGGAAAAAAAATGTAAAAAACTTTATTTTATAATTATTCAGTGAACTTCTGGACAGAGCCTTCGGCTGCACAACAATTGGAGTCAAAATACTAACTAACTGTATTTGTCAATATTCAAGTTTAAATATTAAAGAGGAAAAGTGCATTAGGTCGTTAACATAAAAGAATTAGATCGTTTGGTGCACTTATCTAAGTACCCTATGAAATATTTATATAAGCGTGGCCCTATTCATGCAACGCCCTATTCATACATATGTTGTCCGACCTACCCTGTTACTAACGAGAGGCAAGAACCTCGAAACAGTCGAAATGCTTCTGCGGTGGTATTCTCCAGCCAAATCAAGTATAATCTACTGTTCAATTAGAATAAGCATTTGCACTTAGGCCTTCTTGTAAGAACGTTGCACAAATATCTGTCAGATGTAGTTCAATGTCTGTCGTGGTATTAGACAGGCAAATAGTTGTTTACTGTCAGATATTTGCTTCATATTTTCCAAATGGTGAAAATATTTGGGGGAGAAGGGTACTTCGACATTGTCGATTTCACTATTTCATTTATTTGATACTATACGCAAAACTCTTTTAATTTCGAGTTGTAAGTCGAAGTTAGCCTAATTTCGAGTTGTAATTCGGAATTTGCTTGATTTTGAGTTTAACAGATGACTCTAGAGAGTGGGTATAAAAATAAAAGACTGAAGTATAATCGATTGTTTCCGATGCTCTCGTGGTATTACTACTGAAAACACATCTACCTGACAGTCAGCGCGCAATAAAAGCTCTGAATTCAGTACAGATCAAGTCACAGCAGGTTTGGGAATGCCTTCAGAGCATCAATGAACTGCCAAAACACAACAAGGTAAGACTTGTGTGGGTGCCTGGACATAGAGGAATAGAAGGTAATGAAAAAGCAGACCAACTTGCAAGACGAGCATCTGAATTACCATTCACAAGTCCAGAAACAGTGTTTGACATTAGCAAAACCCGATACGGAAATCTAATAAAAGAGTGGAAAGTAGATCAACTAAGCAGGGACTAGATCGGAAGTGGCCAAGGCCGCCGATCGGCGTTATCTACCGCATGCCGGGTGTTATCTACCGCACGCCGGCTTCGAGTGTTGGAATATTAAATAAAAAGAATAGTGATTGTGAATGAATAAATTCGAATTGTTGAAGTGGTATAATAATAATAATGTTTGAAAAAATTCAAAAAATGGCGGGGTAACGAGAGTGTAACGTTTCAACGTGCGATTCCAATGAGGAACGTATACAGGGTGTTCAAAAATACATGAATAAATTCGAATTGTTGAAGTGGTATAATAATAATGATGTTTGAAAAAATTCAACGTATACAGGGTGTTTAAAAATAGATGATTTAAGAAAAAAAACGACGGAAAGTCTCAAAATGAGTCATTCAAGAGAAAAAAGATGGCGGCTGCTTGTCAACGTGCTATACCAGGAGTACCAACATATCATTTAAGAGAAAAAAACAACAGGGTGTTTCATAATGCATAATTTAAGAGAAAAAACAACAGGGTGTCTCAAAATAAGCCATTTAAGAGAAAAAAAAAACATTGCGTCAACGTGTTATACCAGGTGTACCAACATTTGATTTAAGAGAAAACACAACAAGGTGTTTACATAGCCGCTTCTATCATTTGTCAAAGAAAACACGAGCCATTGGAGGTATGGAGGGATTCACGCATACAGGGTGTCTCAAAACACTCATCAATTACGACAATCGACATCATTTAAGAGAAAAAATGATGTCCGCTTGTCAAAAGTTATACCGGGTGTACCAATATATGATGTAAGCGAAAAAAAACATGTCCGCCTCTGTCATTTGTCAAAAAAACACGCGCCATTGGAGGTATGGGGGATTCAAAATGTTTTCGTGATGAGGGTCGTCATTTTTGACGTGCTATTCCAATGAGAAGCGTATACAGGGTGTGTCAAAGCCCATTTTTGAGAGAAAAAACAACAGGGTGTTTCAAAATACATTATTCAAAGGGAAAAACATGGCGGTTGTTGATGTTTGTCAACGTGTTATACCAGGTGTACCAATGTTAGGTGAAATAACTTCACGTAGGTAAAGCGTTCCAAAAAATGAATAAAATTACAAGGGTTGAAACGCATGAAATATGTGATGAAAATAGACGTTTTTTGCGTTTCAAAAAAGAGCTGAAATTTGAAACGTCAAAACTCGCAAAAATGCAGCCACTATTAACGTTTTTCGCGTTCTAAAAAACAGCTAAAATTTTAAACTTCAAAACATGCAAAAAATGAGACTAAAATAGGCTTTTTACGTTCAAAAAGTAAAATTAAGGCATAAAAACACGCAAAAAACACCTCAAAAAATTTCATGTGATCTAACCAGAACGAACTTACCTTACGTAGGTATAGCGTACACAACGTTCCACGGTTTTGAAAAGTGTGGTCACTCAAACATTCGTTCACCAGTACCACACGTTTCGATATGGTCCAGACAAGGTCAAAATTTTGGTCAAAGTGAACCATTACCGTCGTCATTTGAAGGTATAGACATTTCGTTGATACGTTTCCGTCAACGTGAACAGTCCTGCCACCAGCACAACGTTCCGGATCTTAACGCTGCAACCATAATATATCGAATATCAGGTAGGAACCAGCAATTAATTACATCGTCAGATTTAAAATTAGGGAAAGAGAGAGAGAGAGAGATCTATTGAAGTTAGATGAAATTTCGTGGAGAGTATAGACGTGGTCCACATATTTTAACGTGTAAAATCATATATCAATGAATACTCATTAGAAAAAAGAAAAAAAATCATAAACAATCTATACAAAGTGCTTCAAAAGCCTCATCAATTAAGAGAAAAAACAATAGGGTGTCTCAAAACACAGTATTCAAGAGAAAAAACATGATGCATGTGCGTCAAATACCATATACCGGGCGTACTAACATATCATTTTTTCATATCATTTTTGTGGCATATTGTTTTGAAAACATTCGGATTGTTCTAGAAAATTCTTCATATAGGTATGTAGAGTTGTTTTCGAATTCACACTTTGATTAAGGTTTTGTGGTTGATATGAGGTCCATATAAAAGACAAAATGTATTGTTTTTTCATTATTATTGTTGGTTAGTGTTTATGAAAAAGTAAGTTCTTAATTTTTATTTTAACAGTACGAATGAAAGTTTTTCAATGGCATTTGAAGTAATTATTTCCCGGAAAGTGCCTTTTTTGAAATTTTGGGGGTTTTCAGTGAATAATTTGTTTATTATATTTACCGTTTTGTGGTTTAATTTGGGGGTTTAAATAATGTTTGATATAAAAGTGCAGTTATGAAACTTTATTAATAGAAGTAAAGATTTTTTCAAACGGTTTTCAATTTAATACAAATTTGAATTTTTGGAAGTTATAAACAATAATTACAATGATTTTGCAGTGATGGTATTTCTATTCGATTTTTTGTAAAACATAATTTGAAATTTTTCGGTTTTGTAATTTCGATCAAAATAATTAGTTTTGTCATGAAAATTTGGGAATCATAAAGATGTTTTTGATATAAAAGTGTAGTTTTGAAATTGATTAAAAATTCGTATATATTTTCTCAAAACGTTTGCAACATTTTTCAAGAATAAACCCACCATTGACTACAAATATTTATTTCCAGTTTCTATCTCCAAAGAGCACTACCGAAAGTAGGATATCAACATTTCGTGACCGATTGTGGAAAAATAAATTACCAGTTTCTATCTCCAAAGAGCACTACCGAAAGTAATATAAATATTTTATTTTTCACTTTGGTAAAACGTGAACGTTGTTCGGTTTTATTTTCATTATTACGTCATTTTTACAGTTTCCATCTTCAAAAAAACAGCATCTTGGAGGGAATCAAGCCTTGGTGCACATCTCATAATAAATATCTCCCCAAAAAAGCAACATCTAGAAGGATTTCAAGCATTGGTGACGTTTGACCAGCCATTTTCCAAAGCAGTATTAGTGAACGTTTGTGGAACAACAAAGAGTAATAGGTGAGTTTGTCGATTACTTTTCACTTTTTGACAATACACAATAGACAATTTTGCGTTTTAAAATAACTTCACAAATCTGCATAATTTGTTGAAAACAAAAATTGTTTTTCAATTAACTTAACACCCAACCAAACGAAAACATAACATAATGACTGTTAAGCGAAGTGTTAGAATTCAAATAATAAAAGCGGATGCCGTGGTTTATTTAATAAAGAACTTTCAATTTCAACGCTATATCAGTTTTTCCTGTTTGGTGCTGACAAATTTATTTTTAATTACAGATTATCAGCTTATTATCTTCAACCAAGCGGCCTTTTTGTTTAAAGTTGAACAGAAAAATGGAAAATTTACTCATTTTGAAGAAAACAGTTCGTATAAAAATATGCAAATATTGTCACAAACCCATTTTTCTATATAAAAAGCACATCAAAAGCCATTTACGTTGTCCATTTTGTACTGTGCACTTTCACATTGAGGTTAAATTTTTACAACATGTTTGTAAATTTAAGTTTAATTGTTGGGTTTTATTAAACAAAGTTTCTAGTCAGTAGATATTCGTAAATAACTTTACATTTATTCATTTATAAGCTAACAAAGTTATAATAATTGATTTGTTTATAGGTAACCATTTATGTCTAAATTCATCATTATTTTTGAAGAGGGTTTAAATGGTTTTGCTACTCAATGTAAAGAGAGAAAATAAATGAGAAAACAAATATATAGCTAAAAATTTATTGACATCTGAAAACAAAAAACATAAATTATAAGATGAGTATGTTATCACAATGTGTGAACTCTTTTCACTTAATAACAAAACGATAAGGTTTTTCAGCACTTTTTATAATTTCTTGAACCGTGCGAATTTTCTTGACGACTTTTTAAAACCGCAATAATATAGCTTTTCCCAGCTTCAGGTGAACCGTGCAGTTTTTTTATATCGTTTCAGAAGCCACAATATATCTTTTTCACAGGATGTGGAAAAAAATACATTTGCATTTCATGGGAATATTATTACATCACTAATATTTTTGTAAAACTGGTCGTATATGGAAATAGCATATTTTTCAACAAGAAAATGCTGTTTTTTTTCGTGAGGTGAAAGTTTGCCCACGAGCGATGCAGAGCGGAATGCTACGCTCGGCTATGAAACACCAGCCGCGGCATTAAATCTTGTGCTTTTATGCCTAGTAAAACAAATAACTATTAATTTAACACTATTTTTTTTATTACAAACATGAAGTGAAAAATGTGTGAATTAATATGTGAAAAAATTTGATTGTTATATGTCAACATATCAACTTCAATATTGTAATGAAAACAGTGTTGGTGGTGTTGGGAGTAGCTCTTTGGCTGTACAAAACATTTGAGTGACCTGTTACAAAAAACTTTGGAGAAAACAAAAAAACAATAAAATATGTACACGGTGACAAAATTAGAATAATTGCCCAAAATGAAAATTTCCATAACCCCATATCAACTGAAACATCTAGCAATAACACCTTTGACGCATTGATAAATCATATTCAAAATATAATCACTTTAAATCAGAAAGTGTGTTTAGAGGATACGGCCTTTACCATACAAATTTTCAAAAAACCCCGAATGGGAGTAGGCAGAGGTGTCAAAATTTTGAATTTAGCAAAACACAAACATACCAAACGAAGTATTACAACCATACGTAATCGCGATAATCTTTGTGGGGCTCGAGCTATTATTACGGCTTTAACATACCATACAAATGAAATTTTAGGTAACAAATTGACACGCAGTAATATTTAAAAAATTAGGGAAGGTAAAAATATGCAAACGAAAATGGCCAAGTCCCTTTGCAGCCTCTTAGAAAGTTCTTATGAACACAACGGTTTCTCATTGGACGATATGAAACATGCCGAACAAGTCTTGAATGTACAAATAAAAATTGTGTGTTCGGAAAACTTTAATTCAATCATATATGCTGGACCCGAGAAACCAATAAAATTATATTTGTACAAAAATGGCAATCATTTTGACGTCATTAATAGTATGGCAGCATTTTATGGACGCTGCTATTACTGTCACAAATATGACAAATGCTATAATAATAAAAACGGGCAACACAAATATATATATATATATATATATAAAGCTCGGAAACTATTTGGGATAGCAGCAAAACGCAAGTGTACTCTTATAACATTATATTTCCAATATTTCGACAATGAATATTGTCATCATCAGGGAGCTACAAAATTTTTTTTTTTAATGATTAATATAAATGAGTAGTTTTCTTTTAAACATATTAATACTAACTTTTATTGTTGCTCCATGTGTTACATGCTTGTAATGTTGTCTTGTTCATTTCTCACAACATCTAAAAACGACCAATCTCAATGACATTGTAAGTACTGTTTTTGGCTTTTCACTTTTTCATTTATATTAATCATTAAAAAAAAAAAAAATTGTAGCTCCCTGATGATGACAATATTCATTGTCGAAATATTGGAAATATAATGTTATAACAGTACACTTGCGTTTTGCTGCTATCCCAAATAGTTTCCGAGCTTTGTTTCTAACAAGTCAGCGAATACTTCTGCTCCCCTTCTATATATATATATATATATATATATATATATATATATACGTACTTGTGCTTTATGCACCCAACCCCAACACGAAATGACTAGCAGAAATAAAATTTTCTGTAATAACTGCAAAAGATATTGCTACTACGATGAGTGCATGCAAAAGCACGGAGATGTTTGTAAAGAATTTTACAAATGTGACAAGGGTTGCAATACAATTCTTAACCGTCAAAAACATCATCAATGTGGTTTTTCCATGTGTCAAAATTGCGAACAAATTGTCGAAAAAGCAACACATCAATGTTATATGGTGAAAAAATATGCCAAAGGCGGTATTTGTGACTTACCTTATACATGTAACGAACGTAGCGTAAACAAAAATATTGGATGTGTTTTTAAAGAAAACAGTACAAAACAGTATGTTTGTACGAACCCATTTGCTTGTAATGGCATGTCTGATGAAAAAATACAAAAGTGTTCATGTACTGAAAATTACATTTTTTTTTCGATTACGAAGCCATGCAAAACACAGGTGTTCATATACCGAATTGTCCAAGATTTTGACGGCGAAAAATTTACATTCAACACCAATGAGGCGTTTTGCGAGTGGTTAATAAATGATAAACATAAGGGATACACGGCTATAGCGCAAAATGCCAAGGGTTATGATGCGTATTTCATTTTGAACTATTGTGTGAAAAACGGCATTAAACCATATACACTGAAAAAAATGTGGTACGTTATATCAATAAATGCCGTTTTTTACCTCTCCGTTCATTGGCAAAATACATTTTTCATCGTTGCAATGAATAAATATTCACTGACTTTTGTAGGTATTTATTGATACAACGAATTCAAGTTTATTCAGATCAAAGATGATCGTTTCTTACATTTATGAATAGTTTTCGTTGCTCCTGCGGAAAAGTTTATTGAGGTGAGAAAAGCGGTACACTGAGATCAATGATGATCTAATTTCAGACCTATGAACATATTTCGTTACAGCTTTGAAAAAGATTATTGGAATGAAGAAAAAAGTACATTGGAACAATGTATATTATTTCATGAAAAAAATATGGTACATAATATCAATGAATACCGTTTATTACCTTTCCGTTCATTGGCATTGAATAGTTTTCGTTGCTCCTGCGGAAAAGTTTATTGAGGTGAGAAAAGCGGTACACTGAGATCAATGATGATCTAATTTCAGACCTATGAACATATTTCGTTACAGCTTTGAAAAAGATTATTGGAATGAAGAAAAAAGTACATTGGAACAATGTATATTATTTCATGAAAAAAATATGGTACATAATATCAATGAATACCGTTTATTACCTTTCCGTTCATTGGCACAATTAACTTTTCATCGTGATAATGATTAAACATTCACTGATGTACGAAGGTATTTTTTGATACAATGAATTCAAGTTCATTGAGATCAAAGTTGATGGTTTTTTATATTTATGAACAGGTTTCGTTGCTGGTGAGGTGAGGAATATGGTATACTGAAACAATTTGAAATTGTTCATCACATCAATGAACATAATTCATGGTCCCAGAGCACTGATATATATATATTTAAAAAAAATATGGGACATTTTTGTTTCATTTGAGACTGGTAAGGATTGCAATAATAACAAAGTCAAGAAAAACGACTAACATGTAGGCCTACCTGGTTCCTTTACTGGCTTCCCACTCAGCCGTTTCTCTTCTGGGGTTGCAACCACCGGTCTCCTGAGGGAGAGAGTGGACTGTAGTTGGTTATGGTAGTAAACTAGGGAGCACTAGGGGAGTATATTCCTTGCGCGGACACCGTAATTTGCGTAATTCGAGTACTGCCGAAAAATGGCATATATGAGCGTACCGATCATACCGGGAGTAAAAATGAGACTGCCCGTATCGCTAGGTGATTTCCTTCGCGATAAGCCGTTCTGAATAGACGAGTCTTGACTTGTATAAAAAAAAAATTGAACTCTACATGAAATAAAGAAATAATGTGTACTAGCAATGCATTACAATGGAAAACTAAAGGGATTCCCAATGAGTTAAATAAAATTAAATTGAATACAGGTATAAGTACTTAAATTATAAAACTTAACAAAAATATGATACGGGGCGTAAACATGAATACCTCTTCGTTTATTGGCACAATACATTTTTCGTCGAGTCAATGAATGACCATTCACTGAAATATGTATATTTTTATTGTTACAATGAATTCAAGTTTATCGAGATCAATGATGATCTATTTTCATACCTATGAACATGTTTCATTGCGGAAAAGATCATTGAAATGAAGAAAGAAGTACATTGAAACAATGTATACTATTTCATGAAAAAAATGTGGTACATTATATCAATAAATACCGTTTATTACTTTCCGTTCATTGGCACAATAAATGTTTCATCGTGACAATGATTAAAAATTCACTGACGTACGTAGGTATTTATTGATACAATGAATTCAAGTTTATTGAGATCAAAGACAATCGTTTTTTACATTTAGGAACAGGTTTCGTTATACTGATATGGAAAAGTTCTATGAGGTGAGGAAAGGGGTACACTGAAACAATTTGAAATTGTTCATCATATCAATGGACATAATTTATGGTCCCACAGCACTAATGTATATATTTTCAGAAAATATGGTACATTATATTAATGAATACCTCTTCGTTTATTGGCACAATATATTTTTCATCGAGTCAACGAATAACTATTCACTGAAATATGTATGTTTTTATTGTTACAATGAATTCAAGTTTATCGAGATCAATGATGATCTATTTTCAGACCTATGAACATATTTCGTTGCTTCTATGAAAAAGATTATTGAAATGAAGAAAAAAGTACATCAAAACAATGTATACTATTTTATGAAGAAAATGTGGTACATTATATCAATGAATACCGTTTATTACCTTTCCGTTCATTGGCCCAATACATTTTTCATCGTGACAATGATTCAAGTTCATTGAGATCAAAGATGATCTTTTCTTACATTTATGAACAGGTTTCGTTGCTGCTATGGAAAAGTTCATTGAGGTAATGAAAGGGGTACACTGAATCCATTTGAAATTGTTCATCATATCAATGAACGTAATTAATGGTCCCAGAGATGATTTTATTGTTACAATGAATCCAAGTTTATTGAAATCAATGATAATCATCTATTTTCAGATCTACACACAGGTTTTATTGGGGCAATGGAAAGATCATAGAAGGTGTAACGAAGTTAATAAGTCCTAGTTTTGTTAGGCAGATAGAAGCAACATTTTCCTCCCATTCTATAACTTCGTAATTAATATGTTCATGAATATAATAATAACCCTTATGTCGAACCAAGCCATCTCGTGTTTAAATATACTCATAAATTTTGCCGGCATCTGTTCAGCCGGACCCTAGCATAGAAATCTCCGTTGTTGGCAAGTTAGCTTTAGCTGGTAGTACACAGCGCCTCCACTAGAGGGACCACTCCGCACGACTTCGTATTTTTCACAGAGCCGGTTAACTTAAGCAGGCAGAAGCGATCGTTGAAGCATCTTCTCAGGTAGCACAGACTACAGAGACATCCGAAGAGCTCCAAAAGGAGCCAGCCGAAATAAAAGATAACTTGGAGATACGCCTTCCAATCAGGATTGCGATGTTCTGATGAATGCATGTTTATTATTTTGCATATCTTTCGGAAACTCACTGTATGCTCAATATCAGTGGGAGGCCTTCATTGCATTTACGAATGTTATGCAATGATTGAATAAATATCACTTATTCAAATGATAAATCAATAAATAATTAGTTCAATGTGTAAAAGCATCACGAGAATAAACTGAAACATAGATTTAATGTATATCAATTATTGAATCAAGGAATAACCGATATTTAATAATAACCGTTCATTGGATTGATGAAAAATATCCATCGTCGACCTAATCTGAATCATTATATCACTCATACAGCATTCATTCGAAGAATGAACAATTATAACTAATTTGATGAATACAGTTTCATCAGTTGAACGAATACAAATTATTGCTTGGGTGAACACTCTTCATTCGTTTGATGAATGGAAATCATTACCATAACGAACCTATTTAATGTACTTGATCATGATATCAATGAAAGCATTCATTAATATTATTAAGATCCGTATTCATAGTATGGATAACCAGTGGTACATTGACATAACGACTGCGTTCATTGAGTCACTGAACTTTTTCATTGTATTCATTTTACCAATTTTTTTCTGTGTACCATTTATAGTGGGTCGAAATTAATGTTGTTGGAAGTACCACACATTAAATTGAAGATCATAGATAGCTCGAATTTTGTTGCAGGACTTTTGTCTGCTTCCCCAAAAACTTTTGGTTCAACAGAGTTGAAGAAGGGGTATTTTCCTCATTTTTTCAACACACCTGAAAATCAAAATTATTGGGGCCCTATGCCGGCTGTAGAATTTTATGCACACAATCGGATGCATCAACAAGAACGATTGAAATTTCTACAATGGTATGACGAACAAAAAGGCCGAGTTTTTGATTTAAGTCAAGAAATTGAAAGTTATTGCGCCTCAGATGTTGACATTCTGCGCAGGGGATGTTTGGCCTTTCGCAAAGATTTTTTTGGAAATTGCCAACATTGATCCTTACCAATATTTAACAATAGCCGGTGTTTGCATGGCCATTTATCGAACTAAATATTTGACAAAAAATACAATTGCTGTTGTCGAAAATGAAAAAAAAAATACATAGTGTGGAATCTATGGCTTGGCTTAATCAATGATGTCCAACATGCCTTGAACACCGGCGAGGTTTCAATTTTGGGATCTAAAGTTGATGGCTATGACAAAACAACAAATACCACGGTTGTTTTTGGCATGGCTATCGTACATGTTTTTTACCAGACACCATTGATAATGTAAATAATCAAACCATGGATGATTTATACGAAATTACATGTCGTAGAAGCCAACAAATAAAAAATTGTGGCTACAATTTAGTCGAAATTTGGGCTTGCGAATGGGCCAAAGAATTCAAAAATGTTGCACAATCGAATAATTTTACAGATGGTGAAGGTGTCGTCGTCGAACCTTTAAATCCTAGAGAAGCGTTTTTGGTGGTTGTACAAATGCTACCAAATTGAAAGTGTCTGGCCAAAAAAATCAGATATATTGACGTGGTATCTTTATATCCAACTGTTCAATATTTTGATCAATACCCTGTAGGTCATCCAATAAAAATTCTCAAACCTGCCGAATACGATCCGCAATGGTTCGGTTTGTTGAAATGTAGGGTGTTGCCACCGCGTAAACTCTATCACCCTGTATTACCCGTAAAAACCAACAAATTAACGTTTACTTTATGCCGTTCATGTATGGAAAAGGAAACATCTGATTGTAGGCAAACAAACGCGGAGAGATGTCTCTATGGTTGTTGGACCACCTTGGAGATGGCCAAAGCTTTGGAAAAAGGATACAAAGTCCAAAAAATCGATGAAGTGTGGCATTTCGAAAAACAATCCAACAATTTATTTAAAGAATATGTCCGCAATTTCATGAAAATAAAATTGGAGACTAGCCCACATACATATGCTTCAAATGAACTATATGCCAAAGCCATTAAAGAGCAAATGGATATAGAACTGGACTTGTCGAAAATTGCATCGAACCCTGGCAAAAGGGGTGTTGCCAAAATTTGTCTGAAATCCTTATGGGGCAAATTTGGTCAAAGACAAAATTTGGCTCGAAGCGAATATATCACCGAGCCGAAAAGATGGTACGAAATATTCCTAGACGATAAATTGGATATTATTAATTTTATATGTATTAATGATAATATGATACAAGTCACGTATAAATTCAAAGATATATTCATGGAAGATTCAACGTCAACAAATGTATTTGTAGCTGCTTTTACAACTTCCAATGCTCTTCTAAGATTATTTGACATGTTGGATAAGTTGGGTGAAAATGTCGCATATTACGACACCGACAGTATTTTCTATATTGACAACAGTTATAATACGGTTCAAACTGGATCTATGTTGGGTGAATACGAGTGGATTCTGACGACTATATTATCGAATGGTTATCCACCGGTCCAAAAAGTTATTATTTTCACACATTCAAGGGTAAAATTGTAACAAAAATCAGTCAAACGCGGCACAATGATACAATGAAGGCTATTATTGAGGGTGCTGCTCAATCAGTGCAATTGACTTTTGATCAAATTGTCCGTATTATTACAAAAAAACGCGTATCGAAAACTTTTGAAATGAATTATAAAAAAAGACGTATTATAAACGATGATGGAAATTCTGTTATAATCGATAACGTTCCTTGGTGGTATTGAAAATGGAAATGTTCTGATTTTGTCACTCGTCTCGTTTTTATTAATGATTATGTATTTTTGAATAGAAATGTTGCCCCAACACAATAAAATTTGAGGCATTTTAATCTAGGGTATTTTTTACAAGAGAAAAATTATGTTTACATTTTTCTCCTATATAACCCCTTTTCATGAATATTATGATTGCTAAACCCTCACGTATATACCCCATTTCATAGCCGCTACACCTTTTTCTGGTTCTTAGAAAAAATTTTAAAATCGATAAAGGCCGACTACCGTTGGGTATTTCTTCACAATATACAATGCGAACTATTTTCGCCAAAGCTCGACGTGCCTGCAACAAAAATATATTTACGTTATCATTCCAAATGATATAACCTTTCTTATTACATTCTTATTTTTCTGTATCAATCTATAAATAACATGGGGGTTTTGGACTCGCTTTAAGACAATTGCATCTGTGAAAAATTAACAATTTAATTTCATGTGGAAAATAGCACAACTTTGTCTTACCCATGTTCGAAGCAAAATGAACCTTTACAAATCGCACACCGCAATTTCCGTCTGTACCTCTTGTATATCAGTTCATTTTATATCAATAATTGTACTTATGTAATGACTTCAATTTATTTATTTAGTTTTTCTCCACCGATTTGTATAATGATATTTAATCAACATATTTTTGTATCATTTTCTATTTCAACCAATTTATGCTTACTGTTCTTTTGTTTTTATTATATTATTTCCCACATGAATAAAACATATTTGAAAAATTTTTGTTTTTTTTTTAATTTTACTGCAACCTCTAATGACTGGTAAACATGCCACCATCTACCAACGTTCAACTTTAAAGAAATTAATATGGTCTCCTCACAACAAGTAGTAACGGGGCATTACTATGGTTTTATTTCTATGATCAAAAAATATTAATTTGAAATATAAGCAAAAATTATAAGGTGCGTAATTGTTGACATATACAACAAATCACCCTACTATTTCTTGTCTTTCATACATCGTCAAATTATTTTTTTTTTGCTCAAACTTATAATAAAAGGCTGGAAATATTTTTAATGTATATTCAAAATCCCCTCTCTAAAATAGAACAATAAAATACAATATATTATTGGATGAAAAGTACAGATACATAAACCACATTTTAATTGATATTATATTTAGGTAATTTAATAGTCTATATATTTATTCAAAGAAGATAACAAGTTTTTGAGCTGATCTAAAATCGAAATTGGTGGACATTCAATGCCGAACATACTACAATCGAATTTACCTGCTTTAATTAGTTTATTGGAAAACTCGTTGAATTCATAAAATGTATCATTGCTGAAGAAATAAATATTTCCATTCTTGAATCTAAAAGTATTTGTGACAATGCCTGTTGGTACTCCTGGAAACTTTTCGCTGATGAAGCCATGTTTCACATCCCCACAATCACTGAGCTCTGCATACAAATCATTATATAGAATATAAGTTTTGCCTCTATATGAGCAAAACATAGAGCTGATTCTTGCATTTTTAGAGATTTCGAATTCATCTATAAATTTATCCACAAAACGTTGTTTGAAAGTAGGAAAATCTATTACACTAAAACGTTTATCGTTAAAAACTACGACTTCATCATTTGTTTTCTGATATATGTGAGATATATTAAGGTTTGTATAATCTGAGATTTTTTTTGGACTCAATAACTGTGCTTTCTGATTATCGAACCTCAATTCCACAACCAACACCAATCCTTTGGAAAAAAATGAACATGTGGTTGTTTGATGTAATTAACATTTGATCGGGGTATTTGATTTTACTTAAACTTTTTTTAGAGTCAAGCTCAGGTGTTGTTGTTGTTATAGATGGCGTTGTTGTCTTCGATAGCTTTGTGGTCGATCTTGTTGAAAATGTTTTTGTCTTGGATGACCTTGTGGTCGGTTTTGTTGTAAATGGTGTTGTTTTTTGACCCCGTTTTCCATACAATAATTGTATACCCCATATATCATCTTTGGAAAGTTTAGCAACGCCGTTGCTGAATGCGTACATTATCGACTTTTCATCTGACGAATGTTCTAATCACAATGCGTGTCCTATTTTTTGAATAAGGGTACTCAAAAGAAACTTATCATTAGACCAGTCTACATCCTTATTCAAATGTATTTCCCTACATAGATGTTTTTCAGTAGATGGGTAAAAAGCATGCCCTAATATTACTTCTCCTAAATCTCTGTCATACTCTATGCAAAAATGTCTTTTCTCCATAAAAAATATATGTCAAAGGTTTGGGAGGCTATGTCTATATAAGGTGACTCCGTTCTATTTAGATCACACGAAATTTATTGGGTTATTTGATGAGCTATGAAAGGTGATGGGTCGGCGGCTGTTTTTTCTCTCAACGTGTTAACGTTCCAAAAAAAATTAAAAAATTTCAACCTTCAAATACACAAAAATATGATTAAACTAGACGTTTTTACATGCGTTTTGAACAAATAAAACGGTTGGACACAACGGTTCAATGGGCATCGCACGTTAGAAAGGACGGCCCCCACCCTGTATAATTTTTCTCTTAAATGATATGTTGGTACGCCCGGTCTATGGTATTTGACGCACATGCGTCATGTTTTTACTCTTAAATACTGTGTTTTGAGACACCCTATTGTTTTTTCTCCTAATTGATGAGGCTTTTGAAGCACTTTGTATAGATTGTTTATGATTTTTTCTTTTTTCTAATGATTATTCATTGATATATGATTTTACACGTTGAAATATATGGACCACGTCTATACTTTCCACGAAATTTTATCTAACTTCAATATCTCCCTCTCTCTCTCTCTTTCCCTAATTTTAAATCTGACGATGCAATTAATTGCTGGTTCCCACCTGATATTCGATATATGATGGTTGCAGCGTTAAGATCCGAAACGTTGTACTGATGGCAGGACTGTTCACGTCGACGGAAACGTATCAACGAAATGTCTATACCTTCAAATGACGACGGCAATGGTTCACTTTGACCAAAATTTTGAACTTGTCTGGACCATATCGAAACGTGTGGTACTGGTGAACGAATGTTGGGGTGGCCACACTTTTCAAAACCGTGGAACGTTGTGTACGCTATACCTACGTAAGGTTAGTTCGTTCTGGTCAGATCAGACTTTTTGAACGTAAAAAGCCTATTGTAGTCTTATTTTTTGCATGTTTTGACGTTTAAAATTTCAGCTGTTTTTTCGAACACGAAAAACGCTTATTGTGGTCACATTTTTACATGTTTTAAAGTTTCAAATTTTAGCTGTTTTTTTTTTCGAACGCAAAAACGTGTATTTTGAGCAATTTTGAAATGCCTATGGTCCATAAAGAATACATGTAAATATACAGTTTTTACGGTTTGATTTTAGTTAACGCGAAAAACATTAATAGTGGCTGCATTTTTGGGAGTTTTGGCGTTTTAAATTTCAGCAATTTTTTGAAACGCGAAAAACGTCCATTTTCATCACATATTTTATGCGTTTCAACGCTTGTAATTTTATTAATTTTTTGGAACGCTATACCTACGTAAAGTTATTTCACCTAAAATTGGTATACCTGGTATAACACGTTGACAAACATCAACAACCGCCATGTTTTTCCCCTTTGAATTATGTATTTTGAAAAACCCTGTTGTTTTTTCTCTCAAAAATGGGCTTTGACAAACCCTGTATACGCTCCTCATTGGAATAGCACGTCAAAAATGACGGCCCCCATCACGAAAACATTTTGAATCCCCCATACCTCCAATGGCGCGTGTTTTTTTGACAAATGACAGAGGCGGATGTTTTTTTTTCGCTTACATCATATATTGGTACACCCGGTATAACTTTTGACAAGCGGATATCATTTTTTCTCTTAAATGATGTCGTAATTGATGAGTGTTTTGAGACACCCTGTATGCGTGAATCCCTCCATACCTCCAATGGCTCGTGTTTTCTTCGACAAATGACAGAAGCGGCTGTGTAAACACCTTGTTGTTTTTTCTCTTAAATTATACGTTGGTACACCTGGTATAACACGTTGACAAGCAGCCGCCATCTTTTTTTCTCTTAAATGACTCATTTTGAGACTCCCTGTCGTTTTTTCCTTAAATCATGTATTTTTTAACACCCTGTATATGTTCCTCATTGGAATCGCACGTTGAAACGTTACACTCTCGTTACCCCGCCATTATTTTTATACCACTTCAACAATTCGAATTTATTCATGTATTTTTAAACACTCTGTATATACGTTCCTTATTGGAATCGCACGTTGAAACGTTACACTCTCGTTACCCCGCCATTTTATAAATCTTTTCAAACATCATTATTATTATACCACTTCAACAATTCGAATTTATTCTTTTCATTTAATATTCCAACACTCGAAGCCGGCGTGCGGTAGATAACACCCGGCATGCGGTAGATAACGCCACTCGACTTCGCCGATCGGCGGCCTTGACCACTTCCGATCTAGTCCCTGCTTAGTTGATCTACTGTGGAAGAAACCCAACACTAAACATATTGGGACCAAATCGAATGGCATTGACACAGCACAGCCATGCTGAGGCACTTAGGCCAAACACTGACAGCTGACACTCTCAACCTAAACAGATCTAAGATACGCACAATTACCGGCTTACTAACCGGACATTGCGGCCTGAGGAAACTCCTGCACACTATGGGAATAAATAGAGAAACCGTGGAGTGCAGACTTTGTGGTGACGAGGAGGAAACAGCCTCCCACATCATCTTCGAATGCGACGCGCTTCACAATAAGATCTACAGAATATTCGGACAAACCAACCTAGAAATAGGAATAAATCCAAAATAGTGAATAAACTACTTAACCTGGTAAAAGACACAAGCCTATTTAACTAAGAACTACTGACGACAGAATAATACAATTAACCCCGCACAGCTGATCTCAGTGCTAAATGACACATATAAAATATAAACTACGTTTCAATACGTGTGAAGGTTGTGAAAGATGCGAAATTTCTAGAAATGTTTTTACTTCGATTGCACTGAATACACACCCTCTTATGGATATTAATGTAACGAGATTATTATGCGATTTATAATAATCAAGGACAACTTCAGAGATTTATTTAAATTGCATGATAATCAAGTTACATTCAAAGCGGCTGTAGCCCACTTGCGTCCCGCGGTCAAAAACTGACCCTTTAGCTGCCCGTTTACGTCCTAGGTGTAGCCCGTTTACGTCCTGGGTGTGCCCGTTTGCGCCCACGGTCAGAAAGTTGACCCTTTAGACAGGCAAGGCAGAGGTGCGTCCGTCAACCCGTTTATCTAACGTGGTATAAACATGAATTGGACATTGAAATGAAACACTTGTCTTCAATATAAAAGGTATATAATTATCAATTTATTTTCTTCTTGTTTAGTGGAGAAGGCAGTCAAATATTCAGTTTCGGAATATAATTTTAATGTCAATATTACAAACTGTGACATATATAACATTGAAATAAATACAAAAGAAAAATATGCATTACTTACAGCGATTAGTATATAAAAAACAAAGTACACAGAAAAAAATTGGTACCTGAATACAATGAAAAATTTCAGTGACTCAATGAATATTTTTATCAATATTGGTCTAATGAACGCAATCGTTATGTCAATGTACCACTGGTTATCCATACTATGAATACGGATCTTAATAATATCAATGAATGCTTTCATTGATATAATGATCAAGAACATTAAATATACTACGGTTTCGGCGTTCAATGTGTGTAAATTCATTTTAAATGAATGGGTATAGTGAAAGTAATACTTCACAAAGATTTTTTACACAATACTAACATTTAATGCTAACAGCTGTTTCGACACACTGTGTCATCTTCTGAGCCAGTTATAAACTAACTTAATTACAGAAGGTCATCTCCTTAAATACTAAACGTAACATTAAGGTAGATAGAGGGAGGTATCAAGGGACATTTGGGAAAGTATGAAAGTAGGTAGGTAGAGGTATCAAGGGGCATTTGAGAACTTACAGATAACATTATTAATGATTGGTGAATTATACAGGTCTATCTGATCATTCAGAACTAAGCTGTTTTTATTACAAAGATGTTTTTTGATTTCTATAGATTCCAATATATTTTAGGTTTTTCGGTTGAATGTGTAGAATTTGCGGATTTTGTGTGAAATTGTGGCTATTTTCTATGAGGTGATTGGCATAGTTTGAATCTTGTTTTTTTAGTCTGTAACTTCTCAAATGTTCATCGAATCTTTGTTTAAAACTACGGCCAGTCTGGCCTATATATAAAATAACAATTTGCATTCCTTTATAAATAATTCATAGTCAGCTCGTGACAAATTCAAAAAATCTGGGGTCTATAAGCTCAAGTGCGACGATTGCAATGCCTTATTGTTTCAAAATGACAGAGAACGATGCCATACTTCCAGCCCAGGTAACTTTTCAAGTATGAGCTACATTTTGACCAAGATTGTCTACAGGGTTTATTAATCAATTAATTAGGTTTTTTCAAGAAAAAGTCGTTGATTGGTTATTTTCTACTTGTAAGATTTTGCTGTTAGTGTAATTTGATTGATGCTTTTTCATAATACAAAATACAATGCTCTGCTAGGGCACATGATTTTTTTTTAGTCTAATGTCTCTTCACACAAAAGTGACATTAAACTCGATAAAAAATCATATGTACTAGCAGAGCATTGCATCATAAGGCATCATAAAAAATCATCAACCAAATAACACTAACAGCAAAATCTTACAAATAGAATATAACCAATCAAAAAGACTTTTTCTTGAAATGGTTGAAATCCTGAAAGAACCTAATTCTATGAATGAAAGAAAAGACATTGATCATCTCAGTTCAATTTACAATTATCTTTCAAATTTCGATCCAAAAAAGTTATATAAATTGTAGTAGCCTAAATTAATTAATAAATTCTGTATACAATTTTGATCAAAATGTAACTCATACTTGAAAAGTTGCCTGGGCTTATATTTAAACAATTAGGTACAACTTCTCATAATTGAATACCTTCCATTTTAAAAACTTTTATAAATTTTTCCTACTTTTTACAACATTTATGTTCATTATTTCGTTTTTTATATACTAATCGCAGTAAGTAATGCATATTTGTCTTTTGAATTTATATTCAATTATTCAATGTTATATATTTTACAGTTTGCCCTGAAGAAGCTTTGAAACAAAGCGAAAGCTTGAGAATATTAAAAGCTATTAAAATTATATTCTAAAACTGAATATTTGACTGCCTTCCCCACTGAACACGAAGAAGATAAGTTTATACTACAGTCGCTAATTCAACTATTATTATCAATTTATGTACAGTAAAGTCTATATATCTTAAAATGTTAAATAATATTTTGGTAGATTTTGTAAAGCACTTGTTTTCAATATAAAAGATATATAATTATCAATTTATGTACAGTAAAGTCTATATAATACTAAAATATCTCATAAATTATTTTTTGGTATTAATAACATTAAATTTAGAATGAAATGACAGATTTGTCGTTTGCATAACTTTCCTTAAATTGTCTGTAAAACAGTCGTCAATTTCAGACAGATCCAAGAGTACTGAGCCAAAAAATTATTCATGATAAAAATCCTAATTCGGATGTCAGGCCAAGAGTGTGAATTATTTTGAACCAACTTTGGCCCAAATGAAACCTACATCCTTGTATATGAACACTCGGTACAACTCTTTTAATTTTTTATTGTATGGCATGAAAAGCATGAATCCCAAACACTTGCGTGAAAGCTTTCTGAGCACTGTAAAAAGTTCCTTACTCAACCTTATATTTTTCAGGTATACGTACGGCACTGAATGCAAATTGAAATTTATTATTAAAATTGACCTTCTTCAGGGCTATCGATGGCACAGAAGTGGGATATGAAATTTAAATTGAGAGACGCAAACGGTCAAATTTTCTGAACACGAAACCCAAATGGGTTCCTGCGTTCAAAGCTTTATCGTATCATTGACAACGATGATGTGAAATTAAGAAGCAACATCAGTGCGTCATCACGAAAGTCAAATTTTATCATTGCGCCGCACATGTTGGGTGTATGTGGATATATTTTTCAAGAGCGATAGTGGAGGTAACGAAGCACTTGTCCGTAAAAAAACTACGTAGCTGGGAGCGCCAATAAGGTAGATAGCTTCTAATCGTAGAATCGGTTTTTCGTCAAAACTAATGATTTTATACATTTTTTTTCTTTTTCTGAGTCTATAATCTCCTTAAGAATTCAGGAGTTTGTCTATTTTTTTCATTTGTCAAACCATAAAAAAAAATTTTTCTTCAAAATCATCAAAACCAAAAATCAATTAGATTCCCGAATTCTCACAAACGAATTGAATCATTTCTTCCAACAAAATTTTCGCAGAAAAATAAAACTGAACGCTCAAAACCGATTTCCGTTTCATCAAGGGTATTGTTTGCTTTTAAAATCAACAACTTTGGTTAGGTCACGTTATTGTTATTTTAGCGTGCCATATGGTATCTAGGGTATTGTAAATAACCAACGTTTTATATTGTAACTAAATCATTATGTGTTTTTATGATGTTAATAATTTGTAATGAAGATTTAACTTGAAGAAAGCTCAAGATTCAATGATACGATGAAAGGTAATTATCTTTTACAATGTACAAATTTATAAAACAATGTAAATGAAAAACAAAATTAAAATTTAAATACTTACATATGTAACAAATTGCAAAAACAACAAAAAACCTATAAAATCAAATCACTGAAAGAATCACTACTATCCAGTTATTGACGTCATTTCATGATCAAGAAACTAGTTTTCGAAAATGGCGTAGTGCCATTGTTCCCAAAAAGAGGGGTGTAACTCTAGAAGTTGCCCTAGACTGTAAACCCATATTCAACAAAGTAACAGAGCGGCCCTTTTTATGGTAGACATATGAAATAGTTCTTTCATTTTATCAAATGGGAGGTACTGTCTAGGCTAGGATTTCAAATGGTCTCGCTATGATTTGATAGGTGAATGGGAGAAAGGCAAACACAATCAAATATTATCAGTTAGAATGGAGGTTGAATGAGGTTGTTGAAAGCAAAGGAAGGGTTTGATTGCGTGTCCTCAGGTAGTAAGTATATTATAAATTTATGCAGCTACCTTCAGTCAAAGAAAAATAATATTTCTCAAAATTCATTACAGGTTTTTGAATAATATGTTTGCCATAAAAAATCATTATTTATTTTATTTATTAAAAAAATACATCAAACAGGTCATAAGACCCAATTACAGGAGTACCTAATACACAATAAAAGCTTATATTATTCACGAAAAAGAATACATTATAAACAACAGTTTTAGCAAAATTGGCTATACCAATTATTATACAGTGACCGCCAAAAAGTATGTACCGTATGGGAAAAAAGTTTACTATTAGAGTATTGGAAAAAAGATTGTCGGGAAAAGTTTCTGCATGTCCGATAACCTGAAAATAGATTTTGACCCATGTCGCGTGATCACTGGTATAGCGGCAAATTAAAAATATAATACTATGAAAAGGCAAAAAGTTGGTTAAAATAGCAAGATATCAAAAAAAGTTATTTGAAAAAGTTGCATAGATTTCAATTTTATACACATATGCGGAGTTTGAAGAGATAATGTGAGAAAATTGAAAAAAGCTATTTTTTAAATAATTTTCTAGCTGTATAAAAATATCAAATTATTTTCCTATGAATAGCTTGACCACACTAAAACTTTTGTATTTCAATGATAATAACAAAACTTTCTCATTTTCTGCACACCAGAGCGCACTAAATTAAAAATATTAGAATTTGTTCAATGACTTGTACAATAACAAAATGTTATTGAGTGTAACAAATTGAAAGTCAAATTTGGAAACATCAAAGTCAAAGCCTATTATGATAAGAATTATTTTTTTTCATTATCTCCAATTTTTTGAAAAATAATGATAACTCATGATACGTCATTGAAAAGGTAAAATCTGGTTCTATTCAAAACAGAAAGAATCCAATGTAGCGCCCATGAGAAAAAATAAAGTTGATGATGGTGACCGGAAGACGAAACGTCGGATAGCAAATCTGAAAACACTATTATGTAGCAGGGGAAAAGTGGCAATGTGGAAGGACAAGTTATTTTCGAATCCTTCGAAAAATGAAGTCAGAAGCAAATAAAAACCATTTTCCGAAATTTCTGATTTTTCCGGATATCTCCGGATATATGCTGAATTTCAGAAATTTCTCAACGGCATATTGTTAGTCAGGTAAATACGCAACTTTGCTCCAATTTAACCATCTTCGTATCTCTCATAGTTTCCGAGATCCCAATGGTGAGGATCGAATTTGAAACACCCTGTATAAATGGTATGTAATTATTGAAGTAGTAAAGGTATATTAGGAGTCTATATAAAATTTATATGTCTTTTAAATTATTTTTTGGTAAACATTTTTGTGCCATTTTTCATTTTTTTTTTATTTTAGTGCTACGCAGTTTTATATATTTATCGCATTGAACATTCTAGTATACCTACGTCGGGACGCAACTGGGATATCCATGGGACGTAACTGGGCTATGAAATTTTAATTGCGGGACGCAACTGGGCCATTTTTCTGACCGCGGTACGCAACTGGGCTACAGCCGTGTCACATACTACATACCCTTAGAACCATACGTAACAAGTGTTGTAAAAGGCATATTACGCACGAATGAAAAAATTCCATGAGTGCGTAATTGCATTACACAGAAAAAAAGTGGTACCTGAATACAATGAAAAAGTTCAGTGACTCAATAAATATTTTCATCAATATTGGTCCAATGAACGCAATCGTTCTGTCAATGTACCACTGGTTATCCATACTATGAATACGGATCCTAATAATATCAGTGAATGCTTTCATTGATTGATATCATGATCAAGTACATTAAATAGGTTCGTTCTGGTAATGAATTCCATTAATCAAACGAATAGAGAGTGACCACCCAAGCAATGTACCGTATTCGTTCAACTGATGAAAGTGTATTCATCAGATTAATTATTATTGTTCGTTCTTCGAATAAATGTTGTATGATTGTTATAATGATTTAGATTATTTCGACGATGGATATTTTTCATCAATTCAATGAACGGTGATTATCAATTATCGGTTATTCCTTGATTCAATAATTGATATACATTAAATCTATGTTTCAGTTTATTCTCGTGATGCTTTCACACTTTGAACTAATTATTTTGTTTATCATTTGAATAAGTGGCATTTATTCAATCATTGCATATCATTCGTAAATGCATGAAGTGGAGTTTCCGAAAGATATGCAAAATAATTAGCATGCATCTCTTCGGATATCCCTGTAGTCTGTGCTACCTGAAAGATGCTTCAACGATCGCTTCTGTCTGCTTAAGTTAACCGGTTCTGTGCAAATAACGAAGTCGTGCGGAGTGCTCCCTCTAGTGGAGGCGCTGTGTACTACCAGCCAAAGCTAACTTGCCAGCAACGGAGATTTCTATGCGAGGATTCGGTTGAACAGATGCCGGCAAAATTTAAACACGAGATGGCTTGGTTCGACATAAGGCTTATTATTATATTCATGAACATATTAACTACGGAGTTATAGAATAGGAGGAAAATGTGGCTTTTATCTGCCTAATAAAATTGGGACTTAGTAACTTCATTACACCTTCTATGATTTTTCCATAGCCCCAATAAAACCTGTGTGTAGATCTGAAAATAGATTATCATTGATTTCGATAAACTTGGATTCATTGTAACAATAAAATCATCTCTGGGACCATTAATTACGTTCATTGATATGATGAACAATTTCCCCTTTCATTACCTCAATGAACTTTTCCATAGCAGCAACGAAACCTGTTCATAAATGTAAAAAAAGATCATCTTTGATCTCAATGAACTTGAATCATTGTCACGATGAAAAATGTTTTGTGCCAATGAACGGAAAGGTAATAAACGGTATTCATTGATATAATGTACCACATTTTATTCATAAAATAGTATACATTGCTTCAATATACTTCTTTCTTCATTTCAATTATCTTTTCCATAGCTGCAATGAAACATGTTCATAGGTCTGAAAATAGATCATCATTGATCTCGATAAACTTGAATTCATTGTAACAATAAAAACATACATATTTCAGTGAATGGTCATTCATTGACTCGACGAAAAATATATTGTGCCAATAAACGAAGAGGTATTCATCAATAAAATGTACCATATTCTTTTAAAATATATACATCAGTGATCTGGGACCATGAATTATGTTCATTGATGTGATTAACAATTTCAAATTGTTTCAGTGTACAACATTCCTCACCTCAATGAAACTTTCCATAGCAGCAACAAAACCTGTTCATAAATATAAAAAACCATCAACTTTGATCTCAATGAACTTGAATTCATTGTATTAATAAATACCTTCGTACATCAGTGTTTAATCATTATCACGATGAAAAGTTAATTGTACCAATGAACGGAAAGGTAATAAACGATATTCATTGATATTATGTACCATATTTTTTTCATGAAATAATATACATTGTTCTAATGTACTTTTTTCTCCATTTCAATAATCTTTTTCAGAGCCGTAACGAACTATGTTCATAGGTCTGAAATTAGATTATCATTGATCTCAGTTTATCCCTTTCCTCACCTCAATAAACTTTTCCGCAGGAGCAACGAAAACTGTTCATAAATGTAAGAAACGATCATCTTTGATCTCAATAAACTTGAATTCGTTGTATCAATAAATACCTACAAAAGTCAGTGAATATTCATTCATTGCCACGATGAAAAATGTGTATTTTGCCAATGAATGGAGAGGTAAAAAACGGCATTTATTGATATAACGTACCACATTTTTTTCAGTGTACAACACGCATTACGTACTATACTCTACCTACGGCCACATACAGTGTGTCGTTTCCTAGATCAAAAAATTCATATTATTATCATTATTAGTAAAATGACTATTTTTTCAGAAAAGACGCCCATATAGATGAACTTGAGTAGCAATACCTCATCTGAATAATAAATTTGATCCAAAAAGTTGACGCCGTTTTCGAGATCCAACAACTCACATTATTATTATTATTATTATTATTATTATCGCCTTTTTCTAAAATAGACGCCTACATAGATGAACGTTAAACGCAAAACTGTATCTAAACACAAAATTTGATCCAAATCATTAGAACCGTTTCTGAGATCCAATAATTCATATTATTATTATTAATATTATGAGTAAAATCATATCTTTTCATGAAAAGCGCCTACATAGATGAACTAAAGTAGCAATACCTTATCTAAATACAAATTTGATCCAAAGCCGTTTTCGAGATCCAAAAATTATCGTTATTATTATTATTATCAGTAAAATCGTGTGTTTCCAAAAAAGACGCCTATTATAGATAAACTTAAAAAGCAAAACCCTGTCTACATACAAAATTTCTCCCGCATCGATTGAGCCGTTTCCGAGATATATCGTTTTGTTTATGAAAACTGTGCGATTTGTTTACCGTGGGTAAGGAGCTATTTACTGAGGCTGTGAGTCGTGTGTTTTTGCATATTTTCTATTAAAAGAAATAGTGCGTGTTTTCAATAGGGTCCTGGGGTCACTTTTTCTCCCATGAATTCAACCATAACGTCATCTCACTTTTTCTATCGACAATAGAATTCTATGGTATACAGAATTCCAGTTTTATTATCTTGGATCTGACTTATGAGTAAATGTAGGTGAGGGGGAGGATAAAAATCGGAATCTCAAACGAGGGGTAAAGATTTTTCAAAATGAGTTTTTCTGGGAACGAGGGAGACGTCACTTCCTCATATATGGATATTCATTTCCGATATATAAACCGCTGTGACCTCATACATTGTTGTCAGATTCCGGAGGACAGAACGTGCAGTACATTACCAGTTTTCAGCTGGTGAGATATATTAAATTTGTTATAAGATATATCGGTTCGGAGCTGTATATAGCAGTTCATTGAATTCAAGCTAGCGTATCTCACCAAGTCTGAGTTTTTCGTCGTTTTTCGCAACTCTGAACAATATGCGTGATTTCAAGTTGTCACAAAAAAAAGTACCCAAAAAGAATACTTCCGAACTCTGATTCGAAAAATATATTTCTACATGATGGCGTCGGTTTGGAGAGACAACATTTCCAGCGGAGAAACTTTGATATGAACTTATATAATATCAAAAATCTCAAGGTTTTACAAAAAATAGTTCCAGAAGAAAAAAAAAATTCTTTTATTGAAACTGTTCTGATGTGATGACATCGATGTCGAGAGATGGAATTCCCCATGAACAATCTTTGTTAATTTGTGGGATACAAATGAAGAAAAAATCAATTTCATATTTTATATCGATTCTGAGTTACATTATCTAAAAAGTTCTTCGAAAGTCTGTGCTCTTTCAAGATATAATTACCAAAAAATTTCAAATATTTTCAATGGTTTCCTAAATCAAAATTCAATAAAATTAAAGTTTGAAAAAAATTACTTTTTATTTGAATTTTTCTAATGAATTTCAGAAGTGTTTACAGTATTTTCAATCACTGGATCGATGTCCCTCCAATATTGCAATAGCTATAAGAAAGCAACAGTTTTAAAAAGTTGATTTAAAAAAAAAACTTCCTAGCCAACCATCGTATGAAATCAATAATTATGTGATGTATGTTGCACCAATGCGAAGTTCAGTGTTAGCCTATGTTCGACGTATATTTGATATCACAGTCATAATAGCACATCACAAATAGGAAAACATGTGATGTGGCAGCAACATTGAGCAGACGACACCTATTTGACGTCAACAAATCTACCAAGTCGTGATATCATATTTAGACATGAATAAGAACAATATTATGGGATACACACAATCGTGGCTTGCGAACTCGACGCTAAGTTAAGTATTTCTTTTATTTCTCGACGAAATGGTGTTGGGCGTTATTTCATAAGCAAACATAAAGCTGCGTACAGACTTGCATACGCATGCGGTGGGCAGCTTCACATGCACATACGTTTGCAAATCTGGGCGCACCTCATCGTCAACAATCTTGGCTTCCCTATTCCAATTATTGAAGAAATATCGAGATCTAGAAATCTATTACAAAGTATAGAAAGTTAGTTGATATCACAGTGTGTCCTTTTTGTGGCATGAAATAAGGACTTGTATAACACCTGTTAGTGACTTCCTATGTGACATCGCATTTTATGTTTGAAAGACATCACAATGATTTTCCTTGAGGCGGACACTTTCACATTGCTCAATATATTGGATACATGTTTGTGACTTTGAATGCGATATCGCATGTCACAATGTGATGTCACCGTTACCTATTTCTTGTAACAGATGGTTGGCTGGGTTTAACTGAAATTAGTCTAAAAACCATCAGGTAAACTACTAATTGTTATATTTTTTAAATAATTTTAACTCTGGAAATAATCGAGAGATAATCAATTTTTTTATACTATTCGATTCATCTCATTCAAAACTATTTGTGATACAAGGTGCGCCATAGAGATGCCATTTGAAAAAAAATAGATAACCGAAAAACAGTGATTTTGCTACATTCAAACACTGGAAAAATCATCATCTCAGAAAAACAAAAAAAATTAAATGAAAAGATTATCTCTATATTCAGAAGTTGCTCTAGATTTAGGAAACGTGAAATATATTTCATTTAAAAACTAAAATTAGGATTAATTAATTTTCATCTGATAAATTCATATTATAGTTCCTCAATAGCCCCATGGAACTACTATCAGAGGAAAAATTAGAACCTCACATTATATTAAAATCTTGGCAAACCAACAGACTATACCACAGTCTAGAAAAAAAACAGATTATTTGCAAAAATAGACTCAGCCCGACCTTTTTTCAATTTCGTGATATGTAGTTTTGAATTCATCATTTCCATTGTGCAGAAAGTGCGCAAACAGCATCATAAATGGCATGCAAGGAACGAGAGCTTCAGTTTCAGTTGATATTTTGCCAATTGTACTGCTGCCGTTGCAGTCCAAACGTTTGTAGATTTTCACCAAAGAAGACCACGGCAATACCCGAAATCCAACTAAAATATTAGGGCCAGCCGTGAAAGCCTATAGTTGAATATACATATGAAAATCAAAGTTTGTTATCATTTTCGAGAAAACCGAAAGTCGACATTGTTGAGTCCTTCACTTCATGATATTCGCATTCATGTATCATTAATCCTAACAAAATTTCATCAAATTCCATCCATAAATACAAAATTCATTATGGTTACTCATGAGACGGGTTACTCGTCAATAGGTAGGTCGGCATTCGAATTAATTGGATGGTTTGCGGAAAAATAGCGTACATAAGTGCCTATATGGGTATAAATTAATAAAAATACTACCACACACAGTTTTCGACTTTACGCAAACAAACTTGTGCGGATGGAGAACGGCTACTTTTATTAGCCATGGCGCTCCCAGGGACTGAATGATATTTGGATGATGGCGCATATGAATTAATTTTTCAAACTTTCGGAAATAACAATCTCATTCTCGAAGTTTTCCTGTTGTCATATGAAGTAATTTTGTTTAATTTCTGCTGAATAATTTGAATCGTCAACAAAATTTGTTATTCACAAAGAGGCTACAACGTACGATCCGTGCAATATTAGAAATTGAACTGAAACACATGGATTCCTATTGAGATGTTGCCATTTTTGGAGGTCACAACTAACTCGCTGTGTAAGGGAGTTGATAAAGACATATTTCACACAAATATGAGTACGACACTAGGCCAGTCATATACTGTCGGACTAAAAATGTCTTCTGTAGGCATAGGAGGGTTCAAGTGACCTCCAAAAGAAATTTTTGGTATAATGATTCTTACACCCTGTAGAACATTTCTGACTAAAAATAAATGGAAAACGTTGTCACCTCCGAAAACGGAGGACACAGCGTTATATATGAGGTGGCTATATATGAAGTATATAGAAGTTATTGCAGGGTTGGATTATTGTAATCGGTTACTTTAATAATTATCAACACATATTCTGATAAATTCTTCAGATAACCAATTTAGGATAATCAATGGCACTGCATTGTTATGATTCACTTGCATATTGCTTATTATCGAGGTCAAGTTGTTTATTGAATAATTCAAAATATCACAAAAATTTTTGTGAGCAAATTCTCAAACGTTTTTGGCTTCAAGCCATCATCAGGAGATATTTCTGAAAGTGAGTCAATGCGAAGAAAATTATGTTTCTTGAAAATAAAAATATTATTTATGAAGTTAGACTATTTTTAAGTGTATATTAATAAACATGTCAAAAACTTTTACGAAAGAAAAAGCATAAAGGGGACATCACATATTTTTCAAAAATTCAACAAACCTAATACTACTATAGCTCTGTTTTGTTTTTTGTTTATATCTTGGATAACACAGTGCACACAACCTTTTACGGGGGACTTGGGAGCTATATCCCAGTATTTAGAGGTAAGAATATGAGAATATTTGTTATAATGTATCCACAATATCGTAAGGAATTTGCAAACCGTATCAACTCACTCGAAAAAAAAAAATATTAACGGAGAAGGAAACATGTGAATTCAATCAGACCAGAATAATTTTTGAGTTGTTTGTTTTGCGACAGTGAGTAGATAGACAATACAATTACGGCAGGATTTTTCTCGTGCCGCCGTAGTTGTATAGGATTTTGGGGTCCCTCGGGGGCCCCCATCGAGTTCTCGGTACCGGGGGCGGTGTCTTTAGGCCGGGTGCCCCACCGAGGAACGTCCCCACTGAAGAGGGGGCACGCTAGAGCCCAATTGTCACTAGATGTCAAAATCTAGTGACAAATCTAGTGACTTTTGCCTCCCGTGAGGGCCCCATTGAGTTTTCGGTGCCGGAGCTGGTGCTGCAGGCCGGGGGCCCCATCGAGGAACGTCCTCACAGAAGAGGGGGCGCGATAGAGCCCAGGGGGGCCAAAATTCCATCAATTAAACTTTGTGCCGCCGTAGTTGTATGGAATTGGGTGTCTGGGATCGGCTGGGAAAAAGTGCGGGTGACTGGGGGCGTGGGCGAGGAACGTCCCCAGAGAAGATGGGGTGCGCTGGAGCTCCAGGGGCTGAGAAATATCGATTTTCGTTTTTTGTCTATTTTAGTAATATGACGCTGGTACTGGTGACAAGACCCTGTGGATTGCCTCCGCCACTGGTTGTTGTTTACGCTAAGAGGCAACGTTTGTTGAGATAAGCATGAAGTCATACCGAAGTGAACGTGTTGTCCAGACGAGTTTCTGGGAAATAGCGTGAGAACCATAACGGAAACGGCGTAGTATGTTGGGACCATGTGCAATGGCAACGGATATTCGTCATTGATAAACAAGATGAAATTCCAGGAATTTCGTAGTTTCGAGGCTCACAGTGTGTGTCGCAAATAAGGCATGTTTGGCATCTCACTCTAACTCATCGGGTTTTTTTCTGTCTTTGTCTTTAAGAATGACGCGGTTAGCTGCGGGCGGGGTGCCACGGGCGGAGTGGTGGGGGTAGGATGGAATTCAAACGCTAGATGTTAGAGAGAACGCGCCGCATACGTCATTTTGAAGAAATCGCGCTTTGAGTTCAGACGTACCTGTTGGTGCTCAGTAGTGAAATTGTACTTGTGATTTTGCCGGTTTAATTGCAAAGGTGAGTTTTTGTCTGCATATAGAGCGATTGTACGCATGTGTGTGTCAATAGAAATCGTTTGAGCGTTTTGATACTGTTCATTTCGCCTTGTGAATTTTTTGCTATTAATTTTTTTTGCAAAGTGTTGCGTCCATATATACAGCGTGTATGGAACAAAATAGTGTTAGAGCATATATACAGTGTGTATCAAATTTTTCCATTTCATATACAGCGTGAATAAAATAGATTCCATATATACAGCGTGTGTGGAACAAAATATATACAGTGCGTATACATTTTTTTCCATTTTATATATACAGCGTGAATGAACATAAATATGTTGTTTGAATATTTGAGTGAAATGTTTCGCTCTTTCGTAGATGTCTCACATCGATGAAATTAACAAGGGTGAATTGGCCCGCAGGAAGGAGTTGAAGAAGTTGGCCGAGCTACCGTTGGACGAGCCCCAGTTGATACTAGACGCGGAGGTGAAAATCATTAGATTCGGAGAGGCAATCCTCGTCGAGTTGGCAGATTTCAAAGTATTCTTGCCAAACAGAGCCACCGCTGCCCTCAAGAGTAACTTGCAGAAATTGACAGAGTCTCAGCATGTACTCATCTACAGAGGCGAACACAAGTCCGGCAAGCAGCAGCACCCGCAACAACTGTTCGAGATAGCCAGGGCGTAGTGCTCCTTTTCCAAGCACTCAAAGTGAGTTTTCCCGATTTTTCATTCATTTTTCGCATATTTTGTGTGTTGGTGTATTTTTTGAATAAATATGAATTCCGATGCTATTGCCAATTTGGCCGCTGATATGATCAAAACTTTGAGGAAGGTGGAAAGAATTTTGTCAGAAAAATTCACCGCCGATGAACAAAAAATATCGCTGACACATTGCAAAAAAACTGCTCGTCTTTTGACTAGTACCGTATTTGCCGAGGAGTCGATTGGGACTACGCAGACTCCAAACTTTGGCAGGCCATTTGAAAATCATTCGTTATTCCATAAAAAATTTGGGAGCTCGTCATGTGGGCGAAGGGGTTAAATCCAAATTATCGTCACGAGTCACGTGGGCGGATTTGAAGTCTACATTTGCTTCTCGTTTGCGTACAGGTATAATCATAAATTTGGTCCATTAAGATATTAGGCAATTTTTCCGAGATGCTTATACCTTATTCAAACGACGAGTAGAAAACTTATTAAAAAAACAGGACATGATTAAGGTAAATGCGACATTTTGCGGGGAATTTGTCAAAAATAACTTGAACGAAAAACAAAAAACTGAATATAAATATACCAACACTAAAAACGTTGTGATTGATAGGGGGACTGATTTGAAAGGGTGGTTCCTCGAAAACGTCATAGATCAGGTGCAGAACAAATTATCCGAATTCGCAGAAAAGGAGAGCGGCTCGAGTCTCCAAAAAATTGTCAGTTTGGAAATAAATGCCAACAAATCCGACATCGCCAACGATTCGTCTTACATCAGTTGCCATAATCCATTGCCAAAAAGCAAGCTTGCATCAACATCAAAAATGATGATGATGCATGTTTTGCTTGGGCCATAGTTTCGGCTCTATATCCCGCTGATCGTAACAGCACCAACAGAACATCATCTCATCCCCACTACTCAAATGTTCTAAATTTGACAGGTATCGAATTTCAAATGAAATTCAGGCAAATTGCCAAATTCGAGAAATTAAACAACATTTCCGTGAAAGTGTACACTTTGGAATTAATCCAGCCCAAGCTGGAAAAAGAGGCATTTTTCGTGACAGTTCCGAGTCGACTCACTGAACAAAAATTAGATCGTCATGTCAATTTACTCCTAATTCAAAATGAATATCAACCAAAATTGATTGATTACAAAGCGGTGCCAGATATAGACGACGAAAGTGATATACGCTATCATTTTTGTTGGATTGAGGATTCATCTCGGCTACTCAATGCACAACTTGGTAAGGATAAGTATAAAAGTATATTTGTGACAGGTGTTTGAATTATTTCAGAAGTGAAGAAAAATTGGACAGTCATACTGTTGATTCCCAAAAAACAAATATATGTAAAATTTCGTTTCCCCACTACGATCAAGTGGAATTTCGGGACTTTGTGCATAAAGAAAAGGTACCCTTTGTAATATATGCGGATTTCGAGTCCATTGTGGAACCGTTCGAAGATGCCGGGTGCACTCCTCAAACGGAAAAGTACCAGAAACATATTCCGTTCAGTGCCGGATTTTATTTCAAGTGTGCGTTCGAGGACACTTAGTCATTTTACGATAGCCATTGAGGTTTAGATTCGATGGATTGGCTTGCGCAGCGAATGGGGGACATAGCCAAAACTTTGGATATAGTCCCCATGACCGCATCACCTGATGAGGTGAACGAGCCATGTTGTCACATCTGTGAAAAACCATGGAAATCTGACGACAAAATTGTGAAAGACCATAATCACTACAGTGGTGCCTTTCATGGATATACGCATGCGCAATGCAACTTGTCATATGAAAAGTCTTTCGTGGTGCCGATCGTTTTCCATAATTTATACGGATACGACAGTCATTTTATTATTCGAGATATAGCAAAAAGGGGACGAGTCAGTTTGTTGCCTGTAAATAAAGAAAAATATATATATCTTCACTCAGTATGACGATAAGACATCAAGTTCAGATTAATCAATTCGTTCCGTTTTATGGGCATGAGTTTGGACCATTTGGTTCAGACTTTGACAGTACATGATTTGAAAATATCCAAACGCAAATTTGCACATCTGACAGCCTCCCAGTACGAATTACTAACTCGAAAGGGCTTATTCCCATATGATTTCGTCGATTCGATGAAAAAGTTGGAAGTTGGATGTTTGCCGGCGCTCCATCATTTCTACAACAAGTTGAACGATTGCCATTTTAGCAAAGCAGAATACGAACATGCGCAGAACATGTGGCAAACGTTCAACTTGAAAACACTGGGCAAATACTCCGACTTGTACATGAAAACGAACATACTGCTCTTATCTGATATTTTCGAGAATTTTCGAAATATCGGTCACGAGACATATGGCCTGGACCCCGCGTGGTATTACACCCTACTCGGCTATACGTGGTCATGCATGTTGAAGTACACCCAGTGCAAATTGCAGATTTTGAAGGACGTCGACATGCTCATGTTCATCGAGCGAGGAATTCGCGGGGCATCAGTCAGTGCTGCAACAAGCGCTCCACGGCAAATAATAAATACATGGATGCCCTCCACTCATTTGCTATATCTCGATGTAAATAATTTATATGGGTGGGCCATGATGGAATATCTTCCGTACGGGGGATTCAAATGGCTCGAGAATGCTGCCGATTTGAATGTGCTCGAGGTATCAGAAACTTCGCCAATTGGCTATATTTTCGATTTGGAGTACCCTGAACACTTACATGACAAACACAAAGATTCTCCATTGTGCGCCGAATACCGTACTCCGCCTGGATCAAAATTACCCAAATTAGTGACCACTCTGTACAAGGGAAACTATGTTGTACAGTACAGGGTGTTGAAAAAAAGCACTGACGCACGGACTTGTACTTAGAAAAATTCACAAAGTGCTGCAATTCGACCAATCAGCCTGGCGCAAACCATACATTGAAATAAATACGAGATTACGCGCAGAAGCAAAAACCTCTTTCGGCAAAAATAACTACAAATTAGCCAATCACGCAGTATTCGGGAAAACGATGCAGAACATACGGAAATATCGTGTAGTGAAAATGGTCTCAAAATGGGAGGGGCGATATGGCGCGAAAAATTTAATTTCCAGCTTGAATTTCAATAATCGCACTATTTTCGATGAGGACCTCGTCGCTATCGAGATGGCAAAAACGGATCTATTGTTCAATAAGCCTGTGTACATAGGAATGGCGATACTTGACATTTCCAAGGTTTGCGTGTATGATTTCCATACAACATACAACATACAATTCAGTTACAAAACAGTTCATCTCAACTTTCTTTTTTTATTTTACCGACTCTATCTTTTACGTTTTACAATATCCTAGTTGGTATATCTGGAGCAAATGGAAAATATATATATATATATATATATATTTTTCAGGGTATACAATCTCGGACAATATCCATACGGATGAAAAAAAGATCTGCAGAACGGTTAGGTGAGAATTTCATTCTAAAGTTCATTTCAAATAGTATATGTATGTATACCTAAGTGGATAAAAAAGTCTTTGCGCGATTTTTCGAGCACGACGGCGCAACCACTGAACATCGAGTTTATTTCCGTGGGACTCAGCTCCGCTATGCGGACTACTGGTATCTGGTATGTACTTAATCGGTATGTTTTCCTGAAAACAAGGAAAATACAACATCGAGGCATCAACTTCTGTCGAAGAGTTGAATATAATTTTAGAAAATTGGGGCTTCAACATGAAAAAAAGAAATTCAGAAGATTAAAAAAAGTCTGTTGTGAAAGTAGGAGAAAATTTCCGGAGATTCCTATTTATTTTAAGCAAGAAAGTTTGTTATTATGAAAATAGTTTTATTATCAATTTTTTTTGGGTTCCCTGTGCTCTAGTAAAATGTGGTTTAAATAATTAAATAAAATATATAATATTCTACCCATATCACACAATTTTATAGAACTAGAGGAAAGGGAATAAAATTTAAGTAGGTAGGTATACCTACTTCTATCGCGGATTTGATATCAAATATTCCAATTTCGCTATGCTCTAGTGAAATGTAGTTTAAATAATTAAATAGAGCAGCAAATAATCTACTAAAATCAAATAATTTTATAGTACTAGAGGAAAGGGAAAAAAAAGTTAAGGTCTACTTCTATCGGACGCTAATGAATTACATCGGCGACACCTTCATTCATTAACCTCGGATTTGATGTTAAATATTGTAATTTCTCTATGCTCTAGTAAAACAAGGTTTAAATAATAATCTAAAATAAATTTTAGTCTTTATACTTTTCCTAATTTTATACTACTAGAAACAACGCAAAATATTAAAAGAAATAAAAATAATAACGCATACAAAATAAATTATAATTTTACGAGTTATAAAATTAATCAATCAAAAAATCAAAGTTGGCTATATGTAGTTCCTTATGTATGTTTCTCATAATTAATTGCATTGTTAACACTTGGGTGTCGTAAAATGCAGATAATTAATTGAATATTCATTAATAAAATGAATGGCTACACGTACAATCTTTGTTCCTTTTGTACAGAATGTAAGCATATTCAAGTTTATCATAAAAATATAAAGTATTTAACTAATTTGGTGAAAAATTCTGGCCTAAAACCTGAACAAGAAGATCTATTTAAGAACATGAGCAATATTCTTTGTGAAACTATTTCATATTTCACCCATAAATCCTGTGTGGAAAAGAACAGAATGGTGTCAAAGTATTAATATTATTTCATGAAGTATAGACATTTAATGAAAAAAAACAACGGATCCCTACCTTACTCGCCATTGAGGAGAAAAGACGTGGAAAAGGAATTACTAATACATTTGAAATTTGTAACAGATAATAACATATACCCATAATTAAGTTATAAATAAATATCTATCAAAAATATTTTACGCCACTGTGTGGCTATGACAGCTGTCAAGCCAGAGGAAAATTTCCACTTATTTCCGAAGAAATTAGGTTATTGTCATAGCAACATGTCAAAATGCAGGCATCTGAATGGCTAAAATTAACTGGTATAAAATTTTCTTAGAAATTGCCCAAATTATTTGACTGCAACCACACAAATTCTACGTACTTGTATACAGTCAGTCACGAATTTTATCTCTATATATATATAGAATGGGTTGTTTTCGTGACTGTTCAAAAATATATTTACAAATTAGTGGGAAGCAGTCAATGGTAGAACAATTCAGACGATTTCTTCGTTTTTATGTCGAGCTTTCGAAAATATTTATTTTCTTCTTCAGGACGTAACTAAAAATAGTTGTTATATAAATATGTGATGTTATTACATAATTTGAGATACTTACTAACATGAAATTCAAAAGAAACTAGATACAAAAAGAAACATAAAGTGACAGAATTTGAACGGACAAGTTGACAACAAATTATGATTACTTGATCATATTTTCAGTATTCCAAAATAGAGGTATAGAGTGAGGAAATATAAAATGTATAATTATAGGTATAAATATGTAAATCATGATTTTAAGGACGAGGTGAGATATTTTCTTTTTGTTTTTTCAGTTATTATGTATATATGGTACTAAGATCATTGATGTCTGTTCTCTAATTCATTGTTTTTACGACATACAACATACAAAAAATACACGAGCGATCAGTGCAAGTTGACATTGAAAAATTCGATACAAGTGATTACCCCACCAACAACCCTTATGGCATTCCCCTTGCAAACAAAAAAGTCCCCGGCTTGATGAAAGACGAAGCGAATGTCTGAATTATGACGGATTTCGTGGGACTCCGTTCAAAGCTGTACACCTATAAGATACGGGGTGGAAAATACGTAAAAAAATCCAAAGGAGTGAAATACAACGTTGTCCAAAATAAAATCATGTTTGATGACTATGTAGAATGTTTGGAAAATCAGCGTGAGAAAGTCACATCTAAACGCTGTATTCGCTCTTTCGCGCACAACGTTTTTGGTGTTGAGCAAACAAAAATCGCTCTGAGTCCACATGACGACAAACGGTGTTTGATTTCCGGCTCTCATAATACTCTGCCATGGGAGCATTACAGTTTCATGAATATGTAAAATTGTTTCAGCCCCCCCCCACCATGGCACACTCTATGCAAAATTTGTGCTATCGAGAAATCAGAGCCGCATCATCACTAGCACAATTTATTGAGACTTCACCTTTGTCGTGGTCCATCACGGAGAACATTATCAAAATGTGGTCCGCCGAAAAATGGGGAGAATTAGTGGACCAGGCTTGGGGCGATCGACCTTTCTACAGTTTGGCGCACTTGAAGTACACACGAGAACTTGATGCCGCAGACAGAAAAGACGCACTCGCCACCGAAGACTGGTCTATACATTTCACTGAAGATGTCTATTCTGTATGGATGAACCAGTACTATATTCTGAACTACGGATTACGTCTGTGTTATACTTGTTTCAAAGCCTTCAGAAAGGCCATGCAACACCATACATTTCACAGTATCAGAGACCATAAACACATCGTGTACAATTCGAATAACTTGAGCGAATTGTATCGAAATCATTCATCATGGTGTCACAACAGATTTGACGAGGTATTATTTACGCTGAAAACAAGCGATTCATGTTATTATGACTTACATTCATATGATTACAAAGGTCATCGTTTCGAAACGCCTCCTCCATATAACCGTTTCATTGGCTCTGTTGATGAGGATTCTGATCTTGATTGAATCAATGCAAAAACATACAAAATTATGTGAGAAATTAATGGTGAAAAACTATAAATGTATTATTATTATTATTATTATATTATGATTATTATTATCATTATTGTATCAATAGACGTATAAAATGAATTTTCTCGTCTTTTCTTTTGTTGGACAAATGAGAGAGAGTGTGTTCATTTTTCAATCGAAAAATGCACCATTTTGATAGTGAAACTGAGTGCTTTTTTCGATCAAAAAGTATCAATTTTTTAGCTCGTTTTTCGATCGAAAAAATTACCCATTTTTGAGTAAAAAAACAGCGCGTTTTCCGATCAAAAATGGTACCCATTTTTGAGTCGAAAAACAGCACTTTTTTTATCAGAAAGAGACTCAAAATTTGACATGGTGGTCGAAACGAGTGAGAAGTTCAGTGAAATTCAGTGAAAGTTCAGTCACTGAATTCAGTGAGACTCAGCGACTGAAACTTTTCACTCAACTCAAATTTCCTTTGCTTTTCTTACGGGGCCAGAAAATTCAGTGAATTCCAGTGAAATTTTAGTCACTGAATTCAGTGGCACTCAACTGAGACTCAGCCATTCAGCCACTGAAAAAAAGCACTGCCGCCATGTCAATTTTTGTGTTAGTTTTTTCACTCAAAAAGAGCATCGTTTTTGAGCCTAAAAATGAGCACTTTTTCGCTCAAAAAAAACTGCTGGTGAGGTGTCATCTGTCACTTGTCGCACTGGGATATCAGCGGCAACTGTCGGTGAGGTGTCATCTGTCACTTGTCGAACTGCGATATCAGCGCCAACTGTTGGCGGAGTGTCATCTGTCACCGGCCTTCGTTCTGAAGGTATATCAACGCCATATGTCGGTTCTACCGCCACCACTGATGTTTGACGATTGTTGTTGTTGTGACGATAATTTCCTTCAACACGACACACATGACACAAAACAACATCATACAAGCCGGTGTACGTGAAACCAGCTCTGGTCAACGAACTCGGCGAAAATGACGAAGTCAATTCTTGAAACGTTTTGAGTCTTGCTTCGTACTGCTGCATCTCTCTATGCATACTGAAATAAAAATGCCGCTTGTGTTCCATAAATGCATTTATTTCGATTCATAGTCGAACAACATTTTGTCTTTCATATAAAATAGACATTTTCGGAAACATACATGTTTATCATCTTTGAACGATATAGTACACATATTTATAGCCTCGTCAACTGTCAAATCGTTGTTTCTAGCAAGAACTTCGGCCCTATCTAATATATCATGATAATATTGGCAAAAGTTCATATTCAATAAATATTCAAATCTTCCCGCCAACACTGTGGCATGCAAATGCAGGATTTCCTAATTTTCCAGGTCCGTCAAGTATAAGTAGGTGTCATCATCTTTGGAAACTCGCCCTGTGGCACTCTCTCCATACGTGTGTAATTCAGAGTCCATGACATCGTCCTAATCGAGCTTGATTCGGGCGGTCTTGTCGGTCACATTCGGATCAGCTCGGATCGTGTAGAGTCGATTAATGGCTCTCAAGAAAATGGCCCACTCGAACATGCTGAATGACAGGCTGAAGGAGATGGTGTGTGGGATTGTGCACACAAGTCTCACTGCAGGCACGAAACTTCGAGCAAAACTTATTCCACATTGCACAGACAAAATTTGTGTGTTTCGGAACTGGTAGGTGGCGCTGCACACGTGAAATCGTTCCTCCTTGATGGCGTCTTTGTACAGGTCACCAACACGGTCCAAATCAGCAACACTTTCGGCCCACCCTGCTGATGCCGATGATGATGATGAAGAAACGGCAGACACCAGTGACGAAGACATCGACTCGTAGTCGGATGTCGCTAGATCGTTAGATTCGAAGTGCACTCCACCAAGCATGATGATAGACTGACTCATCGTCCCGCTGGTTCACGATTTGAAGTATTTTGCAGTCAGCCCCGGAGAGGGGTGGCTGTCCGGAAGGCCCCCAATTTTATGGAAAAATGTGTCCATTTTTCATTGGATTACAAGCGATTTGTCGCATTTATTCAGCTGTTGTTCTTGCTGCTGAAACCGAGCCATTTCACCAAGACTTTATGACCCTTACGTCCAATGATAGACATCGGGATTTTTTTGGTTTTTGTAATTCCTGTTCGGAGAAAGCGCCTTCGATTTGTCGCCCTTCCAAATCATCCAGCAAGTACGTGATTGGTTGAGTGATTTTCACTTAAACGACTTTGAAAAGTTCCGTCATCCAATTGGGTGTATACCCGTTCTTGAACATATATTTGGCGCTAATTCGCACAAAGTCCCCAATTTTGAACTTTTTTTGGCCAGCACGTCTCGCATAATCATACGCAAACTTGTACACCTCTTCTTCATTGTCTTTGGTGACGTCACATGGTTTCATGCCGATTGTCCGATGTTTGCGCTGATTGTAATTTTCGGCAATGTCCGGCAAAATGTCCAGCCACTTGTAGGTGCTGTTCGAACTGGAATATTTGAAGGTTTTTTTCAACGTGCGTATTACTCGTTCGCTATGGCCGCTTTGATCTTCGTGTACGTGCTGTAGTGTTTGATGTTGTACTTTTTCATGATGGCCTTGAAACTGGCGTTGTAGAATTTAGTACCCAAATAAGATTGTGAAAACGTAAGACTCCTGTTCGATTTCGATAATATGTCCCCCATGTCTTCGGTGACGTCTCGACCACCTTTGGTCTTCAAAGGCCACACCCATAGGTATTTCGAGAAGGTGTCAATCACCACGAGAATATAATTGTAGTTTTGATTGACTCTCGAGTATTTTTGAAGGTCGGCCAAGTCCATCTGCCACAGATCGTCGATGATGGTACGTCTGCAGGGAAATCTTCTTCTGGCCGGAGTATGGAGCTCATCGACCAATTGTTTTTTGGCTGCGGATGACGCCATTTCTCCCAAACGACTGCGCAATGACAATGCGCAGCTCCATTGTTATACCCTGTACTGAAGTCCAGAATCGTTGGCGTTCTCGACATTTCTTCAATCTGCCTCTTCAAAGTCTCGTGGTTTTTTAACGAAAGCTTCACTATGACGTCATTAACGTAGTTTTTGTTGACAACATCATTCGGAGTAGTTGGCGTTTCGACGTCAATGTCCCCGTTTGCGTATGGTTGAGTATGACACCGGGGAAATGATAAGGCTGCTGCTGAGCGCGGCGAGCTGAGAAATTTTGACCGAACTTGTTGATGCTCATGATGAAACTGTGGGGTGCGAAACGTTGATGCTTGTATTTATCGAATATAGCCTGCTTCTTTCAGCTCATTGATGATGGCCACGATCTCGTTGTCGGTAGAGGTTCTGCCAGCATCTTTGGCTGCGACGAGTAGCCTGTATCTGTCAACTAGCTCATTGACGTCGTCCCAGTACACGTATTCTACAGGCTTCGTATTATATGTCAATTGATCTGGGATACTGCCATCCATTTTCGAATGACTTGGGTTGGGGTCTTTAAACAGTGGACGAATCAAGTTCTCGTATTTGTATGTCTGAGACGGATTCAGCCTACCTTTCGCATCTAAATGAGCACCTGTACTCAATAAAATTTGCTTGTATGCCACCAAGTCGGGTCTCTGGTATTTGGGATTCTTGTAGAAAATCAAACTATATAATACCGGAGTACCCTGGTATGTTTCACCGTCAATGCGAATGTGCCCCGTATCTTTGTCCAAGTCCATCAACTTGGTGCCGATAATTCATTGCGCTCTTGGTCTGTCGTAAATAAGGCCGTAAGGTACATTTTTCCTTATTTCGCACGATATTCATTCACGAATTTGGATGCTACTTCGGGCTAAACTTCGAACAATTCTTCGTCATCTTCGTCAGATTTATCGTAGTCATCCGTGTGATAGCTTTCCTCGTCTTCTTCTTTCTTTCTTCTTTCTTCATGGTGGTGGTGGGGGAAGGGGTCCTCGATGGCGCCTCTGGTTTCTCTTCTTTTTTCACTTTCAGCCGTCGCTTAGCAGATGGCGGTGGAGGCATTGCTGCATTCAGTCTCTTCAGCGGTACCTTAATGAGTTTGAATAGTTTATTCAGCGCTGCATCCTGCTCGGATTTGCCGAGTTTCAAAGTCAAATTTTTCTCGAACAACTTTCGCCGACTGACTGAGTTGGCGTTTTCGTTCGGCTTTCGCAATTTTGAAGTCGACACGTGATGTAGTCAGCGCCATTGCTACACACAGAATGACACACTTGAGGCACATTTGAATATTTATCTGTCAAAATCCAGACGATAGCGCCCTTTGGACACATCAAAGTCTTTGGATATGACCACACATCCGAATTTTTCCTTCCAACAGGTGGCGTTCATGCGGCGAAATTCATCGAAGGTGTGATCTGGGGAGACGTGCTCGTCGAAGGCGTGCTTCAGATTCACATCATCTTGCCTAAATAGCACTATAATGTTACAATTGTCTTTGATCAACTGTTTGGGTGTTCTCGATTAGGTTTGACATAAATATGCAACGTCCACGGATTTATGACGTCCCATGGCATAATACTCTCTGACTTTGTCTTTTTTGTCGCACGATAGATCGTCGAATATGAAAATTGAGTGCTCCTTTGCCATTGACGTGTTTCAGCACATCGTGCAACAGCTGATATTTCGGTTGGTACAGCGATTTCGAATATACTTGAACATTCTTGAAGCGTGCTCCATTCGGGCTGAATAACGAACTCAGTACAGCGTTGATTTTGCCACATCCGCTGAGGCCGCAAAATATCGCTCGGAATGAATTCGGTAGCAGGGAACCGTGTTTGCGTATTACACCATTGACGCCGTTTCCACTAACGAAATCCAAATTGACAATTTCCAGAGCCGGCTCTTGTTGAACCACTCTCATTTTTCAGCTAAACATGTGACCACGCCCACATCTGGCGTTAGGCTGACAGTTTGAGTGCTTGAACGCAGCTATGTAAGTACGAGCGCAACGCCCATCGCGTCATTCTCATGCTAACCGTCGAACACGAAGGTCGTGGAATGGTGAACTCTGTGATAAATCGTCTGCCGTTCGAACTACATCTACCCGGATACCAATACTGCGGACCTACAGAAGGGCTTGGTACGTGGAGACGCTGGTGTGAACTCACTAGACGCTGTTTGCAGATCCCACGATATCGCATACTCGTAAAGTATTTCTCTGGACGACAGACACAAGGCTGACTGAGTACTGGAAAGTAGGCGAGAAAGCTGCAGCTTGGCTAGTCACCACAACTATGAAGGCGAAGCGTGATTTGGGCACTGAAACTGAGACACTGAAACCCTACCAACTGAAATATATGAGTGCAAAGGCTCTGCGAAAATCGTCGTTGAGTAGATAGTGGGCGGATATGGATCGGCTCGATTACGACAAACATAGGTGCAACCGTGAAAAGTCGGGCAAGAAGTGGCCAAGGCCGCCGAAATCGAGCGGCGTTATCTACCGCATGCCGGATTCCATATACCGCAGACCGGTTTCGAGCGGTCGAATATTGAATAAAAAGGATAATGATTGTGAATGAAAGTATTCGAATTGTTGGAGTGTTGACGATGTTTGAAAAAATGTGAAAAATGGCGGGGTAACGAGGTTGAAATGTTTCAACGTGCGATTCCAATGAAGAACGAATATAGGGTGTTTCAAAATACATTATTTAAGAGAAAAATGAACAGGATGTGTCAAAATACACCATTTAAGAGGAAAAAACATGGCGGTTGCTTGTCAACGTGGTATACCAGTTGTACCAACATATCATTTAAGACAAAAAACAACAGGGTGCGTGTTTTGCCGTTTCAAATTTTATCAGTTTTTTTCGAACACAAAAAACGTCTATTTTAGTCACATTTCTGTTTCAAATTTAACCTGTTTTTTCGAACGCAAAAACGTGTATTTTGAGTAATTTTGAAATGCCTATTGTCCATAAGGAATACATGTAAATATACACTTTTTACGGTTTAATTTCAGCTTCTTTTTTAGAACACAAAAAACGCTTATTGTGGTCGCATTTGCGTGTTTTGCCGCTTCAAAATTCAGCTAATTTTCGGAATGCGAAAAACGCATATTGTGGTCACATTTTTACATGTTTCAGCGTTTCAAATTCAAGTTGTTTTTTCGAATGCGAATGACGTCTTTTTTGATCACATTTTTGCGTGTTCTTTATTGAACCGTTCAGTCTTCCGTTTTTACATCATGTGAATTACATCTGACATATATGTGATGATAGTGTTAGATATGAGATAGGAGACGGGAGATAGGAGACAAAAGATAGGAGATAGGGCATAGGAGTTAGGAGACATATAGATTGACAGATAGGCAGAATGACAGATTGACTGATATATTGACAGGTAGGCAGACTGACAGATATTCAGTTTGATCGAACCAGAACGAAGTAACCGAAGACAGGAGATAGGAGACAGAAGATAGGAGATAGGAGATAGGAGGCAGAAAATAGGAGACAGGATTCAGCAGACAAACAGGCAGACTGACAGATATTCAGTTTGATCGAACCAGAACGAACTAACCTTACGTAGGTATAGCATAGAGATTGAATTACGGGTTATCTCATAAACTGTATCATGATGGGTCTGACATTTTTAACGTGCGATACCCATTGAAACGTTCACAGTCTTTCGTCCGATGGTTTTTGTTTACACGTGCGGTGGTCAACGTTCGTTTTTTTCTATCCGTTGACACGTGTTGGTCAACGTTTCCGTCGACGTGAACAGTCCTGCCATCAGTACAACGTTTCGGACCTTAACGCTGCAATCATCATATATCGAATATCAGGTGGGAACCAGCAATTGATTGCATTGTCAGATTTAAAATTAGGGAAAGAGAGAGAGATCTATTGAAGTTAGAGGAAATTTCGTGGAAAGTATAGACGTGGTCCATATATTTTAACGTGTAAAATCATATATCAAAGAATAATAATTAGAAAAAAGAAAAAAATCATAAACAATGTATACAGAGTGCTTCAAAATCTTCATCAATTAAGAGAAAAACATGACGCATGCGCGTCAAATACCATATACCGGGCGTACCAGCATATCTTCTAAGAGAAAAATTATACAGGGTAGGGGCCGTCATTTCTAACGTGCGATACCCATTGAACCGTTGTGTCCAACCGTTTTATTTGTTCAAACGCATGTAAAAACGTCTATTTTAATCATATTTGTGTTGAAATTTTTTAATTCTTTTGGAACGTTAACACGCTGAGAGAGAAAACAGCCGCTGACCCATCACCTTGCATAACTCATCAAATAACCCAATAAATTTCGTGTGATATTAACTAGAACGAAGTCACCTTATATAGACATAGCGTCCCAAACCTTCGACATATAAAAGACCAAGATCAAATTATTTTTGCAGTGAAAATTATAAATACAAAATACAGCGGAAATGGGGAAAATACAGAATATTTCTCATGGAAAGGACCACTGTATTAACCAAAGAAGTAGTTAAAAAAACCGTTCATTGAGATATTCACATGTCATTTACATATACAAAGAGAGGAGAAAAATTCTATCATCCAAAAAAATACGGAAAGCAAGTTGATTGGTAAAAAAGGTTTTAAATATAACAATTTTTCAATAAAAATAGGTTTATCATGAAGAAAAAATAATGCGAAATTTTATCAGTCAAAAAAATATTTGAAAAAAATCGTACCATAATTTTTTTTGGAATTGAAGAACAAATTTATTGGTAAAAAGGTTTTAAATATCACCATCTTTCAATAAAAATATAGAAGACATACGTTTATCATCAAGAAAAAATTCAGCTAAAGAACAGATCTTTGAGGTATACCACAAAATAAAATTCGTTGGTTTTGGTTATGAAGAACAAGTTGATTGATAAAAAATGCCTCGAAAGTCATCAGCAATTGTTACAAAATATAAAAGACAAATTTATGGTAAAAAAATTCAAAAAATTGTTAATGTTAATGTGATATAAATTAAAATATATGATATGATACAAGGCGATATGAATTAAAAAGCGTATTAGTAATTTTTAAAGTTGTGTTTTTGTTAAGACCATGAAAACAAGTGTACGTATTTTTAGTATACTTTTAAGCTAATGAAAATATGTTGTACTTGTCCATACGGGTATTTTTGTATGATTTCATAGCAATGTTTTAATTGCAAGTACATTATCCAAGTAATTTGGTGATATATGAAAGTTTTGGGAAGTTAGTGAATAAAGAAATAATTGAAATTTTTGTGTAGAAAATATTGTTACTTCCTTCCCCACACTTTGAGTTGTTTGTGCAAAAACATTGATTATTTGGTGTGGTTTGAATTTTGTGGTATATTGTTTGGAAAACATTCGGATTGTTCCAGAAAATTGGTAGAAAATTGTTCACATGACTACGTAGAGTTGTTTTCGAATTCACACATTGATTATGGTTTTGGGTTGATATGACGCTCATATAAAAGACATAACGTATTGTTTTTTTTCATTAGTATTGTGTAACGAAGCATATTTTTTTTACTCTGCCTGGGGTGATTTCCCCTATGTTTATTGTCCGCTTCATACATAAGGCCTTCAGCTGACGATGCTTCGTTGGACCACCCTGTAGTCTTCCAAGACATACTTACTTTATGGCTTCACCATCAGGGTATTTTCTTGAAATTTGTATTTACTATAGAGCTAAGAAAGATTGTTATCGAGGTGACAAGCTCTGAAGTAATTATTCTTTAACCACACTTTCGGTTTGTTTACAATTTCAATCCAATTCCTTTCTATACGACTCCGGTTTCATTACTTCCTTGCTTTACTACAAATTGCCATCCTTCTGTTTTTCGGGGCTTGATTAGTTTTTGTGTAGTGTTAAAAATTTTAACTTTTGCATAGTTTTCCAGCTCCGGTTTTTTATAGGTCATGTTTTTGATATCTTAAAAAGTCAGAGCAGACTTTTTTCCGTTTTTCACTCAGTTTGCTACGCCGCACTACGAAGATCACCGCCTTATTATAAATACACCCACTTCTCTTCGGAGAGGAGGAGTTGCTTATTATTAGTCCACTCGTTGATCAGTTGATTATTAGTTCGTCCATTCATTAGTTGATATTACTTTCGTTATTCAGGTTTGATCCGTTAATCAGATCAGTTGATTATTATTAGTTTATCCGTTCATGACTTGATGATTATTAGTTCATCCGTTCATCAGTCCGAGTGTGAATAATTAGTAATCCGTCCGTGTTACTGGATTATCAGTGTTACCTATTATATACGTAAGAATTCCGAAATTTATTGCCCTTGAAAGTGTGATCTCGTACTTATACAGGTCATTATATGTTTCAATCAGGAGCGATTATCATTTCTTTTTGTAATCGACAGTATTTGGAGTATCCGTTTGGCTATAATCTTAACTTCTTTATAATTTAATCGTGTACGATATCCGAACTGATCTCTCTATCCGCCGCCTTCAGCGTAACACTTCACAGCTCTTCCCAAAGGCGTTTGTTTGCCCGTCGGCAGGAAGAGTTAGTACGTGAGTGCAGTTATTATCAGTCTCCCTAAGGCGTTTGTTTGCCCGTCGGCAGGAAACTGATCGGGAGGATATCCGAAAAACGGTAAAGAGATCATTTTGTGCGAATTTATTGGTATCAGAGAATAGTGCTCGATTAGGGATTCCCAACCGATCCTCCATCGCGCTGTGCGACGCTAAGATCCCAAAGGGACCAGAGGAATCTGTGCCTGGCTGGATTAGAGCCTCGCTCAAAGAAAAGACAGCTTAGTCAAATTGTTCCTAAGGCGTTTGTTTGCACGTCGGCAGATTACTCGTGAATCCGTGGGATTGGGAAGTCCTGCCGTTTTATACATTACAATCACCTATTCATTCCGGAATTTGATATTGCGCGAGATCTACGTTTTCTGGGAACTGAAACTTTCAGTTGTTCAGGGACTAGCAGCCGTGGCTAATGTGCCGTGGACCGTGAATGAAAGTATTTGTAGAGACAAATATACTGAGTATTTGTCCCAGCAGTAAATTCGAGCACTTTCAATTCATTTGGTGATACTCCGCATTTTAGATTTATACCGGGTGTTTGAAAAGTTAGTTAAAGCTAGTTAGTTAAAGACCGAATATATATCATCCTGATTGGGATATCTATGTGACCCCCCCCCCCCCCCCCCGTTAAGCCCGGAACACCCGAACCACCACAAAACCCGTTGACTATTCAGAACTTGTTTCCCCGACCGACATTCGAATACGTGTTTAGGTAGTTATCAGTGTCTGTTCTTTGCTTAACAAATCTCGTCTATTTTTAATTTAACAATAAAGACCGAACTAGTAGCCGTATCTTATCTTTTATTTATTCTCTATCAATAATCTGATTTTCTTTTGCTGCTCGAAGTCCGAGAGCGAGCAACGCAGCCGGTATCACAGAAGCTGCACGAGTTGCACTTAAAGCCTGCAACTACTTGCCCACTTTGGTCTTGTAAACAACACACCTGACCCCCGGGATACCGTATCTCCATCTGAGGCTGCCTGGGCCTCCCTCCGACTTGCTGTGGGTGAGAGTGGAGCATACCACTTTAAATCAGCTGGCGCCCGAGGCACCGGTTGGGTTTGGAAGTTGTTCTCGTTGGAGAGAATAATAAAACTCAACCACCGACGCGCCATAGTGACGTCCGCTTTTTGTTCTGGTAAGGAAAAAAGGGACGTTACAATTGTTGGGTAGTGTTTATGAAGAATTAAATAGGTAATTTTCATTTTAATAGTGTGAATGAACGATTTGAAATAATAAAGGGTTTGCAGCGAATAATTTTGTTTAATATATTTAGAATTTTGTCATAGAAATATAAGTGCAGTTATGAAACAATATTAAAAGACGTGAATAGATTTTTTCAAATGGTTTTCAATTCAACACAGATATAAATGCTTTGGAAAGTTATAGACAATAATTACAATGCTTTGAAGTAATGGTATTATTTTTTCGAATTGTTTCAAAAAATGCAATTTGAAATTTCAGTTTTGTATTGAATAAATTTGGTGAAAATAATTACAGTTTTGTCATAGAAATTTGGCAGGTTGGGATTCACAAAGATGTTTGATATGAAAGTGTAGTTTTGAAATTATTGAGAAAGTTATATATGTTTTTAAAACTTACTTTTGCAACATTTTTCCAAGAATATCCAACATTGGTCACAAATATATTATTTTTCCAGTTTTATTTCCAAAAACACCACCACCAAAAGCACCATTTCAACATTTCGTGAACGTTTGTGGAAAATTATTTGGTGAGTTTTATTTCGTTATTATGTTACTTTTAAACAATTTTTCATTACTTGTCACAAAAATATTTTATTTTTACAGTTTCCACCTTCAAAAAACAACATCTTAGAAAGGTTCAAGCATTAGTGAACACAATAAACATTCCCCCAATTTGAAGGACTTCAAACATTGGTGGCCGTTGAACCACCCATTGTCAAAACTAGTATTAGTGTGTGTTTGTGGAACACCAACGAATAATAGGTAAGTGTGTTTATTACTTTTCACTTTGTGACAATATACCTACAACAGACAATTTTACGTAATACAAGAACTTTGAATACAAAATTTCCTAACTTCTTGAAAAGAAAAATTGTTTTTCAATTAGCTTGTAGCAACAACGAACCAAATGAAAAAAAATAACAATGATTGAAGTTCAGGCTGTTTATAGAATTCAAATAATAAAAGCGGATGCCGTGGTTTTTTGATAAGCAACAACTTCCAATTTCAACGATATATCCATTTTCCTGTTTGGGATTGACAAATTTATTTTTAATTACAGATTATCAACCTATTATCTTCAACCAAACGGGACTTTTTGTTTAGTAGTAATATTGTGAAATCATAATCTCATCAAAAAATAAGGGGAAATATTCATGTATCAAAAAAAGCAAGAAGTCTTATCGTTACCAAAAAATTAAATTATTTTCAACATAACATTGTGAAAAAACAATAACAATAGTAGATATAACTTCTTGGTTTTTTTGTAACAAAAACAAAAGGTTTCAATTGGGCAAAAAAAATAGATTATTCATAACTCAATATTTTGAAAATTCATCAAAAAATCATCGTTTTTAATGTTGAAACTACTTAAATGTGTGCAGCAGGTGCGGGGGGGCACTATCATAAGGGTATAAAATGGGGATCATTTTGCGACAAAAATACTAGGAGAAAGCCGAAGTTTTCGGAATGTCTCTCATATGACGGCATAATCGGCTTTCTCCTAGTATTTTTGTAACAGAATCACTCATTTCATGCCCTATTGACTGATCTAACTTTAGCATTTTTAGGCGCACTCATTGCACACAATTATGTACCTTCAATATTAAAATCGATGTTGAAGGTAGGCTTTCAAAAAGTAATACAAGGAAAAATTAATCTATTTCCATACCAACTTCATGGGGTGAAGCTGGTTTTTTGTGTACCTTTTTCGGGGGGTAGATATCAAAGCGAATGAGCTCCTTAAATATTCATGGAGCCAGGTCACACAGTTTGTCAAAAAATTGAAAAATTAACCGAAACAGTAGCTTCAGTTAATACTTATAGAACCTAACACTGTGAAAAACAATAACAATAGTATCTATTATTGTTCACAAATTAAAAGAACGTTTCGCTTTCTTTTTGTAACAAAAACAAAATATTTCAATTGGGCAAAATATAAATTATTTATAACTCAACATTTTGAAAATTCATCAAAAAATCATAATTTTTAACTATAGTAAATATGGAAAATCAAAGAATTGTACAAAAAGCAAGTGAAAATATTACCTAACATATGTATCGAATTTACAAAGGAATATTATTCGTTTCTCCCACCAATCGTCGCTAATAAAAAATATAAATTATTTATAACACAACATTATGAAAATTCATCAAAAAAATCATAATTTTTAACTATAAATAGTAAATATGGAAAATCAAAGAAATGTACAAAAACCAAGTGAACATATTACCTTACATATGTATCTAATTTACAAAGGAATATTATTCGTTTCTCCCACCAATCGTCGCTAATAAAATGGTGAAAAGAGAATTTAAATAAAAAAAAGTCGAATGATACAACAATAAGCGCAAAAAAAATAACTTGTTGGTTTCAAATTGATATTTATTTAAACTTATAAAATATACTCACTTTTTGGGTAGGCGTTAGCTATTGCTCTACCCTAGCTAAAATAAGGTTTTCTACGGTTTCTGGAAAAAAAAACAAATATTTGAAAAATCACTATAAAATTTACCCATTTCCTACAACAATTGTCACTTAATAACAGAAGGATAAGGTTTTCCAACACTTTTTATAATTTCTTGAAACGTGTGAATTTCCTTTTTGTTGCCTTTTGAAAACCGCAATATATCCTTTCTTGGTATCATTTTAGAAGCCACAAGAGGTATATCTTTTTCACAGGATGTGGAAAAGATGCACTTGCATTTCTTATGCATTTCATGGGATTATTATTACATAAGTAAAATTTTTATAAAAATGTTCGTATGTAGAAAATTGATTCAACAAAACATTTTATGAGGTTTGCGTTATAAGGGCATAACTGTTTCAATAGGCTGTCATTTCAAGTATATTTTTACCGTGGTAGGTTGTATCTTTTTCAACAATCAGTCTGTTGTGAAAATTAATTTCAATTAAGCACTGTTGTTTTTTGTTACAAACATGGCTTGGAATATGTGTGAATTGAAACAAAAAGATATGAGAAAAAATATTGGCAACATATCAACTTTAATATCGTATTGTAAAAAATTGGAAAGGGTTAGTAATAGTGTTAAATTGTTTATAGAAAAGAAAGTCAAACAACAAAATAATTATGTACCGGTGGGGACAAAATTAGAATAAATGAAAATGCGGCCTCCCCACAACGATTTTACACGGTTATTTGAACACTTCGAAAAGATTGGTGTTTTCAGATCCACAAGATTTTATATGCCAGTTTTCAAATTACCTCGAAAATAATCAATTCTATTCTTTACAGATGCATACCATCAAAATAAAAGAATATGCTGGTTTGAAGTGTTGAAAATGTGGATTCGTTTTGTATCAATTTTCAAGTGTTTCAAATTTTTTTCACAGGAAGCAAAGTTGAAAAGTTTCGAACAATATCCTAATACCAAAAAAAATGATTTTTGAAAAATGCTACGAAAGGTTTTTATTATACTTCTTCGACAAAGAGTCTCACACAAACTGCGTGATTTGAAATGGCTGGACATGAAACGAAGACGCTTATTGCATTATGGATATCTGATAAAAAGGATACTTACTAATAAAAAAACCCCATACTTGATGGAGAAAATAACATTCAGGGATGACGTCCACCATATAAACATAAGATTTAAGGGTACTATAACTCCACCACATCATCGTACTGAACAATTCAAAAAGTCTTTCTCTTATCAAGCATTCAAAATATATAATGCAATTTCCATAAATATGAAGTCCAAGAATATCAAACTATTCAAAAAACATTATAAAAACTATCACCTTCAGCAATAAAAATGTTGTTGAGCTCAGGTTTCGCCCTGTCCTTCTATATCTATATTCTTTTAATTTTGGCATTATTCATATTATTATTATTATTATTATTACTGTTATTATAATATTTGATGATTTATCCTCAATATATGTCTATACTTAGGTCTCCAATAACTAACATTTGGAGGTACTTAGCATTTAACACTGCTGCTATCTCTGCTAGAATATACAATATGTTTTTTTTTATCTGTTCGGCTTGGGAATAATAACAGGGGCCGCTTGCAGCTTATCTGATCCCCGGACTTTTCTCATCATTGTATTTTTATATTGAAACTTGTACTGCCTGTTTCTTTTCTGTTTTTTTCATTTAGCTGATGGGAAATAAAGACCTTTATTATTATTATTATTATTATTATTATTATTATTATTATTATTATTATTATTATTATTATTATTATTATTATTATTATTATTATTATTATTATTATTATTATTATCATAAGTCAAACACAGCCTACACGGTGGTTTTGATTTTTTCATAATTTTTAAACATTTGCTACATTATTTTTGGGAAGGTCACGTACTTTTTAATTACATTTTTGTATAATTTTTCAAGTGTTTCATAATGGATATTCAACACTTTCTTTCATACGAAGCGAGATTGAAAAGTTACGAACAATATCCCAATACCAAAAAAATAGATTTTGAAAAATATGCTAGGGAAGGTTTTTATTACACAGGTACTTCTTTGAAATTTATTACAATCAATGATATGTCACTTTACACAATAAGATTGCAGTCATTTAAAGACAGGCCTAAACAAACGCACCCTCCTAAAAATTTAAATGAAATAGAAGCAGCCAAAAGAGGTTATTTTTATACAGGTTTGGATGATAAAGTTATACATCAATCATCGTGTGACATCTATAATATTGTTGATCGATTACTTTGTAAAATATGCTTTAATGCAGAGATTCAAACAGTCTTTTTGCCGTGTGGTCATGCAAGCGTTTGTGTAAAGTGTAGTAATTTTTGTACAAATATGTTTTGCATTTGCAGATGTAAAGTGGACAAATTTTTGAAACTTTTTATTTGAAACATAAAAATTTTTACTTATATTATTTCCATACAAAAAAATTTGAAACCTTTTCAATATCGCCATTCACATCAAAATAATTATTATCACGTTTTTATTACAGTTGCAATGTACACTTTCGAAAATTATTGGGCTTTGAAGGCGCACAATTCAAAATATGTAAAAAAAATTGATATTTTTTGTTCTACTTTCGAATTGTATTGTGATAAATGCATAAATGTTACCAGCAATACTGTTGATAATGATTTGGTTGTACAAAAGCATATGCGTGACCTTTTACAAAAAACTTTGGAGAAAACAAAAAAACAATCACGGTGACAGAATTAGAATAATTGCTCAGAATGAAAATTTCCATAACCCTTTATCCACTGAAACATCTAGCAATATCAATTTTGATACATTAATTGAACACATTGAAAATATAAACACATCAAACCAAATGGTAAGTTTGGAAGGTACGACGTTTATCATACAAATTTTCAAAAAACCCCGAGGAGGAGCAGGCAACGGTGTAAAAATTTTAAATTTAGCGAAACACAAATATACTAAACGAAGCATCACAACCATACGTAATAAAGATAATCTTTGTGGGGCTCGAGCTATTATTACGGCCTAAAATACCATACAAACGAAATTTTGGGTAACAAATTGACACGTAGTAATATAACCAATAACCAATAAAATTATATTTGTACAAAAATGTCAATCATTTTGATGTCATTAATAGCATGGCGGCATTTTACGGACGCAGCTATTACTGTCACAAATGCGACAATTGTTATAATAATAAAAACAGACACAAGTGCCGTAATTTACGTACTTGTGCTTTATGTTCCCAATCCCAACACGCAATAACAAGCAAAAATAAAATTTTCTGTAATAATTGCAACAGATATTGCTACAACGATAACTGTATGCAAAAGCACGAAGATGTTTGTAAAGAATTTTACAAGTGCGACAAGGGTTGCAATAAAATTCTTAACCGTAGAAAACACCATCAATGTGGATTTTCCATATGTCGAAATTGCAAAAAATTTGTCGAAAATGCCAAACATCAATGTTATATGGTAAAAAAATATGCAAAAGGTGGTATTTGTGATTTACCTTGCACATGTGTAATGTCAAACAAAATATGGGTTGTTTCTTTAAACACCAAGCTGAAAAACAATATGTTTGTGAGGCACCATGTATTTGTAATGGTATGTCAGATGAAAAAATTCAAAAATGTTCGTACAACGAAAAGTACATTTTTTTCGATTACGAAGCCATGCAAAACACAGGTGTTCATATACCAAATTTGGTCATTGCCCAAAATTTTGCAGGTGAAAAATTCACATTCAAAACCAATAAGGCGTTTTGTGAGTGGCTAATTGACACTGAACATACCGGTAACACGGCTATTGCACATAATCCAAAGGGTTACGATACCTATTTTATTTTGAAATATTGTGTGGAAAACGGTATTAAACCATACACCATCTATAGTGGTTCAAAATTGATGTTGCTGGAAGTACCACGAATCATATTGAAAAATTATAGATAGTTCGAATTTTGTGGCTGGGCCTTTGTCTGCTTTTCCTAAAACTTTTGGTTTAATAGAAACGATAAAAGGGTATTTTCCATTTGCCTTTAATTTACCTGAAAACCAAAATTATTGTGGTCCTATGCCGGCTGCACATTTTTATACACCCAATCGGATGCATCAAACAACAACGATTGAAATTTCTACAATGGTATGACGAACAAAAAGGTCGAGTTTTCGATTTTGGGCAAGAAATTGAAAGTTATTGTACCTCAGATGTTGACATTCTGCGCAGGGGTTGTTTGGCATTTCGAAAAGATTTTTTGGAAATTGCCAACATTGACCCTTTCCAATATTTAACAATAGCCGGTGTTTGTATGGCCATTTATCGTTCAAAATATTTGCTGAAAAATACAATTGCCGTTGTCGAACGTGAAAAAAAAAGATACATACAGTGTGGAATCTATGGCTTGGCTCAATCAATATCCCAATATTCAACACGCACTAAATGGTGGTGAAGTTTAAATTTTGGGTTGCAAAGTATATGGTTATGACAAAAAAACAAATACCGTGTACCAATACCACGGGTGTTTATGGCATGGTTGTCCTACATGTTCTTCACCAGAAACCATTGATAACGTAAATGATGAAACCATGGATGATTTATATGAAAAAACGTGTCATAGAAGTCAACAAATCAAAAATGACGGTTGCAATTTAGTCGAAATTTGGGCTTGCGAGTGGGCCAAAGCATTCAAAAATGTTGGGCAATCAAATAATTTTTCGGTTGATACAACAGTCGTCGTGGAATCTTTAGAACCCAGAGAAGCGTTTTTCGGTGGGCGTACAAATGCTACCAAGTTGAAAGTGTCTGGTCGAAAAATCAGATATATTGATGTGGTATCTTTGTATCCAACTGTGCAATATTTTGATCAATACCCTTTAGGCCATTCAATAAAAATTCTCAAACCCTCCCAATACGATCCGAAATGGTTTGGGTTGGTGAAGTGTAGGGTGTTGCCACCTCGTAAACTCTATCACCCTGTATTACCTATAAAAACCAACAAATTAACGTTTACTTTATGCCGTACATGTATGGAAAAAGAAACATCTGCTTGTATGCTTGTATGCTGAGAGAGGTCTCTATGGTTGCTGGAGAACGTTAGAAATGGCAAAAGCTTTGGAAAAGGGGTACAAAATCATTTCCAAAAACAATTCAAAAATTTATTTAAAGAATATGTCCGCAATTTCATGAAAATAAAATTGGAGACTAGCCCACATACATATGCTTCAAATGAACTATATGCCAACGCCATTAAAGAGCAAATGGATATAGAACTGGACTTGTCGAAAATTGCACCGAACCCTGGCAAAAGGGCTGTTGCCAAAATTTGTCTGAATTCCTTATGGGGCAAATTTGGTCAACGACAGAATTTGGCTCAAACCGAATATATCACAGAGCCGAAAAGATGGTACGAAATATTGCTAGACGATAAATTGGATATTATTAATTTTAAATGTATTAATGATAATATGATAGAAGTCACGTATAAATTCAAAGATATATTCGTGGAAGATTCAACGTCAACAAATGTATTTGTAGCTGCTTTTACAACTTCCAATGCTCGTCTAAGATTATATGACATGTTGGATAAGTTGGGTGAAAATGTCGCATATTACGACACTGACAGTATTTTCTATATTGACAACGGTTATAATACGGTTCAAACTGGATCTATGTTGGGTGAATGGAGCGACAAGTTGGATGCTGACGACTATATTGTCGAATGGTTATCCACCGGTCCAAAAAGTTATTATTTTCACACATTCAAGGGTAAAATTGTAACAAAAATCAAAGGTTTCACTTTAAATTACGAAAACAGTCAAATATTGCACAATGACACAATGAAAGATATTATTAACGGTGCTGTAGAAAATGTGCAATTGACTTTCGATCAAATTGCCCGTGATACGCAAATGAAAAATATTATTACAAAAAAACGTGTATCAAAAACTTTCAAAATGGATTATAAAAAAAGGCGTATTATAAACGATGATGAAAATTCTGTTATAATCGATACCGTTCCTTGGGGCTTTTGAAAACGGAAATGTTCTGATTTTTGTCACTCTTTACATTTTGTTTTTAATAATTATGTATTTTTATATAGATATGTTACCTCAACACAATAAAATTGAGACATTTTAATTTGGGTTTTTTTTTAAACAAAAATGATGTTTAAATTTTTCTTTTATATACCAACCCTTTTCATGTACATAATGATTCCTAAAAATGAAGAATTCAATTTCATGTGGAAAATAACACAACTTTGTCAACCCCATGTTCGAAGCAAAATAAACCTTTACAAATCACCCACCATAATTTCCGCTTCTACCTCTTATATATCAATTCATTTTATATCAATTGTACTTGTGTAATGACCTTAATTCGTTGTATATTTATATAAAACTTTGTAAATTACACATCAAAACTTCAACCTTTACTCATTGTATATTGGATGTATAATAACTACTTCATTTTTCTCTACCGATTTTTGTATAATTTTTATTCAACATATTTTTTGTATCATTTTCTGTTTCAACCAATTTATACTTATTGTTCTTTTGTTCTTATTATATTATTTTACACATGAATAAAACATATTTGAAAAATTTGTTTGTTTCTTTTGAATATTACTGCAACCTCTATTTTGTTGGTATGTTTGGTAAACATACCAACATTCACCTTTGAAAAACAAAACAAGAAATACTGTGGTATTACTATAGTTCTATTTCTATGACCAAAAATATGAATTTGGAACGTACTCAAAAACGTTTTGTGATATAATGAACCGTTTCATAAACGAAAGAAAAATTATGAGGTAAGTAATTGTGTTTTTTTCTTTAATGAACAATCCAAACATACGCTTCGAAAAACATTATACAATTAAATGTCGGATGTAACTGGATCTCTCTGTATGGTTAAATGATATGTTGGTACGCCCGGTATATGGTATTTGACGCGCAAGCGTCATGTTTTTCTCTTAATTGATGAGGCTTTTGAAGCACTCTGTATACATGGTTTATGATTTTTTTCTTTTTTCTAATGATTATTCTTTGATATATGATTTTACACGTTAAAATATATGGACCACGTCTATACTTTCCACGAAATTTCATCTAACTTCAATAGATCTCTCTCTCTCTCTCTCTCTTTCTCTCTCTCTCTCTCTCTCTCTCGTCTTTCTCTCTCTCTTTCCCTAATTTTAAATGCAATTAATTGCTGGTTCCCACCTGATATTCGATATATGATGATTGCAGCGTTGAGGTCCGAAACGTTGTACTGATGGCAGGACTGTTCACGTCGACGGAAACGTTGACCAACACGTGTCAACGGATAGAATGAAACGAACGTTTACCACCGCACGTGTAAACAAAAACCATCGGACGAAAGACTGTGAACGTTTCAATGGGAATCGCACGTTAAAAATGTCAGAACCATCATGATACCGTTTATGAGGCATCCTGTACAGTGAAATATAAACGCTGCATTGATTTTTTTCTTTAACAAACAGTACACACAGATGTATTTCAATCTCTTTGTATGGGCAAGTAGCTTTCAAATCCTCATTTCCACAAGCATACGTTTTTAACTGTATGCTATGAACGCAACGTTGACCAACACGTGTCATCGACTCGAAAAAAACGGTTCAATGGGTATCGCACGTTAAAAATGACAGAACCATCATGATACAGTTTATGAGATACCCCGTAATTCAATCTCTATGCTATACATACGTATGGTTAGTTCGATCAAACTGAATATCTGTCAGTCTGCCTGTTTGTCAATCTGTCTGTCTGCTGAATCCTGTCTCCTATCTTCTGCCTCCTATCTCCTATCTCCTATCTTCTATCTCCTATCTCCTGTCAATCTATCAGTCAATCTGTCATTCTGCCTATTTGTCAATCTATATGTCTCCTAACTCCTATGTCCTATCTCCTATCTTCTGTCTCCTATCTCCCGTCTCCTATTTCCTATCTAACACTATAATAATAATAATAATAATAATACTCCCTCATAAACACTCGTAGAGTGTACCCAAAGGCATCGCCTGTGCGGGTAGAGGACAGCTATTATTATCATTTGCCGTGACGCTCCTGTGCGACTTACTGATTTATGGTGGCGTATTAACTTTTCAGCTGCTGGAAAACCCGGAAAACATACAGCACCACCTCGGGTGGTCGGTGTGCACTCCAAGCTAGCATTAGCCGAGATTGGCATCTAGACAACACACAATACACTTGCTTTCAACAAGGACTGTGGTCGTCTATCGATTCCGATATTGGGTACTTGAGAAAAAATCCCTCGTTTGAAACGCTACAACATGCAAAAATGTGACTAAAATAGACGTTTTTTTGTGTTCGAAAAAACTGATAAAATTTGAAATGACAAAACACGCAAAAATATGCCTAAAATAAGCATTTTTCGTGTTCTAAAAAACAAGCTAAAATTAAACCGTAAAAACTTTGAGCCACCCTGTATACGTAAAACAACAACTTTTGAATCCTCATACCCCCAATGAGGCATTTTTTCTTTGATTCATTTTCCCACCTAACATTGGTACACCTGGTATAGCACGTTGACAAGCAACAACAACCGCCATGTTTTTTCTCTTGAATGACATGTTGGTTCACCCGGTATAACACGTTGACAAGCAACCGCCATGTTTTTTCCTCTTAAATGTTGTATTTTGAAATACCCTGTTGTTTTTTCTTTTAAATGATATGTTGGAACAACTGGTATACCACGTTGACAAGCAAATGATATGTTGGTACACCCGGTATAATACGTTGACAAGCAACCGCCATGTTTTTTCCTCTTAAATGTTGTATTTTGAAACACCCTGTTGTTTTTTCTTTTAAATGATATGTTGGTACAACTGGTATACCACGTTGACAAGCAACCGCCATGTTTTTTCCTCTTAAATGGTGTATTTTGACACACCCTGTTCATTTTTCTCTTAAATAATGTATTTTGAAACACCTTATATTCGTTCCTCATTGGAATCGCACGTTGAAACATTACAACCTCGTTACCCCGCCATTTTCCACATTTTTTCAAACATCATTATTATTATCACACTCCAACAATTCGAATATTTTCATTCACAATCATTATTCTTTTTATTCAATATTCGACCGCTCGAAACCGGCCTGCGGTATATAGAATCCGGCATGCGGTAGATAACGCCGCTCGACTTCGGCTATCGGCAGCCTTGGTCACTTCTTGCCCGACTTTTCACGGTTGCACCTATGTTTGTCGTAATCGAGCCGATCCATATCCGCCCACTATCTATTTCGTTGATAGTACTGCGTGCAGCCCGAGCCCAAGTCATAAAATTGGGTGGTCGCAAAAACATCAAAGTGCCTCGAATAATACCTTTTGAAGCAAAGAGTGGAGGTTTGCTGCCTTTGTTTCCCATCTTCGCAGCTTTGGGAGCATTGGGATCGTTGGCTGGTGGTGCTAGCACCATATCCAGGACCATCATCTCCTCGAAAAACGCTCAGAAGAAATTAAAGGAAGAGAAGCGCCACAATACTGCAATGGAGAACATCGAAAAGCAGGGATCTGGTCTGGTCAATCTGGACTCGATAAAAAATCGTGGAACGCATTGGGTAGCTTACGTGAAAAGTGGACTTCGTGTGAAATACTTTGACAGTTTCGGCAATTTGAAACCGCCAGTGGAACTCGTACGATATTTGAATGGTGGTGGAAATGTGACAATCTACTACAACAACGATCGCTATCAGACATTCGATCAAGCCTATTGCGGCCATTTGTGTTTGAAATTCCTCTATGATCAAACAAACGATGGATGATACAACCAACAAAAAGACGGTGACCTTTAATGAAGAGCGCAATACGGTTCATTATATGATCGTGTGGCAATTTGCATACAATACTTCGCGCAAATCCGATTGGGAAGGTATGGCCATGGACAGGACTCGTTTCGCCAGACGAATCTCCAAACTTGCCTGCATAATTGGCACCATTTTGGATGTGGAACACAGGAGGCGAGCGTGGAAGTCTTTAAATGAAAGTGCATAACCCCCAAAGTGTCAGTCATGTCTTTGCTGTTCACCCTGACAGGTCACACTTCTACGCTGACCGCAGACTTTGCTCCGCCAATTCAATTTGACGAAGACAGCACTTACGGCTTAGCTTTGATCGGTTTTCATTCGTACAACAGCATACCGAATATAACCACAGGGAAATTCTATTACTTTGCCAACGGAGCGCCATCTCTTAGCACCATCAACATACCAACTGGCTGTTACGAAATAAGCAATATTGCCAAGTTCATTCATAAACACATCGACAAACCGAGAGAGTACAAAAAGTATTTTACCCCTTCACCACACAAGTAATTTAATTCCTAGATGCGCATTTCGATAACAAAGTTACCTTCATCAGTAGGATTACTAAACTAACTGTAAATAGGCATACCAGTCTTTTTTATATCAAATAATTAATTACCATGGGTTAATCTGTGTACTGGAAGGTACCCTACCTGATGGGTAGGTATAGCCCACCCAATAAACAATACACCATAGGCACTTAATTATTCCTTTACTGGTATCAAGTCAAATAGTTTGGAATTTAATGGACCATTATCATTATTGAGCAAGGGTTTCGAGCCCCTTTTTTCGAATAGCGATAGAGTATCGCACAGACTAACCCATGGTAATTAATTATTTGATATAAAAAAGACTGGTATGCCTATTTACAGTTAGTTTAGTAACCCTACTGATGAAGGTAACTTTGTTATCGAAATGCGCATCTAGGAATTAAATTACTTGTGTGGTGAAGGGGTAAAATACTTTTTGTTCTCATTGAGTGACACCACAGGCGTCCAATATCCCATTTTCGATAAACCGAGAGAGGTGAAGATGAGAGAAGTGGAGATTGACAGAGACAACAATGCTAAGGCAGCAAAGTTCTCTCTCAAACCCAATACCAATACGGTACAGTGCGAAATTTACAGCAAGTACCACACCATAGACTTCACTCCAGAGGACTCTATCGGGCGATTGTTGGGTTTCTCACCTCATGTCACTACACGTTGACAATCTACGTAATTTTGACAGCTGTCCTGTCAAACGTACTGTACATTAGCCCACCTTACGAGTCAGGCAAAGTTCTCATTTCTTTTTTCAATCAAAACAGTCAACAAATGAATAAATGGACTGAAATGTCGCAAGGTCTCATGAACGATGGATATTTGCCTGTGCTAAAGGCCGAAATTCCTCCAAATGCCAAAGCATACAAACTGAGAAAAGTCTATCGCAACAACACTTGCGAAGACACTCATATGATGCCACTAGCATTGCCGACAGAGGTGACGCCGACCACGACGCCTAATGTGCCCCGAATGCCGATGCAGACGACGACGCCGACGAGTTCCTGCCCAAAAGACGTCTATGACGGATTCATGTTCTTTGCGAGTTTGGGCTAATCTACCAGTTGGGCGAGTCATTCTAGAAGTTCCTGATTTTAATCAATCAGAGATACGCAATAGTCGATGAAAATTAAATTATTTATATCACTTATGGTACTGATGTGTGATTTTAAAGCAAAAAAAGATATTTTTCTGTATTTTGCATTTTTTTTAAATTCTCAACACGAACAAAACAGTCTTGAATTCCTGGAATTTGTTTGTTTATTCAACTCTCTCGAGTCGAGAGCTACGTGAAAAACGAATAACCTTGGAAAATCCCCAAATATTGCGTTTCATTTTAATTCTAACAAATAGGTCTCTCCTTCGAAAAACTTTGAATCTTGAATCCCCGTCCCCCTCCACCCCGCCACAGACAGAAAAAAAAACCGATGAGTTGGAGTGAGATGCCAAACATGCCTTATTTGCGACACAACACACACACTGTGAGCTTCGAAACTACGAAATTCCTGGAATTTCATCTTGTTTATCAATGACGGATATCCGTTACCATTGCACACGGCCCCAACATACTACGCCGTTTCCGTTTTGGTTCTCACGCTATTTCCCAGAAACTCGTCTGGACAACACGTTCACTCCGGTATGACATCATGCTTATCTCAACAAACGCTGCCTCTTAGCGTAAACAACAACCAGTGGCGGAGGCAATACACAGGATCTTGTCACCAGTGCCAGCGTCACATTACTAAAATTGACAAAAATCGATATATCTCGGCCCCCGGTGCACCAGCGCACCCCATCTTCTCTGAGAACGTTTCTCGCCCACGCCCCCAGCCCCCCGCACTTTTTTTCAGCCGATTCCAGACACCCAATTCTATTCAACTACGGCGGCACGAAGTTTAATTGATGGAATTTCAGCCCCCTTGGGCTCTAGCGCGCCCCCTCTTCTGTGGGGACGTTCCCCGATGGGGACCCCGGCCTGCAGCACCGGCGCCGAAAACTCAATGGGGCCCCGAGGGAGGCAAACGTCACTAGATTTTGACACTTAGTGACAATTGTGCTCTAGCGTGGGACGTTCCTCGGTGAGGCTCCCGGCACCGAGAACTCGATGGGGGCCACCGAGAGACTCCCAAAACTTATACAACTACGGCGGCACGAGAAAAATGCCGCCGTAGTTGTATTGTCTATCTACTAACAGTTAGTTTTTTATTTGAACCTCGAGATAATTCGCCAAAGTACTCAAAAAACTTCTGACCTATAAAATGGATGGTAGGACTACAGAGTCTCCTACTCCCAACATGTACCAATGACGTGGTCAAAAAAAACCAGCGGATTTTTTTACCGTTGCTTGATTAATGGAAAATTCTCGAAAGTGGTAGCTAATGAAATGCGCAGGCGTCAATCATGTCGATTTGGTGAGTGCGAGAAAGTCATTAATAACAGTTAGTTTTTCAGTTGAACCTCGAGATAATGCGCCAAAGTACTCGAAAACATATGTACCAATGCGTGGTCATAAAAAATCATTAGTACCCAGTAAGAAAGTTTAATTTCGAGTTAGAGCACGAGAATCAAATCGATGCATAGTACCCAAAATAGTACAAATCGAGAATTTTTGACTCCCTGTAGCTCGGAAACTGGTCTGTAAATTAGTCTGCATAATGAGGATACACAACAGGATCTACAACATATATTTTGTATTTCAATTGCTTCTTGAAATAGTCTTAAGTAATATGAAGATGTTGTGCAGATTACTTAGGTTTCTTGTTGTTGAGCACATGTTCTGCGACGGTATATTTTTCCGTGTATCCTAACCGACAACTGGCCTAGTGTTCCTTTTTTATCGTATTCGTGGAACGCTTCGTGGTTCCTATATAAACGCTGCCACAGGTGCAAGGAATGCGGTATACCCCAGATGAGCTTAGCGCGTCTCGTTTGTCCTTCGCCGATCTTAAATGATCCATCAGTTTTTTGAAAGTTCAAATATGGGTTCAATCTCATATTTTAGTAGTATATGGCCAATTCGATCTGTGATTTTCGGAACATATGATAGGAATGCTTTTCTTTTTTCATTAGAGAGAATGGCTTGTTCCAGTTCCGCTTCAAAGGGTTCTGGTTCGCAATTTTTTCTGGCTCGGTCCACTAATGTTTTTATTATTCCTTGTTTTTGGCATGGATGATGATTCGAAATGCTATGGAGGTACTGATCAGTGTGTGTCGGTTTTCTATATTGCGGGAAATAAGAACGTCTAGAAAAACAAGTATACAGAAAACCGACACCACCATAGCACTTCGAATCATCATACATGCCAAGGAGGACACCAAACACAGTGGACCAATTCCAAACCAATGCACCGTCACATGAAAATACTGGTTAAGACAACGGACATCAAACAGTGAACAGTGAATGGAGTAAGCAACACGTGGTGGCGAAACGTAGAGTACCTCGCACAATAAACGTCAGCCTAAAAACCCGAAAAACCATTAGTCAAGCAACGATGGCTGCGAAAGCCTTTCACAATTTTCAAAAAATATTGGTACTTATTTTTTTGAGGTAGCTCTGACCGGGAATTGTTTGACTATAGAGTGATCATCAGAAAAACGTCGGGAATACGAGTATCTATTCTTAAAACAGGGGCTACTAAAGTTGATGAAAAAAAAACTAGAGGCCACAATTAAACATATGCGATTACAACAAATATGAAACAGTATTGAAAGTTTCTTTTTTGAACTACACTGACGGGAATTGTATGACCAAATATTGATTATGTCGAGAAACTTATACAAACACATATTGTAATACAATGCTGAATTTGTTACGAAAGTCGATAAAAAAACTGGAGGTCGTATTTGAAAAAAATAAGTTTATGATGGAATCTACTCTGAAAAAAATGTGGTACGTTATATCAATAAATGCCGTTTTTTACCTCTCCGTTCATTGGCAAAATATATTTTTCATCGTGGCAATGAATAAATATTCACTGACTTTTCTAGGTAGTTATTGATACAACCAATTCAAGTTTATTAAGATCAAAGATGACCGTTTCTTATATTTATGAACAGTTTTCGTTGCTCCTGCGGAAAAGTTCATTGAGGTTAGGAAAGGGGTACACTGAGATCCATGATGATCTAATTTCAGACCTATGAACATATTTCGTTACGGCTTTGAAAAAGATTATTGAAATGAAGAAAAAAGTACATTGGAACGATGAATATTATTTCATGGAAAAAATGTGGTACATAATATCAATGAAAACCGTTTATTACCTTTCCGTTTATTGGCACAATTAACTTTTCATCGTGATAATGATTAAACATTCACTGATGTACGAAGGTATTTATTGATACAATGAATTCAAAATCATTGAGATCAAAGTTGATGGTTTTTTATATTTATGAACAGGTTTCGTTGCTGCTATGGAAAGATTCATTGAGGTGAGGAATGTGGTACATTGAAACAATTTGAAATTGTTCATCACATCAATGAACATAACTCATGGTCCCAGAGCACTGATGTATATATTTTTAAAAAATATGGTACATTTTATTGATGAATACCTCTTTGTTCATTGGCACAATACATTTTTTGTCGAGTCAATGAATGACCATTCACTGAAATATGTATGTTTTTATTGTTACAATGGATTCATATTTATCGAGATCAATGATGATCTATTTTCAGACCTATGAACATGTTTCATTGCGGCTATGGAAAAGATAATTGAAATGAAGAAAGAAGTACATTGAAGCAAAAAATGTGGTGCATTATATCAATAAATACCGTTTATTACCTTTCCGTTTAATGGCACAATAAATTTTTCACCGAGTCAACGAATAACTATTCACTGAAATATGTGTGTTTTTATTGTTACAATGAATTCAAGTTTATCTAGATCAATAATGATCTTATTTCAGACCTATGAACATATTTCGTTGCGTCTACGAAAAAGATTATTGAAATGAAGAAAAAAGTACATTGAAACAATGTATACTATTTTATGAATAAAATGTGGTACATTATATTAATGAATACCGTTTATTACCTTTCCGTTCATTGGCACAATACATTTTTCATCGTGACAATGATTCAAGTTCATTGAGATCAAAGATGATCTTTTTTTACATATATGAATATGTTTCGTTGCTGCTATGAAAAAGTTCATTGGGGTAATGAAAGGGGTACACTGAATCCATTTGAAATTGTTCATCATATCAACGAACGTAATTAATGGTCCCAGAGATGATTTTATTGTTACAATGAATCCAAGTTTATCGAAATCAATGATAATCTATTTGCAGATTAACACACAGGTTTTATTGGGGCTATGGAAAAATTATAGAAGGTTTTGTTAGGCATATAAAAACATTTTTCTCCCATTCTATAACTCCGTACTTAGTATGTTCATGAATATAATAATAAGCCTTATGTCGAACCAAGACATAAATATACTCATAAATTTTGCCGGCATCTGTTCAGCCGAATCCTCGCATAGAAATCTCCGTTGCTGGTAAGTTAGCTTTAGTACATAGCGCCTCCACTAGAGGGACCACTCCGCACGACTTCGTTGTTTGCACAGAGCCGTAAGCAGACAGAAGCGATCGTTGAAGCATCTTCTCAGTTATCACAGACTATAGAGACATCCGAAGAGCTCCGGAAGGAGCCAGCCGAAATAAAAGATAACTTGGAGATACGCTTTCCAATCAGGATTGCGATGTCCTGATGAATGCATGTTAATTATTTTGCATATCTTTCGGAAACTCACTGTATGCTCAATATCAGTGGGAGGCCTTCATTGCATTTACGAATGATATGCAATGATTGAATAAATACCACTTATTCAAATGATAAACAAAATAATAAGTTCAATGTGTGAAAGCATCAAGAGAATTAACTGAAACATAGATTTAATGTATATCAATTATTGAATCAAGGAATAACTGATACTTAATAATCACCGTTCATTGGATTGATGAAAAATATCCATCGTCGAACTAATCTGAATCATTATATCAATCATACAGCATTCATTCGAAAAATGGACAATAATAACTAATTTGATGAATACAGTTCCATCAGTTGAACGAATACAATTTATTGCTTGGGTGAACACTCTTCATTCGTTTGATGAATGGAAATCATTACCATAACGAACCTATTTAATGTACTTGATCTTGACATCAATGAAAGCATTCATTGATATTATCAAGATCCGTATTCATAGCATGGATGACCAGTGGTACATTGATATAACGATTGCGTTCATTGGACCAATATTGATAAAAATATTCATCGACTCACTGAACTTTTTCATTGTATTCAGGTACTAATTTTTTTCCGTATAATGAAGTACACGTCGCATCGACAATTGTTTCATATTCAATTATAACATATATGGAAGATTATTGAAAGTTTCCCGGATATCATTCGAAATGGAGGTGGTAGAGCCATACAACGAAATTCGACAATTTCAGATTTTGGCGAATATCTCAAAAACAAACATTGATATTTAAGATCTGAAAAAGGCTTATTATTGCTACCCAAAACAGAAAACTTTTTTCCGATCTTGTAGGTCTCTCCGTTTCCGAGATAGCAATAATATGGCATCAGCTAAGAAGACGGCCTGTATATATAATGTTGAATCCCTTATTACTTCAAACACCCCGTATGCTTAGCTGTATTATATTTTGATCGATCAGCTTCCATGCTGATTTATCATCAATGATAAACTCAATCAACTTATACACTCGTAGGCGAATTCATTATTTTATTGAATACTAATAATAATAATAATAATAATAATAATAATAATAATAATAATAATAATAATAATAATATAACTTCATTGAAAAACTATGGTTTTACAAGAACACTATATATATAAAGTGAATAAAGTAGGTTGGCGATAAGTGTTATTACAGTTGTTTCGCAAAAAATACAATTGAATCATATACAATGGAGTCATATGCAATAAAATTAGTTATAAACTATTTGAACTCAATATAAATAAAAATACTATAGATTATATGTATGTATGGAATTGAATCATCGACACAAGGAATTTTAAATTAAAATTAGGCCTAAATATAGTAGAAATTAAGAATATAATAATCTATTGAAGTGAATACAATAATGTTATAAACTCTGAACAATATGAATAAACTACAATATTATCATAAAATAAAATGTTATGAAAATAATATTTATTTACTGTTTTAGGACACATGATACTACTAATAAATTGGAATGTTAAACAACAATTTTGATATGGGTAAAAGTATAAAAGATAAAATATATATAAAATGTAAAAATGATTGATTACCTTGTAGAAAAACAGTTTCGTTTTTTCTGTATTTTGAAACATATTTCTCACGAATGTTAGTAATGCCCAGTCGTTCACTAGTTCGATATTGGATATGGTATATTGATATTTTTTACGGTTAACCAGATGTCGTTCCCTCATGAAAGACAGCCCTCAAGAAACGAAACTTGTGCATGCCAAGGATCCAAGGGTCATCAGAGAAATATCTTATGTAGTCGCTGGGCTTCGAACCCACGTCCGGCGACCAGAGTGGATGGAAGATCGGTACTTTAACCCCCGTAAAATAGAATATCTTCTTTCGAACTTGACTTTTTGAAGACTTAGGAGACACCGTACATCCTATTTTACCATTGAGCAGATTTTCACAATTCGTCTGACCTCTTTGAAAGTTTTCAATTATAAATTTCAGCTCTTGGGACGATGGGGTGTTGCAGGTGTTTCCGGGTTTCCCTGCATCTGTGAAACCGAATGTGCCATCATTTAAGCCGCCCCGTTTTTACTTTGTTACTGTTGTTTCCAATATGTTTATGAAAAATTATGAACGCTAAACAAAATTTCCCACTTTTTTTATACAGTTTTCACGGAATTATGATATTTTTGAATTGAACAAACAATTATGAATTGAAAGTAACATTACTTTACGAATAAAAGTATATTAAATTAGCTATACCATAATTTCAAAATAATTCGTTATTTTGAATAACTCTTGTAGGTCTGGCGATACATACCCGTTTCTTTGTAGGACACTGTATTATTTGGGTGAAGAATACACTAACCTTTCATGTGCAATCATTGTCCCACAGTTATTAATATTTTTTTTTACCATGGAATTGACAATTTCGGAGCGTAGGTCTGGGAACACCTACCATTCCACTTGTAGGACAATATGACCATTCAATTATACAAATATTAACCAAGCAACGGTAAAAAAAATCCTCTGGTTACTATTGATTTTTTGAGCACGTCATTGGTACATGTTGGGAGTGGGGGACTCTGCAGTCCTACCATCCATTTTGTAGGTCAGAAGTTTTTTCGAGTACTTTGGCGAATTATTTCGAGGTTCATATAAAAAACTAACTGTTACTAATGACTTTTTTGCACTCACCAAATCGACATGATTGACGCCTGCGCAGTTTATTAGCTACCACTATCAAGAAATTTCCTAGAGGAAAAAGTTGGACGTTTCGGCAAAATTAAGCTACTCAGAAGGATTCAGCCTGTTATTAAGCATTTTTGAAAATAGGCGTGGGATCCTGGTCTACTATCTTAGTTTCGCAGGGAAGGTTTATGAATGTTGCGTTATATCCAGTTTGATTTGCAGGTCATACATTGTTTCTAATACTCTCCCAGAGCAAATAGATTTATGAGTCTCTTTTAAACTAATTCTAAAAGCTATAAAATAAACATAGATTTATAGTGGTTTTATAGTTCTCCTCAAGTAGGTACATGCGATAGGATCTATCATGAAACTAACAATATGGTTTCAGTAGTGTTTTGAATGTACTTTTGAGAACCGCTATTAAATATCCCACTTCCATCATTTCATTATCACTTTCATTTCAAAATGTAGCGATAATCATAACAATTTTTATTTGAATGTGAACTTCAGTGGTGAAACTCTGTGTACCGTAGAGATGCATAACTGTCGATATTCACCCCAGCACTTCATTTTCAGTAATTCGGTGTCCATAAGATACTGAATCGAGAAGAATAATACGACGAGGCTTTAGTTGTTGAGATTCGACTTATCCTATTGCATGGATGTTTTGTGTTTCTTGGACTCACTGTTTTGAGTGTTTCAACTAATTGTGTACCAATTTGGGGAGTGCGCTATGTCGATGTTTGGGAGCGAGTCCAACTAAACTTATTTGAGAGAATGTTATGTAAACACACCTAATTATGCTTTTAGACTGGAGGTAGGAAGGATCAAGATCGCATAAAACATTTACAAATTCACCTTGAATTGGTTGATCAAAATCCTTGCAATGTATGAAAATCGTCTTCCAACAATTTGTTACAAAAGGCAGTTTGAACTCAACACCATTGACCTATAATACAATTGGTCGATATAGGTCTCTGAAGAGCTTGAATTTACTGATTGCCTTTTGGTATTATCGAGTCACACATAGTTATCTTCTTCAGAAAAAGTCAATGCTTTTCTATAGATATATGAAAATATATGAAAGAGAAAGATGAAGCCTTGTCTCCACTCGAAGGAGTCAATCCAAGCAACTACAACTGAAGCGCAACTAAGATTATGTAATAATTTCATTATAAAATTCAGCTGTCGAGGATCAACCTACCACATGTTGTATACTGGGACAGGTTGCATACTGGGATAATGCAAATTTCCGGCAAACTGAATTAATGAAATAAAAATCCGAATAAAACTAGAGCGACATCAGTTTATAATATTTTCAGAAAATTGTTTTTTCGAAAACTGAACTCAAATGTTGACATTTTCGTTAAAAACTCAGTTAGCGAAGTGTCTCTTTTTAGTTCTCTAGAACATAAAACAGTTTTAGGTTCTAGAATGGGTTCTGGAAAGTGAATGTCGTTGTTACCGTTAAGACGGATTTCCACCAAACAGACAAAAGCGGAAAAAAACAGAAACTCTTGTCGATCTTAACAAAACATCAACTTTACAGAAACATTCTGAAGACAAAAGTCGCCGGAGACTGTTTCTGTTGTATTTTCGAAGTCCCGGTCACAGGCGATAACTTCGAAAGGTTTTCTATACGACCACAGTCACAGTCGTTGTAGTGGAAATAGGATTCGACAGGTCTCTATTTTATTGCCGTATTCTGACTGTGCGTATAGTGTGTATTTATTATACATTTGAATGCCCCTGCAATCCAAAGTCAACGGTTGTCAACTGAGTTAGCTTTTCAACAGCGATCTTACCCAGTACCACTGTGCTTTCGCCGCTTCTTTCTTTTCTTTTTCAGAGAATGACCCATCCACAAGACATGATGAAAAAATCATCTTTACTGCACATGTTGAACACAGAACGCTGTCTGCCAAGTGGAAATGAGTGAAAACATAAATGAAACAAAAAGTCGGGTAGAGTCCGTTTAGTTGCAACAACGTTTACGATTTGTTCTTGTTTTGTTACTGTTCTTTGGGTATTCTCGGAGTTTTCATATTCGGAAACAAAACAACAACTTGACGAGAGTCTGTTTGGTGAAAATTCGCCTTCACGATGCAAACAAAAGACCTTTTCATTTAAGAAACGATCAGCATTTGTTCCAAACTTCGCGGAAGCAACAATTATTTACAGCTCAATTCAGTGTACAAAAGATATTTGTTTAATTTCAAGTGAAATATGTGGCAGAAAATGTCTTTGAAATAAGGAGTTTCAATTTTCCGCCTTATATTGAGGTTAGGTTATTGTTATTTTACATTCAAGACAAATCCAAACCAAACCTTAATAGTCCACAAACTGTATATGTCAGGTCCTTCTCCAGATCAAGTTGTTGATTTCATGAGATGATTACTACATAAAACGAAACAAAAAAGAGAAAGCTGTTCTCTCAAAGAATCAGTTTATCGGGCGCTACAAGCAATCAAAATTTTTTTGGAACTTACGTATTTTGGTCTCCTGAACAAAAAATCCAATGAAATTTTTGGTGGTCTCAGAAGTAATTTCGGAGATACGGGCCTATTTGGAATGATGACTGGCATTCCAAGTGTACGTTCCTACTGCGAAAAAAACACTCAAAATGCATACTTCTTTTCACCAGACCAATATATACACTGGAATACACTTGTTTTATACTTTTTTCATTTGCAAACAGCACTTTTTACTAAAAAAGTGTACTTCATTATCACCATGATTTTCGTTCTTGACGGAAGTTGAACAACTCCAGGATTGAGAATATCCAATGTTGCCAAATGACCATGCAAGGGAGAACATACATGTAAAAGAATAACAACCCAATTCAAGTTGAATGCAACCGTATTAAGCAAATCTTACTGACAAATAATAGGGAGTTGAAATGTAATCATGAACGTAAACGTTAACTGATATGCCCGTAAATGTACACATTGACAGCTAAGCATGCGAAGTCTTATGTTCTTTGTTTTAGCGACCGTGGCTGGTTTACGGGTGTGCGTGAAAGTCCGTCAAATAACGCCCACCCGTAAACCCGGTCTTCCAGTCAAGTTAATTGCTAGAATTCCATTTGACCTGACTTCACATATAGTTATTTACCTAACAAGTGCGGAAAGTAGTACTTTTCCGCACGCGACGGCAGTTGCACGAACGACGCGGAGCGGAGTTCGGGCAAGCCGTTAAGGGCGGAAAAGACATTTTCCGTAAGAGTTAGGTACAATATTTTTCCTACGAGCGTTTTTGTCCATCTTATTTATGAAAAAACAAGGTTTTTAATAAACAAGTTTTCATAATAATGCTACAAAATGACTAATAAGACAGAATAGTTATATAGATCATTTAGTTAGTCCTAAATATCCTCATTTTCAACAATACAAAAATCGTGCGGAAAAGTAAAATCGTACGGAAAAGTAAAAATCGTGCGGGAAAGTAACTTTTCCGCACGATTTTAAATCGTACGGAAAAGTACAACTTTCAAAATGAAAAATCGTGCGGAAAAGTTACTTTTCCGCACGCTCGTAGGAAAAAATATTTTTATGGACCAATCAAAACAGTTGTGTGATGGATATGTCCAATTTGGAAGGTTTTCAACTTTAGACTGTTATTCTAGCCTAATTTGGCGAAGTTGCCAATTTAATTCCAGAAATATCCAATTCTCTAGGGACTGGGATAATAATTCGGTAAATTTTTATTCGACAGAGCCCCTGGCTGGAAAGTTTTGGGGTAGTTCTGATTTGTTTCATATCACACGTTTTGCTAACAAAATTTCTTGGCGGAAAAAAAAATGCAAAACAATTTTAAAAAATCAATTTTTTTGTAGTTTTTTGCTTATAGACCAGGATCCCACGCCTATTTTCAAAAATGAATAATAACAGACTGAATCTTCCGGAGTAGCTTCATTTTGCCGAGACGCCCAACATTTTCCTCAACGATATTTCTCGATAGTGGTAGCTAATAAACTGCGCAGGCGTCAATCATGTCATTTGGTGAGTGCAAAAAAGTCATCAATAACAATTAGTTTTTTAGTTGAACTTCGAGATAATGCCCCAAAGTAACCGAAAAAACTTTTTTCCTACAAAATGGATGGTAGGACTGAAGAGTCCCCCACTCCCAACATGTACCAATGACGTAATCATAAGAAATCATTAGTAACCGGCGGATTTTTTACAGCTGCTTGGTTAATAGTTCTATAATTGAATGGTCATATTGTTCTACAAATTGAATGGTAGGTGTTCCCAGTCCTACGCTCTGAAATTATCAATTCCATGGTAAAAAAAATTATTAGTACCTGTGGGACAATGATAACACATGAAAGGCTAGTAAATAATACAGTGTCCTAAAAAAAACGGGTATGTATCGCTAGCCCTACAAGAATTATTCAAAATAACGAATTATTTTTAAATTGTGGTTTAGCTAATTTAATATACTTTCATCCGTAAAGTAATGTTACTTTCAATTTATAATTGTTTGTTCAATTCAAAAATATCATAATTTACGTGAAAAGTTTATAAAAAAAGTGGGAAATTTTGTTTAGCATTCATAACTTTAACAAACGTATTGAAAACAACAATAACAAAGTAAAAACATTGAAATAATCAATCTGCCCTCCGGGGCGGCTTAAATGGTGGCGCATTCGCTTTCACATATGCAAGGAAACCCGAAAACACCTGAAACACCACATCGTCTGAAGAGCTGTTATTTATAATAGAAAACTTTCAAAGAGGTCAGACGAATTGTGAAAATCTGCTCAATGGTAAAATAGGATGTATGGTGTCTACTGAGTCTTCAAAAGTCCAGTTCGAAAGAAGATATTCTATTTTACGGGGGTCAAGTGGCCAAGTAGTTTAAGTACCGATCTTTTATCCACTCGGATTGCTGACGCCGGGCGTGGGTTCGAAGCCCAGCGCCTGCAGATATTTCTCTGATGTACCGAGAAAGTGGACTAGCACGTAAAAAGTAAAAATTCGTTAATGGCTCGCACACAAGTTTCGTTACTTGAGGGCTGTCTTTCATGAGGGAACGACATCTGGTTAACGGAAAAATCAATTTTAAACAACAATTCATGCAACTATCATCAAAGAACCCCGCACACATTTAATGAAAGAAAGTCTTTCGGTGAAAATGGCTGAATTCTTGGTATGTTGTAGTTGGAGCTATTCTGAGTAAAAGTCTCCATTGGCCCTACTCGATCGTATGACCAGATTCGGCGCTAGAGAGCGACACATCATGAATTTTGAGATTTTTTAAAAAATTTGACTATATAAAAAAATATCAATATACCATTCATATCCAATATTGAACTAGTGAGCGACTTGGCATTACTGACATTCGTGAGAAATATGTTTCATAATACAGAAAAAACGAAACTGTTTTTCTACAAGGCAGTCAATAATATATATAATCAATTCTCCTGTGTATGAATTCGCCTACGAGTGTATAAGTTGATTGAGTTTATCATTGACGATCAATCAGAATGGAAGCTGATCGAAATTGAACTTTCTTCAGAAATAACCTTTTCGCATCTAATTTTAAGATCATGAGGTGTTGTATTACAGCATGGCAAGAAACTGTTCACATAAATAGATGAATACTGCAATATCAATTTTAATTTTTACTCAATCCGTTATAACAAGAAAACAAACTGCTAGAATTTGCCAATTTTTTAAAAATGGTGGGTCTTCATCAAGTTTGTACCTACGACAATGTGACCATTTGATTTTACAAATATAAAGCAAGCAGCGGTAGAAAAATCCGCTGGGTACTGATGATTTCTTATGACCACGTCATTGGTACATGTTGAGAGTGGGGGAATCTTCAGTCCTACCATCCATTTTGTAGGACAAAATTTTTTCGAGTACTTTGATGAATTATCTCGAGGTTCAACTAAAAAACTAACTGTTAATGACTTTTTTGCACTCACCAAATCGACATGATTGACGCCTGCGCATTTTATTAGATACCACTTTTGAGAATTTTCGTAGAGGCAAAATTTTTTTTTAACAAGGAATTGACAATTTTGGAGCTTAGGACTGGGAACACTGATATATTAAACCAAATGTTGGCTTTATTCAACAAAATACAGCTGATGACATTTACATTAAATTATTCAAATAATGGCACTGTCATACGAACATAACTTATACAGAGAGAAAGTTAATGAATACCACATTCTCCCCTACTATTAAAAACGATAGTAATTATCTAAATTTCTTGGAGATCGTCTTGTTCTTTCTGAACGTCGATGTTCCGAAGGAGTACTGAAATGCATACTACTTTCAGGGGCACTGGATGTTCCCGGTAATTCGCCTCTTTCAGTAAATAGTTCTTTTACAGCTGTTTTATCATATGAATCTTCTTCTATCGGCACCCTAAGATCCTCTGTATGTTCATTGTTCGAAACCGTTATTTCTCGTCCATCGGGTAATTTGACATGAGAGTAGTCTGGATTTCCTTTCAGTAGCTCAACTTCATCTACGAGAGGTTCGTATTTATTATGACGAACTTATCTTTTCATTAGTACAGGACCTGGAGTAATCAACCATGAAGGTGAAGAATACCCATTCGATGATTTTCTGTTATGATGAAACATTCGTTCATGAGGTGTTGTGTTGGTCGATGTACAAAGAAGAGACCTAATTGAATACAAAGCCTCTTCTAAGACGCTTTCCCACTGAGATATGTTCAAACCTTCAGTTCGGAGAGCTTATTAAACCGTCTTCTAGATGATTCCATTTTGTCGTTCTATTTGACCGTTACCTTGAGAATTATATGCCGTAGTTCGACTCGTCGCAACGTTTTTAGAGTTAAAAAATTATTTCAGTTCTCGTGACATGAAACAAGCTCCTTGGCCTGTATGTATAAAACTGGACATTCCGAAAATACAGAATAGACTTGACAATCACAGAAGCACAGAAGCAGCAGATACATCTCGAGTAGGAAAAGCAAACGGAAACCTTGAATATTCATCTATAACCATGAATAGATACTTATTACCGGATGTGAATGGCAATGGTCCCTTGAAATCCAGTGCTAGTCTTTCGAAGGGTGAAGTAGCCTTGACTAATCTACTCTCACTTTTATAAAATCGTGGTTTGATTTCCGACATGATTTTGTCATTCCTTTGACTTCTTCTATTGAGTAAGGCAAGTTTTTGGATCTTATAAAATGAAAAAGATTATTGAAATGAAGAAAAAAGTACATTGAAACAATGTATATTATTTCATAGCAAAAATGTGGTATATAATATCAATGAATACCGTTTATTACCTTTCCGTTCATTGCCACAATTGACTTTTCATCGTGATAATGATTAAACATTCACTGATGTGCGAAGGTATTTATTGATACAATGAATTCAAGTTCATTGAGATCAAAGTTGATGGTTTTTTATATTCATGAACAGTTTTCGTTGCTGCTATGGAAAGGTGCATTGAGGTGAGGAATGTGGTACACTGAAACAATTTGAAATTGTTCATCACATCAATGAACATAATTCATGGTCCCAGAGCACTGATGTATATATTTAAAAAAAATATGATACATTTTATTGATGAATACCTCTTCGTTTATCGGCACAATTCATTTTTCGTCAAGTCAATGAATGACCATTCACTGAAATATGTATGTTTTTATTGTTACAATGAATTCAAGTTTATCGAGATCAATGATGATCTATTTTCAGACCTATGAACATGTTTCATTGCGGCTATGGAAAAGATCATTGAAATGAAGAAAGAAGTACATTGAAACAATGTATAATATTTCGTGAAAAAAATGTGGTACATTATATCAATAAACCCGTTTATTACCTTTCCGTTCATTGGCACAATACATTTTTCATCGTGACAATGATTAAACATTCACTGACGTACACAGGTATTTATTGTTACAATTAATTCAAGTTCATTGAGATCGAAGATGGTCGTTTTTTACATTTATGGACAGGTTTCATTGCTGCTATGGAAAAGTCCATTGAGATGAGAAAAGGACTACACTTAAACAATTAGAAATTATTCATCATATCAATGAACATAATCTATGGTCCCAGAGCACTGATGTATATGTTTTTAAAAAATATGGTAGGGTAACCTGGTTAACAGTGGATCAGTGGTACACACTGAATCAGGTGGCTATTATTTGAACTATCTAATGAAAATGTGCAGGGGTTGACAACTTTGTTGAGTTTTAGTGTGTCGTTGATTGAGCTCAGTATTTGAGAAGCTGCCGTAAGAATTGCACGTGTTTCGGTTAAATTTTTATTTTGGCGGGTTTTTTTTGTATTCCACGTAAGTACAATTTTTTTCATAATGTTGTAAATAAAATTTTCAGAAACAATACTTGGGTAATAGTTTCAAATACAAATAATGTATGTGTCTGCGTGTAAAAATCTACTTTCTTTTAACTATTTTTGTCAAAATTATTGGTTGAAAATAGGTTAACAGCTAGGTCCACAGTGGATCACTTACATGTGGTACACAGTCGATCCTTCCAAAGCCTTTGATTTGTGGATCAACAAAGAGGCCGGCTTATTACAAATTTCCAGTTAACTTTTCGCTCCTAAATATGCGTTAAATAATAAATTTTGATATTTTTATTAATTTAGAACAGTGGTTCGTTTTATTATTTGTTACTTTGAAGTCACGAAGTGTTTTTAGTTTTTAGTCAAAGAAGATTAGTGATATTTTTCAAGTTCTGTTTTATATTTACACAGTAAATATGTTTAATATAACGTTGAAGCATCCGTCTCTTTCGTTATTACTTTTTCAAATTAAAATTAAAATCTGCAGTATTATGATCCACTGATAACCACAGGTCAATCCACTGTGTACCATCGTGGTGCACAATGATCATTCTGTAGTTCTCATATAATGAGATTCGTACATATTTGGTTCAAATGTTATCCTAATGGATATCAAAAATTGGTACTATAATAAATAAAGTAGTTTGGATTTAATTTTGGTCACAATACGCATTATATTTTCGGAGATATATGCTTTGAAAAATTTCCCGATCCACTGTTAACCAGGTTACCATACATTATATTAAAGAATACCTCTTCGTTTATTGGCACAGTACATTTTTCGTCGAGTTAATGAATAACCAGTCACTGAAAAATGTTTGTTTTCATTGTTACAATGAATTCAAGTTAATTGAGATTATTGATGATCTATTTTCTGACCTATGAACAGGTTTCGTTGCGGCTATGAAAGCAATCACTGAAGTTGAGAAAAAAGTACAATAAAATAATGTGTACTATTTAATGAAAAAATGTGGTACATTATATCAATAAATACCTTTCCGTTCATTGGCACAATAAATTTTTCATCGTGACAATGATTAAACATTCACTGACGTAGATGGGTATTTATTGATACAATGAATTCAAGTTCACTGAGATCAAAGATAGTCGATTTAACATTTATGGACAGGTTTCATTGCTGCTATGGAAAAGTTCATTGAGGTGAGGAAAGAAATACACTGAAGCAATCACACGCAAAGCACTGATGTATATATATTTTTAAAATATGGCACATTATATCAATGAATACTTCGTCGTTTATTGGCACAGTAAATTTTCCGTCGAGTCAATGAAAAACCATTCACTGAAGTATGTTCGTTTTTATTGTTACAATAAATTCAATTGATGATCTATTTCCAGACATATGAACAGGTTTCGTTGCGGCTATGAAAAAGATCACTGAAAGTGAGAAAAAATTAGAATGAAACAATGTGTACTATTTCATGAAAAAAATTGTGGTACCTACATTATATCAATAAATACCGTTTATAACCTTTCCGTTCATTGGCAAAATAAATTTTTCATCGTGACAATGATTAAACATTCACTGAGGTACGTAGGTATTCATTGATACAATGAATTCAAGTTTATTGAGATCAAAGATAATCGTTTTTTACATTTAGGAACTGGAATTCATGGTCCCACAGCACTGATGTATGTATTTTCAGAAAATATGGTACATTATTTTAAAGAATATCTATTCGTTTATTAGCACAATACATTTTTCATCGAATCAAGGAATAACTATTCACTGAAATATGTATGTTTTTATTGTTACAATGAATTTAAGTTTATCGAGATCAATGATGATCTATTTTCAGACCTATTAACATATTTCGTTGCGTCTATGAAAAATATTATTGACATGAAAAAAAAAGTACATTGAAACAATGTATACTATTTTATGAATAAAATATGGTACATTATATCAATGAATACCGTTTATTACCTTTCCGTTCATTGGCTCAATACATTTTTCATCGTGACAATGATTCAAGTTCAGTGAGATCAAAGAATCTTTTTAGACATTTATGAACAGGTTTCGTTGCTGCTATACAGAAGTTCATTGAGGTAATGAAAGGGGAACACTGAATCCATTTGAAATTGTTCATCATATCAATGAACGTAATTAATGGTCCCATAGATATATAATGAATCCAAATTTATCGAAATCAATGATAATCTATTTTCAGATCTACACACAGGTTTTATTGGGGCTATGGAAAGATCATAGAAGGTGTAACGAAGTTACTAAGTCCCAGTTTTGTTAGGCAGATAGAAGAAACATTTTCCCCCCATTCTATAACTCCGTATTAATATGTTCATGACTATAATAATAACCCTTATGTCGAGCCAAGTCATCTCGTGTTTAAATATACTCATAAATTTTGCCGGCATCTGTTCAGCCGAATCCTTGCATAGAAATCTCCGTTGCTGGCAAGTTAGCTTTAGCTGGTAGTACACAGCGTCTCCACTAGAGGGACCACTCCTCACGACTTTGTTGTTTGCACAGAGCCAGTTAACTTAGGCAGACAGAAGCGATCGTTGAAGCATCTTCTCAGGTAGCACAGACTACAGAGACATCGAAGAGCTCCGAAAGGGCCAGCCGAAATAAAAGATAACTTGGAGATACGCCTTCCAATCAGGATTGCGATGTTCTGATGAATGCATGTTAATTATTTTGCATATCTTTCGGAAACTCACTGTATGCTCAATATCAGTTGGAGGCCTTCATTGCATTTACGAATGATATGCAATGATTGAATAAATACCACTCATTCAAATGATAAACAAAATAATAAGTTCAATGTGTGAAAGCATCACGAGAATAAACTGAAACATAGATTTTATGTATATCAATTATTGAATCAAGAAATAACCGATACTTAATAATCACCGTTCATTGGATTGATGAAAAATATCCATCGTCGAACTAATCTGAATCAGTATATCAAGCATACAGCATTCATTCGAAGAATGGACAATAATAACTAATTTGATGAATACAGTTTCATCAGTTGAACGAATACAATTTATTGCTTGGGTAAACACTCTTCATTCGTTTGATGAATGAAAATCATTACCCCAACGAACCTTGCATTATAGTAACCGATTAACAATAAACACCATTCATTGAATTGATGAAAAATATCCATCGTTGAAATAATCTAAATCATTATATCAATCATACAACATTTATTCGAAGAACGAACAATAATAATTATTCTGATGAATACACTTTCATCAGTTGAACGAGTACAGTCCATTGCTTGGGTGAACAATCTTCATTCGTTTGATGAATGGAATTCATTCCCCTAACGAACCTATTTAATGTTCTTGAACATGATATCAACAAAAGAATTCATTGATATTATTAACAACCGTATTTATAGTATGGATAACCAGTGGTACATTGACATAACGATTGCGTTCATTGGACCAATATTGATGAAAATGTTCATTGAGCCACTGAACTTTTTCATAATAATTAATTATTCTGATGAATACAGTTTCATCAGTTGAACGAATACAATTCATTGCTTGGGTGATCACTCTTCATTCGTTTGATGAATGGAATTCATTACCATAACGAACCTATTTAATGTACATGTACATGTACATGATATCAATGTAAGCATTCATTGATATTATTAAGATCCCTATTCATAGTATGGATAACCAGTGGTACATTGACATAACGATTGCGTTCATTGGACCAATATTGATAAAATATTCATTGAGTCACTGAACTTTTTCATTGTATATAATATACGATGTATGATATCAAATTTGTAACAGGAAATTTCTAATCTCCATCGTTCAATTTTCTCATTCTTTATTTTACCCGTGTTTGGAATGGAACATGAATGATACGGATTTTTGATCAGTTATTAAACGGAAAACTCGTCCAATAAGAAAATGTTTCCACTTCCGGAGTGACTCCACAATAGCATATGCTTCTTTCTCTATTGCTGAATGTTTCCTTTCACATTCAGATAACGTTCTTGAGAAGAAAGCAACTGGTCTTCCTTCCTGTGAAAGAGAAGCAGCTATTGCAAAATGGGAAGCATCGGTTTCTATTGTGAATGGTATATTTTCATCAACAGCGGTAACAACTGATTTCGCTATAGTCGATTTCAAACTGTTGAAAGATTCTACGACTTCTTCAGGAACGGGAAACGTTGAGCAATTGATAAGTGGTCTAATAAGGTGTGATTATCTCGGTATCCATTTAGCATAGTGCGAAAACATACCAATTACTCGTCTGAGAGAAGAAATGGTGTCTGGTAATTGAAGCTCTTGAAGAGGGCGAAGACGTTCAGAATCTGGTTTGATGGTCCCATGGTCCCATTTTCGATAGTGTATCCTAAGATTTATAGTTCTCAGATTATATTGAGACTTTGTTTCATTTATAGTTAAATGGTATTTTTGAACTATTTCAAGAAAACTTTTAAGGTTTTGGTCATGTTCTAGTTGATCTTTACCACATACTATGACATCATCAAGGTAAGTGAAAATGCCGTGAAGTTTCTCATTTCTGATTATAGAATCAATTGCCCTCTGGAAACCTGCTACACCATTTGTGACGCCGAAGGGTATCCTGAGGAACTGGTACAAATTCCCACAAGCCTCGAATGCAGTGAATAACTTTTCTTCTTCTGAAATAGGTATTTGGTGATAAGCACTCTTCAGATCAATTGTAATGATAATGATGGTATATTTTGAAACTTCATTTATGATGATTTGAGCGTAATTGATAACCATCCTCTTCTTATGATTTGAATTCGATATTACAAGTACTTGTGCTCGCCAAGGTGATATACTCTCTCCTCAATTACGCCATCCGCCAGAAGTTGCTGAATTTCAGTGTGAATGAACTTTTGATCTTTTTGAGAATATCTACGTGATTTGATAGCGATTGGTCGACAATCTTGAGACAGATTTGAGAATAGTTTTATTGGGGCCACTAAAGCTTGGATAACTTTGCAGATTTTGAGAGGTTGTTTAGAACCACCAAAATGAATTTCAACTGTAGAAAGATTTTTCAGTATATCATGTCCCAATAAGATATCGTTACAGAGATCCTTCATGATCAATAACTTGGCATCCGCATAAATGTGATTTTCCAATTCGATAGTTACAGTACAACTTCCTTTTACATTTGAAAAAAGCGTGAAATATGCCATGTTGATTCTTTCATTAGATGTAATTCTTTGTGTTTGACAACGATTCACAAAACTTGAATTGATGAAACTTGACGTACTTCCTGTATCGATGAGACAATGAGCTCTGATTCCATTGACTTTGACTACAACGGTTGCTTTTTGAAGACATGATGAGGCAAAAGCGGATAATGAGCTAGCGAGTAGTTCTGTAGTGGCAGCTACCGTTCTTGTATTCGTTTTCTTGCTACGGCATACTTTGGAAAAATGTCCACGTTTGAAACAGAATTTACAAGTCACATTGGCCACGGGGCATTGAAATCTGGGATGCAACACAAACATAACACGTACGAGAATAAGACTGCATTTTAGCTATACCTGTAACATTTTCCGATTGACGTAGTTGATCATCAACTTCCGAAGATTCGATAGACGTTGCAGCGTTAGTTGATGGAATAGACATGAGAAATATAGCTTAGTGGAGTTATGCCATCTCGAGAGATCGTGCTTGATTGTACGCTTCTTCCAACTCTAGCGAAGTATTTTCTAATAGACGTTGTCTGACTGGTGCAGAACGTAGACCAGCAATGAAAGCATCTCTGATATAGTCATTTTTATTTTGTTCTGATGAAACACTTCTGAAATCACAATCCTTAGCTAGTTGTTCTAAAATTTGTATGTATTGGTCGATTGACTCTTCATTTTCATGGCGACGTGTAGCAAGTCGATGTCGTGCATGAATCTTATTTTTAGGTTTGATATAAACGGCATCCAGTTTCTCTAAAGCGGTTTTATAATCCTTGCATTCGTTGATGATAGTATATACAATCGGTGAAATATGATTGACTAGGATTTGCAGTTTCATTACTTCAGAAAACTCTGTTTCCTTGCGTGCATCTAAGAAGTGTTTGAAAGTTCGTTTCCAGTGAGTCCGGTCTTCACCTACTGAGCTAGCGTTTGGATCGACTTCGAACCGATTAGGACGAAGATACTTTTCCATGTTCTTACAGTGATCAGTTTGTTGAATAAATGGAAATATTTAACCAAATGTTGGCTTTATTCAAAAAAATACAGCTTATGACATTTACATTAAATTATTCAAATCAAGATGGATAGAAACCCTGGTGCATTCATTCATACCTGTGAAATCGCCTACCAAAATTGTTAAGGTACGGCCTACCTGATTCTTGATATTTTATTAGAATGGGATAGCTTCACGACCGTGCTTAGATGGCGAAGTCATTACAGATTGATAAATACTTGTCATGATGAAGCTTGGACAAGTGTCATGACATGTTTTCATTCCGTATTTATTCAATTTTGTTAAAAAATAAGCAATTACATGTTTAAAGCGCTTATTTCATAAAAAATCGGAACAGAAATTTTAAAACTTGTTGGATATGTGATATGTACGAGCAAGTTCAACAATAAACAAATAACTAAATCATCCCCGAGCTGAACGAAATGTAGTAAAAGAACAAAACAAAAAGATAAATATCCTGATGTAATGTAAATCACAGGTAATCAAAAATTCTAATAAACAGTCAAATTTCAAATATTTGGAAATAACCAAGGAAATAATTATGACTCAGTACCACAGATTAAGTTCAGTACTTCGGAATGTCGTAAAGACGGCTATTTTCGACTATAGCGCCATCTGCTGACAAATCGGGAACCTTGTCCAATCCAATTACAGCATTAACAAATTTGAGTAAAACAAAAGCGAATCAGTCAACGCACCAGGGTTTCTATTCATCTTGATTCAAATAATGGCACTGTCATACGAACATATCTTATACAGAGTGAAAGTGAATGAATACCACAAACACCTACCATTCAATTTGTAGGACAATATGACCATTCAATTTTACAAATATTAACCAAGCAACGGTAAAAAAATCCGCCGGTTACTAATGATTTCTTATGACGACGTCATTGGTACATGTTGGGATTGGGGGACTCTTCAGTCCCACCATCCATTTTGTAGAACAAAAGTTGGGCATCTCGACAAAATGAAGCTATTTAGGAAGATTTAGTCTGTTATTAATCATTTTTGAAAATTGGCGTGGGATCCTGGTCTATTATAACTCGAAAATTATCAGTTTTTAGTGAAAAACTTTTCTATTCAGAATGGAAGTATATAAAATTTTCTACAAATTCTTCTATTCAGGTTTTTTTCCGACAAACAGTTCGGGCTCAAACGCCAAATAAAAATTGGCGTATTCCTGCTGAGTCAGCAAACACACACTTTTCCACTCCAAAACTCTTATTGACTATTTGATGACATTTTTATTGAATTTCTCAAAGAATTATATTGTAATAAAACTAAAAGTACTCTTGTTCGTCATTGGAGCAGTATCAATCAAATGACTCATATGAGGTTATGTCGATGACTGCTAGTGACAGTGCGATAAGAAAGGAGTGTTTGAGAGTCTCAAACAACGCAAAACGGTTCTGGGCCATTCAGGGCATTAATTGCTCCTTCTCGGGCCTCTTCATTGCCTCTATAACTTGTTTGTGCTGGTACTCAGGCTAGGGTCAGTCTGTTCTGACTGCCGAGCTCTTTTAGGGTTTCCCCAAATAAGTATTGAGGTAAATTGCATTGAGTTGACTGCTTTTATTGCAGCTTAGCTATCTGAGTATATAACAATATGAGATTTTCATCTTCCGCTTGGTTCCGTAAATGCTGGCTCCTGAACTTTCATTATTTTGTGTGTCGTTTCTCAACTATTCGTATAGGTTGTTGTAGTCTCTCCCGTGCATATTGCATATGGGTGCTTGTCCTGACCTGGCGTCGCCTTGTATCTATATGTGTAGGGGAGGCAGGTTGAGCAAGACCTCTAAGGCGGCTGTTGGGGTGGTTCTCATGTCCCCGGTAGCACTCAAACATGCCAGTCACCATAATACCGAACTATTCGTTATCATCGCTCATCATTGAGTGTTCACTTGTAAATTTGCCTTCAGCAATAATCGCGAGGTTGTCGGCATATCTTAGGCAACGAAAGCCTCTGAAAGATATCACAAACTAGGGACGATTGCACTCCTCCCTGCGGACATCCCCTGTTTGCTCTAGGTGTTAGAGTTTTTCTGCCGATTGCCAATGTAATGATCCTGTTTTTAAAGTTAGCGTTTATCCAGTGGCACAGTAGAAGAGGAACCCATTTTTTACTAGAGCGTTTGCTATTAATGTTGTCATATGATATTTCTGTAGCAAGTCTCAATTCTGAAGTTGTTCAAACTGTTTGGATGGAAAGTGTGCTCCTGTGAGCATCGTCATACTTTCCTTGAAAGTTGTAGTATAGGAATTGTCATTATTTTTCAAGAAACCTACTTGCTTTATAGTACCTTCTTTGGCAAAAATCTTTTGGATTCTTGAGCACTTGATTGTGTTCGGGCCTTACTAATTTCTTCGTTGTACTGCGTGCGTTTAGCATATGTGGTCCAATATTGGTTAAATTTTACTCCGCACCCTACCTCAGAGGGTTTCTAGATGCTCATTCCACCAGACCGTTTAGTTATTTTGAGCCCTTTTGTTTCTCAAGACAGCTTTCATCGTAGGCTTCGACTATTGCCTTGCCCACTTCGTCTACTGCCCTCTCAAGGCTCTCCCTGTCTCGTATTTCGGTCACGGGCCTCTCGAGAGACTCACTGAGTGACGCTGAGTATCTTTTCCAGTTTCTAGATCGTATAATATATGATATATAATAATATAATCATTTGATTTTTTTTTATTTTTGTTTGAATTTCAAGTTTTGTACGATTTCGAACCTCATTAAATAACTTGTTTTGTAATTTTTTAAAAAGTTACCTGTACCTTTATTGTATGTTCTAAATAAGGTATGCACAGAGAACTGGGGAAATCCACTAATTAACTTTAATAATAAAATAATTTTTGTAGTGAAAAAGTGGGATTTTCCCATATCAGCTGAAATATGCCAATTTACAAGTAGTCCTTGAGCCCAAATGGTTCGTCGTAGAAAAAAACTTGTATATTAAAATTTGTAACAAATTGTATTCTCTTTCATTCCTAAGAGAAAGGTTATCAACGAAAAATTGGTAGTTTTCAACTTATTAGCAATAAATCGCAGAAGAACGAGATTTTTTAGGTTTTTTGCATTTTTTTCAATCTTCCGTCACGAAAATTTGTTAGCAAACCTCAGATTCGGATTCAGCACTCCAAAAACCATAGAGAATGGAAATAATCAAAACTACCCCAAAACTTTCTTGGTAGAAATACAATTTGATTAGATTATAATGGGTTATGAAAAATTTGTTGATATAACAATAATTTGTTTCCATCAACACACTTTCTGCACATATAAAACCTCATTACCAACAATGTTTTCGAATGTATCCAAACTGGCGAAATTCGAAGAATGTGACAAATCCCAGAAATTGATTTTTGTATTTGCATGAACATGTGCCAGACATATGCGCAAACATACATACGGATACTCACACACATAATAATATGTGCAATTGATGCAAACGCCGGAATAAAATCAGCGTTCGGCTCCACAAAAACAAAGACCACTTTTTACATAAGAACACCAATTCGACCTATGCGGTTTGGACCAGCGCATGCGTTTCTATTACTACAAAACTTTGTCCAATCCTCTAAAATTTATTTTTGTCGGCCTAGCGTGCTCACGTAGCTTGCGTAAGGAATGCGCGCGCTCGCATTTTGTGTTATAGATCTTCACCAAGAAATATGGGATAAGCTCTTTCAAATGAAGTTGAGAGAATTGGCAAAGTTGTAGAAATAGGAAAACATGCGCTGGACCAAACCGCATAGGCCGAATTGGTGTTCCTACGTGAAAAGTGGTATTTGTTTTTGTGGAGCCGTGATTTCATTCCTGCGCTTTCATCAATTGTATATTTTAACCACGTTTTTATTAATTTGGTCCATCTTCATCATTTGTCTATCCATTTTGTGCAATTCATCATTTTGACGCACTTCTAGTCGTTCGAATAACTGAAATTTGGCGGGGTGTCTATAATTCTGATGGCGATGATTATGGAAATTTTGTTGAAGAAAAAAAAGAAATAAATAAATATATAAGAATTCATCTTCAATATTTGTTAACATGGTCCAATTCCATTAAAAATTGCTATGTAGTGGTTTTTGGGGTCGGAGAATATGAATTTTCTAACAAATTTTTTTTATCCGAAATGGCGAACGAGATTTGTGAATGTAATAATAATAATAGTAATAATAATGATAATAATGAATAGACTTCATTCCTAAAAAAATAATGATCTAGAATCTGGTGAGAAGGCTGTTTTTCAACTCAACCTATACAGAGTGTCCCAAACTTGATGGCCTATTAGACGTTTCGGACGATAAGAAGTGGATTGAAATGCACTTGCGATATGTGCAGACAAACAAGAAATCGAGTTGAAATAAAAACTACGATAAAAAATAATTCCATCCGCAAAAAAATCGAGGAACACGAAGTTTCCATTATAGGAATGGAAAAATATACCATAGAGTTTTCGTGGATAAGTTCATGATCAATTCAGAATGAATATTTTCATTCAGAATTATCTTATTCTCAAATACTAGGAAAACACCACTTGCGGCGTCGTAGCATCTCTCAATATCACACCATACGTTATTAGCATGCAACGCGTTAAAATGCTTATGGAAATTTTCAAACAGTTCGCTTTTTATTAGATTGTGGCTCGCAAACTAGTTGCATCACCAAAAAATGTTATTAACGGCTTTGGCTTTTCACGTTTTGATGTTTCACTTTCCATTCAGGGACTCGGCCATATGCAAGAAAGAACTTCCGATGGTGGAGTTAATTGTACTATGGAACCTGTGGGCAAAACTTCTCCAAAATTCAACTAAGATACAGTAATACTTTCAAAGTTATGTTCCGCAAAATTATATAGATAGCAAGGCCTTTTCACCTATTGAGGGGTTGGAATTAGCCGATCCAAATTTTCTTCAACGAGGTTCAATTGATGTACTTATTGCCGCTGAGCCTGTAGCGATCAATACCATTCTTGGATGTGTTCTGATGGAGTAATTTAATGATAATATTTCATACAGCTCTAACATCGTTCCTTTGTTTATTATATTGCATGATAATGATTTGTTTTCTCTAGATAAAACTCTCAAACAATTTTGGTAGCTGGAGGAATTACCAAAAACTTCATATTTATCACCAGAAGATAAAAAATGTGAACAAATCTTTATCGACTCACATACTCGAGATTCGTCCAGTAGATTTATAGTATATATTTGCCCTTCAAATCTTGGGTTCCGCAAGTTGATGTTGGCGATTCATATTCGCTAGCGTATCGCCGTTTCCTATAATAGGAAAGACGTTTTATAGCACAACGTTCTATTCATTCGTACTACTGCGCTCAGATGAAGAATTATTTTGATAATGATTACATGGAAATTATTCATGAAAATTATGTGTCTGAAAATTGCTTCTATATTCCACATCACGCTGTTGCCAAGTCTGAATAATTTCGCATCGTCTATGATGCTTCTGCAAAACCTTCACTAGGATTTTCATTGAGCGATACACTTCATACGGTTATATGATTTTTTTTTTACATATCGCCTGAAGTGTTTACAAGGTAATCTGAGATAAATATTGCACATATTTACGTTTTTGTTGATAACCTAAATTCATTACCGAAAAAAAGTATATTGTTGTATATTAGGACACAATTATGGGTTGTCCACTATAAACCCCAATTTTTTAATGGTAAAACAATTGAATTGTGCATAGTGGGACTGCAATGAACAGGAGTTATTTTAGTCAGATAATTTTATTACATAATGTTTTAGGTTCAACTTGGTATAATGCTGAATTTTATTTTTAATAGAATACCTTACGAATGATGGTAATGTATGGTTATATAGCGAAGTAACGGGTTATTTCCATTCTACATATAAGAGCATGAAAAACAGATGTTTGATTACGAGAGATGATATTGTTATTAAACTTAATGTTCCATTTATTTCTGGAGGGATCGAACGAGCTTTCAAGCTATGATGTTTAAATTTATTTTCTCCTCATAGAATTATGGTCCTATTTGTTTGAATTATTTTGTTGTTTTTCGTTTTATTTCATATCATTTGTTTCATTATACAGTGTGTCGCACTTCTCATGGAAGCACCCCCGTAACTTCCGTAATTATCGAGGGAGAATAATGAAACTCTCAGGACTGGAGGAAATGATGAAAGTGCACCTACCGGTTGAATGACAATGGCCTAAGTGATATACACTGCCCGCCAGTCGCGATGGAACACCCCAGTTTTACGGTAAATCATATTAGGGGGGAAAACAGAAGCAAAATTCCATCAGATTCGTGATCAGAACCCCCAACTTATTACAGATACACCTTTTTCTTGAAAAAAATTTAGTCCTGAAAAATCTGAATTTGTCTCACTTTTCATAGAAGCACCCCCGTAACTTCCGTAATTATCGAGGGAGAAAAATGAAACTCTCAGGACTGGAGGAAATGATGGAAATGCACCTACCGGTTGAATGACAATGGCCTAAGTGATATACACTGCCCGCCAGTCGCGATGGAACACCCCAGTTTTACGGTAAATCATATTAGGGGGCAAAACAGAAGCAAAATTCCATCAGATTCGTGATCAGGACCCTCAACTTATTACAGATACACCTTTCTCCTGAAAAAAATTTAGTCCTGAAAAATCTGAATTTGTCTCACTTTTCATGGAAGCCCCCGTAACTTCCGTAATTATTGAGTAGAATAATGAAACTCTCAGGACTGGAGGAAATGATGGAAATGCACCTACCGGTTGAATGACAATGGCCTAAGTGATATACACTGCCCGCCAGTCGCAATGGAACACCCCAGTTTTACGGTAAATCATATTAGGGGGCAAAACAGAAGCAAAATTCCATCAGATTCGTGATCAGGACCCCCAACTTATTACAGATACACTTTTTTCCTGAAAAAAAGTTGGTCCTGAAATATCTGAATTTGTCTCACTTTTCACGGAAGCACCCCCGTAACTTCCGTAATTATCGAGGGAAAATAATGAAACTCTCAGGACTACAGGAAATGATGAAAATGCACCTACCGGTTGAATGACACTGACCTAAGTGATATACACTGCCCGCCAGTCGCGATGGAACAACCCAGTTTTACGGTAAATCATATCATATTAGGGGGCAAAACAGAAGCAAAATTCCATCATATTCGTGATCAGGACCCCAACTTATTACAGGTACACCATATTCCCGATAATTCCGAGTTTGTTCCATTTTTCATGGAAAATTAAAAATCACCATACCTGTTGCTTCGTACATGTAAGTAAAAAATTGCACGTTCTCTTTTTGATAATTTTCAAGCGTAATTATATTTGGTAGTTTGCTGTATGGCTCACCCTTTATAAGAGTAATGAGTATTAACTTCAGGAAAAAAATTCTCTGTGGCGCAAATATTGAATTATTGAGTGTTAGAAAAACGTATTGTGAATTATTCATGAATCACCCTGTGGCAGCAAATATTTTAAGCTGTAACTGTCAATGTACATCTGATCAAAACTCATATTGAACTAACATACTCGATAAAAGTCAATGCAGTTTTTCAATTTGTGGAAAAAAAAATTAATGAATTGAGCATTTCTCCAATTTAATGCCTTGTATCTCGATCATAGGATCGGATGTGGAAATCAAACCTCCCAAAACGTTATTAAAACATTTATACAATACTGAGAAAATGCTTACATTTTACCTAGGAAATCTTGGAATACAGTGTTTATGGTTTCTGTAGTTTTCTTAAAATAGAATACATTTCGACAAATAAATCACCTTGTATAATTTGAAGCTTAGAAACACCCTTATATCAGCGGTATCAACTTTCCCACAATTCAATCCATGAGTACATCAGGAATTTGAATTATTCCTTAAAAATTATTATTTGATATTGCGGTTCTCTCTATAAAACACCCGGTATAAAATATGTGTACTATACGATATATACTGCTCAAAATTTTGTATTGAGGTGTACCTTTCGAAAATATGATTTCCTAATGTCACAGTAGAAAAATTCAGATATTGCAAAAAACGGCTGTCATTCATTTGTGAGTCACCCCGTGAATATGAATATTTTTATTCATACGTATCTATCAATGTATTACTAAAACATGTTTTAATAGTGTGTATGTAACAGCTCATCGTAAGTTAACAAAACAAAAATTCGAAAATCTGGTCAATTTTCACTTATATTCTCCCTAGTGCTTGAATTATTGCCGGAAATTTATCTCGTGCATGAATTATTGGAAAATTACCCGAGTCGAACGACTCCAAATATTCATGTGCGAGATAAATTTCCGGCAATCAATGCAAGCAGGTAGGGAATCGGTAAGAAAATTTAACACCCAGAAATTCATAAGAAATAAATAAACGAAGGGTTCACCTGAACTATTTATATCCACTGAAATATTGATATGTAAAACACTTAACAAAATTTTCTTCAACAAATGTGTTTAAATTTTGAACAAAAAAAATAAAAGAAAACACTACCACTGAGCTACGGGACTTATGATTAATGGTTGTGACAGCTGGTGTATTAAACTTTTTCTTGAAAATATTTTCAGGCACATCCGAGATATCTAGTAAATACATAATTATGAAATATTATCTCCTTTCATGTGAAAATAAAATTCCATTTGTACATTAAAGCAAAATATCAACTTATCACATGTCAAATATTTGACAGAAAAATTTCCACTTATTAATTTCGCCCAGGGTACCCAGGAGGATAAAAATTTCAGGAAATTTTTTGGATTGCCACGGCATCTAAACAAGAACGAATATTTTGATATGCTAAAAAAGTGAGGTACTTATGCAGTTTTCAGCATCAACGCCACGTTTCTAGAAAACTAGTCATGGGATTGAGTTGGGCCCATTGACAGCGGGGTCCTTGCAGAAATCAAGGGATGTCCTGACATTGCTATGGAAAACAAATGAGAATTGAAATTAACCAACAATGTTGTTTATAGTGCGAATTGAATTCATTCTTACTTCCTCGTGTTAATTATATTATTGTTTCTGTTGATTCCGTTGTTTCTGGTGTATTTGTTGTTTTTGTTGTTTTTGTTTTTTTATTGTTCCTGTTGTTCCTGTTGATCCTATTGATCCTGTTGTTTGTGTGTTCCTGTAAGTTCCTGTTTTTATTGACAACTGTTGATTTTGATATCGATTATTAGTCTCAAACATGGCCCGACGAACTATACCAGAAAAAATTGAAATAGTGCTGATGATTGGAGAAGGTGCGAGGTCTTATCGCGAGGCAGCTTCTGAATTTAATCAAAGTCACCCATTTGATATTCCTATACACTCTGGAACAGTTTCCAAAATTTACAACCAATTCAAAACGACCGGCCAAGTAATGAAGGTGAGAAAATGTGTTAAAAATCATAATGACGATGATGCCATTTTTGCGGCATATCGAGCCGATCCCCATATAAGTTTAAGAAATTTGTCACTTCAACTAAATATGAGCCGAAGTAAAATTTGGAGGTGTTTGAAAAGGTATAAAATGCATGCTTTCAAACCTAAAAAATTTCTCCACACTTTACACGGTGGAGACGAACAAAGAAGAATGGAATACTGTTTATGGGCACAAGGTAATTGAATGACAAAAATTTCCTGAAAAACATTCTATTCAGTGACGAGGCGACTTTCACCACTAAAGGTGTGGTGTCTTCTCAGAATTTGAGATATTAGGCTGACCAAAATCCGCACTGGGTAGTGAATTGTCTAGATCAAATATCCCAAAAAGTGAATGTGTGGTGTAGTATAATAAATGAGAGAATAATAAGACCTTTTTTCATTGAACGAAATCTAAATGGAGAATTATTCGTTAATTTTCTGCAGAATGAATTTTCAAACTTTCTGGAAGAATTGCCTAGGGATGTGAGGGATACATTGATTTTCCAGTTGGACGGTTCACCCGTTCACAACTACGGCATGACAAGGGAATGGCTGAACAGAAACTTTCCTAGAAAATGGATAGGACCTAATAGCCCTCTGGTGATGTGGCCCCCACGTTCCCCCGATCTCACCCCTCTAGACTTTTATTCATGGGGAACCTTGAAAAATAAAGCGTATAGGAATAGGCCAACTACTCGTGATGATCTCCGCTCGAGAATACTTCAAGCATGCCAAGAAGTTACACCTGGAGAACTGAGAAAAGTAGTTATAAATAATAGAAAACGAATAGAAAAATGTATTCTCTGCGAAGGAGGCCTCATAGAAGGGACAAATATTTGAATTTTGTGAATCCGAATCAGTATAAAATGTTTTTTTCCCTTTGAATTATTGTGATTTTAAATAGTTTTTTGTTGAAATTAGTGGTATAGATGGGAAACATGAAAAACTATCTTCAACTATTTGCAGTTGGATATATTTCATATTAAATTTTTGTTCTACCCTGAAAAAGTTGAGTGTTGGCTTTGAATGATGCAATATTTTCTCATATTTATAAAATTGTATTATTTTTGTAGTTATTTTTCAATTTCACTGCATACCCTTCAACAAAATTAATGTTACTTAATTTCTGTATAATCAAGTAGGCAAAATTTCAATGATGAGTTAATTCCTTATGGAAAGTTAGAGATTATGGAAAAAATATTCGGCAAGTGAAATTGTCAAATATGAACAACAATAGCTTTGCTAGATAAATGAGCCAAAATAATTTCGAAACATGAATAAACATTGGAAAATAGTCGAGGTTGTCCCAAACGACTTTCATATATCAGTATTCATATAATTACATGTTAATATACACAACCTCAAATGAGATTTGAATTCAATTTGGACAACAAATTATTGAGATTCCTGAATGGTGTACTTATACACAAAGTTTGTTGTCGTTTCTGAGTTGGGGGTCCTGATCACGAATGATGAAATTTTGCTTCTGTTTTGCCCCCTAATATGATTTACCGTAAAACTGGGGTGTTCCATCGCGACTGGCGGGCAGTGTATATGACTTAGGCCATTGTCATTCAACCGGTAGGTGCATTTTCATCATTTTCTTCAGTCCTGAGAGTTTCATTATTCTCCCTCGATAATTACGGAAGTTACGGGGGTGCTTCCATGAAAAGTTAGACAAATTCAGATTTTTCAGGAGTAAATTTTTTTCAGGAAAAAGGTGTATCTGCAATAAGTTGGGGGTCCTGATCACGAATCTGATGAAATTTTGCTTCTGTTTTGCCCCCTAATATGATTTACCGTAAAACTGGGGTGTTCCATCGCGACTGGCGGGCAGTGTATATCACTTAGGCCATTGTCATTCAACCGGTAGGTGCATTTTCATCATTTCCTTCAGTCCTGCGAGTTTCATCATTCTACCTCGATAATTACGGAAGTTACGGGGGTGCTTCCATGAAAAGTGAGACAAATTCAGATTTTTCAGGACTAAATTTTTTTTAGGAAAATGGTGTATCTGTAATAGGTTGGGGGTCTTGATCACGAATCTGATGAAATTTTGCTTCTGTTTTGCCCCCTAATATGATTTACCGTAAAACTGGGGTGTTCCATCGCGACTGGCGGGCAGTGTATATCACTTAGGCCATTGTCATTCAACCGGTAGGTGCATTTTCATCATTTCCTTCAGTCCTGCGAGTTTCATCATTCTACCTCGATAATTACGGAAGTTACGGGGGTGCTTCCATGAAAAGTGAGACAAATTCAGATTTTTCAGGACTAAATTTTTTTTAGGAAAATGGTGTATCTGTAATAGGTTGGGGGTCTTGATCACGAATCTGATGAAATTTTGCTTCTGTTTTGCCCCCTAATATGATTTACCGTAAAACTGGGGTGTTCCATCGCGACTGGCGGGCAGTGTATATCACTTAGGCCATTGTCATTCAACCGGTAGGTGCATTTTCATCATTTTCTTCAGTCCTGAGAGTTTCATTATTCTCCCTCGATAATTACGGAAGTTACGGGGGTGCTTCCATGAAGAGTTAGACAAATTCAGATTTTTCAGGAGTAAATTTTTTTCAGGAAAAAGGTGTATCTGCAATAAGTTGGGGGTCCTGATCACGAATCTGATGAAATTTTGCTTCTGTTTTGCCCCCTAATATGATTTACCGTAAAACTGGGGTGTTCCATCGCGACTGGCGGGCAGTGTATATCACTTAGGCCATTGTCATTCAACCGGTAGGTGCATTTTCATCATTTCCTTCAGTCCTGCGAGTTTCATCATTCTACCTCGATAATTACGGAAGTTACGGGGGTGCTTCCATGAAAAGTGAGACAAATTCAGATTTTTCAGGACTAAATTTTTTTTAGGAAAATGGTGTATCTGTAATAGGTTGGGGGTCTTGATCACGAATCTGATGAAATTTTGCTTCTGTTTTGCCCCCTAATATGATTTACCGTAAAACTGGGGTGTTCCATCGCGACTGGCGGGCAGTGTATATCACTTAGGCCATTGTCATTCAACCAGTAGGTGCATTTTCATAATTTCCTTCAGTCCTGCGAGTTTCATCATTCTACCTCGATAATTACGGAAGTTACGGGGGTGCTTCCATGAAAAGTGAGACACACTGTATTTTAGTCACCAATGTTTAGCAACGATAGCCCTATTTTTGAATGACTATGGATTTGTATCTTTTTTTGACTTATATTTATTTTATATCAAGTTAAACCCCATTATTATCGGGTTGTCCCATCAGTATGCAATGGTCCTGGTCCCACTATGAAATAGGGGTTGGTTGTATAGTGGGACAAGGTTCTTATAATTCGACTCATCATTTTTTTCATAGTTTAAATAATTTTTTAATAATACTTTATTGTTTCCAATAATATCCCGATTTGTTCGCGCGGAAATCTGAAAATATCAGTTATAGCTCATTATCTCGCAAGGGGAGCAATTTTCGAAAAAAAATGTGATCGACTTTTTATGGAGACTTTTACGTTCTACAAGTTTGTTTCTCTACATTACATCGAAATTTAGCTGTTCGCGTGCAGAACATTTTCTTTTAACTACTCTTCAATAACTGCCCGTGTACCAAAAATCATTTATATTGGATTTTGTGTCAGGTTATAGTAACATTTTATCTAGAGCGGCATTAAATGACGAGAGTTTCAGAGTTTATGAGCAGTTTCCTGCAGAGTATATTTTTATTTTCATAGGATTCAATTTTATATTTCCATAATCTTACTTTTAATTTCACCTACATTATCATTTTCAAATTAATTTTGATTAAGAATCGGTTAAGTATAAGTAATGACACAGAAAATAAGAGATTTTCTTGAAATATCTACAATCTTTTCCCATCTAGGTAGTATATTGAATGAAGTAACCTTTGATCCCCCTGATAAAGTGCCATATTGGCTTGGGTTTTGGGTTCGACGCAATAAGTGAAGCACGTGAGGGCAAATAATACTCGCAGCCTCTGAAGGCAAATTCATAATAATTCCTTTGGTACTAATTAATAATAAATTAGTTCTTTTTATATCTACCTGGATCTATATAACTATAACATCTACCGATGATCAATATTTATAGTGATCGTCCAACTTTGCTAGCATTCGGCTAACACATACAAATGAAAAAAACATCCCCAACAACCTAAAACTTATCAATTATAGATACCATATTATATTCCAGAGTATAAACGACGGAACTCTTCCTAGTTGCAGATGAAAAATTAAATGGAAAAAGGAGGAAAAATATGTCAGCTTGACCTTGGTCCTGTGATTGCATCCTGTTTTTGAGTAGACTCGACAGAGAGCGCTAGACGCTTCGATTCGAATAATCGCCCCGCCGCTTTGAATGAGAGGAAACTCGAGTGCTGTCGGTTTCGAAGTTGTATCGTGGAAATTCTTCTCTGCTACTCGAAGTTGCCCGAAGCGGGCACGCAGTCAGAGGTCCAGTGGATTCGAATATTTCACTGCTGTTCTGCACTTGCATATGCATTGAAGTTGCAGTGCAGTACATCTGTTTAGTTAGTAATGTTCCCCGGTGCTTAGTCAGGCGTCGCGAGAGTCAGAATAGCGTTGATCCTTGTTTCAATGAGGGGACATCATGAGGGTTTTGTGAATTTTAACATGTTCTCGAGGTGGATACTCAGTTTCGATCGAGCTATATTATCAAGGTGAGTTTTTTTACCAGTAATTGATTTTCGATTAATTATTTGCTGTGGATGATTTTTGTCTGTGTAGTACGAATTATTCTAAGTGTTGGGGTAGGTAGGATTAGACGTTGACAATCTGAGAGAATTTGTAAATACGTAGCATTCGGGTCCTTCGGAAAACAATTGCTTGTGAAAAACAGACGTGAACATATTTTATATTCAATCTCAAGACGATAAGTTTAATTTTTTGTATTTTCCTACATGTTTTGAAAAATACATATAAAAATCAAGCATTCACCCAAATATTATTGGACTGATTTCCCTTCTCTCAGTCAAGAAAATAAAAACTTTTTTATCCAGCTATTTTCAGTAATTAGCCAAGATATTTTTTCCAGAAGATATGGTTGGCGACATGTATAGCAACATACCTAGTTGGTTTCGTAAATGTGCCTACATCCAGATGTTTTCTATGTACTGGTTGGTATTCATGACGTGACATTCTGCGGTTAAAAATAGTTCCAAATACTTATGCGTGCTTACTCGTTCCTTGTATTGTACCGACCGGTCTTACAGAATTTACTTTCTCCATTTTGAATTTTTCATGTTAAGTAGGAATAATCTAAAAAAAATGTGTTCATAGCTTTCTAGATTATATGATGCTTTGGACGGATGAAACACACTTCGTCAAACTTGGTTCCTGATTGATCATATAGGTACTTGAATCTGTTGGTTGTCAGAATTTTCAAAAAGGTTATGAAAATAGTGAAAAAATCTGATTAGTTAAAAAGTAATTTCTATCTAGATGAGATAGGTAGGTAAGAGGTCGAAATGAAATCGTTTCAGTTTGATTTTTGTTATTGAAAATATGCACAGGATGTTCATAGAATCGATTCTGGAATCATCTGCAGTTGAAAGACAATCTTTAGTCGCTATTTTCTATCTTGGGAGGTGTTCATGTTGAAAAGGGGAACATTCTCCATTCAAATTGAAAAATATGATTTTTTTGCAATTTATAACAAAGAACAACTACTTTCCCGGATAAAGCCACGCTGGACATTGAACTACATCTGATAGATATTGTGAAAAGACTCTAAATGAAAGAAAAAATCTGAAAGTTAAAATACGCATTTTCATTCAGATAGTTCATTTTTTAAATTATCTCTAGTGTTTTCATTGAATATTAAAATAAATAATTGAGAGGGAGAATGTTATTCAAAAATATCACTCTCAGAAATCGTTCATTTCATTGAAGCAAGGATCGCTTCACTCTCATGTAATCCCCAATAGGTACATTTTTATCGACGAAAATCTATTTCGCTTTTCCAAGCTCATCAGGGAGATTAGAAGAATAATACCACTAGAGCTTCAATTATTACTTGAAACTTTTTCGAGAACACGAATATTTTTTAAAAATTATTCGTGTTCGAGAAAAAAAAAATTGTTTTTAATTAAAGCTTGGTGGTATTCGGTAAGAAAATTTCACACCGAATTAAATATTATTGAAAAAAAAAGACAAGGATAATGACGGTTTCTGATGGTTTTGAAATTCATATTGTAGGCTTTAGGGGTAATTCTGTAAGCTTTATGCGAGGGGCGAACCGCTGGTAGAATTTGTACACTGGACTTCACGTTTTCATGGTAATTCATAATAATTCACTGAATTACCAGAGTAATTTATCGGGACTTCATGTAATTCATCGGTAATTCATGTAATTCATCCGTAATTCATGTAATTCATCGGTAATTCATGTAATTCATCGGTAATTCATCGGTAATCCATGTAATCCATCGGTAATTCATTAGTAATCCATGTAATTAATCGAGAATTCATATATTTCATTCGGGCTTTAAGTGGTCTGACTGAGGTGCAAAAGCAGTAAAATTATATCATAATGAAAAAATCGTTTTCAGGTATTGATTCATTTGAAAATATATCCCATATACGGGTCTCCCTTGCTCGCACAAACAAGTCTGCTTTTGTTTTTTTTTTTTCGAAAACCTGTGAGATTCATAAAAAAGAACAATGTAAATGAACGACGGAATTTTTCAATGAATGCCCACAGTATTTTGGAAATTCAATGTCACTACTGATTTCTAAAGTATATTCATCGTTGATGCGTAGGTCGAAACTCTTGTACAATCCGAGTAGACACATTATTGCTATCACAACTAGGATATTCTATCCAAATATAGTAGTCTATAGCACTTGTTAAATAGACTACTTATTTAACAAGTGCTTTTTTGGTCAACTTTTTTCAGCAGTCTCCGAAAATTATGATTGAGGTGTCATTCGATTCGGAATGGCATCTAGATGATTTTTGAAAAAAATGAAGTTCTGCTTGCAAAAATTGCAAAAGTTATTAACAATTACCTAAAAAAAAGGGGGTTTAGTTTTTCAAATATCTTAAAAACTAAAGATTTTTCAAATTTGAAAAAAGATTCAAAAAGAGGAAGAAATTTCCTAAACAAAGTCTCGACTCCCGGAGGGTTGAAAAAACGCCCGAAAACGGGTACTTACTCCGGCTTGCGCAACCACGCCCCATTCGGACCTTTGATGAATAAATAATATTTAAACTTATTAAATATGAAAATAAAAAATTGAAAAAATTCAGGCGCATTCAGGACAGATCCATGAACAATAATCCGTGGTCGAAAAATTTTTATCGCGATTTTTCAATAAGTTATCCATTAATTAATCAACAATTTTTTGTTGCATGAACATTAACATTGCAAGTGCGATAATTGTTCACCTATTAATCTGAGAATTTTTTCATTTCGTGGAGCTATTCCTCAAAGGTCTTAGAATAAATTCCCTTTGAAAAAATTAAAATATTGTTAATTTTCGTTTTGTTATTAACAATTCACTAAGATGAAAAATTACAATAAAGCTTTATTAAACATTGAAAAACATTTTTTATTTATAATATTATTATTGATCCGTTTTCTTATGATCAGAAGCTACTTAAAAATGATTTTTAATAATTTTTATCTTCTATTGTTTAAATAATTGTTATAAACAAATGCGTTGTTCATGAAATAATTTAAAATTTTTTTTGGATATCATAATCTTTAATGATAATTATGATTAAAAACGTTTATTAAAAAAAAATTGTTATTGCTGAAAAACGCTTTTGTTGATTGACAATTATTTTCTCCCACTTCTAATTAATATTAAGGAACCATTTTTGTTAAAATCATTATTCCTTTTTTTTTATATAAAAGAAAATTTGTTTTATTTAATTTTTCATTGTTTATGTAATAAATAATTTGTTATCAACAAATAAATTTTTAATTTTTAGTTTTTTTCTTAGTCTAGGTACTTATTGTCACAAAAACATACATGATTTTGTTTTTTTTATTTTTAAATATACGTTGTCCGTAATTTCGTCATTCTCACCTGGTTTTTCATCCTTAAAATTATCATAATTTATAAATTAATGGAGATATGATGAAAACACTTAAGACTTATTTATTCTCCGTTAGTTTTCAAATTATGATGATTTTGAGGATGAAAAACCAGGTAAGAATGACGAAATTACAGACAACGTATATTTAAAAATAAAAAAAAAAATAGTAAAAAAAATAAAAAAAAAACAAAATCATGTCTGTTTTTGTGACAATGAGTGGAATGAGAAAAAACATGAAAAATAAAAATGTATTTGTTTAAAACAAATTGTTTATTACATACATAACTGAACAATGAAAAATAAAATAAAATAATTTTTTTTATATCAAAAAGAAAAATAAATATTGATTAAAAAAAATGGTTCCTTAAAATTAATTAGAAGTGGGAGAAAATAATTTTGATCAACAAATGCGTTTTTCAGCAGTAATTTTTTTTTAAACGGTTTTTTTAAAATCATAATTATCATTAAAGATTATAATAAAAAAAAATTAAATTATTTCATAAACAACTCATTTGTTTATAACAATTATTTAAACAATAGAAGAGAAAAATTATTAAAAATGATTTTTAAGTAGCTTCTGATCATGAGAAAACGGATCAATAATAATATGATGAATACATTTTTTTTTCAATGTTTAATAAAGCTTTATAATTGTTCATCTTAGTGAATTGGTAATAACAAAACGAAAATCAACAATTTTTTAATTTTTCCAACGGGAATTTGCGAAATAGCTCTACGAAAGGAAAAAATTCTCAGATTGATAGTTTAACAATTATCGCACTTGCAATGTTAAAGTTCATTCTACAAAAAATTGTTAATTAATTAATGGATAACTTACTGAAAAATTACATACGATGGGTTTGCCAAATTTTCATTTTCGATCGATTATTTATTTGGTTTTCAAATGTTTTATGACATAGGTCACTTTCCTAACAAATCAATTTTGCCACAAATTACTTCACCTCAGGCATGGCCCTTGTTTCATGATCACCCAGAATAAACAAGACATGTTTTGAGAGTAAACCCTTTTAAAATCGCCAAGTACGCTTGAAATGCTATTGAACCAATGAAAAACTGGTCAGAAATTGAAGGAATATAACATTTTTAAGTCAGATACAACAATCCTAATTTGATATTTCCTCCTGAAAAGCATAAACATTAACATGGAAAACATAAAAAATACATAAATCAACATTTGTAGAGGCGCGGGGGGGGCGCAAGGAAACCAGAAATTAGTTTATGGTAAGGGAGCAAGCAGGTCACTTCGGGGGGGCTCGCTGAAAGTTAGCTACGCCACTGTTTGTAATGAACCAAACCCAAATATTCGTTTCTAATAATACTTATAACATTCAAATCAAAAATTATTTCAAACTCCTTCAGATATATATTAATTCATATAATAAAAATATAAAGCAATGAATTTCCCTCCTTCATTGCTTTATATTTCCTTTCTACTGGGTGAACTATGACCAATGGCTAAAAATAAAATAGTGTATGTACAAGTTTAGCATGTGGAAGCCCACCCGTAAAATATTTTTTCTACGATGATTTTCCTAATTTTTTGGTCTCTAACCAACGGACCGAAGGCATATTATTGGTGGGGACTCTAGGCGATTTTCCCAACTATCAACAGGTACTCTTCGCTATCAACAAAAATAAATATGACATAAAAGACGTTAATAACTTATTTATTAACAAAAAAAACAACATGAGTTTTGACTTCACTGAAATTATAATAGTAATGATAATAATACTCCCTGCTCATGAATACTCGTAGAGAATACCCCTAGCGTATGCGGGTAGAGGGCGGTTATTATTATTATTTGTCGTGGCACTCCTACTAAAAATAAACTCTACCATCAAATACCAAAGACCTTATGCATAAAATTATTATAAAATAATTTGTTTGATACACAGAACAAATCGTTATACTGTAAAAAAAAATTCTTCGTGATTTCAACTTTGTCCTCGCATTTATATTTCTAATATCCTACGAGTCACAAAGATCTTTTTCAGATTTAATTAACATGAGCGAATAATCTGATCTTTTGTTGCCCATCAATGAACGTAGCTCATTTTTAACAAGCTGTAGAGTCCTATGATATCAATAGGCAGACATTTTTATGAAATCATTTTCAGTTACCTTTGTTTGGGAGGCACTGGCTTGATTCTCCAGGCCATAGCGTGTCTGTCCGCTGGCAGCGTTTCAGGGCGGTTTGCGCAGGTTGTAGATCTCTGATCAGTGATTATCAAACAAAATTTCAAAACAAAAAATGTCTTTATAGGCTGTATATTATTCACTACATTTTTGAGATCATCTTGCAAAATTCCCGTATCTAAAACAGTGTTCTTTCTCGTTTCATCAAGTTTTCTGGGTGTTTTCTGTGATGCCTTCAAAAGTCATCCTCCGGCGAAATTCCGTTTTTTTTTTGTGAACTGCACTGGTCAGTTTAATAATTTTTCATCTTAGTAAATTGTTAATAACAAAACGAAAATCAACCATTTTTTAATTTTTCCAACGGGAATTTATACTAAGACCTTTGAAAAATAGCTCCACGAAAAGAAAAAATTCTCAGATTAATAGTTTAACACTTATCGCACTTGCAATGTTAATGTTCATGCAACAAAAAATTGTTAATTGATTAATGGATAACTTATTGAAAAATGACGATAAAAATTTTTCGACATTGATCTGTCCTGTAGACACCTGAATTTTTTCAATTTTTTATTCTCATATTTAATAAGTTTAAATATTATTTATTCATTGAAGGTCCGAAGAGGACGTGGCTTGCGCAAGCCGGAGTACCCGTTTTCGGGCGTATTTTCAACCCTCTGGGAAAATTATAAATATTAGTCCTACAATTCCGGCAGTCAAGACTTGTTTTAGGAAATTTCTTCCTCTTTTTGAATCTTTTTTCAAATTTGAAAAATCTTTATTAGTTCTTTTAGAGATTTGTAAAAAACTAAATCCCCTTTTTTTTCTAGTTAATTGTTAATAACTTTTGCAATTTCTGCAAGAGGAACTTCATTTTTTTCAAAAATCATCCATATGCCATTCCGAATCGAATGACATAATTTTCGGAGACTGCTGAAACAAGTTGACCAAAAAAGCACTTGTTAACTAGACTATATAGCTTCAATGAACCGTAAAAACTCACTAAGGTTAATTACCTGTGCGTGAGTTGTTAAGATTTATTTAGTTCATTTGGTGTGCTAAGTTATTTGCTTATTTAGTACTAATTTTTCATTTGAAATATAATTATGTATGTTAATACTAATATTATGTTAATACATGTAATGTGAGTTTTGCTTCTCAAATATAATATATATATATATACATATATATATATATATAGGAGGTAATAACGTGAAGATAATATTTATATAAAGAGTGTATTAATACTAGGTATATGAATAAAAATGCATAAATGAATAAATACCCAAATCATCGTATATGTATAGAGTAAATATAAATAAAATGTGTATGAATGGAAGGTGTATTGACGGTTTTCATATAATATAAAAATGAAGTAATCTAATTCAGCAATCACGAACACTTAGTTTGCATATCTATCATTTTGATGAGTTAATTTCTCGGATATTCTCTAATGAATTCATTTAATTTTTTTTGAACTGTCGTAGATTATGGAGTTCTGTTTTACTGTTGGGTAGAATCTGATACATTCTCGGTGCTAAATAAGTAAAGTTGCGCTGGCCGACGGTTTTGTTGAAAGTGTTGTGTAGATTTGATTTGTTTTTGAATTGATATAGGTACCACAATGGAACATAAAATAATTGTTTTATGTCGGAGATCTGTGCTTCTGTATAGAGATTATCTGACGGATATGTATGAGGTTTTCTTAAGATTATTTTCACGATTTTTTTGTATCATACTAATTTTTTTTTGGTGTGTGTACATTGCTCCACCCCACCCTATGATACCATAGTTCAATCGGGAACCTACTAATGCATGATAGACCATTTTGAGTTTGGTAGTGTCTAGAATGGTTCTCAGAAGTTTAAATTTATAGATTAAACCACTGAGATTTCTGCTGATGCTTTCTATATGTTTATCCCATCTCAAATGTTTATCTATAGTAATTCCTAAATATTTGATAGGATCGGTCCTTTCAATCACATAGCTATCATCAATTTTTAAAGTTTCATAATTTGGTGAGTTTCTATTTATGCATGTGAATGTAATATATTTAGTTTTTTCGAAATTAATTGTCAATAAATTATAATCCATCCAATCTTTGATAGTTTTCATGTCGTTTTCAGCTAGGTCTTTCAGTTCTTTCCAGCTATTAGCTTGATATATAATGGCTGTATCGTCTGCGAAACTAAATATTATTTTTTCACGGCTATTTAATTCAAGTAGGTTGTTTATATAAATAGTGAATAATATAGGCCATAGTACGGTTCCTTGTGGGACACCAAATTTAACTTCGAAAGCGTCACTAATACAGTTTTTTATTTTGACGTATTGTTGCCTGTTAGATATATAACTTTCCACCAAATTAAGCACATTGCCTCTTAACCCAATAACTTCCAAGGCCTCCAATAATTGTGGGTGACTTACAGTATCGAAGGCCTTTGCTAAGTCTAAAAAAACGCACAGAGCTTACTCCTGCCTAAAGCCTCATGAATGTTTGAAACAAGCAGAGAAATCGCATCTTCAGTGGATTTGTTTGGTTGAAATCCAAATTGTCTATTTGATATAATTTTTTTATCTATCACATATTTCTCCAATCTGTTTGATGATTTTTTCGAAAATCTTTGCTATATTTGAGATTATTGATACGGGTCTGTAGTTCACCATTTTAGTCTTATCTCCGCGTTTGAACAGGGGCTTTATTATGGCTTCTTTGAGACTTTTGGGCCATTCTCCCGTTGAGATGATTTGATTGATCAGGTAAGCAAGTGGTTCAGAGATGTAGCAAGAGATACATTTAAAGGTTTCGGCCGTCAATCCGTCTAGTCCAGGTGTTTTATTGTTTTTTAATGTTTTTATGATTGTCTCTACTTCATGTTTATTCGTTGGCTCCATGAACATTGTATTTTGATTGATGTGCCGTAGTGGGTGAGTCGAGGGTTTTGTGATTTTTTTTAGCGAGATTCCCTCCTACATTTCCATAATATTTATTAAATTATTTACTCATGATGGCGGGGTCCGTTACTACCGTATTATCTCGTTAATTATAGTTTGTTTCTTTTCATTATTACTTATTTCATTTATAACGTTCCATAGTTGTTTCGAGTTACTTTCACATTACACAACTTTGCTACTGTAGTAGGTACTGTTTTTTCGCTTTTCTGAGTAGGACCTGTTGCGTTCATAATGTATTATTTAGTTTAAACCCGCTGTATACCCGCCTATGGTGATGACCGCGGTGTCGTTACTTATAGTACCGCCCCTCCTACTGTATTGTATTGTAGCCAGTGTGAGTCGAGAGTCGACAGCGAGCAGTTATAGGTTATAGCAATAAAAACTTTTCGTTGAATAACGCATTTTAATCAATCATAATACCTCATAGGTATATACAACAACATCATTACAGTCCACATCATAACCATCATATTTTTGGTCTTCGAGCCCGATCACACAACGGCAAACAACCATTGCAACATTTCGCATAAAAGCAGTCATCCCGTTTTTATCCATATCAGGGGCATCAAGGCACACTCGTATATTTCACAACAAGCAGTTGGTAATCACGGAGGATTGGAAAGTACGAACAAAAATCAGAGGTACTTCGCCGTTAACCAATTGTAAGTCTCTTTCCTTTTTTTTCCATTTACTTCCTTATTTGTGCAACGTTTACTACAGATATAGACGATATACCAAGTAAGTTTTTTACGTAATGCACTTTTGAATGGTTCCAACGAATCTTTTCAACATGGCTGAATTAAACAATCTGTTAGTAAAACGTGGGCAAATCAAGGGTCAAATTACTCGTTTCACGAATTTCGTTAATGACTTTGATATAACAAAAAAATCACTTGTTGAATTACGAACTCGATTAGACAAAGTAGAAATATTATGGCAACAGTTCGATGATATACAATCGGAAATTGAGGTGTTGAGTACAGATCCCGCGCATCTAGAGTATCGTTGCGAATTTGAAGATTCATATTTTAGTTGTGTATCGCGGGCCACGCAGTTGGTCGCAACTCACATTTCTACGCAGGCAGGTGCAAGCATAAGTTTTTCTCAGAATCCGCCCACATTCGTGGCGCAGCACAGCGGCGTCGCATTGCAAAATATAAAATTGCCAGTTATTCCAGTTCCTAATTTCTATGGGGATTATCGGGAATGACCAGGTTTTTTCGACACATTTACTGCACTTGTAGATAAAAATACTTCATTGTTATGTGCACAAAAATTTTATTATTTGAAAGAAGCATTACGTGGTGAAGCCAAGCAGGTAATTGAATCTCTCGAGGTGTCTGCACAAAACTATGCTGAAGCGTTGACACTTCTCAAATCTCGATATGATAATAAACGACTGATTAAACGTTCTCATATTGCAGCTCTTTTCAATATTCCAGCACTCGTAAAAGAATCCTATCAATCCTTACGCAGATTTTTGGACGAAATAAATAAACATGTCCGAGCACTGAAAAATCTGGGAGAAGCGGTTGATAAATGGGTCTCTATTCTTTTATATTTGATAGCTACAAAACTTGTCGCGATAAAGAAGCGCGATTGGGAACAATATTCAGCTAAATTAGAAAATGATCCAAAACTAACCGATCTTGAAGCGTTTGTGGGTGAAAGATGTAACATATTAGAAACTTTGGACTCGAGTGCTAATCGGAATCAAAACAAATTCATATAAAAAAAGGGTGATACTAAATCTTGCGCTTCAACCAATTCATATCATAACTCAGGGTGTGCGTTTTACAAGGGTCCTCATTACATATTTTCATGCTTCAAGCTATTGAAACTTTCCGTTCCATTCCGAATAATTGAATTGAAAAAGTTGAAACTTTGTATGAACTGTCTCCGTTCAGGACATCAAACATATGAATGCCGATCAATCGGATGCAAAAAATGTAATGGCCGTCATAATTCAATCATTCATTCGGAAAATGGAAGAACCGTCAACAGCAGCGGAGAAAGCTCACAAGCTAGCTTAAAAGAAAACGATTCTCACACAAATACTAAAGGTGAAATTTTCTCCCTAGCAACTCACAATTCAAGCATAAAACAGTCTCACGTTCTGTTATCTACTGCTTTGGTCAATATTTCTAATAATAAAGGTGAACATATAACATGTAGAGCATTATTGGACTCAGGCTCTCAGTCTAACTTTATCGGCAGAAGTACATTTTTAAAGTTAGGTTTAAATGGGCGCAAAATTTATTTGCCAGTCACCGGTATAGGTCAAGTTCAAACAAAAATAAATTTAATTACGGATGCAACCATTTCCTCTATGCAACACAATTATCGTAAGGAGTTGTCCTTTCTTATAATCGAAAAAATCACTGACGAAATGCCATCCTCGGACTTCGACATATCGAATTTGAATATTCCGCATGATATAACACTCGCTGATCCTTCATTCAACATATCTGGTAGCATAGATATACTTCTCGGAGCTCAAATTTTTTGGGAAATACTTTCGAATGGGCAAATAAATTTCGGAAACAGCAAAACAACACTGCAAAATTCAAAACTGGGTTGTATTGTTGCGGAAGTTATAAACTCAACCCACACTTCACTTGTCACAAAAACCTATTGTAATTTTGTTAACGAAGGTATTCTCCATGAACAAATGGAATCAATCAATTTGAACGTAAATTTTCGGAGGAAGAAGCGATGTGTGAAAAAATATTCGTAGACACTACGACTCGTGACCCTTTAGGGCGATTTAATGTTAATCTTCCCTTACGAAATCCAGCTTCTCAGCTAGGCGATTCCCAAAATAATGCCCTCAAACGTTATTTATCTCTTGAGAGGAAACTAAACTGTAATAGTAAGCTCAAGAAAGAATACACTGATTTCATAACTGAATACTGCATTTTAGGTCACATGACCAAGGTCAATGAAGTATCAAACGAAACAACTAACTTTTACTTACCGCATCATTGTGTTTTAAAGGAATCGAGCACAACCACTAAGCTGAGAGTGGTTATGTGGTTTTCGATGCCTCGGCTAAAAGTACGAGTAATGTATCACTAAACGACATTTTAATGACAGGCCCAATCATTCAAGATGACTTATTTTCAATTTTACTCCGTTTCAGGAAATACAGTTTTGTCATTATTGCCGATATCGAGAAAATGTATAGGCAGGTTTTAATCAAAGGTGATCAACGCGATTTGCAAAGAATCTTATGGCGTGATAATTTAGATGAACCTATTATCCATTATCGCCTTAATACCGTTACGTATGGAACTTCTTCCGCGTCATTTCTAGCAATCCGTAGTCTGCATCAACTAGCACATGAAAACTCAGAAACCTTCCGCGAAGCAAGTAAAATCATTTTGTCAGATTTCTACGTCGACGATTTGATAACTGGTGCAAATAACATCCAAGAATTGTTCAAAATCAAACGCGAAATCAGCCATATTCTCGAAGGGTGCAAATTCCTCTTGCGGAAATGGATGTCAAATTGTCGTGAAGAATTAATAGCCTCAGAGCAAAATTCTGAAAGACGGATCATGTATAAAAACTTTAGGTTGTTATGGAACGCAGTGTCAGATACCATACAAGTAACCACTTGCGCCAAACCTGTAACAGAAAATATTACGAAACGTTCGATATTATTCACCATTTCGCAGGTTTCCGAACCACTATGCCTAGTTGGCCCAATTATCATCAAAGCAAAAATCATGCTGCAAAAATTATGGTTTTTAAAAATAGGTTGGGACGATACCGTTCCAACGGAAATCTTCATCGCATGGCAGCAATTTTGTTCTCAAATTCATGATCTGGAAAAGTTAGAAATACCACGTCTTGTTTTCGCACGTAATTACGACTCCCAACACGTCCAACTTCACGGCTTCAGTGATGCCAGTGAAGATGCGTACGGAGCTTGCATATACGCTAGATCATGGGATCCACATGGAAGCGTCACAGTCTCGCTCATTTGCGCAAAATCAAAGGTAGCACCGGTAAAAGCATTGACTTTACCAAGGTTAGAGCTTTCGGGTGCCCTTCTACTTGCTCAGCTCATGCGAACGGTAAACGAATCACTAAAATTAAATATTTCTGATATTCATTATTGGTGCGATTCAACAATCACATTATCGTGGATAGCATCGCCTTCCAAAGATTGGAAAACTTTTGTATGCAATCGTGTTTCTAAGATACAGCAATTAACTTCAAACCATCAATGGCGATATGTCAAATCAGAGGAAAACCCCGCAGATGTAATTTCTCGTGGAACCACTCCCGAAAAATTGATTATATCATCATTATGGTGGTCAGGACCATCATGGTTGAATCAAGGCCCTGATTCATGGCCAAATAATACCTTTAAGTTGAACGAAAGTGTACCAGAAGGTAAAACCACTACCTTGATACAAACAAAAATCATCCATCATGAAATATTTTATAAATATTCCTCACTTACTAAATACTACGCATAGTAGCCTATCTATTCAGGTTTTTGAACAATTGTAAAAACAATAAGGTTTTTGGAAATATTTCAGTTGACGAATTGCAGCATTCCATGAATGTTCTAATAAACATAGCTCAAGCCGAAGTTTTTTCGGAAGAGTTACATCGGCTTAAAAATTCTAAAGGCAGTAAACTCAGCTCCTTGAACCCATTTGTAGATAAAGGTGGAATAATTAGAGTTGGAGGACGATTGTCCCGGGCAAAGGTTACTATTGATCAGAAGCATCCCATCGTAATTCTGAACAAACACCCTTTAACTCGTCTCATTGTTCTCTTCGAACATCTTAAAAACTTTCACGCTGGTCCTCAAGCTACTCTAGCTTTCGTCAGGCATACATTCTGGCCTCTCAAGGGTAAGAGTACAGTAAAACATATTTTACATACTTGCGTCAAATGTTTCAAGGCCAGGCCGACAAGCACCTTCCCCCAAATGGCAAATTTACCAATAGAGCGTGTTCAAGCGATTAGACCATTTTTTAACACCGGAGTGGATTACGCTGGGCCATTCTATGTGAAGGACGGAATAACTCGCAATAGAAAAATAGTAAAATGCTATTTATGTGTATTTATTTGCTTGGCAACACGAGCAGTGCACCTAGAACTGTGTGGTGATATGAGTACTGAATGTTTCTTGAATGCATTGAAACGTTTCATTTCTAGACGAGGAATTTGTTACACACTTTTATCCGATAATGGTTCCAATTTTCGTGGAGCCAATAACGAATTGAAAGAAATATCAGATTTGTTAATAAAAAAATTCAAGGAAACAAAGGTAGACCATTATTTGACTCAAAACTCCATTAAATGGAAATTTATACCTGCCAATTCTCCTCATTTTGGAGGTAGTTGGGAGGCGGCAGTCAAGCTTGCCAAATATCACATGAAAAGAATCGTTGGCAATGCGCATCTTACATTTGAGGATTTGAATACTATATTTGTACAAATCGAAGCCATCCTCAATTCGAGACCACTTACTTCCCTATCCGATAGTCCAAATGACCTAACCCCACTTACCCCAAGTCATTTCCTTATTGGAGACATTTTAAACAATTTACCTCAGCAAGATATGACACAATTCCAACAAGGCAGATTGTCCCACTATCATCGATTACAGCAGATAGTCCAACATTTCTGGAACCGCTGGAAATCAGAGTATCTTTCCTCACTTCAAGCCAGGACGAAATGGAAATTCGTGTCACCCTCCAAAGTAAAGGTTGGAGCTTTGGTGATATTGAAAGGAGACAACGTTCCTCCACTTTACTGGCCCATGGGCAGAATCGTGCAACTCCACCCCAGTGATGATGGAAACATTAGGGTTGGGAGTGTTAAGACTTCCAACAGTGTATTAAAACGCTCAGTGACAAAGATTTGTTTACTTTCCATTCAAACTGAAGACTTTTGAATGTATTTATATTTTTTTTATGAGTTATGAGATGCTTATCAATGTTTTTTCTTATTTTATGTTTCTTTTGAAAGTCGAGCCTTTCAAGGGGGCCGATATATGTTGCGTTCATAATGTATTATTTAGTTTAAACCCGCTGTATACCCACCTATGGTGATGACCACGGTGTCGTTACTTATAGTACCGCCCCTCCTACTGTATTGTATTGTAGCCAGTGTGAGTCGAGAGTCGACAGCGAGCAGTTATAGGTTATAGCTCTCGCAGCAATTACGAAATAAAAACATTTCGTTGAATAACGCATTTTAATCAATCATAATACCTCATAGGTATATACAACAACATCATTACAGTCCACATCATAACCATCAGGACCCTTAATTTGTTTCTGTAGCTGACAAATCTGGATTTCAAAGCTTCATTTTGCCGATCTTTTTGTGAAAGTGCATAGAACCTTTCTTTTTCTCTTATACTTTTAATTAATGCACTAGAAATCCACATTTGTCTTTTTTTTCTTTATGACAATTTTTTTTTGTGATAGTACTTTCTTCTATTGTTTCTTTCAGTTGATTCACAAAGAAATCAACTCCTTTTTTTGAGCTTCATGTATAGGTGCCCAGCTAGTTATTTTAATTTTTTCACATAGTTTTGCATTGTCTGTGTATTTTTTAAATATATCAAGAGAACCAGGTCTTCCTGCGGAGTTTTTCTTAAAGGGGATTTTCAGTATTACTGGAAAATGATCAGTTATGCAAGTTCTAAGAACTATAGGAATGTATTCTTCAATGTTGTGTTTTGTTTTCAGGAATATATGGTCAATGCAAGATTTTGAATTGTTACATATTCTTGTATATGAGTTAATCATAGAAATGTAATCAAACTCAAAATTGTTTTTAAAAAATTGTTTTAAAATTGTTTTTTCCGTTAACCAGCTGTCGTCCCCTTACGAACGGCAGCCCTCAAAAGTCGAAACTTGTGCGAGCCAAGGATTAACGAGGTCTTACCTTTTAACGTGCGATTCCTAGCACTTTCTCGGGCCATCAGATAAAAATCTGTAGTCGCTAAGGATTCGAACCTAGCCGACCAGCAGTCACTGGTTTCGAACGAGAAAGTCTCAACCACTGAGGTACATGACCCATTAGGTCAAGGTATTCGTTGGTTATTTCTTTGTCGATTTTTATATTTATGTTAAAGTCTCCAACAAAAAGGTTATAATCAAAATTCCCTATTCCATATATGTTCATATAGTTCCTAAGACCATACAGGAAGTTTATTTTTGATGTTGACAGTGGTCTGTATAACGATGTAATCAAGAATGATTTTTTGTTCGTATATATTTCTGTTTGTACTATTTTGCATTCGCCTATGTTTATAACTTTATATTTGTGGTTGAGCGAGTCTCGAATATAAATAACTAAACCATCGTTTTGATTTATGGAGCTATAGTTATAAAATATATCAAAACCATCTAAATTATATAACGAATTATTCCCAATGTTCCATGTTACCGATAGCATAATACAGTCAAATTTCGTACTGAATTGTTCAAGGAATACTTTCAACTCATCAAGTTATGCTTCTAATGTTCATATGTATTATATTTATAGATTCAAACTAATGTGTATTAATGGAGTCTATCTCGCCAGAGAAAATTTCTTTGGTATTTATTGGTATATAATTTATGTCTCTAAGTTATTGATCCATTTTCAAATGCGATATAACAAAAGTAAACTGGGTTTAAATCGAGTAGGGATAATAAGAAATACTTGTTTTGGAAATTCTTTATACGTTATTGTTCTTGGTGTACCTGGGGCACTTTGCGGTTTTTTTGTGGTATTGTTTCCAGTTTCTTCTTCTTCTTGGCTCTCTAACTCTTATATTTTGCCATCCACGTGTAGTCGGTTTCCTCTTATATAACAGTTATTTTCTTTGTTTTCTTTTGCTAGGTTAAGATGTTTCCTTAGAATGTTGTGCTCCTGTCTTTGCTTGATTGTTAGGTCACTAGCGATAGAGATACTGATGTTCACATCAACCAATTTTTTTATTTCCCTTCTGATGTAGTTTACAGTAATTTATTCTGGCTTTGTGTTTAGTCCAAGAATGATTATGTTATTTTCCTTAGTTTTTCTTTACAACCCAACATACATTGATCTCACATATTTCATTTTGGTTAGTACTATCTGTCATTATTTATTTGACAATTTTCAAATAAAATTTCAGAAAATCTTCAATACGCCAATTGTCACTCAAAATTATATATATTCATGTGGCGTAATGGTAAAGTCAGACGGAGAGGTAATATTGAGGTCGAGAGTTCAAAACCCACTGAGAGCAATTTTTTTTTATTTCAATTTGAAAAAATAAAACTACCATTAGCTCTACTGGCGGGGAACTTCAACGCGAGGAGGCCTGAATGGAATTGCACCGTTCAGACTAATGCGAATGGAAACACGCTCTGGGAGTATTCCCTGGACAACAATGTAGTTATCGATTTTCCGGACCGCACCAGGGATAGTGCCTGGGGCGGTCAAACCTCTTCCACTATTGCCTTGTGAACAAAAATGTAACAGATCTCTCCCGACGTCGAACAACTTCTGAGGGGATATCTGACCATGAACCTATGCACTTTTCAATCAAGGGTGGAAAAACATCAAGACTGAAAGGGTCTATTACCACTACTCCACCACTGATTGGAAAGCTTTCAGGCGAGTGATTACCGAGAAAACGTCCATAACACCGGCTATAGCCGAGGATCGAATCGAAGAAGAAACTCAGAAGTTCATAAACGGCATCCAAGAAGCAAGATATATAACCACCAGGAAAAAAGTGGTGAAGGGTGATAGATATCAACTTCCAGACTACATACTAGATTTGATCAGGCTTAATAACGCGAAAAGGCGTAGATGGCAGAGTATGTTCGGGGAATACTACCAGGGTGTTTTCCAGACAACACCAGATGTCACTCCTGAAAAGGAAGCGGTTTCTAGGGAAGCCGAAAATCTTAGAAATAGCCCAAAACCACCATTGGTTCACAGAACCTTCTCAAAGCTGATGACCGGAACGAGGAGGTTCTGAAGACTATTACGAGGCTCCCTAGGAACAAAGCTCTTGGAAAGGATAAGATAGATGCAATTCTATTGAGGAATCTCCCGAAGAAGACTCTCGTTCAGTTCATTCATATCATCAATAGTATAATAAAGTGGCAATACTATCAACAGTGTCTCAAAGTTGCGGAGATGGTCCTGTTGGACGTCCATACCCGGTCAACAGAAGCTTCCGAGTCAGAGTCAAGGAGACCAGCTCGGCAATTTGTTCAGTTGGAGCAATTCGTTATTTACGTATGACGATGCGGCACAATCGAATTATAGCAGGGCGGCCGCTGCTAGGGTGAAAACCCATTTGGACTGGCTAGTTATACCGTATTTGGCAAGGAACAAAATAGTGTTGAATCCTGATAAAACGGATCTCATGAATTTCGCGGGATTCAGAGTTCTGGGTAATCAGATTGACGAGTCTGACTCTGTGAGATACCTGAGTGCACAGCTGGACAGGCGGCTGAACTTCAGTAAGCATGTCAGCCTGGCAATCCCCAAAACTGAAATGCTGCGATTGGAGAGCAAGGTGAAGGTACTTTGTATCATCACTAACAGTGACCGATACTTCCGGCTGAATAGATTGTGGGAGCTGGCGGACACGCTACCTTTTGAAGAATTTTTAAACGAATATCCGACAAATTCTACAGATACTTCCTGCCCGGTGGTGAATTGACCAGGTATACAACAAGAGTTAGAGCCCACCATAACGAGCCATGAAGGCATGAGGATTCCTCTACCAGGCACTGGATATTTTCAATGAAAATCTAAACGACCAGTAATGATACCTAATCTAAGGCAATGTTTCACCACTTTTTTTTTCACGCTTTTCCGTAAACTCACTGAGACTCTAACACGCAAATGAATCCATATAGCCAATATCACACTCCAACTTCATAAATGTCCCTGTATAACTTTGAGGAGACAGGGATAACCCAATTCTTTGTCTTTGGCAGTCAGATTTTTGAAAAACTCAATCCTCACCACCACCCTGTGTTTTAAAATCTCATTCATCTATTTTCATGTCCTTGCTATTGTTGCCTATACTATTTAATTTATATATAATTTGAATAAACCTTTTTGAAGTTGAAGTTTGAAGCCGGAGATGCAACACTGAGGCCGAGAGTTCGAAACCCACCGAGAGCATTATTTTTTTCAATTTTAATTTGAAAAAAATAAAATAAAACTACCACTAAGAAAAATTGAACTATCTTTGATTAGAGTTGATATAAATAGGAAATAGTGATTGTGTTTTATCGTATCGTTAAATAAATAAACATTGAAAGTAGGATATCCCTATTTTTGAAAACTATGGTCGACGGAAAAGTTTTGTAACAAACTCGTGAATTAAAATGGTGATTAGAAATCTCGAACATTAACGCGCTCGCTCCGCTCACGCGTTAAATTATCTCGATTGTTAATCGCCCTTATTAATAATACGCTTGTTCGTTAAATAACCATTAAACCCCTGCAGATATATATTAATTCATAAAATAAAAATATAAAACAATGAATTCCCCTCCTTCATTGCCTTATGTTTCCTTTCTACTGGGTGAACTATGACCAATGGCTGAAATAAAATAGTGTATTTACAAGTTTAGCATGTGGAAACCCACCTGTGAAATATTATATTCTATGATGATTTTTATAATTTTTTTGGTCTCCAACCCACGGAAAGCATATTTTTGGGGCGCATTTTAGTCGAGTTTCCTAACTATCAACAGGTACTCATCGCTGTCAACAAAAATAAATATGCGATAAAAGACGTTAATACCTTTTTTATCAACAAAAAAAACAATATGAATTTTGACTTCACTGAAATAATAATAGTAATAATAATAATACTCCCTCATGAACACTCGTAGAGAATACACAAAGGCATAGCCTGTGCGGGTAGAGGGCGGCTATTATAATTATTTGTCGTGGCGCTCCTACTAAAAATAAAGTCTACCATCAAAAACCAAAGAAATCATGCAAAGAATTATTATAAAATATATTGTTTGATAAACAAAACAAATCATTATACTGTTAACATTTTATACTCCGTGATTTCAACTTTGTCCACGCATTTATGATATTTAGAATATCCGTCGAGTCACGAAGATCTTTTTCAGATTTAATCAACATAAGCGAATCTAATCTTCTGTTTCCCATCAGTGAACGTATCTCATTTTTAACAAGCTGTAGCGTACTAGACGATCTTTCGTTTTTTGCTACCGAATATCCTGCAGTGAAAATCAGCTGACACAGTCAAAAAGAAAGCTTCAAAACAGCCTTACCCTCTTTTGTTGCATTAATGATATCAATAGATAGAAATTTTTATGAAATTTTATGAAATTGTTTTCTGTTACCTTTGTTTGGGAAGCACTGATTTGATTCTCCAGGCCACAGCGTGTCTGCCCTCTGGCAGTGTTTCAGCGCGGTTTACACAGGCTGTAGATCTCTGATCAGTGATTACCAAACAAAATGTTGAAACTTTAAATGTATTTTTTCATTTCGTTTTGTTTTGTAATCTTCTGCTCCCTCCTCCCCCCCCCCCCCCATAGGCCCGTTCCTGCTCCAACCTACAGAGTTGCGCCGCTGAATTCAATATCTATGTTTTTTCCGCGCTCCGTCGATGTTTGATAACCTCTTTGATTGCTCGTGACTCCGCAGTTCACAGTGTTGAAGTTTTGCTATTGGCGAAATGTTTAAGTTTCAATGTATCTTTTATGAATGATATTGATGATAAATCTAAAATATCGTCAATTTTTCAGCATCAGTTTAATCTTTTCTCCGAACAATATTTTTCAGGAAAACATCTGCATACATCATTCTGAGTATTGGCTAACCCTTTATCAATAGAAATTTCCCCGATGATCAGAAAATTCATTTGAATCGACACCCTTTTTATCTTTAATTTTTGATAGTGTGTCAGAAACTAACTCCATGGTCAACCAAGAATGCTTTACTACCACCATATCGATATCAGAAGTTGTTTTAAGAGCATTCTTTAAAACAGTATCAGATTTTTTCATTTTCCCAACACATGTGCCTTTAATTTTCGTAAGGCTCTTCACGAATTTTTTTTTGCTTCACGTGGAAACCAGACTGCTGACTATCCATCCTATACGCTTTCAGTTCGACAGAAATATAGCAATTTTGTGAAATAAAATTATTCTTCACCATGAACTGTGTACCTTTAGGAATCCATTTCATCCAAATTTTTGAGAAATAAACCACATACTGTCAGACGATTCGGTCAAAGATTCATGACTTTATTCACGGACTTCATATGTAATTCATAGGGATTTCATGGCATTCATCGATAATTCATCGGTAATTCATGTAATTCATCGGGAATACTTGCTTTTGCTGAATTCATCATCAGTTCGCCCCTCGGAATTACCACTTTCTGTAAAGTTCATGTTAATTTGTAACATATTTTGGTACACGTTCATATAATGTTTACAGAATAAACAGATATGTTGATATGTGTGAACATGAACATACTGTACAAGCTGTATGGCCTAGCTTGCGCATATACCACTACATTTATATATTTTTTGCAGAATAGTAGGCCAAGCTGTAGATGAAAACACACAAAATAAAAGACGCAACTGGCCTATACTACTTTTTATAAGATAATTCGTGAATGAAAACCCCGGTTTTCGCCCCAGCGAAATTGCATTTGTGAATTTTTTTAAACAAGAAATAATGAAAAAAAAACTTTTTTGATTTCCTGCAAATATCCCAAAAAGTATTGAAGGAATCGGTTTACAGTCGATGGCAGTTTTGTTTATAAAACCTACAAACGAGTTTTTAAACGACATTTTTCCAATGAGAAAATCCAGGAAAACCTCGAAAAAGAAAGCATTTTTCAAAAATTCATAATTTGTACAAATCTGAAGATGAACAAATATGCGCCGATTTAAGGGAAATTGTCATATTCAAATTGTGTTGAAGGCATGAGAAAGAAGATATCAATATTTATGATTTGTATATTTTGGATTTTCACCTAAGAGGTGGAAAATGTATTGAAAATGTCATTAAAAGTTGCTCCAAACGCTTGGAAGTGTGTTTTTGGCAGAATCGAGGAGCGGTAGCGGGGGAACTGCATTGTTCAAATCGCGGCGCGGTTATACTCTCCTCTCCTCGATAGTTCCTTCACTACTGCTACTCGACTATGCCATGAACACACTTTCAAGCGTTTAGAGCAACTACAGTGGCATTTTCAACACATTTCTCACCTCCCAGATGAAAATCCAAAATATTCAAGTTGTGGTGTTTGATCTGTATTTCCAGATGTCGTTCACAGAATTTCAATACGGTGATTTCCTTTGAATCTACGCATTTGGCAAGATAAGCCCTTGAATTGTTTATAACGAGATTGTGCAAAAACAACCCATCGGACAGAAAACATCTTGCGCAAAGTGGAACCACATTTTATTTATTATCTATCAGTTTCCGAAATATTGTTTGTCCAGTTTCAGATTTATAAAAATTGTGAATTTTTGAAAAATGGTGTCTTTTTTGAAGTTTTCCCGGATTTTCTTAGACGAAATGACACACACACAAAAAATTGTTTTTAAAATTGAGCAGCCTGCTTTATCCCAAGAAAATAATTCTGTTATATATAACCGATAAAATGATTCTTTATTGAACGGAATCTATTATTTCAGTGTCATTTACTTCAGCCGAATATGTTTATTTTGAAACAAAAAATCTACAATGAATAAATCAATATAAATAAAAGTTTTAAAATAGGTAATTATATTTTCTCTATCGAAAAAACTACGTTTTCTCAATCCCAGAAATTACTTCTTCTGAATCCAAGAAATATATTCACTCTATCCAAGACACTACATTTTCTCCCTGTCTCTGTCTCTCTCTCTCTGTCCAAGTAATTACGTACAAGAAATGCGTGTACTCTATCCAAAAAATTACATTTCTTCTATCTAAGAAATTAGGTTTTCTTTGTTCAAGAAATCACGTTTTCACTGTCCAAGAAATTACGTTTTCTCTACTCAAGAAATTACGTTTTCTCTGCTCATGGAATTACATTTTCTCTCTTCAAACACTTATATTTCCTCTATCTGAAAAATTTCTCTTTCTAAGAAATTTCATTTTCTTGAATGCAGAAAACAAAAGTTCTTGAGCGAAGTAATCGTGTTTACTCTATTGAAACTGTTGTCGTTCTGTTTCTAATAAGTTACGTTTTCTTGAAGTTGAAAAATCAAAAATGTTGAAAAAAAGTTATCTAATTCTCACTTATCTGAAGAAATGTTTTCCACCTGACAGATTACATTTCCTCATAATGTATTGTTCTTACTCGTTAGGGTAAAACATCTTCAGGTTGCTGAAAAATAATAATAATAAAACATTCCGCGGTACCCACAAACATACCCAACTAGTAATTCTATCACAATATTATTATAATTATAAAATAGTTTTAGAGGAAAATTATCACGAATATAGAGAGAAAAATTGCAAATGTTGTTTCGAAGTACAATGAAATGAGGAATCTATAAAGTTATTCATTGTGGCTTATGGAAGAATGCGGAACAAATATATTATGACATAATTAATAATGAAATTTTCAAATTATTTTAAATTGTAAACATCTGCGTACACACAAAACATGTTGATTATGAATAATAATGATGGTGCTGACTTTTTGAGGTAGGTAAAATACTCACGATTTAACTATGTCAATAAATATATTTCTCCTTGTCTCATCTGATTTTATGTATGTGGTGTAATAATGCAATACCAAATTATCCAAGCATATTTGGAGAGCAGAGTCTTCAGGTAAAAATCAGGAAACCTTGGTTTGAGAAGACGGTTTTTTAAACTCCAAATGTAACATTAGATAACTACAAGGACTAGGATTTAAAAATAAATGAATTCGACAAAATTTTGTTCCTGTTACTTGCTACACTCGAGCTTACTTCATTCATTTCTGAGAATTTCAGAAAACATATAAAATGCATTTTGATTCCATTTATCAGAATTTTCAACGTTCCATTACCTCATTGGAATTTTTGGGCTGCTGCAGGATGTTCAATAATAAATTGAGGGGAGGAATATCGTTCTACATTTCAAGTGTTTCAATGAAATTGTATTTTATAAAATAAATATACCTATTTATACACATATTTATACACAATTTTCCAAAAACGATTCATAAATTATTCAATAGGTCAATAAAACTGAATAATGTTCACAAAGTCAAAGCAATCTTATCTTCAATAATTCCCACAAAATGTAGTATACAATATGTCCACATTCGCATTTTTTTGAATTTTTTGTTTTGGGTATGATCTTAACGTTACATTTAATAATCAAATCTTGAAATTTCGTGGGCGTATACGAGAAGTGTGAAAAACTATGAATTTGGTACAAGAGTGAAGTACTTTTATTCGTGACAATATCGAAAATTGTTATCATTAAAAGTTGTTTCGAATCAATAATCATGTTCAAATACATGTTATATCCAACACCCAGAGTAACCTTCCCAAGCATATCAGGTTACATTCCAGGAAAACTGCTGAATGGACAATCCCAAGTAATCGATCCACGAATATCCAATTCCAACAACCAAGCAGCTTCCCCAGCAGTTTGAAAAATGTAAATTAACGAAATTTGTTTGTTTTTCACTTATTCACTTCATGTCCTAAAATAAAGTCAATTTCATTTATCTTTCACTGTAATTATCAACCGGTGGTTTGAACCACGCCAAATATACTTCATGAAAAGTTCTCAGTGAAAATCAAGATATAAAAATTGGCGCAGTCCTCCAACTCCTGCGAAACAAGGAAAGCCTAACCGAAAGAGGTGGATTCCAATCCTCAAGAGGAAGAACTAGAAGTTCTCGCAATTCAACTGAGCAACCCAAGTCAGCAACTCAACACGAAGAAAGCCAAGGAAGAACGGCTAGATGGTTTCTTCAACGGAGGATGAACACGCAAACGCTAACTTCCTACGGAACATCGCTTGTGAAGTCGGATTCCATCCAACCTATATACATCCTTTGGTAAGAAAATATTATATTGATTCATTTCCATTTTGATTAAACCACCAGTTCTTTTATTAATCAATCATGGTCGAAAATAATCCCAATAATACCAATATCCCCAGTTGCACTTTTGCATATCAAAAATAAACTTCGAGGAAAAGCCGCAGAACTAATAAGTTCTCGTAACCCTCAAACCCTCAAACATGGGATGAAATAAGAATCCTATTGAATCAATTTTTTTGTGATACTCGCGATTTAACCTCGTTGATAACTGGACCTTCAACGAATTCATCAACTACCGGGTGAATCACCTGCGCGGTTGTTTGCCTCCTCAAGGTACAGCACGTGCTTTTAGTACTAACAAACAAAAAAAAAAATTTAAATCCATTTTAAAATGTATCACCAGTAATGTGTTCGCACCCAAATTAACTCTATTTGTTACCAATGAAGTTTTATTCCCAGTTCTGTCCATATATTATGAATAATTTCAACATGTACGCCACATAACCTCACAACACTGTAAGTTGATTCTTGGTTTTTCTTTATCAATATCTCAACAATGTCTTTCCATATTGTAGATTCCCTGAAGATGACAATATAAAATTGTTGAAAGCTTGGAATCTGTGTATTAGAGTACTCTTATTGGCCTGCTGCATATCCCAAATATTGAAAACTCATATATATATATATATATATATATATATATATTTATATATATATATATATATATATGAACTGACACTCCACGCGTCGTGAGAATGGTGTAGCGTGACAAGTTTCTAGCGGAGTGCCAGGTCCCGTCGATTGTCGGTAAAATTTACACAGTTCAAAGAAAACACGCAGCGCGGAGTGGCGAGACTCAGATGCACAGTAACACGGCGCGAAATCTTTCGGTTGTTCAGTAGTCAATTTAACTTTGAAATGCCGTGGTCAAACCTATTCCTATACAATGTATGTTATCAATTATGGAAAATAAATGATTTGATTGATTGATTGAAACGATTAATAATTGGAATTTTTGAATCTATATCTCCAAGAACCGATAATTTGGAACCCCAAGCTTGAGAGACACAGAGACATCAATGGTGTGCATGATTGCTGGATGCGCATCCAAAGGAACATAAGTATTAATAACACAATTAACGAATTGAAAAAGAAGGAAGAAACTCTAGTGGACAACTTCCGAAAATTACACACCGGATTAAAGGCAAGCATATAGACAGGGAGCAGTGCGGATGATGTTTTCAAATCAGACTGGTTTGCCTCTGATTAAATGGACCGACTTGTGTTGTACGACCCCAACCATTCCCGTATTTTTCTTCGCTTCTTTTGTAACAAATTATTACTTCACAAAATATAATAACAAGGTACAGCGCAACCCAGCATTCATTTTCGACGCCCGGGCCGGTATTTTCTAACTTTTACGTATGTGAATTTTATCAAATGTTTCACTCCAACCGACGTGAAGTGTGTATGTTTGTCCCCTTTTATTCGTTGAAACCGCACGGTTAGAAAATAGCAGCCCTAGACATTTTCAGATGGACAATGGAAAAGCCCCATGCGCGAGCGTCCAGGCACGCATCAGCGTGGCACTCCACAAGCCGTGTAATGGCCTCTTTAGATTTGGCGGAAACACAAGCTTGTGTCTTTTATTGAGTTGTATCACATTAGGTTATCAAATCTACATTTCTTGATCTTCTTACATTCTACTTGTTACTTCTATTTCATATGTTACTATTTTAGATATATTTAAATGCTAAATAATTGTAATTATTTTTATAGTTTCAACCTACACAAGAATGTTTCGAATTCGCATTATTGAATATTTTATTTATGTATTTTGCTGAACAATGTATCGTCTCTGTAATAAATTAATATTACTTCTATTACGTTGTGATATACCTGTTGAAAATAAAAGCATGAATTTACTTATTAATTTTCTTATGAACAGTTTCCAGAATAGTTTTCGGTAGCTGTATCGTTTTCATCATAGTAGGTAACTATTTGACGTATCGTTGTTTTTTCATCAAAGCAAACAATGAGTTAATGTACAGATAGATTCATGATCATCATCATTTGTATCATCAATGAATGAATGGTCTTATAAATCAACCACTCGCTTCACTACTGATGCCATCAAAACTATTTTCAACTTAGTGCTCGCAGAGAAATAAATCAATTGCTACGAACTTTCATACGAAATAATTAATTTCGACCTACACGTTTCGATGTATGGCTCTCCTATAAATGTGTTTCTGGTAATCGATGAATTGATTTGACATCAGTGCGCCTATTTATAACGACATCCAGAACACACAATAAAAACATTCGTCCATTTCAAAATCCAACAGACGAAGAATTCCGAACGTCGAATACTAACCAACGAGCACTTTCTCAGCAGGATATCTAGGGGACCAATAATAACAGTGGCGATCTAACTGCCCCACCCTATTTTTTCCTAGGCCTACTATTCGACTTCAGAGAGGGATGAGTCATGCCTCACACCCTTTATGCAGTTCGGATGTATTAGAGGGGTGTAAAATTCAAAGCCACCGTTCTTGTCGATTTTTCTTCAGTTAACACGTGTCTTGTATTGAGTATTCAATGTGGTCGGTCAGATAATTTCGTTATATTCAATATTTCAAATTTTGAAAGCTGTAATAGTCTGTCCTGATATCGAACAATTTAACTGATGTTTGTAACCATAATATTTATAATAACATGAAACATTAAAAGTTCACGCTATGTTTAGGGTTTTCAGTTTGGCTACAGAATAAGTACATACAGAAAGATATTTTAATAAAGAAAATGAATGTATACTTGAATAGTGAAATTTTCACTCAAAAAAAAATCTTGGTGTCATTTTCGATTCCCGACTATTAGAAATAACACTGATTTGATTTCACACTAGAATTGTACTTCCATCATCAGTATTCAAAATTTGATGTCATCGTGTTCTATGTTGTAATTCATATCAGAATATTTCGGAAGTGGAATCAGAATCAGAACTGCATAAAATGTCCATTTTATGAAAATCAAAACCGTTTGGTGTTATCTTCATAAATGTTATCATGAAAGTGATCAGCTTTCATATTTTTGATGTTACTATCAATTTTATGAACGGTCCATATATTATTCACCCGAACATTTCCTATCCAGTGCCATCTCTAGCCACCAAGAGATGGCGTTGAATACAAACTTCAGTATTTATTTTAGGAATTACCAGCAAATGCCCCAAGGTTTTTTTAATTCAATTCGGTGGACTATCCTTCGCTAATAATTGAAAAGAACCATGAAACCGGTGCTTATGTGTCCCTCCATTCAAATCGAAAAAGAATTTCAGCTATAATATTTGAAGAGCAATGCAAAATAGTTCTTGTAGAAAAATTTTCCAAGTATCTAACAGATATCTTAATAGTTGTTTTCTTTTTGATTATTACCTACTTGCCGAAGAATTATCTATTGTTTTAGATTTTTTGCAGAAGGTTGTATGTATAAAATACATTTTTATTATCCGTATATAATTGCATTATTGATCAGTTGGTGTTGATTGTTCATACTTATACAGATGTGTCTTTGAATGAACTGATGTTTTTCTTTATCATTAGTATTGTAATCTACACCAAATTGGTTCGAAATTCAATCAAACAGTATTATACGTATCACAAGATTGGCATTACTTCACATCCATTTTGAAATCACAGGATTCAGTTGGAACTGTTAAGACATAACACCAACCACCGGTGCTCTTCGAATTGGTGTGGAATAACTCCAAAATATGCAGGACCTCTGAGCAGAAAATCAGTCGGTGTTAGCTGGTGTCAGCTGGTGACCCGATATTTCTAAGAGTGTAAATTGACAAGTTTTTGTATTTTGCGGATCTGGGCAGTATTCGGTACTAATACTCGAATACTTACTCTATGTTACGTTTCTGGTACTCGAGTACCCGGTAACCAGTACATTTTCAATAAAGTACCTATTCGATACTCGTACCTGTACACATCGGTAAAAGTAGCTGATATCCGTGTCTCTTAGGCGATAACTATTTTTATATACTTTATTATGCAACGCATTACGATTCTGCTTCACTTTTTCTATGCCCGTGGAACGATTGTTCTCATTAGCCACAATTAGTCATTATGAAGGCGAACAGAGTTAACAGTAGTAGTAGTATAACAAAGTTTGTTTCGCGCCATCCAGACCGGTTACCCATATGTTTGCACTAAAGAGACTGACCGGTTACCAATGTATTCTCGAGTTCACCAGAAGATCTTCACTACACTAAAAAAAGAAATGTGAAATTACATATAACATTCAAGTCGTAATAACACAGACGTTATGTTCATTTCATCAGTAATGATATATGAGTTTTGCGTAAAAATCCTACTGTAATTTTAATGACCAATTGATTTTAAGTTGTGGAATTACCAGCACATGTTAATTTACAATTGAAGAATTATACAACCATGTAATTTTCCTCAGTAGATTACATAGCTCATATAAATTTAATATTGAAGAATCAAGTCATCAAATGAAATTAAATAATACATATGTAAAATTCCTCAGTAGTTTCATAAAACAGAATCTCTCTGTTTTTCGTGAGGCGAATGGTTTTCGATTAAAAGAACACAATCGAAAACTGTCCGCCAGATGAAAAAAGTCTGGCAACCATTTTTATGAGAACATAGAGGACAATTCGGAATACAATATTTATTGAAAAAACTTAGTGGCGTATCACTATTATTTTTGTTGAATTTCAACACCGTGTATCTCAGAAATAAAGTGGTTGCGGACCTATGCTCACATGAAGCATTTTTCTCAAAATCATTCAAGGATCATCGCCCTTGGGGATCAGCATTCAATTATGAAACATCCTGTAGATTGTTACATTGGCTAAACAAATCCTCGATTTTTGATAACAATATTAGGCGGACATCACTTTATGCAAATTGATTTAATCTCTACATGAGAAATGGAATTTTGGACACGTAATACCACACGATAAGAACAGAGACTGTGTTGAATCCGTTGAATGTGAATGTTGATTTTGCCGCATTCATTTAACCTCTAGAAATAATAATAATGAAAAATATGTTTCTAATTTCGATTGCCATCTTGCTGGGTTTTTTTTTACAGATAATGAAGAAAAATTATGTGTTGAATTCGTTGAAAGTAAATGTTGATTTTATCGCATTCATTTGACTCCCCCACCCCCTAGAAATATAAAAAAAAATGTTTCTGACTCTCTATTATTTTTTATGTTTTTTTTTTCACGAGAAATATCGAGAAATAAAGTGCTGAATACGTTGAATGTAAATGTTGATTTTGTCGCATTCATATAACCCCTTTCCTCCACTCTAGAAATAATAATAATAAAAAATATGTTTCTGACTTCGATTGCCATCTTGCTGTTTTTTTTTACAGAAAATGATGAAAAATTATGTTTTGAATCCGTGGAATGTGAATGTTGATTTTGTCGCATTCATTTGACTTCCCCACCCCTCTAGAAATATCGTAAAAAAATGTTTCTGACTCTATCTCTTATTTTTAATGGATTTTTTTTCACGAAAACTATAGAGAAATGAACTGTTGAATACGTTGAATATTAATGTTGATTTTGTTGCATTCATTTGACCCCTTTCCCTAAAAATCATGATAATGAAAAATTGTTTCTAACTTCGATTGCCATCTTGCTGTTTTTTTTACAGAAAATTAAGAAAAGCTATGTGTTGAATTCGTTGAATATTGAATATTTTTCATTATTATCATTTCTTGAGTGAAGGAATTAAGAGATCAAATGTATGCGACAAAATCAACATTCACATTCAACGTATTCAACACTTAATTTCTCAATATTTTTAGTGAAAAAATTTCACAAAAAATAATAGAGAGAGTCAGAAACACGTTTTTCGTTATTTCTAGAGGGGGGGGGGGAGTCAATTCAATGCGACAAAATCAACATTTACATTCAACGAATCAAATAGATAATTTTTCTTCATTTTCTGTAAAGAAAACCCCAGCAAGATGTTAATCGAAGTCAGAAACATATTTTTCATTATTATTATTTTTAGAGTGGAGGAAAGGGGTCAAATGAATGCGACAAAATCAACATTCACTTCATTTCTCGATATTTCTCGTGAAAAAAAATCCACAAAGAATAATAGAGAGTCGGAAACATTATTTTCGTTATTTCTAGAGGCAAGATGGCATTCGAAGTTAGAAACATATTTTTTATTATTATTATTTCTTGAGTGGAGAAAAGGGGTCAAATGATTGCGACAAAATCAACATTCACATTCAACGTATTCAGCACTTCATTTCTCAATATTTTTCGTTAAAAAAATCAACAAAAAAATAGTAAAGCGAGTCGGAATTTTTTTTTTTTCGATATTTCTAGAGGGTTGGAGGAGTCAAATGAATGCGGCAAAATCAACATTCACATTCAACGGATTCAACACATAATTTTTCTTCATTTTCTGTAAAAAAAAAAACCAGCAAGATGGCAATCGATGTCAGAAACATATTTATCATTATTATTATTTCTGAACTTAAGGCTTAATTATGATTAAATTCTCAAACAGTGTTGTCTTGTTTTTAACCAATTTAATGCTAGAGGCTATTAACTGAATAACTTTCATATAGCAGTTGTGAAATATTTACTAACTTATATAAGGTGTGTAAAAATTAAGGCAAAACAATCACAATCTTTGAACGGTAAAACCTCAAGTACACGGGGCGAGTTTACAAGTTACAAGCCGGCTTTTTCAGAAGCAGCTCGTAAACTAGTCAAGTGTACTCGGTGCACTCGCTCCGTTAGCTGCTTGTAAAAACGCTCTGGAAAAAGTTGAACTGCCGGCGACTTTACACACCACTCGCCGGCTTTTGAGCGAGCTAGCTTGTAAACTAGCAACGTGTACTTACAGTAGCTTGTGCACAAGTGGCTAGTAGCATTGGTCTTGAAAATGTCGGAGGAGCTGGTTCTAGCGGGAGTTGCAGTTCTAGCTAAAGTGATTAAAAACGAGTTAATTAGACGACAAAATGCGAAATGGAAAGTGCATAAGAGAAACGTGTGGGTGAAACCGTGGATAGGAAGACGTACTGATTATGGTGCATCAAACACTTTACTAAAAGAGCTGAAAAACGAAGATGCTGCGGCTTACCAAAATATTTTGAGAATTACAGGTAAACAGTTTGATGAATTACTGGGAATGGTCGACGAAATGTTGTCAAAACAGGACACAACAATGAGGATGGCAATCCCAGTAACTACAAAATTAGAAATAACATTACGCTATTTAGCGACTGGTGATTCATTTAAGTCTCTGGAGTACCTGTTTCGAGTTCCAGAAACAACAATATCGAGGTCCTACCCCATGTACTAACGGCGATTTGCTGTGTTCTTCGACCATTCATTGAGGTACGTGTAAATAATTTATTGTATTTTATTTCAAATAATTTATATCATGTAATCTGTGAAAATGTATCAATCATCTAATTTATTGTAATTTATTTCACATAATTTATTTCATGGAATCTGTGAAAACGTATTAATCATCGCTGTTTGTAAGATGTCCTCTTCGTCGTTTGAAGAACCAGTTGCGGAAGCCATTGATTGAGGAGACGCGAGTAGAGAAAAGTTGTGAAATTCTGGTTGGGCTGATCCATTGTCCAATATGTCCAACTAAGCACGAGTTATACAATTTTGAATATCCTGCTGCAGCAAAATGGCTGCTCGCTTTGGTAGCTGACGGAGTTCACTTGCTACATACTTGCCAAACAGATCATATGGCTTATCCACAGTGGCATTGTTTGCAATGTCGTCTAACTTCTTGATTGCTTGGGATATCTCCCCATTGTCGCTTTCTACATTTTTTCTAAACCTTTTTCTTGGCGGCTCAGGTGGCTTAATGAATCCAAATGAGTGGGCCGTGTTTGTTTCAACAGTGGAGTTGTTCGTGATGCCAGGCATAGCAGGGTCGATGGTGTCGCCTCCCTCTTCATCTTGTTCTGAATTTTGACTTTGGTTTAGGTCCTGAAAAAAGAACACAAATTAATAATGTATATTTTATGTTTTATTCATTAAAACATAATAAGTACTTAAAAACAATCTTTTTCTTTCAGGTACCGAAAACTGTTGAGGATTGGAAATAAATTGAAAAGTTATTCCTCCAGCGCTGGAATTTCCCGAGATGCTGTGGGGCGATTGATAGTAAACACGTTGTCATCACGAGACCTCCCTGTTCAGGTTCATTATACTACAATTAGAAGAAAACTTACAGTATCATACTATTTGCTATGGTTGATGCAGATTATTGCTTCACTTATATTGACGTAGGAGAAAATGGCCGAGCAAGTGACAGTGCAGTTTTTAGAGATAGTACTCTGAACATTGCAATGGAAAATAAAACCATTGGGTTTCCTGAGAACTCTGTTATCGTCGGAGACGACGCTTTCCCTCTTAGACCCGATCTTATGAAGCCTTTCAGTAAGCATGGACTAAGTGATGAAGAAAAAATATTCAATTCTCGTCTTTCCCGTGCCAGACGAGTCTCAGAGAATGCTTTTGGCATACTTGCCTGGCGATTTAGAGTGTTTTCAAGACCAATGGAGTTGAAACCCGATACTATTGATAGAGTTATTTGGGCTGCTTGCAGTTTGCATAACTGGCTGCGAAAGACTGCCCCAAGCCAGTATATGTCACAACAAGCAGTGGACAGAGAAGATTTTAACAGAGGAGATGTAACACCTGGTGAATGGAGACAACATACCAACATTCTACATCCAGTGACCAGACTAGGCAGCAACAATGCAAGCCCAATCGCTAAAGGGATCAGACAAGCGTATATGAGTTATTTCACGGAAGAAAATACTCTACCGTGCCAATGGGAGAAAGTTGGACTTTAAAATGCATAAATAATTTTGTAAAAACATAGTATGAATCTGTGATGTATTAAATTAACAATTCTTTAAATTTACTTACCAAATTTGAGGTACTGCTTCTTGTTGACACAACGTCACTCAAATAAGTAGCATCCTTAAACCAGGATAACTTTTGTACATAAACTTTATCAGTTCCACAGCTCTTTTTGCTTTTTTCAATTTTTTGTAATTCTGCTCTATAGATATCTTTAATTTTAGCCTTAAGCAGCTTCGCATCCATTTCGCCTAACAACTGATTTTCTTGCAGCTCGGACATGAGTCGTTTAAAACTCGCATCCCTCAACGATTTATTGCTGTAGTCTTTATCTTTGATGTTCCACAATTTATTAAATCGTTGGTACACTTGTAAAAACAATGAAATATTACTCGAGTTCCACTTCATTTTCACAACAGGATCTAAGAAGGGCACTATAGGGAAACCACCAATAGTTTACCAAATATTCACCTAACCTAAAACAGATGACAACACGTGGCTTCCACATACCAGCTAGTTGGCTACTGAGCAAGTGGGAAATTTGTGTGTACTCGACTACTAGCGCACTCGTTGACTCGCTGGCTTTTTAGAAGTCGTCTTGTTAGCTTGTAAACTCGCCCCGTGTACTTGAGGCTTAATATCTAGTTTAATTCAAATAGAACGCTCTGTATGTTATGTCAAGAGCAGATGTCAAATTTAATTGTCCATCAAATAGTAGTATACATTCCTTTAGCTAACTCTTCACTTTTTCAAGTAAAACGCACATTTCCATTTTGCAAACTGATTTTGAGAAATGTATTATTCATCAAGTCGCCTATGGCGTTTTGACAAGTTGTATTATTATTAACTGATGGTCGTCAGTTATTTATAAGTGTTTAATTCCAAAGAATCAATGTTCTTAGATTGTCTAAGTGACGCTGCATGGAGTCTCTGGGGGCTGTTGGTGAGGCCATCCATTACCATATGTTTCGAGACCCATGACCACACTGTAAAGCAATGTCTTACTTTGTTGGATACTGCGGCGGTATGGTGGAGGCACAGCGGAGACACTTTCTCGAATGATGGAACTTGTAGCGTGGTGGTGTTGGTGGTGGCCCCAATATCGACGATGTGAGGTTTCTTTGAAGTTAATGTGTCCACGTATTTCATGAGAAAATCATATTTTTGGCTGCCTTTATCATAGACCAAATCGGCTTCTGCTATGGGCTGGAGCACTTCGGTGAGGGACTCCGCCAAGTCGATACACCCGGCGGAATATGGCACTCCGTGATGATTCCTTTCTAGGTATCGCACTGGCTGTTTGTCAGCGGCACTTAGGGCTCGGAACGGCACCCCCGGTTTGAAAACGCAGTGATTCGTGCACTGACCGTCGGTGATTGCGAGGTCTTTTGGCTGGAACTCACCGGCTATGGTGAAACCTTGTATATCGCACGCTACAAGTTTCATCGTGGAAGTCTGGCGGCAGCGGCAAACCTATCTATGCTTGTGTGGAACCCCCACTCTTCTTGTTTCCTATTTTTGGCTTTTGTTCCTTCCAGCGCATTCAGCCAGTGCTCCCCCGCCGATTCCGCTGGCATATGACAGATGACGTATGATGTCACTTGAAGGCAAGTGTTTTGTGTCTTATGACAGACGACGTACGATCTCACTTACAGGCAAGTGTTCTATGATAAAATCGTGCACTATTACACAATATGGACGAATAATGGCTGGAAACCCAACTGTGGCTTGTATGTCAAGTTTGAAATCCACGGTGGACGATTTCATGAATTCCGCTCTCCTTGAGCAATCGATTACGAAGATGGCGGCTCGGTCTTTGAATGCATCGTAATTCGCATAGTTTGGGTAGAATTCCGTATAGGCGCGATGGGCTTCCACAAAGTTGTTCCTGTCAAATTGCAAGCGCATGCGTTCATGCGGGTAAAATTGTCACTGTTCAACGTAAGACGTATGTCCCTGATGTCCACGTGGTCAGAGTAGCTGGAATCTCGTTCGATGTTGTCCATTCGATTCGTTTGGAAGGCGACAATAACGAATCGAGGACTTTCCAATGCCGTACAAATTTTGACAGACCATATTTCTTTGGTGGAACCAGTTCGTGCATTTCCCACTTGCGGAATGAGATGACCACAGGTTTATCAGTCTCAATGGATTGGGAATGACATTTTTCACTTTGAGCATGATGTTATTGATCGTCAGGGTGGCTGTGGTTGCGACTTGGATTGGCAACCTCTTCTTCAACCATGAAGTTGTTATCGTTCCTGCTTCTCACCAAACGGATGCACTGTCGTCCGATTGTGGCATATCTATAGTCGTGGAATATGCCAAACAGATGCTATAGCGGAATCCACATGGCGAACGAGCCGTCGTTGGCGTTGCGCATTGCTCCACCTGGATACGTCCATCCAGCAGTGGCCAAGTGTCTAGAATCTGGGTCTGCGTAACAAGTATAACCTCGCAGGGTGCACGGAGGTGAAGTTATCCACATCCACAAATGTACACTGAGAAAAAGTTAACTCGGTTGGTAAAATTTTTCTTTCTTATTTGAATGATGAATTAAACATTTCTCAATGGCTCCATCACATTAAGAAGGTTGATTACCATGGGATATGAGTATGAGGGTAATTTTTTATGCTATGAGAAATGGTGAAATGGGGGTGATATTATTAATTTAGTATTAAAAGGGCGTTGTAGAACATTTTTGATGGAAGATTTGTTTAAAGAAAGGTAGACTACATATTCGTAGGTATAAGAATTCATTTGTAGCACCGTCGGAGAGGGTGTGGTGGGGACGAGTTTGTAAAAAAAAAACAATTTTCTGGGAAAACGACATTGTAGAGTTTTTGAATTGGATATTCTTTCAGAGGAGATCGAAATACATAGTTGTAGGTATATGAATTCATTTGTAGCCCCGTCGAAGGGGGTGTGATGGGGGAGATTTGTCGAAAAACAATCAATTTTCGTATATGAATTCATTTGTAGCCCCGTCGGAGGGGGTGTGATGGGGGAGAGTTATCGAAAAAAAAACAAATTTTCTGGAAAAACGACATTGTAGAGTTTTTTGGATTGGATATTCTTTTTCAGGAGGTTGAAATACATAGCTGTCGGTACGTGAATTCATTTGTAGCCCCGTCGGAGGGGGTGTGGTGGGAAAGAGTATGTCGAAAAAAAATCAGTTTACTGGTAAAATAACATTGCAGAGTTTTTTGGGTAAGATATTCTTTTAGAGGAGGTTGAAATACATAGCTGAGGGCATATGAATTCATTTGTAGCCACGTCAAATGGGGTGTGATGGGGGAGAGTTATCGAAAAAAAATCAATTTTCTGGGAAAACGACATTGTAGAGTTTTTTGGATTGAATATTCTTTTTCGGGAGGTTGAAATACATTGCTGTGGGTATGTGAATTCATTTGTAGCCCTGTCGGAGGAGGTGTGGTGGGGAAGAGTATGTCGAAAAAAAATCAGTTTACTGGTAAAATGACATTGTAGAGTTTTTTGGGTAAGATATTCTTTTAGAGGAGGTTGAAATACATAGCTGAGGGCATATGAATTTAGTTGTAGCCATGTCAAAGGGGGTGTGATGGGGGAGAGTTATCGAAATAAAATCAATTTTCTGGGAAAACGACATTGTAGAGTTTTTTGGATTGAATATTCTTTTTCGGGAGGTTGAAATACATTGCTGTGGGTATGTGAATTCATTTGTAGTCCTGTCGGAGGAGGTGTGGTGGGGAAGAGTATGTCGAAAAAAAAAACAGTTTACTGGTAAAATGACATTGTAGAGTTTTTTGGGTAAGATATTCTTTCAGAGGAGGTTGAAATACATAGCTGAGGGCATATAAATTCATTTGTAGCCCCGTCAAAGGGGTGTGATGGGGGAGAGTTATCGAAAAAAAACAATTTTCTGGGAAAACAACATTGTAGAGTTTTTTGGATTGGATATTCTTTCAGAGGAGATCGAAATACATAGTTGTGGGTATATGAATTCATTTGTAGCCCCGTCACTATGTATTTCAATCTCCTGAAAAAGAATATCCAATCCAAAAAACTCTACAATGTTGTTTTCTCAGTAAATTGATTTTTTTTCGACATACTCTTCCCGACCACACCCCCTCCGACGGGGCTACAAATGAATTCATATACCCTCAGCTATGTATGTCAATCTCCCGAAAAAGAATATCCAATCCAAAAAACTCTACAATGTCGTTTTCCCAGAAAATTGATTTTATTTCGATAACTCTCCCCCATCACACCCCCTTTGACGGGGCTACAAATGAATTCATATGCTTTCAGCTATGTATTTCAGTCTCCTGAAAAAGAATATCCAATCCAAAAAACTCTACAATGTTGTCTTCCCAAAAAATTGATTTTTTTTCGACAACTCTCCCCCATCACACCCCCTTTTACGGGGCTACAAATGAATTCACATACCCACAGCTATGTATTTCAACCTCCTGAAGAAGAATATCCAATCCAAAAAACTCTACAATGTCGTTTTCCCAGAAAATTGATTTTTTTTTCGATAACTCTCCCCCATCACACCCCCTTTGACATGGCTACAAATAAATTCATATGCCCTCAGCTATGTATTTCAACCTCCTCTAAAAGAATATCTTACCCAAAAAACTCTACAATGTCATTTTACCAGTAAACTGATTTTTTTTCGACATACTCTTCCCCACCACACCCCCTCCGACGGGGCTACAAATGAATTCACATACCGACAGCTATGTATTTCAACCTCCTGAAAAAGAATATCCAATCCAAAAAACTCTACAATGTCGTTTTCCCAGAAAATTTGTTTTTTTTTCGATAACTCTCCCCCATCACACCCCCTTTGACGGGGCTACAAATGAATTCATATACCCACAGCTATGTATTTCAATCTCCTGAAAAAGAATAACCAATCCAAAAAACTCTACAATGTTGTTTTCTCAGTCAATTGATTTTTTTTTTCGACATACTCTCGCCCACCACACCCCCTCCGACGGGGCTACAAATGAACTCATATACCCACAGTTATGTATTTCAACCTCCTATAGAAGAATATCTTACTCAAAAAACTCTACAATGTCATTTTACTAGTAAATTGATTTTTTTTCGACATACTCTTCCCCACCACACCCCCTCCGACGGGGCTACAAATGAATTCACATACCCACAGCTATGTATTTCAACCTTCTGAAAAAGAATATCCAATCCAAAAAACTCTACAATGTTGTCTTCCCAGAAAATTGTTTTTTTTCGACAACTCTCCCCCATCACTCCCCCTTTGACGGGGCTACAAATGAATTCATATAACTACAACTATGTATTCCGATCTCCTCTGAAAGAATATCCAATTCAAAAAACTCTACAATGTCGTTTTCCCAGAAAATTGATTTTTTTTGACAAACTCTCCCCCACCACACCCTCTCCGACGGTGCTACAAATGAATTCTTATACCTACGAATATGTAGTCTACCTTCCTTAAAACAAATCTTCCATCAAAAATGTGTTTTAATACTAAATTTATTCATTTAAATAATATCACCCCCATTTCACCATTTCTCATAGCATAATAAATTACCCTTATACTCATATTCCATGGTAATCAACCTTGTTAATATGATGGAGCCATTGAGAAATGTTTAATTCATCATTCAAATAAGAAAGAAAAATTTTACCAACCGAGTTAACTTTTTCTCAGTGTACATTTGTGGATGTGGATAACTTCACATCCGTGCAGGGTGCTCACTATACCCGGCAAACGAACAGAGTCCACCTCCTTGCCGTTGATTTCATAGTACATTGATTCGAAGAAGAATGCTCCAGCATTATTGACGAATCGCACATCGCCATCTCCTGCGGTTTCGACTAGAGTGCCCTCTATACAGATGATAGCGTCGTTCATCAGAAACCATGTGTCACTTTGCTGAATGACAATATCGACAATGTCATTATTTTGGAAGAATTTGACGTATGGGTGGTACGTTCGAGTCTCCACTCTCTGGATGGATTCAACGAATTTTGGATGATTGTACACGTCGAACACTTGTCTTGACAACATAATGCCCTTGAGATATGGGGAATTGTATGCTCTAGACAGAGAGTGTATGATTGGTGTGTGCTCTCGTTGACTGCGTCTGCGCGACTGAACTGACGCCTGCGCTCTCAGTACTTTTATGCTGTTGATCATCCAAATCAAATACCAACCCCATTTGACAGCTTGCGAAACACCCGTACGATAATGGTTTCTCCACAGAAATTCACACTACGAAAGTCCTGGTCGAGAATATTCAAGGTTATGTTGTGTATTTTCGTCTTGTTCACAGGCAGATGAGATTCGAGGGAGTCTCGTCGATGTCAAATCCAGGATCTTCTCGAACGGCACACTCGTATATCGTAGGGGAGGGTCGGTTGTTGAAGAAAGCACCCGAAGTGACGTCACTGTCAATGTGAACTGTTCGCACTTTAACTATGTTGATGGGCAGGTCAAACACGTGAACGATTCCAGCTGGAAGTATTCGAGGTGAGAAACCCAACAATCGTCCGATAGAGTCCTCTGGATTGAAGTCTATGCTGTAAATTTCGCACTGTAGTGTAGTGGTATTGGGTTTGAGAGAGAACACTGCTGCCTTAGCGTTGTTGTCTCTGTCAATCTCCACTTCTCTCTTCTTCTTCTTCACCTCTCTCGGTTTGTCGATGTGTTTATGAATGAACTTGGCAATATCGCTTATTTCGTAACAGGCAGTTGGTATGTTGATGGTGCTTAGAGATGGCGCTCCGTTGGCAAAGTAATAGAAGTTCCCTTTGGTTATATTCGGTATGCTGTTGTACGAATGAATACCGATAAAAGCCAAGCCGTAAGTACTGTCTTCGTCCATTTGAATTGGCGGAGCAAAGTCTGTGGTCAGCGTAGAAGTGTAGTAGATTGTCACATTTCCACCACCATCCAAATATCGTACAAGTTCCACTGGCGGTTTCAAATTGTCGAAACTGTCAAATTATTTCACACGAAGTCCACTTTTTACGTAAACTACCCAATGCGTTCCACGATTTTTTATCGAGTCCAGATTGACAATGGCGCACTCTTTGTACATGGGCGTAGAATGAGGTAGATTGTCGCGCATGAAAACTCCAAAGAAGTTAGGAATTTTCAGGCGTTTGGCATACTTGACCAAGTTCACATCGTACAAAGGTCGCTTGCTATTGGGCAGCTTCACTGGGAGTTTTTTGCAAACTTCTTGAGGAAAAGACCATAGCCTCCGCGACTTGTTTTGCGCATAAACAAGCCAGATCCCTGCTTTCCGATATTCTCCATCGCAGTATTGTGGCGCTTCTCTTCGTCTGATTCCCTCTGGGCGTTTTTCGAGGAGAAAATGGTCCTGGCTATGGTGCTAGCACCACCAGCCAACGATCCCAGTGCTCCCAAAGCTGCGAAGATAGGAAGCCAAGGCAGCAAACCTCCACTCTTTGCTTCGAGGCACTTTGATGTTTTTGCGACCACCCAATTTTTTAACTTGGGCTCGGGCTGCACGCAGTGCTACCAACGACGATTTTCGCAGAGACTTTACTCATATCTTTCAGTAGGTCAGATTTCAGTGTCTTCCGCAGATGATTGGCGATTTTTGAGACCACATCCTTCTCGAACGACCTCTTTTTCTTTGGACGTTTGAACCAGAAGCATTTATGCCCATGCCCAAATTACGCTTCGCCTTCATAGTTGTGGTGACTATGTCAAACCTACTCGAAAATACCCAAACAATTGATCAGAGACAATTGTAACATTATAGTGCTATTTCGGTAAGATGATGTGAATCTGAAGCACGCCTTCGACGAGCACGTCTCCCCGGATTACACCTTCGATGAATTTTGTCGCATGTGCGCCACCTGTTGAAAGGAAAAATTCGGATGTTTGGTCATAGCTAACGACTTTGATGTGTCCAAAGGGCGCTATCGTCTGGGTTTTGACAGATATATTCAAATGTAATGCCTCGAGTGTGTCATTCTGTGTGTAGCAATGGCGAACGAAAACGCCAAGTCAGTCAGTTGACGAAAGTTGTTCGAAAAAAATATATGACTTTGATCAGCAAATCCGAGCAGGATGAAGCGCTGAATAAACTATTCAAACCCATTACGGTGCCGCTGAAGAGACTGACTGCAGCAATGCCTCCACCGCCATCTGTTAATCGACGGCTGAAAGTGAAAAAGAAGAGAAACCAGAGTAGCCATCGGGGACCTCTTCCCCCACCACCGCCATTAAGAAAGGAGAAGAAGACGAGAAAAGCTATCACACGTTTGACTACGATGAATCTGACGAGGATGAGGAGAAATTGCTCAAAGTTTATTCCGAAGTAGCATCTAAATTCGTAAATGAACATCGTGTGAAATCCGGCAAAATTGATGTGACTCACGGCCCCATTTACGACAGATCCAGAGCGCAATGGATACTCGGCACCAAGTTGATGGACTTGGACAAAGATGCGGGGGACATTCGCATTGACGGTGAAACATACCATGGTACTCCGGGATTAAATAGTTTGATTTTCTACAAGAATCCCAAACACCAGAGACCCGACTTGGTGGCATACAAGCAAATTTTGTTGAGTACAGGTGCTCATTTAGATGCGAAAGGTAGTCTGAATCCGTCTCAAATATATAAATACGAGAAGTTGATTCGCCCACTGTTCAAAACCCCCACCCAAGTCAATCGAAAATGGCCGGCAGTATCCCAGATCAATTAACATATAATACGAAGCCTGTAGAATACGTGTACTGGAACGACGTCAATGAGCTAATTGACAGATATAGGCTACTCGTCGCAGCCAAAGATGCTGGCAGCACCTCTACCGACAACGAGATCGTTGCCATCATCAAAAGAGCTGAAAGAAGCAGGCTATATTCGATAAATACGAGCGTCAACGTTTCGCACCCCACAGTTCCATCATAAGCATCAACAAGTTCGGTCGAAGTTTCTCAGCTCGTCGCGCTCAGCAGCAGCCTTATCATTTCCCCGGTGTCATACTCAACTATTCGGCAAACGGAGACATTGCCGCTGAACATGTGAAAATATGTAATGTCGAAACTCCAACTACTCCGAATGATGTTTTCAACAAAAACTACGTTGATGACGTCATAGTGAAGCTCAGAGCGGAACTGGATGCGCAGAAACACACTCACGAAGCCTTGGACATTCGAGTTATGAATTTCATGACACTTTCGTTGAAAAACCACGAGACTTTGAAGAGGAAGATTGAAGAAATATCAAAAACGCCAACGATTCTGGACTTCAGTTCAGAGTATAACAATCGAGCTGCGCATTACCATTGCGCAGTCATTTGGAAGAAATGGCGTCGTCCGCAGCTAAAAAACAATTGGTCGATGAGCTCCATGCTCCAGCCAGAAGGAGATTTCCCCGCAGACGTACCATCATCAAAGGAATCGACGATTTGTGGCAGATCGACTTGGCCGACCTTCAAAATACTCGAAAGTCAATAAAAACTAAAAAGAACAGGAGTCCTACGTTCCTACAATCTGATTTGGGTACTGAATTCTACAACGCCAGTTTCCAGGCCCTCATGAAAAAGTACAAAATCAAACACAAAGATCAAAGCGGCCATAGCGGAACGGGTAATACGCACGTTGAAAAAAAAAACTCTTCAAATATTTCAGTTTGAACGGCACCTACAAGTGGCTGGACATTTTGCCGGACATTGCCGAAAATTACAATCAGCGCAAACATCGGACGATCGGCATGAAACCGTGTAACGTCACCAAAGACAATGAAAAAAAAAGTGTACACGTTTGCGTATGATCATGCGGGACGTGCTGGCCGAAAAAAGTTCAAAATTGGGGACTTTGTGCGAATTAGGCAAGGCCAAACATGTGTTCGAGAAGGGGTATACATCCAATTGGACGACGGAACTTTTCAAAGTCATCAAAGTGAAAATCACCCAACCAATCACGTACTTGCTGGAGGATTTGGAAGGACAACCAATCGAAGGCGCTTTCTACGAACAGGAATTACAAAAAACAAAAAATTCTGATGTCTATCTTGTGGAGAAAATCATTAGACGTAAGGGTCGAAAATTCTTGGTGGAATGGCTCGGTTTCAGCAGCAAGTACAACAGCTGGATAAATGAAACAAATCGCTTGTAATCCAATGGAAAATTGACACATTTTTTCCATAAAATTGGGGGCCTTTCAGATTGCCACTCTTCTCTGGGGCTGACTGTAAAATACTTCAAATCGAGAACCAGCGGCACGATGAGTCAGTCTATCATCATGCTTGGTAGAGTGCACTTCGAGTCTAACGATCCAGCGAAACTGGTGTCTGCCGATTCTTCATCATCGGCATCACCAGAGTGGGCAGAATGTGTTGCTGATTTGGACCGTGTTTGTGACTTGTACAAAGACGCCATCAAGAAGGAACGATTTTACGTGTGCAGCGCCACCTACGAGTTCCGAAACACACAAATTTTGTCTGTGCAATGTGGAATAAGTTTTGCTCGAAGTTTCGTACCTGCAGTGAGACTTGTGTGCATAATCCCACACACCATCTCCTTCAGCCTGTCATTCAGTATGTTCCAGTGGGTCATTTTCGTGGGAGCCATTAATCGACTCTACACGAACCGAGCTGATCCGAATGTGACCGACAAGACCGCCCGAATCAAGCTCGATTGGGACGATGTCTTTGAATTACGTATGGAGAGAGTGCCACAGTGAGAGTTTCCAAAGATGATGACACCTACTTCTACTTGACGGAGCTGGAAATTCAGGAAATCCTGCATTTGGATGCCACAGTGTTGGCGGGAAGATTTGAATATTTATTGAATATTAACTTTTGTCAATATTATCATGATATATTAGCTAGTACCAAAGTTCTTGCTAGAAACAACGATTTTACATTTTACGAGGCTATAAATTTGTGTACCATATCGTCCAAAGATGATAAACATGTACGTTTCCGAGAATGTCTATTTCATATGAGAGAAAAAGTGTTTTTCGACTATGAATCGAAATAAATCTATTTATGGAACACAAGCGGCATTTTTATTTCAGTATGCATAGAGAGATGCAGCAGTACGAAGCAAAATTTTTGCCGAGTGCGTTAGCCAGAGCTGGTTTCACGTACACCGGCTTGTATAATGTTGTTTTGTGTCATGTGTGTGGTGTTGAAGGATTCCAATGGCAGTCGAATGACGATCTAATGGCTGACCATCACGAATCGAGTCACAATTGTGAATTTGTTCTAAATTATTGTCACAACAATCATCAGACATCAGTGGTGGCGGTAGAACCGACAGATGGCGTTGATATACCTCCAGAATGAAGGCCGGTGACAGATGACACTCCGCCGACAGTTGGGCTGATATCGCAGTGCGACAAGTGACAGATGATACCCCACCGACAGTTGGCGCTGATATAACAGTGCGACAAGTGACAGCTGACACCTCACCGACAGTTGGCACTGATATTGCAGTGCCACGAGTGACAGATGACGGCCAGCCCATGAATGACAGTGAGCCCATATATGATGGCAGTGCAGACTCACCACAGAACACTATAATGACGTGTCGTGTTTGTCCTATGAATGAGCGCTCTATGTTGTTTCTACCTTGTAGACACTTGGTGTGCTGTTCACGATGTGCCGCTCTGTGCGACACATGCGTAGTATGTAGAGCACCAATTTGGAATTTATTGAAAATATATGTATCTTAGCTAATTTTTGTTTAATTTTTCCATTCGAAAATCGAACTTTTCAGTCTCAAAAATAGATCGTTTTTTATAGTAAAATAGTGCTCATTTTTTTATGCTGTTTTTCAGCGAAAAGTGCCCATTTTAAAACGCAAAAACGATGCCCTTTTTGAATGAAAAAAGTGCTCATTTTTAGGCAGTGTTTTTTTCCAGTGGCTGAGTGGCCGAGTCTCAGTTGAGTGTCATTCAGTGACTGAAATTTCACTGAAATTCACTGAATTTTCGGGCCTCATAAGAAAAGCTTGGGACATTAGAGTTGAGTGAAAAGTTTCAGTCGCTGAGTCTCACTGAATTCAGTGACTGAACGTTCACTGAATTTAACTGAACTTTTCACACGTTCAGACTACCATGTCAAATTTGTAGTTTCTTTTTGACCAAAAAAGTGCTATTTATCGACTTAAAAATGGGTACTTTTTTGATCAAAAAAGTGCTGTTTTTCGACTCAAAATTGGGTACTTTTTTTGATCGGAAAATGCGCCGTTTTTTTACTCAAAATGGGTACTTTTTTCGATCGAAAAACGAGTTGTTTTTTGAGCTAAAAATTGATACTTTTTTCATCGAAAAAAACAATCAGTTTCACTTTCAAAATGATGCATTTTTCGATTGAAAATGAACACACTCTCTCTCATTCGTCCAACAAAAGAAAATACGAGAAAATTTATTTTATACATCTATTGATACAAAAATCATGATGTTTATGGTCTCTGATACTGTGAAATGTATGGTGTTGCATGGCCTTTCTGAAGGCTTCGAAACAAGTATAACACAGACGTAATCCGTAGTTCGGAATATAGTACTGGTTCATCCATACGCAATAGACATCTTCAGTGAAATGAATAGACCAGTCTTTGGTGGCAAGTGCGTCTTTTCTGTCTACGGCATCAAGTTCTCGTGTGTACTCCAAGTGCGCCAAACTAGAAAGGTCGATCGCCTCAAGCCTGGTCTACTAATTCTCCACATTTTTTGGCGACCACATTTCACAATATTCCCCGTGATGGACCACGGCAAAGGTGAATCTCAATAAATTGTGCTAGTGATGATGCGGCTCTGATGATTTCTTGATAACACAAATTCGCATAGAGTGTGCCATGTTGGAGGTCTGAAACAATTTTACATATTCATTAAACTGTGATGCTCCTATGGCAGAGTATCATGAAGAGCCGGCAATCAAACACCGTTTGTCGTCATATGGTCTCAGAGCGATTTTTGTTTGCTCAACACTAAAAATGTTGTGCGCAAAAAAGGGAATACAGCGTTGAGATGTGACTTTCTCACACTGATTTTACAAACATTCTACAAAGTGATTTTATTTTGGACAACGTTGTATTTCACTCTTTTGGATTTTTATACGCATTTTCGGCCATTTGCTTCGTCTTTCATCAAGCCGGGGACTTTTTTGTTTGCAAGGGGAATGCCATAAGGGTTGTTGGTGGGGTAATCACTTGTATCGAATTTTTAATGTCTAATTTCAATAAATTTTGATAAATGTCATCTGATTTGATCTCGTAAATCAGCGAATCAGTATCCGTGTACATCAACTTGCATTGATCGCTCGTGTATTTTTTCATCATGAAGCCATGATGAAAATCATACACGCAAACCTTGGAAATGTCAAATATTGCCATTCCGATGCACACGGGCTTATTGAACAACAGATCCGTTTTTGCCATCTCGATATCGACGAGGTCCTCATCGAAAATAGTGCGATTCTTGAAATTCGGGCTGGAAATTAAATTTTTCGCTCCATATCGCCCCTCCCATTTTGAGACCATTTTCACTACACGATGTTTCCGTATGTTCCGCATCGTTTTCCCGAATACTGCGTTATTGGCTAATTTGTAGTTATTTTTGCCGAAAGTGGTTTTTGCTTCTGCGCGTAATCTCGTATTTACTTCAATGTATGGTTTGAGCCAGGCTGATTGGTCGAATTGCAGCACTTTGTGAATTTTTCTAAGTACAAGTCCGTGCGTCAGTGCTTTTTTCAACACCCTGTAGTGTACAACATAGTTTCCCTTGTTGTACAGAGTGGTCACTAATTTGGGTAATTTTGAGCCTGGTGGAGTACGGTGTTTGGCGCACAATGGAGAATCTTTGTGTTTGTCATGTAAGTGTTCAGGGTACTCCAAATCGACTTCGAAAATATAGTCAATTGGCGAAGTTACTGACACCTCGAGCACATTCAAATAGGCAGCATTCTCGAGCCATTTGAATCCCCCGTACGGAAGATATTATTTACATCGAGATATAGCAAATAAGTGGAGGGCTGAGTGACGTCATACCTGTCATCCATGTATTTATTATTTGCCGTGGAGCGCTTGTTGCAGCAATGACTGATGCCCTACGAATTCCTTGCTCGATAAATATGAGCATGTCGACGTCCTTCAAAATCTTCAACTTGCACTGGGTGTACTTCAACATGCATGACCACGTATAGCCGGGTAGGGTGTAATACCACGCGGGGTCCAGGCCATAAGTCTCGTGACCGATATTTCGAAAATTCTCGAAAATATCAGCCAAGAGCAAAATATGTCCGTTTTCATGTACAAGTCGGAGTACTCGCCCAGTGTTTTCAAGTTGAACGTTTGCCACATGTTCTGCGTATGTTTGTATTCTGCTTTGCTAATATGGCAATTGTTCAACTTGTTGTAGAAATGATGGAGCGCCGGCAAACATCCAACTTCCAACTTTTTCATCGAATCGACGAAATCATATGGGAATACGCCCTTTCGAGTGAGTAATTCGTACTGGGAGGCTGTCAGATGTGCAAATTCGCATTTGGATATTTTCAAATCGTGCACTGCCAAAGTCTGAACCAAAACGGATTATGTTTCTGGTACTTTTCCGTTTGAGGAGTGCACCCGTCATTTTCGAACGGTTCAACAATCGACTCGAAATCCGCATATATTACAAAGGGTACCTTTTCTTTATGTACAAAGTCCCGTAATTCCACGTGATCGTAGTGGGGAAACGAAATTTTACATGTGTTTGTTTTTTGGCAATCAACAGTATGACTGTCCAATTTTTCTTCACTTCTGAAATAATTCAAACACCTGTCGCAAATGTATTTTTTTTTAGTTATCCCTACCCAGTTGTGCATTGAGTAGCCGAAATAAATCCTTAATCCAACAAAAATGATAGCGTATATCACTTTCGTCGTCTATATCTGGCACCACTTCGTAATCGTAATTTTGGGAGATATTCATGTTGAATTAGGAGTAAATTGACATGACGATCTAATTTTTGTTTAGTGGGTCGACTCGGAACTGTCACGAAAAATGCCTCTTTTTCCGGCTTGGGCTGGATTTATTCCAAAGTTTCATTGACGGAAATATTGTTTGATTTCTCAATTTGGCAATTTGCCTAAATTTCATCGGAAATTCGATACCTGTCAAATTTAGAACATTTGAATAGTGGGGATGAGATGATGTTCTGTTGGTGCTGTTACGATCAGCGGGATATAGAGCCGAAACTATGGCCCAAGCAAAACATGCATCGTCATCTTTTTTGTTGTTGATGCAAGCTTGCTTTATGGCAATGGATTTTACTCGATGTAAGACGAACCGTTGCCGATGTCGGATTTGTTGGTATTTATTTCCAAACTGACAATTTTTTGGGGACTCCAGCCGCTTTCATTTTCGGCGAATTCGGATAATTTGTTTTGCACCTGATCTATGACGTTCTCCAGGAACCACTCTTTCAAATCAGTACCTCTATCAATCACAGCGTTTTTAGTGCTGAAATATTTATATTCAGTTTTTGTTCCTCGTTCAAATTATTTTTGACAAATTCCCCGAAAAATGTCGCATTTACCTTAATCATATCCTGTTTTTTCAATAAATGTTTCACCCGTCGTTTGAATGAGGTATAAGCATCTTGGAAAAATATTTTTATAGACCAAATTTATGATTATACCTGTACGCAAACGAGAAGCAAATGCACACTTCAAATCCTCCCACCTGACTCGTGACGATAATTTGGATTTAACCCTTTTGCCCATATGACGAGCTCCCAAATTTTTCATGGAATAACGAATGATTTTCAAATGGCCCGCCAAAGTTTGGAGTCTGCGTAGAGTCCCAATCGACTCCTCGGCAGATATGGCACTAGTCAAAAGACGAGCAGTTTTGATCATATCAGCGGCCAAATTGGCAATAGCATCGAAATTCATCTTTATTCAAAAAATACAACATACAAAATATGCGAAAAATGAATGAAAAATCGAGAAAACTCACTTTGAGTGCGTGGAAAAGGAGCACTACGCCCTGGCTATCTCGAACAGTTGTTGCGGGTGCTGCTGCTTGCCGGACTTGTGTTCGCCTCTGTAGATGAGTACGTGCTGAGACTCTGTCAATTTCTGCAAGTTACTCTTGAGGGCAGCGGTGGCTCTGTTTGGCAAAAATACTTCGAAATCTGCCAACTCGACGAGGATTGCCTCTCCGAATCTAGTGATTTTCACCTCCGCGTCTAATATCAACTGCGGCTCGTCCAACGGTAGCTCGACCAACTTCTTCAACTCCTTCCTGCGGGCCAAATTTCATCGATGTGAGACATCTGCGAAAGAGCGAAATATTTCACTCAAATATTCAAACAACATATTTATATTCATTCACGCTCTATATATGAAATGGAAAAAATTTTGATATGTACTGTATATATTTTGTTCCACACACGCTGTATATATGGAATTTATTTTATTCACGCTGTATATGAAATGGAAAAATTTGATACGCACTGTATATATGCTCTAACACTATTTTGTTCCATACACGCTGGACGCAACACTTTGCAAAAAAAAATTATTAGCAAAAAATTCACAAGGCAAAATGAACAGTATCAAAACGCTCAAAAGATTTCTATTGACACACACACGCGAAATATCTCACCGAGTTCGACGTCTTTCCCAAGAAATGTGCTGATTATGCTGCCGCAGCAGTATCGCCTTACCAACAAGATGTTAACATAATTCTTTCTGTTAGAATCAGTTGTAGTTGAGCACTCGTACAATTCACATTTATTTTCATGTATCTCAGTTTAGTTGTTTTACGAGTTTTGTAATAAAAATAATTTTTTTTAAAAAGGACTTGAGCATTCCAAAAAGTTATTTGGCGCAGTCGATATGAGGATTATCCGGAATTCCGCTTATCGAACGTGAACTTTTCGTTTCTACGATTGACTGGATATTTCGAACCTTGGTGATTCGTTGTGTGGAGGTGTTGTATTGGCGGCTCTTCGAAAATCAAGAAACCGGATCTATCGCAGATACCAATTCCAACCCATCATCAGCGAGACATCGGAATTTGGGACACAAATTGCCCAAATTCACGGAGAGGACTTACACAGTGAAGACAAAAATAGCAGGTCTGTTGGTCATCTTCATAGTTAGGCAGGAGATGCTCATAGTCGCTTTTATATTTATGTGAGTACAATTTTATGGAAAAATTATTGATTAGTTTTGAAAATTTGAATATTAGCAATCCTTTAGCTGACTCTCTTTCCCAATTACCTTTTTCAAATACGAATTCTACACCCATCATGACAACCCCAACCTTCAAACCAGAGTACCTACAGTGTGTCCCTGAATTCGATGGAAATCCCAACGAATTGAATAGATATATTTCAACAAGTGAATCTTTAATCGCACATTTTTTTGATAAAGTAAACACAACTAATTTCCAAAATACCTTTTTATTAAATTCCATTATCTCTAAATTGAAAGGCAATGCTAAATTAGTAATAAATATTCAAAATATCGCTTCATGGGACGAACTGAAGTCCACATTGATTCGAAATTTTGCAGATCAAAGGGACGAAGCCTGTCTCAACAGAGATTTAGTAATGCTGAGACAAGCTCCCAATGAAAAACCCCAACAATTTTTCGACAAATGTCTGAATATTCTCAATCTTTTATGCAGTTACGCCGATGTACACGAAAGTACGGCAGAGGCGAAAACTCTAAAACGAAACCTTTACCAAGATCTAGCATTGAAAACATTCTTAGCAGGGCTAAAAGAGCCCCTAGGTACAACTATACGCTGCATGAAACCATGCAGTTTGAGTGAAGCTTTACAATTTGTCACTAGAGAAGACAATATACAATATTTTCAGAGTTTTTCTAATAGAACCTACCCAAAAGCTCAATCACCACAAATTCAGAGGTTTCAAATAGCACAACAAAGACCTAATAATGTACAGTATTCACCTTTCAATTCTCAAACACAAAACAACCAATTTAGATAAAACACATTTCCTTCGCAACCGATCAACATCCAAACAAGACCGATCAATCAACCACAACGGTTTTTTACGAACGCCCAAGTTTTCAAACAGCCTGAAAACAAAAATGTGTTCAAACCTAACCCTAACCAGACCTTTCCTAAACCAACACCTATGAGCGCCACAATACTGCAAATTTTGCTAGACCATCAACTTCATATCAACATCAAAATCAGCCATTTAGGCCCACGCCTATGAGTGTTTAGACAAAAAATACCAATAATTTTGTGAAACCCCAAAGAAATTTTATATCGGAAGAACTATTCAATACTGAAATTGATCAAAACAATGTCAATCATTATCAAACAGATCGATTACCTAATCAAGTAAATATCGATCAGTATCATTTCGAAAACAGTTATCAAAATTTTGAGAGATTCGAAGAAATACAAGATGTTGATGTGAACGCTGAAATTTTTTTAGAAATGCCTCAGGAACACGACAATATATAGAACCTCAAATAATTTCTTTCAATACTACTGATTCAAGCGAGCTATCTTATATTATATTTCCTGAATTCAGTGTAAAAATTTTGATAGATTCTGGATCAACAAAATCGTTCATTGACCCAGAAATAGCTTTTAAATTTTTCCCAGGTCTTGTAAAGAGTGAACCTTTTATAGTGTCTACAGTTTTTCAAAAATCAGCTCATAAATTCAGTGCTTTGATACCTGCCTCAAAAATTTTTAAATTGCCTGAAAACAAATACCTCAAATTTTATCTTTTTAAATTTCATAATGTGTTCGATGGGCTTATCGGGCTCGATAACTTGAAATATTTACAAGCTAATATTGATTTTAACGAAGGATATTTAGTAACTCCGCATACTAAAATTCAACTTCTGTTTCAACCAACGAAAAAAGAGCTCAATCTCATTACCGTGAACCCTAGAACCCAACAAGTTATCAAAATTAGAACCTCTATACTAAATGGAGAAATTATAATTCCCCACCAAAAAATTCACAATTGTGAGATACCCGAAAGTCTCACTATTGCAAAAAATGGTGAAGCTTTCACAACAATATTGAACAACACTACTGCACGAGTGACCCTAGACTTCTCAAAACCAATATTAGTTGAAAAATTTGATAGAGAAGAGATTCAGAGTTTCGATTTGAATTATATTGATGACAGTCCACAACAAAATTTTTATAAAACTAGACGAATATGACTACAATATTATCTACAAGAAAGGAACGCTGAATACTAACGCAGACGCCCTTTCTAGAATTGAAATACACACCAAAGACACAGACCCTTTTTGGAATCAAATAGACGAAATTTTAAGAGAGACGGACCACTACAACAAAAATCAAAAAACCCTATTCCAAAACCTCAACAATCCCAATCGTGATAACTCTCCAGTAGATCTCTACACTGAAACTATCCTATTACCACCGGAAGAATCAGAAAACACCAGAAATGACGAAGACAACGTTTCGACCCAAGTTCAGCCAGAACCAGGACCTTCCAGAACCTTTCTAGAAACTATCCATTTACCACCAGAAGAATCAGAAAACGTAGAAAACACAGAAAATACAGAAAACACCAGTAATGACGAAGACAACTTTTCGACCCAAGTTCAACCAGATCCAGAACTTTCCAGAAACACTGAACCCTCAAATGACCTAGAACAACCACAAACAACTGACCATACTGATAGAGAACACCAAGACGACCCCAACAGAAATATGGATGAAAATGACCAGACTATTCACTCCAATGCTGAAGATAATCCAGTTTTCGAAATACCAATAATAGAAACAGAAGTTAACTATGGATTGAATCAAATAATAATCAGTTCAGTATTGCATTCACCTTGTAAACCAAGAATCAAAATTCTATTCGGAAAAAAGAAACGTATCCTCGTTCAACTTTCAAAAAACAACTTCGAAAAAGATGTAATTGATTTTGTAAAAAGTTACATTAATCCTGAAACTCAATATTACCTGTATTTCGAAAACCCCGAACTCTACGAAACTTTCTCAATAGTCCTTCAACAATACTTCAAATTCTCTTCTTTAAAACTGAAGAAGTGTACGAAAAAACTCATTACGATACTGACAAAGAAGAAACCATAAAAAATTACCACGAAGGAAAGACCAACCACAGAGGAATAGACGAAACACTTCAACGCATTAAAGAAAAATATTACTGGTCATTCATGAAAAATTCGATACAAACCTTCATAAACGATTGTGAAGTTTGCCAACAAAGTATATACGAACGACACCCTGTAAACATGAAAATGAATGTCACTCCCACTTCCACAAAACCTTTTAAAATCATACATATGGATACCTTCACCATAGAACAAAATAAATTCTTGACCATTATTGATAGTTTTTCGAAATATGCTCAAGCATATCACCTCAACTCTTTATCAAATACAGAGATAGTCGATCATCTGATCCAGTTCTCCTCACATCACGGTGTCCCCGAGCAAATTATCGTCGACAACGGCACTGAATTTAAAAATTCTGTAATCACGGAATTACTCGGCCTGCATAAAATCAAAATACACTTTTGTTCACCAAATCACCCCCAATCGAATGGAGCTATTGAACGTTTCCACTCGACTATAATTGAGCATGTAAGAATTCTCAACACCAGAGGTTTCTTGAAAACTCCGGTTAAAATGAAAATGGTGTACGCGATCCTCGCCTACAATCATTCGTTACACTCTATAACGAATCGCAAACCGATTGACGTTATTAATGGTCATATCAGCAAGAATGACCCATTTAATTTGGAAATTGAAAAAATTTTAATCAATGACTATATAAACGATCATAAAGAAAAATCTAAATCAATCTACTCTAAAATTAACGAAGATTTAATGAAAGAAAAAGAAAAACGCATCGAAAATGTCAATAAGACTCGTGACGATCCCGAAATATATCAACCAAATCAAAAAGTATTTCAGAAAATCCGTAAAAGGCAAAAAACCGCTAATAAGTTCAAGGAATCCACCAAACTGAAGTCAGTAAATATTCAGCAAAAAACGGTAGCTACTAATGATCAAGAAAAAATCCACATGGATAATTTGAAACGTCCCCTGTAAAAGACTTTCATATTCAATAATTGATTATCGATTCATATTTTTTCAGCTCACCAGGCATCTTCGGATCGCCGGAGGTAAAAATTAGAAATTTAGATGCGAACCCTGGTATAACCCCACTCAAACTAGGGACAGAAAAAATTCAAGAAAGCTCCTACAAACTAATTCACTGCTATGATCTACAACCCATAGTTTCAGAGGTAAATTTGTTAGATAACCAGGCTCAAGAATTATTACTAACGATAAATAAAAATGCACTGTACCTAAATGACTCCTCAAATTATGTCAAAATCCTAAATTTCGTAAAAGAAAAAGTGGCATACAAATTAACCGAAGTTTTACCCCATCCCAATAGAATCAAACGCGGCCTAATAGATGGATTGGGATCAATTTTCAAAGCTATCTCAGGAAATCTGGATGCAAATGATGGAGAACGATATGAAAAACTGATCGAACAGCTGGAAAATAATCAAAAAGAATTAGCATTGAATATCAAAATGAGAAATTCCCTCTCTATTGAAGTAATCAATAAATTTAATAACGCCGTTCAGAAAATAAGCCACAACGAAAAACTAATTGAATCCAAAATGAACCAAATTGCTAAAATTGTTGAAGGTCAAGTATATCGAGAAAATTCAATGTATATAAAAAATGTTTTTATTGAAATAATTAGCTTGTATGAAATGATTTTCTCAATAATTCAGGACATTGAAAACTCTATTATGTTTTCGAGATTAGGGATGATGCACCCTAGTATAATAAAAACTTCTGAATTTTTCTCCGAACTTGTGTACTTACAAAACAAACTCAATAAAAACCAGCTACCTCTAGAGGTGACCCCAGAAAATGTACTTCTATTGGAGAAAATTGTGAAAATAGAAAGCTATACACTCAATAACAGAATTATATATATTTTGAATATACCAATCACTTTTCCATTCGAATTCGATTTATTCCACTTGTATTCCACTCCTATTCCTGAAAAGAGTCAATTCAAGGTTATCGTATCAAAAAACAAATTTTTGGAAATCAATAAATTGTACTACGCATATTCGAACGACCGCTGCAAGAAAGTTATGCCTGAATCATACCTGTGTGATGAAATGAAACCCCAAGAACTTCGAGAAGAAAACCCCTGTGAAGTCCAAGCCTGAAAAACACCTCTACATGTCAGCAAACGTACGTTCTTGTGAATCACCCTATATTCCAAAGACTTGGAGAATCCAACCAATGGGTAACCATGCTGCCAGAGGAAGAAAAAATAAAAATCAGCTGCTACAACCAAGAAGAAATCGTATTAATCAAGGGTACTAACCTATTCGAGATTCCAGTGGGATGCCAAATAACTACATCATTCCGCAACATCAGTAACCAGGAACATTTCACCCATCCAGGACAAGCAATATTATTTCCAAAAATCGATGCCAATGACTACGAAATGCCTAAAGTAAACCTCAAGATTTCTTTAGAAGACATAGAATTGGATGATCTACAAAATATTAAGAGGATGATAGCTGATAATCAACCGAATTTGTCCTTCAGCGCATATGGACAATGCTTTTGTATGGACTTGGAATTATATTGATTGGGTTTATCGGATACAAGAGAACCAGATCAAGATCGTGCAACAACAAGAAGAAAGAAAACGAGCAACCACCACTAAACCTTGCAGGTGTTCAAATCCCTCGCTAACCCTGTGGATTTGAATCTTCGAGGGGAGGAAATATCTCACCGAGTTCAACGTCTTTCCCAAGAAATGTGCTGATTATGCTGCCGCAGCAGTATTGCCGCAGCAGTATCGCCTTACCAACATGTTACCAACATATGTTAACATAATTCTTTCTGTTAGAATCAGTTGTAGTTGAGCACTCGTACAATTCACATTTATTTTCATGTATCTCAGTTTAGTTGTTTCACGAGTTTTGTAATAAAAATAATTAAAAAAAAAAGGACTTGAGCATTCCAAAAAGTTATTTCGCGTACAATCACTCTATTATAGACAAAAACTCACCTTTGCATTAAACCGGCAAAATCATAAGTTCACTACTGAGCACCAACAGGTACGTCTGAACTCTAAGCGCGCTTTCTTCAAAATGACGTATGCGGCGCGTTCTCTCCAACATCTAGCGTTCGAACTCCCCCCTCCCCCCACCACCCCACCCGTAGCTTTCCTCCCGCAGCTAACCGCGTCATTCCCAAAGACAAAGACAGAAAAAAAACCGATGAGTTGGAGTGAGATGCCAAACATGCCTTATTTGCGACACAACACACACACTGTGAGCCTCGAAACTACGAAATCACTGGAATTTCATCTTGTTTATCAATGAGGAATATCCGTTGCCATTGCACACGTCCCCAACATACTATGTAGTTTTCGTTATGGTTCTCACGCTATTCCCCAGAAACTCGTTTGGATAACACGTTCACTCCGGTATGACATCATGCTTATCTCAACAAACGCTGCCTTTTAGCGTAAACAACAACCAGTGGCGGAGGCAATCCACAGGGTCTTGTCACCAGTGCCAGCGTCACATTACTAAAATTGACAAAAAACGAAAATCGATTTATCTCGGCCACCGGCGCTCTAGCGCACCCCATCTTCTCTGGGGACATTCCTCGCCTACGCCCCCAGCCCCCCGCACTTTTTCCCAGCCGATCCCAGACACCCAATTCTATACAACTACGGCGGCACGAAGTTTAATTGATGAAATTGCGGCTTTTTCGGGCTCTAGCACGCCCCCTCTTCTGGGGGGACGTTCCTCGATGGGGCCCCCGGCCTGTAGCACCAGCTCCGGCGCCGAAAACTCATTGGGAATCCGCGGTAGGCAAAAGTCACTAGATTTGTCACTAGGTTTTGACATCTAGTGACAATTAAGCTCTAGCGTGCCCCCTCTTCAGTAGGGACGTTTCTCGGTGGGACCCCCGGCCTAAAGACACCGCCCCGGCACAGAGAACTCGATGAGGGCCCCCGTAGAACCCCAAATCGTATACAGCTATGGCGGCACGAGAAAAATGCCGCCGTAGTTGTATCGTCTATCTACTGATCCTGCTAGGAATCGCACGTTGAAACGTAAGACCTCGTTAATCCTTAGCTTGCACAAGTTTCGACTTTTGGGGGCTTCCGTTCGTAGGGGGGGCGACAGCAAGTTAACAGAAAAAACAAAACAACAAAAAACAAAATCTCCCTTATTACTGGTAATAACTTAATCTATTTAGTTTTAGAGTTCCATGTATTCACTTATGAATATTAATGACTCTTGATTTGATGATATTTTTTCATTAAGTCGTATCACAACAACACCATCAAGGCATCTTGAATTATTCAACTTTGAAGCCCTCTAGCAGATCTCCTAATCATACGATCTACTCATAACTTGTTAAAATTGATCAGGGTCTTGAACCAAACAAAATAACAAAAAATTATGAAATTTTGCTGAAAGCCATATTTATAGGGTTTTGTGTCCTGTCGGTAAGTATGACCGTCTACCGGCCAAATATGGAAGCGAGGAGGCGTAGAAGGACCCTGCCATACCATTGTTATTTCAAAAACACCAATATGGTCCCGTAGCGACGGCAGTCATGAAAAGCCTATTTAGTTGTTCAAATTATTCGATAATTTGCATTATCTCATACAAACGGACTGCTAGTTCAGTTAGGATGCAAAATCGCCAAGAAATTGAAGGAAAGTTTATGTCAGAAATGCTTATCATAGTAAACATTTTTTAAGCTTTCAATCAAATATACTAAAAAGTATAAAATAATTTGTGATGCAGGTTATTCTATTAGTAACAGAGAGTTTTCAGTCTCAATACAAAAGTGACAAGCTTTTGCATCTGTACTCACAGAATAACCTACGTCACACATCTTACGAATGAATATATTTCATTGTTGACAACTTTATTCTTTGATTCAACCAACGTATATCGAATTTCTTCAATTAGTTTCAAAAATATAACGAGCTTTTGCGTCCTATTAACGTATTGTACCTTTACGAAACGCGTTCGTTGTTTTAATTATCAGATTCGTCGGAATAACGTATGTACGTTGTTTTGCAAGCCATTGGGCGTGGGACAATGACCCAACTTCTGCAAGCTTTCGAAGTTTTGTGTCGAGATTATTCGTTCTTATATATTTTGTGTGTGTCCTTGTGAGTACAGTACTGTTAACTTTTTAGTGAGTTTTGTGGAAAAGAGTTAGGTGAGTATTTCAAATTCTGATTTAGAGTAAGAAATGTTAATTTGTTGATAACAGGTCATATCTTTTTAGAAAGTATTATCTGTTCGATAGTACATTAAAAACATAGGAAGCTATGAAAACGTTATGGTTTATTTGTAAAAAACATTTAATTCGTTAATCATTCTTATTTTACATTTTAATAGAACTCATTACTTACACACTCATTCATTATTTAGAGGTTGTGAACACAATTGTGGACAAACTTTTTGGCGCATCAGTAGTTTTAAAAAATAAATAGAAAAATAGAAAAATTAAAAAAAGGCTCAGGAGAATCAGAATCAGACAGCCACATTCTCATTTCAGGACATAAACAATCTTTCTGATGCTGGTAATTTTGTTGACCACAATGAGGCTCAGCAGAATCAGGACCAGAAACCCTTCTGCTCATATCATGACACAAGCAATCTTTCTGATGCTTCAGATTCCGCTTATCACAATATTTATTTTTCGTATAATAACGAGGAACAAAAATTTCTTTTCAGTCTTGAGAACTCTCAAATGAAAAGGAAAGAATTTGTTGGAATATTTATATCATTACTTCATAATAAAAATTACTTTTCAAAGAAAGATTTATTCGAAATACAAGTTTGAGTAGAAAAGTATATTACTGATCCACTATTAAACCACATTTATGAATTTTGTTAATTATTATTTTAAACATAATGGTAGGTAGTAGCAGAAACTTATTCAAAATACAGGTCACCTATTATATAAATTCATGAAAAGTTCAGATCTTGTTGGTGATATTCAACAGTTTACAATTTTACACAGTCCTGGTACAGATAGAATCTTTACTAATTTCTCGACCAATCAGCCCTATGAGTAATGATCCAAATGATTTAGTGGCTTTAAAATTCAACTGCTCGTCAAGATTTCAATTGCTCCAAAGAATAAATCAAAGTTTTTGGTCCAGATGGAATTTGGAGTATTTGAATACTTTACAGCAGCGAGGAAAGTGGCTTCGACCCAACTCTCTTTCTATTGAGCCAGGCACGATGGTTCCTTATAAGGAATGAAACAGCACCACCTTCTAGATGACATGAAAGTAGAATATCCGAGCTTCACCCAGGTTCGGATTGAATACCTCGCGTCGCGATTGTTCACACTACCCGTGGCAGCTTCAAAAGGCCGTTGATGAAGCTTTGTCGTTTGCCAATGCAATTTTCAGAGTAAAATTTATCAATAACTTTCAGGATTCTCTTTTGACGCGGTTAGCTGCGGCGGGCGGAGGCGATTCAAAGTTATTCGGAGGAACGACGAGAACTATTTGTTGGAATTGAAATGAAACGCAATATTGGGAGATTTTTCCAAGGTTATTTGTTTGTCACGTAGCTCGACTCGAGAGAGTTGAATAAACAAACGAATTTTACATTAATCTAGCCTGTGTTTGTTCGTGTTGAGACTTGAAATAAAAATGCAAAAAAAATACTGAAAAAAATTATTTATTTTTTTGCTCGAAAATTACACATCAGAACCATAAGCGATATTACCATTCTCATTTTCATTGCCAATTGCTTGATTAAACTGAAAAACTTGTAGAAGGATTTGCCCAATTGGTAGATCAGCTCCAAACTCACAAAGAACATGAATGAACAGGAACTCGTCGGCGTCGTCTGCATCTGCATTCGGGGCACATTAGACATCGTTTGAGTGGTCGTCGTCACCTCTGTCGGCGATGCTAGTGGCATCATATGAGTGTCTTCGCAAGTGTTGTTGCCAAATACTTTTCGCAGTTTGTATGCTTTGGCATTTGTAGGAATTTCTGCCTCTAGCAAAGGCAAATATCGATCGTTCTATGAGATCTTCCGACATTTTCGTCCATTTATTGATTGTTTTGATTGAAAAAAGAAACGAGAAATTCTTCGCCTGCCTCGTAAGGTGGGCTAATGTACAGTACGTTTAACAGGACAGCTGTCAAAATTACGTAGCCTGTCAACATGGTAGTTCGGAGAACACTGATGAACAATGCGCATGTCAAATTGCAAGCGCATGCGTTCTTGCGGGTAATTGTCACTGTTCAACGTAAGACGTATGTCACTGATGTCAACGTGGTCAAAGTAGCTGAAATCTCGTTCAATGCTGTCCATCCGATTTGTTTCGATTTGTTGCGGAACGAGATGACCAGAGGTTTGTCAGTCTCAATAGATTGCAGCAGCTGTAAGAGAATGTCATCATTGGGAATGACGTTTTTAACTTTCAGCACGATGCTATCGTCAGGGCGGCTGTGGTTGTGACTTGCGGATTGGCAACCTCTTCTATAACCATACAGTTTTTCGTCGATGGCAAATCCGGGATCTTCTCGAACGGCAAACTCGTAAATCGTATGAGACGGTTGGTTGTTGAAGAAAGCGCCCGATGTGACGTTACTGTCAATGTGATATGTTCGCACTTTCACTATGTTGACGGGCACGTCAGACACGTGAACGATTCCAGCTGTATTCGAAGTGAGAAACCCAACAGTAGTCCAATATAGTCCTCTGGAGCAAAGTCCATGGTGTGGTACTTGCTGTAAATTTCGCACTGTAGCGTATTGGTTTTAGGTTTGAGAGAGAACACTGCTGCCTTAGCGTTGTTGTTGTTGTCTCTCCCAATCTCAACTTCTCTCATCTTCTTCTTTACCTCTCTCGGTTTGTCGATGTGTTTGTGAATAAACTTGGCAATATTGCTTATTTTGTAACAGCCAGTGGGTGTGCTGATGGTGCTAAGAGGTGGCACTCCGTTGGCAAAATGATAGAATTTCCCTTTGGTTATGTTTGGTATGCTTTTGTACGAATGGAAACCGATCAAAGCTAAGCCGTAGGTGCTTTCTTCGTCCAATTGAATTGGCGAAGCAACGTCTGCGATCAGCGTAGAAGTGTGACCTGTCAGGGTGAACAGCAAAGACATGACTAACACTTTGGGGGTTATGCACTTTTATTTAAAGACTTCCACACTCGCCTCCTGTGTTCCACATCCAAAATGGGGCCAATTATGCAGGCAAGTTTGAAGATTCATCTGGCGAAACGAATCCTGTTCATGGCCATACGTTCCCAACAGGATTTTGCCTGAAGTGTTGTATGCAAATCGCCACACGACCATATAATGAACCGTATTGCGCTCTTCACTAAAGGTCACCGTCTTTTTGTTCGTTGTATCATCCATCGTTTGTTTGATCATAGAGGAATTTTAAATTACCGCAATTGGCTTGATCGAATGTCTGAAAGCTATCGTTGTTGTAGTGAATTGTCACATTTCCACCACCACTATCCAAATATCATACGAGTTTCACTGGCGGTTTCAAATTACTGAAGCTGTCGAAAGTATTTCACACAAAGTCCACTTTCCACGTAAGCTACCCAATGCGTTCCACGATTTTTTATCGAGTATCAATGACAATGGCGTACATGGGCGTAGAATGAGGTAGGTTGTCGCGTATGAAGACCCCAATGAAATTAGGAATTGGCAGGCGTTTGGCATACCTGACCATGTCCACATCTTACAATGGTCGCTTGCTATTTGGCAGCCTTACTGGGAGTTTTTTGCAAACTTCTTGAGGAAAAGACCATAGCCTCCGCGACTTATTTTTCGCATAAACAATCCAGATACCTGCTTTCCGATGTTCTCCATTACAGTATTGTGACGATTCTCTCCATATAATTTCTTCTACGCGTTTTTCGAGTAGATAATGGTCCTGGCTATGGTGCTGGCACCATCAGCTGAGGATCCCAGTGCTCCCAAAGCTGCGAAGATGGGAAGCAAAGGCCCCACTCTTTGCTTCGAAAGGTAGTATCCGAGGCAGTTTGATGTTTTTGCGACCACCCAATTTTTTGACTTGAGCTCGGGCTGCACGCAGTGCTACCAACGACGATTTTCGTAGAGCCTTTGCACTCACATCTTTCAGTTGGTCAGGTTTCAGTGTCTTCCGCAGATGATTGGCGATTTTCGAGACAACATCCTTCTTGAACGACCTCTTTTTCCTTGGCCGTTTTGCACCAGAAGTATTCATGCCCATACCCAAATAACGATTCGCCCCCCATTGTTGTGATCGCAGCTTTCTCGCAAACTTTTGCGTTTTTGGACGCTCAGTCAGCCTTGTGTCTATCTTCCAGAGAGTTGGTTTTTGAATATGCGTTATCGTGGGATCTGCAAGCAGCGTCTAGGTGGTTCACACCAGCGTCTCCGCGTACCAACCTCTTCTGCAATTTGGTACAGGTCCGCAGTATTGGTATCCGGGTAGATGTAGTTCGAATGACATAGTTCACCACTCCACAACCTTCGTGTTCGACGGTTAGCATGACAATGACGCGACTGGTGTTGCGATCGTACTCACATAGCCGCTCAAGCACTCAAACTGTCAGTCTAACGCCAGATGTGGATGTGGTCACATGTAACGCATAGCTTACAAAATTAAAGTGGTGCAACAAGAGCCGGCTCTGAAAATAGTCAATTTGGATTTCGTTGCTGAAAACGGTTTCAATGCAATACGCAAACACGGTGTCCTCCTACCGAATTTTTTCCGAGCGATATTTTGCGGCCCCAGCGGATGTGGCAAGAGCAACGCTGTACTGTATTGTTATTCAGCCCGAACGGAGCACGCTTCGGGAATGTTTACGTATATTCAAAATCGCTGTAACAACCGAAATATCAGCTGTTTCACGATGTGCTGAAACAAATCAATGAATTGGGCTATCTTCCATACAGGGACAATGACGAAATATTCGAGCCGTCAATGGCAAAGGAGCACTCAATTTTCATATTCGACGATGTATCGTGCGACAAACAAGACAAAAATCAGAGAGGATGTCATAAATCCGTGGACGTTGCATATTCATGTCAAATTTACTCGAAAATACCCAAACAGTTGATTAGAGACAATTGCAACATTATAGTGCTATTTCGGCAAGATGTGAATCTAAAGCATGCTTTCGACGAGCACGTCTTCCCAGATTACACCTTCGATGAATTTTGTCGCAAGTGCGCCACCTGTTGGAACAAAAAATTCGGATGTTTGGTCATAGCCAAAGACTTCGATGTGTGCAAAGGGCGCTATCGTCTGGGTTGCGACAGATATTTTCAAACTACACTACACTACTACATCACTTCATCACGTGTCGACTACGAAATTGCGAAAGCCGAACGAAAACATCAAGTCAGTCAGTTGGCAAAAGTTGTTCGAAAAAACTATTTATCTTGGAAACTCGGCAAATCCGGGATGAAGCGCTGAATAAATTATTCGAACCCATCACGGTTCCGCTGAAGAGACTGTATGCATCAATCGCACCGCTATCTGCTGAGCTACAGCTGGAGGTGAAAGAAGAAGAGAAATCAGCCGCCATCACCATCACAGAGGACACCTTCCCCCACCACCACCGCCACCATGAAGAAAGAAAAAGACGAGGAAAGCTATCACACGGATGACAATGACGAATCTGACGCGGATGGCGGAGAATTGCCTGAAATTTACCCCGAAGCAGCATCTAAATTCGTGAATGAACATCGTGCGACATCCGGCAAAATCGATGTGACTTACGGCCCCATTTACGACAGACCAAGAACGCAACGGATACTCGGCACCAAGTTGATGGACTTGGACAAAGATACGGGGGCATTTGCATTGACGGTGAAAAATACCAGGGTACTTCGGGACTATATAGTTTGATTTTCTACAAGAATCCCAAATACCTGAGACCCGACTTGGTGGCATACAAGAAAATTTTGCGGATTACAGGTGCTCATTTAAATGCGAAAGGTAGGCTGAATCCGTCTCAGACATAAAAATACGGGAATTTGATTCGCCTACTGCTCAAAGACCCCCATCCAACTCAATTGAAAATGGGCAGCAGTATCCCAGATCAATTGACATATAAAACGGAGCCTGTAGAATACGTGTACTGGGATAACGTCAATGAGCTAGTTGACAGATATAGGTAACTCGTCGCAGCCAAAGATGCTGGCAGTACCTCTACCGACAACGAGATCGTGGCCATCATCAATGAACTGAGAGATGAACTGAGAGAAGCATATTCGATAAATACGAGCGTCAACGTTTCGCACCCCACAGTTCCATCATGAGCATCAACAAGTGCGGTCAAAGTTCCTCAGCTCGCCGCGTTCAGCAGCAGCAGCCCTATCATTTTCCCAGTGTCATACTCAACTATACGGCAAACAGGGACATTGACGCTGAACATGTGAAAATATATAATGTCGAAACGCCAACTACCCCGAATGATGTTGTCAACAAAAACTACGTTGATGACGTCATAGTGAAGACAAACGAGTTATGAAATTCATGATACTTTCGTTGAAAAACCACAAGACTTTGGAAAGGCAGATTGAAGAAATGTCAAGAATGCCAACGATCCTGGACTTGAGTACAGAGTATAACAATGGAGCTGCGCATCAGCATTGCGCAGTCCTTTGGGAGAAATGGCGTCGTCCGCAGCCAAAAAACAATTAGTCGATGAGCTCCATGCTCCGGTCAGGAGGAGATTTCCCCGCAGACGTATCATCATCAAAGGAATCGATGATCTGTGGCAGATGGACTTGGCCGACCTTAAAAAATACTCGAAAGTCAATGAAAACTTTAATTATTTTCTCGTGGTGATTGACACCTTCTCGAAATACATATATATATACAAGCGATGGGGGACATATTATCGAAAGCAAACAAAAGTCTTACGTTGTTACAATCTGATTTGGATACTGAATTTCACAACGCCAGTTTACAGGCCTTCATGGAAAAGTACAACATCAAACACTACAGCACGTACACGAAGATCAAAGCGGCCATAGCGGAAAGATCAATACGCTGTTGAAAGAGAAACTCTTTAAATATTTCAGTTTGAACGGCACCTACAAATGGATGGACATTTTGCCGCACATTGCCAAAAATTACAATCAGCGCAAACATCGGACGATTGGCATAAAACCGCGTGACGTCACCAAAGACAATGAAGAAAAGGTGTACAAGTTTGCGTATGATTATGCAGGACGTGCTGGATGAAAAAATTTGTGGATTTTGTGCGAATTAGCAAAGCCAAACATGTGTTCGAGAAGGGGTATACACCCGACTGGCGACGGAACTTCTCAAAGTCGTCAAAGTGAAAATCACCCAACCAATCACGTACTTGCTGAAAGATTTGGAAGGGCGACCAGTCAGCGACGCTTTCTACGAACAGAAATTACAAAAAAAAAATTCCGATGTCTATCTAGTGTAGAAAATCATTAGAAGTAAGGGTCGAAAAGTCTGGGTGAAATGGCTCGGTTTCAGCAGCAAGTACAACAGCTGGATAGATGCGACAAATCGCTTGTAATCCAATGAAAAATTGACACATTTTTCCAAGAATCCAAAAAAATGGTGGCCTTTCATACAGCCAGCCCTCTCCGGCTGACTGCGAAATATTTCAAATAGTGAACTAGCGGCACGATGAGTCAGTTTATCATCATGCTTGGCGAAGTACACTTCGAGTCTAACGATCCGATGTCTGATTACGAGTCGATGTTTTCGTGATTGGTTTCTTCGTCATCATCGGTATCAGCAGAGTGGGCAGAACGTGTTGCTGATTGGGACCGTGTTTTTGACATGTCATTCAGCATGTTCGAGTGGGCCATTTTCATGGAAGCCATTAATCGACTCTACACGAACCGAGCTGATCCGAATGTGACCGACAAGACCGCCCGAATCGAGCTCGATTGGGACGATGTCATGGATTTGAATTACACACATATGAAGAGAGCGCCGCAGTGCAAGGTTCCAAAGATGATGACACCTACTCCTATTTGACGGAGCTGGAAATTCAGGAAATCCTGCATGTTTAATATTGTTCACATTTTGTAGCTTATAAAATAAATGAATCTCTTTTAGGTGAATTTGTGATAATTTCCAATGACCATATTATTGGTCCACCTCTTTCTTTAATTGAAACTGCTCGCGGAAAAGCAATGCTGAAAGTAAAAGAGTACTTTTGAAATACTTTTTATTCTGTTAAGGTCACAAATATCAAACATTGAAATTTTTATTGTGATCTTCCATGGCCCCAAAACCCACTACTTCAGAAAAAAATTGATTACCTCACCGTTGAGAGTTACTATGTATTTTTTATGTAGTTTTGGACAACTGTGTGAGACAAATCTCGGTAGAGAGGCGTTTTTTGGGACGGCACCCTTCGTTTTGGGGTTTCCGGCAAGGTAACCACTTGATTTTAAATATATTCAGCTATAACAGGCTAAATTTCATGAGGTCGAAACTTTGCTTCGTTTGGGGAGATGAGGTTATAAAATTCAACCCCTCACAGCTGTTTTTGTCAGAATAGATTCATAAAATATTTAAAATCAATTGGTAACCTTGTCCAACAAATACTTTTGGGATTTTTTTTAGTCGGAAGCTACAAAAAAACGTTCTCTTCTGGAAATCGTCTAATGAAAAGTTGTTCCGCTCGAAATATAAAAAGCACATATACCATCTCAACGGGTGAGGTAATCATTTTTTTTATAGTTTTGTTAGTCTGAATTTTATTTTGTTAACAAATTCGTGTACAGATTTTTCATCAAATAATTTTTTACATTCAGTTTCAAACATATTTTTCCCAATATTGAAAGTACAGAAAATTCCATTGTCTAGAAACAAAGAAAATTAATTCTTTTATTGGATTGACGTGGCCGTTACTTGATAGAAATCCATAGTTATGACACTAAGGTAAAAAACGATTAAAATTTCCACAAAATTTATTGCCTTTGAGACATGTTTCGATACACAGTATCGATACTGTGTATCGAAACATGTCGCAAAGACAAAGCTTTTAATCGTTTTTTACCCTAGTATCAAAATTAATTCTTCACAACTATATACATATCACGAATCAAGTTTGTAACCAATTCAAGTGTACGGAACATTTTTTTTCTACGACCACATGGAAATATGCCCATTTTATGCGCTTTATCGATCAAGGAAGTAGGCCGATTGTAAAATACTTTTATTTCATTTCCCACGACTTTCATGAACTATTAGACTGTCATATCTTTATGATCATAAATAATATAAGATCGAATCAAGTTTGTTAACGTTCTAATAATTTGACATTTCACATCAGTATTTACAAAATTTGTTTAAAAAAATAAGTAATCGAAAATGAGTAGTAATAGTGCGGATGATTTGACATCAACACCAAACCAAACCAAAAATATCTTTATAAAGTTCTTACGTATATGCCTTTTCACTGAAAATGTACACACAAGATATAGGATTTGACGGTCCTTTTCTAGGTCGTACAGGGATCCCATATCTTGGATGGAGTGTGGAGGGACTTCATTGATTCCCTTTCGGAAACCAATGTCGGCCTGGCCGTTAACAACTCTTCAGCTCCCCGAGTGGGGAACGGGTGAGTTGCCCCGCTAGTGTTTTTGGATTCACTCGGGTTTCAGCTTCCTGGCTTACGGTCTTTCAGCCTCCTCTGTCTCCCGCTATGCTCATACAGGGGTTAATGCAGCAATGATCATATCGTAGATAGTGCATTCAGAGGTGTTTAAACTTGTTCGTATTCCCGGAAAAAGTTTTCGGCAAAAAACCGGGTTTCGATTTTAAGATCTTTCATCTAGAAATTACAGGATGTCTAGTTTTGTCGTTCATAGAAAATGTTCAGTTTTTGGTAAACGAGCCCCCATGTTTGCGTAAGTTGATTGCTGGTCAGTCCTCAGAACACTGGGCAGGCGTAAACCATTGTAGGCCGGATGATTTGCTTGTGAAGAAGAATTTTGTTCTTCATTGACACCTTGGAGTTCCTGCAATGAGGGGGTAGGACTACTTAACAGTGGCCGACGCCCTATGGATCGCCAAGCTGACATGTTTGTGAAAGTTCATGCGCCTGTCGAGGTACTTCACCGATTCAGACTCCTCTACCTCATTGTCTATGACCTTAAATTTCCTGTAAAGTTTAACCTTACGAGCGCTACACTTTTTCGTGAAATTTATCAGCTCGGTTTTAGCTGCGTTTAGTGCAATTTTGTTTTTTTTCTAAATATTGTATGATTTTCTGGTCTAGATGTGCATGTGCGCATGTGCATATATAGCAGTATCATCTGCGTATAAAGCAGTATGCGTCGTTGCGAACGTCGGAAAATCATGGGTATATAAAGAATACAAATGTGGCGAAAGTCTTGAACCCTGAGGTACTCCCGCTCCGATTGAGTAATCGTCTGAAACTGTATTACCTTTTCTAACTCTTATATATATGCGTGTATCAAACATCTTAGTGACTAGACTGTCTATTCAAAGGGTGTCGAATGCTTTATGCATATCAAACAGGGCCATGACTGTATTTTCGTCTCGATTAAAGGCTTCCTTCACCCCATGAACAACTCGAGCCACTTGTGACGTTGTTGAATGTCCGGATCTGAAGCCGAATTGTTCATCTGGCTTCAAAAGACGTTTGAGAATGATATTCTTTATAATCTCTTGGATTTCCTCATAATTTGTCATATGAGAGGTGAACGTGCGATAGGTAATGGCTATATCTGGTGAATTTCTGATTTCCCTCGCTTTAATTGTGCTCCTCATATGACCGACGTTAGCGCCAGGAGTCTGCTTGGAGACATCCTGGAAATATTCGCCGAACAACTTCGCTTTTTCCTTATCTGAGACGGCTCTTCTAAGGCCGTCCTGGATAGTAGGCATCTCAAGGCGCTTCTTTCGGAGGCTCCCCGACATACGCCACAACGAAATATCACCAGAGTTAAGATTGGCCAATTTTTCCTTCCACCTATCATCCCTGTGCTTTCTGATCAACTCGTTTATTTCCTTACCAATGTTCATAAGATTTTCTCTATGAATTGGCAAGCGAGTTCTTCGCTATTTCTTACTTTCTTGGCTTTTCATTCTCATTAGCTCAGAGATGAAGTCTGGAACGATATCATGGCCTTTCTTCACCACCACTTTTTTGGTAGCCAGGTTTCTTGCTAATTTCAATATAAAGATTGATGACACTTGAATTTTATATCTTCGAATAGTTCGGAAGTTTTTATAGCAGTTGATTTCATCATATTATTTTGTGGGCTCATGGCAGAGATTGATGAGTGAAGGAACAGTCAGGATTTGGATAGTTGGGGGCGAAGTGAGGGTTCAAATCTTGAAAAAACACATTTTTTTTTCTTTTTTTAAATCGATTAGTGTTCGATTTTTATTATAATTTTCAATATGTATCTTCAATTCCTTTTTGAGGTTGTATATATTATGGGAATCATGACGGTAGGAAAGTTTATGGTAAAAAGTGTTATTAAAAATATTATAGATTTGTTTATAATTCAGATGGTCGTGGAAAAAGTATAGTGTACAATTTGCATGAAATGACCCATTTTCCACTCGTAGGTAAATGAACTATTGTAGTACTCGCTATGCTCGCACTAAAAAATTTCATATACGTACTCGTGGGAACTGTATGCCATTTCATGCTCATTGTACAATATACTACTTTTATCGACCTATAATGTTTTTGAGTGAAAATTGTCAAGCTGTGTGCATGTCCCAATGTAATTAGATGAACTACAAACCTTTTCTTCGTCCAGTTATGTTTTTCTTCAATAAACCATAGGAGAAAATTCCAAAAGTTCTGCAAACTTGACAGATAAATCGGAAAAATATTCCGAAAGTTGTGTAGATTTGCAACCTTTTACGTTAAAAAATCACGTCAATCACTGTCAATTTTCTACAATATTTTACCTTTCTTACTATATATCAAGCAACCAAACACTGAAACCAAGGCCATTTCCATCGTCAGCTCCAGAAAATTCAACTCTTTGAATCTGATGGGTGGAAAGGTCAAGGCCTTGACAAGCGATTCAGAGCATTCAAAATCTATCTAGAAGACAACAACATTCTGTCAATCTTGAAAAAGAAGTTTCAAAACAACGAGAGGACTTAAAATCCACAGATCTAAAATCCATCCCTCAAACGTTCCATTTCGCACCACTCATAACCTTTCTCACATGAAGAATCCCTAGTTTTGAATGCTGAACTCACAAAATTGAAACAGGAAACTTTCATAATAAAGAGAATTCCCAAAGCTGCTAGAACGTGCGCTGCAAGAGCTTTGAGCAAAGCAATAGATGAATGTATATCACATAATTCTCTGGAATATTGGGAATATTTGCTGTCTTTTGCCTATAAGTTTTTTGTAGTTTCATCCACTAAAGGTAACCGCAAAGTATCTCTCTTCACAATCATTAAAAGGAATATCAATAACTCCAATTCTGAAGATTTATGCTCTCCTATATCCGAGTTTCGACATAATGATAAAAGGGATCCAATTAGGAATGTTATCAACAAAGTTTCAGATGGTGATCTTTCTTCGGCAATTCAAATCCTTACTTCAACGGACAGCACAGCAGATTTTGATGAATTAACTTTACGTGAACTTCAAACCAAACATTCACCAGACGTCATTCATGACAAATTTCCAAATATTTTATGTGAACATTTCACTCCTTTAGGGCGAGTTGTACAAGATGAGTTTAACCACGGTTCAAGTGAACTGCGTTCAGTTGCTAGGGATTAGCCAATGAAATTTCTAGTTCCTTAGAAGTCAAGCAAAATGAAGCATTGAAAGCTAATAAATCCTTCCCGACGAGTTCTGCAGGTGATCAAGAGAATCAAGACCACCTCATTTACAAGATCTCATTTCAAGAAGTTCAGGCTGTGAAGGTGAGAAGCTTTTATCTTCAATAACTGAATTATGTAACTTTATGCTTTCTGGTAAAGTGAATGAAGGAATATGTCAAATTTTGTATGGGGCGTCTCTCATAGCTCTGAAGAAAAAAACAGGTGGAATACCTCCAATAGCCGTTGGGTCCTTTTTTTGTCGATTAGTTGCAAAATTATGTTGTGCAAATATCTCTGAAGTATTTGGAAATCTCTTTCGTTTGGTCAAATTTGGTTTTGGAACCCAAGGAGGCTGTGGAGTAGTCGCTCATGCTGCCCGCCTCTATCTGAATAAACACCCAAATCCATCCTTTCAAGTTTTCATTAAATTGGACTTTAAAAATGCGTTTAATTCAGTTAAGAGAAATGTAATCCTGTAAAAAACTGAAGATGTGATTTCACACTTATATTCCTTTATCTGCCAATGCTATCAAAATGCAACATTCCTTGATTTTGGTAAACATGTAATTTTAGAGTGCCCATCGGCAAAAATTTTACTGATAGATACTCTCTCCAAACTTTCTGCATGGATTCTTTGGACCAAGTCTGTCATCGTTTTTCTCTGCGACTTTTTTTGTTTCGGGGGCATTTTTGTTTTCCTCGTGTTCCCTGAAAAACTGAAAAATTGCCTGGCCATACCCAAACTTTTGTATACACTCGAGCCATATGACCCTACATAATCGGACCGGAGCACCGACGAAATGCTGACAGACTTTTATCGATTCAATGAACTTTTTGGAAACGCAGAAAGTGTATTATTCAGTCTTGACAAATTACTGACATCGATCAGACGTACTTCATATACTTTTCGTAACTTTGATTCTTAAAAATTAACTTTTTAAAAACAGTCTGCGACGTTCAGGGTATTTGAATGGCGCAGTCGGTAGGATATTTTGTGGATATCCATTGCGGAAAACCTGTGAGTTCCAACTCTTGAACGAAATATCCTAAGTCTATATACAGTGTGTCCCTAAATTTCACACAGGATACCAGTAAAAGTACACACGGTTCCGAACATCGCAATACTGATGCTGTAAGTTTATTTTCTTTAGTTCATGTCAGACTCCTCTTCATCCATTTATTCCTTCAGCGAAAACACTCAAGATTTAGAGCATGAGAAAGTAGGAGTCTTCAGAAATGTTATAAACTTTTCTTTTTCCTTCTCCGATCATTTTTAGCAGAGTTGTGACCAATAAAATATTCAGCACCGCCAGAACTTCCAGCTGCGGGTATGTGTAAACCTGAAATTTGATCTCGGTGTTTAAACACGTTTTCTGAGAAAACCCGCAGTGGCGGGATAAGGCGAACCTGACATTTGATATTGGAATTCAATGAGGTTTTCTGACAAAACGAGCACATTATCTGAGAAATTACTAAGTATATTTCTTGTGGAGAAATGAATTATTTTTCTCTTTGTTGAAATTGTTTCTTGAAAAATCTTATACTTTTCGAAACAACAGCAAAAAAAAAATATAATTTTTTTAAATAAAAAATTTTTGTGTCCCTGATTTTTTCGTGAACAATTTTTTTTTTTTCAAAAATACATGGTGTCAAGAAGTCATGTGCCGAATTTCAAAGTGCTACGATTCATTTTTCACTTGTTGCTTACATTTGCCTGTAGTTACTATACTATTAATAAAAAAAAATGAATGATTATACCCAGATCTTTGGCTTTTCAATGGCGTAGAAGCTATTTTCTCGTCCAAACTTCAGTCAGCCGACTCTGAAGTTAAGTTCTGGGTTATCCTTGTAAGGAGTTGAGTTGGGAAAATGGGAGACTGCCTTCGCATATTCGTCGTAGACTCGATCTGAGATCTATAACAGTGTTTTGTGGGTGGTACAGGGTGTACTGAATAGATTGATCGAGTTTAATTTAAATACTTACCAAATAGAATGATTGAGTTAAATTTAAATAGTTTGAGGTTGAACAAAAATATTAATTTTTATTTCAACTTGAAACTAATGAATAGAACAAGACAAATAGCGGGACGCGACATGCCCCCAACTAAAATGAGAATCATTTTAAAACAGCAACAGGTAACGAATACAGTTTCAAAACTAGTCGTTTGGGTATGCCACTGGACGTTTTTACGGTTACCGCACGAATTTGACCATCGGTTCCCGGACATAATTCAATTACACGGCCCAAGGGCCACTGTAGTGGTGGCGAATTGTCGCATTTGATAAGGACCAAGGCACCGCTCTTAATCGGAACAGAGACTGGGTTCTCCTAACAAAAACTAATGAAGAATTATATAATTTTGATGTGGTGAGGCAACCTGTGTGTAGGTTTGAGGGATTACGAGTATATGAAGGAAGCGAAAAATAAAGGCACAGATGCGAATGAGGGTGGTGAAGGACGAATGTTTATTGTGATTGTTCGTTCTTTTTCAAGAACTTCAGTTAAGGTAGAAGGTAAGTCACTGGAATTATTCCAACTATCGGACGGTCTTAGTCTTGGTCTCGAAAGAAAAATAATGAACTTAAATCTTCCAATATTAAGAAAAATCTGATTGAAAGTGTTATGGCATTTTATTTCAATCATTTATTTTTCATATGGTAGGTTTTCAATTTATGTTCACTCAAAATCGAAAATCCATTTTTCAAATTTAGTCGCAGCTTTACAGTTCACAACAAATAGGTGTAAGTTGTAAGGTCGCAGTGGTCCATAACTCCAACTATCGGACGGTCTCAGTCTTGGTCTCGAAAGAAAAATAATGAACTTAAATCTTCCAATATTAAGAAAAATCTGATTGAAAATGTTATGGCATTTTATTTCAATCATTTATTTTTCATATGGTAGGTTTTCAATTTCTGTTCACTCAAAATCGAAAATACATTTTTCAAATTCAGTCGAAGCTTTACAGTTCACAACAAGTAGGTGTAAGTTGTAAGGTCTCAGTGGTCCAGAACTCCTAATATTAAAGATAGAAAAAAATTTAATACAAAAGTTATTTGGTTTGAATTTTAAATTTTTGGAAATATTTTTGATATTGCGTTGTTGTCACTTCCAGCTAAACTTGGCAACGATTTTTCTTTTTAAATAAATCATCCTGTTTATTGATTCATACCTATTTAAATTTCAGGTTAAATATTTTATTAATATTCTATACCTATCTTCAACTGTTTTTGTGACGCATTTTGATCCAAAACCAAGTCCAATACTGAGCCAGTCTCGTCTTGGTCTTGAAACATCGAAACGAATACCAAGACCAAGACTACATTAATTTTTCGAGACCAAGACTGATCAGTCTTTGTCTTGGTCTTGGTCTTGATCCTGATCGGCAGCGTTGAAATCCAGCCGATGCGTTGAAAGTCTTGATGATCAAATGTGAATGGTTGAAGGTAATAAAAAGATCTACAACTTTTGTGTCATCATTTCCACATAACATCAAACTCTCCCGGAAAATCAGAAAAAACGATTTTTTTTCTTTCGAAATTTGGTAGAAATATAATATAAATATAAAGTTTCACCGTTCGCTATTTCAAAGTTCGCTATTTTATCCACTGAAGCATCTACTTTCAGATTATGTAATGGAAGAGTAGCACTACTATGGAATTTTTTTCCAGAAAACGCGAAAAGATGAAAACACATATTTTCAAAAATAATTTTTTTAAATTTTTGTTCTGAACTCATATTTATTTATGAAAATTATCGAAATTAACAGTTGAAACATTTCGAAAATATTAATTTCATGTCAGTTAATAGATACAAAGAATAAACAAGGGCATAAATAAGGATTTGATTATGATAGAAAGGCAAACTTTTGAGGATAAAAATGGTTTCTCACGATTTGCAGCAAAAGTTAACCTCCTACAATAAAAGTAAAAAGAAGATGTTGGCAATAAAAAGATCTACAACTTTTGTACTCAAAATTCTTTTACATAACCTCAAATTCTCCGGGAAAATCGGAAAAAGTGTTTCAATATAGTTTAAATTTTTTTTTCTTGTATAAAAATTGTATGTTTGTCCCAAAATTTAGTGTTATTATACCTTATTGTGTTCTAAATTAGATGGTCTTGTTTGCAATTTAAAGAAGTTTTTTTAATACATTCAAATCACGTTTATCAAGTAGGAAACTGTTCATTACAAAAATGTGTTATTGGGTGGTATGAATAAAAGCTAGCGATTGCTTATACTTTACTTTTTCATAACTGAACAAAATGAATACCACGATGTGTGTTGCTATAGTACTTGAATACACATACTTTAACCCCTCTAATGAAAATTCAACACTTCCGGTTTAACCCAAATCTTTTTGTTTTCAAATGACATCCTGTACATATTTTCATTATCATTATCATTATCCGGAATTTGTGATAATGCTGTTTTTCAAAATTGAAAATCGGTTGAAGAATGGCGGAGATACAGTTGATAGTTCTGTCAAACAACGTTGGCCATGAAATTCAAACTTAAATCATTACAACTGACAAATGAGATCAGAGGAAGTTTTGGAGTGCGATACAGTTGAAAACTGAGTTTCTCGTGTAGTTTCAGCTCCCACATAATCCAACAATTATCAAAAATTTACCAAAAACGGAATAGTACCCATAAAGAAATGCTCACAACTGGTATTTCTCAAATGGCAACATGTTCTTTTCACTTCGTCATGATGAAAAATTATTATCAGATTACTCGTGTGAAATTTTTTTAAGAATTCCAAAAGAAATCGCAAAATCAAGATGCTTTATCACGAGTGTTCTCAAAATTAAATATTCTTCAACGAAGGCGGTCATGAACCTAAAAACGTGAAACAAAAATGTAGCATTGATTAAATAAGTAGAATAAACTTTGACTTCGTCGTGAAGACGACTAAGACGACTAAGAGCTTGAAGATTCAACAGTTGCCGCATAAGGATAATAAGCAAAACACTAATTTGATTGTTTATAACAAATTAATAAATGACAGTTGCGTGTACAAAACATAGCAGAACTGTTCCTCATGTGATGGCAGAGTCGGTTTCCTAATCGTATTTTTGTTAAATAATCACTCATTTCCTGCTCTATTGATTAGTGTATAGCAGGTCACCAATATCTGTCGACGCAGCAAGGGTTACTTGATAGCTCATGCAGAATTTCTAGACTTTTGTATATATCCAAGGATATTGCTTTTTCTTATGTTTATTCTATCAACCATGGAGGTTGACGAAGTTGACTTAGGTTTTTAATCCGAGTACGATGAAATTATTTGTAATCCAGAAGAAGTCGATGATAAAATGGAAGATATGCGAATTATTGGAAGTATGGAATTCGTGTTAGAGTTCTATGGTTTTACGTTCCATGCCACATGTCATGTCATATTTATGTTTTCGTGTTCTGTTGTAGTTTCTAGTAGGTCGTTCGCCGTAAGCGAAAGTGCATTATGTTGTTTATATAGTATCCATTAAAAGCAAGTCACTCTGCTATAATCCTGTCGTTTTACTCATATAAATCGTCCTCCATTCAAGCAGAAATAATAATTCGTGACAAGTGTATATCAAAGTATGTGTATTACAGAACACTACCACTATCTTGGAAAAAGATAGAAAACAAATGTGCATTGTGTGTGTTCCGGAATGTTGAAAGGTCACTAATTATTTTACTTATATTCATAGTTTCGCGCAATTAAGATGGCACTAAGCACCCCCCACTCCCCTCGTCCACCGGAAATCTGAGAACAACATGCAGTACCTGTTGGCCAGTCATCCATGTGAGATACGGATATATAACAAGAACATTAAATTCATTGCAAACCCTCAGTGAGTCACACTTTTATAACCGATGTGTCTTGGTCTTCGTGGATAGTTCCTGGATGCCCAATTGCCGCTGTTCATGGAATCAACCAACTATAGTCATCACTTTTTCAATACACATACAATTCATTTGAATTACTTGCTTATTTACTCCAGTATCAAAATTATAAACAGATATAAATTATGCTATACACCGAAACTTTTCTATATTCATTATTATTATTTTTTGAATCTATTAAAATATTTTTCTTCAGTTAATCAATTGTTACAGAATAAGAAATGAACTCAATACAGTAGATATACTGATATTCCTCATATCAGTTCAACCAAATGATTCTTAATGTCGCCCCCTGTGCTGTATGTCAATATTCGTACTACATAGTACTACAGTCCAGAATTTTACAGACGGTCAAACAGAACCATTACGATCTATTATTAACTCAGTCTGCATGTAAAAAATGCGTATCGGCCATTGGCTAAAGTCGGTTTGTTTGCATTCAAAGATTGACTTACACATACAAACATTGACGGCGTGACCTCTTAACTAAACGCTCTTATTCGAAAATGATAAAAAAGAAGAATGAATATTCCCTGTGCCCTGTGGTTTCAGACTTTCAAAGGTTTTTGAAATTTATTTCAAACACGGAAAAATCTTTTTTTTTAAGTACCTAAATTGTTTTGAAGTTTTATGTAGTTATGTAGAAAACAATGTAACTATTGTGGTGGAAGATATACAAAAATGCACTCATATTCAGAAAAGGACTACCACTACAGCAAAAGGTTGAAGAGGAATGTTATACTGGTTCAAATTTGTTTTCCTTCTCTCGACTATTTCTGAAACATCAGAAAGAGACTGAAAAAAAAAATAATTTTTAATATGAAGCACAATATCACATATCAACTGTAAATTGGCTTCTTTGGCAAATTGGCAACTTTAATATTTTATTTCAACTATAAACACCTCCATTCTCATTATACACAATAAACTGTTGTAGTATTTATTCAAATCATTAGGAATATACAGTGAAATCAATCTAGCCATAGATTTTAAATTGCGCGTTCAATCATGTTGAGTGCCTTATCACTGGTTGTATTACGGACTATAATCCGTTGTCCGACAAGTGTGCAGCATAAAATTTAAAAAATTTATTATTATTTTCGAAACAAGAGAAAAAATATAATAAAGATAAAATCGCAACAAAAACAGAGTTGTACGGTATTAGATAAAATTAAATATTTTCCTTTATTGAACAATTTACAGTAATTTTATGAAAGAAGATGGGGTATACGAAGCAAGGTACACAGTTATACAACTACTTCCATAAATGAAAAATGAGACGGGTGTGAAGTTGTCCACATCCACAAATGTACACTGAGAAAAATTTTAAAAAAATCATAGAAGGCACAAATGGCTTTATACACGTTTCTGCCCGGGATACGTTATGAGAAATGCTCTTTCTTTATCCCTCATACCACGTAGGAGTTTTCCAAGCCGTCTAAGGGGGTAGAATGGGGGTGAATTTCCGAAAAAAAATCACAGAAAGCACAAATGGCTTTGTAGCCGACTCTGCTCGGGATATGTTATGGAAAATGCTCTTTTCTTCATCCCTCATACCACGTAGGAGTTTTCCAGGCCGTCCAAGGGGGTAGAATGGGGGTGAATTTCCGAAAAAAAATCATAGAAGGCACAAATGGCTTTGTAGTCGATTCTGCTCGGAATATGTTATGGAAAATGCTCTTTTCTTCATCCCTCATACCACGTAGGAGTTTTCCAGGCCGTCCAAGGGGGTAGAATGGGGGTGAATTTCCCAAAAAAAATCACAGAAGGCACAAATGGCTTTGTAGCCGATTCTGCTCGGAATATGTTATGGAAAATACTCTTTTCTTTATCCCTCATACCACGAAAAAGTTTTCCAGGCCGTCTAAGGGGGTAGAATGGGGAGAATTTCCGAAAAAAAATCACAGAAGGCACAAATGGCTTTGTAGCGGATTTTGCTCGGAATATGTTATGGAAAATACTCTTTTCTTCATCCCTCATATCACGTAGGAGTTTTCCAGGCCGTCCAAGGGGGTAGAATGGGGGTGAATTTCCGAAAAAAAATCATAGAAGGCACAAATGGCTTTGTAGTCGATTCTGCTCGGAATATGTTATGAAAAATGCTCTTTTTTTCATCCCTCATACCACGTAGGAGTTTTCCAGGCCGTCCAAGTGGATGGAATAGGGGTGAATTTCCGAAAAAAAATCATAGAAGGCACAAATGGCTTTGTAGCCGATTCTGCTCGGAATATGTTATAGAAAATACTCTTTTCTTTATCCCTCATACCACGAAGGAGTTTTCCAGGCCGTCTAAGGGGGTAGAATGGGGGTGAATTTCCGAAAAAAAATCACAGAAGGTACAAATGGCTTTGTAGCCAATTCTGCTCGGAATATGTTATGGAAAATACTCTTTTCTTTATCCCTCATACCACGAAGGAGTTTTCCAGGCCGTCTAAGGGGGTAGAATGGGGGTGAATTTCCGAAAAAAAATCACAGGAGGCACAAATGGCTTTGTAGCCGATTCTGCTCGGAATATGTTATGGAAAATACTCTTTTCTCTATCCCTCATACCCCGTAGGAGTTTTCCAGGCCGTCCAAAGGGGTAGAATAGGGGTGAATTTCCGAAAAAATATTATAGAAGGCACAAATGGCTTTGTAGCCGATTCTGCTCGGGATATGTTATGGAAAATGCTCTTTTCTTCATCCCTCATACTACTTAGGAGTTTTCCAAACTGTCCAAAGGGGTAGAATAGGGGTGAGTTTCCGAAAAAAAATCACAGAAGGCACAAATGGCTTTGTAGCCGATTCTGCTCGGGATATGTTATGGAAAATGCTCTTTTCTTTATCCCTCATACCACGTAGGAGTTTTCCAGACCGTCCAAAGGGGTAGAATAGGGGTGAATTTCCGAAAAAAAATTATAGAAGGCACAAATGGCTTTGTAGCCGATTCTGCTCGGGATATGTTATGGAAAATGCTCTTTTCTTCATCCCTCATACCACGTAGGAGTTTTCCAGGCCGTCCAAGGGGGTACAATGGGGGTGAATTTCCGAAAAAAAATCACAGAAGGCACAAATGGCTTTGTAGCCGATTCTGCTCGGAAAATGTTATGGAAAATACTCTTTTCTTTATCCCTCATACCACGAAGGAGTTTTCCAGGCCGTCTAAGGGGGTAGAATGGGGGTGAATTTCCGAAAAAAAATCACAGGAGGCACAAATGGCTTTGTAGCCGATTCTGCTCGGAATATGTTATGGAAAATACTCTTTTCTCCATCGCTCATACCCCGTAGGAGTTTTCCAGGCCGTCCAAAGGGGTAGAATAGGGGTGAATTTCCGAAAAAATATTATAGAAGGCACAAATGGCTTTGTAGCCGATTCTGCTCGGGATATGTTATGGAAAATGCTCTTTTCTTCATCCCTCATACCACGTAGGAGTTTTCCAGACCGTCCATAGGGGTAGAATAGGGGTGAGTTTCCGAAAAAAAATCACACAAGGCACAAATGGCTTTGTAGCCGATTCTGCTCGGAATATGTTATGGAAAATACTCTTTTCTTTATCCCTTATTTATAGTTTTCCAGGCCGTCTAAGGGGGTAGAATGTGGGTGAATTTCCGAAAAAAAATCATAGAAGGCACAAATGGCTTTGAAGCCGATTCTGCTCGGAATATGTTATGGAAAATGCTCTTTTCTTCATCCCTCATACCACGTAGGAGTTTTCCAGGCCGTCCAAGGGGGTAGAATGGGGGTGAATTTCCGAAAAAAAATCACAGAAGGCACAAATGGCTTTGTAGCCGATTCTGCTCGGGATATGATATCCCTCATACCACGTAGGAGTTTTCCAGGCCGTCCAAATGGGTAGAAGGGGGGTGAATTTTCGAAAAAAAAATAAGTAAATATTTTTTAAGTTTTTTTACATTTCTTCTCATTTTTCATGAGTGTTTTCAGTTCAGAACAGATAATTTTGGCAAGAACATATTATGTATATTGATACAAAAAAATATAAAAATTTAAAATAAACGAACTTATTGCTTGCCCTGAATTATAGGTTTTAAAATTCAAAGAACGGAAACTTCAAATTCGAAATTATACTACATTCTAAAATTTCGTTATATATATATATATATATATATATATATATATATATATATATATATATATATATATATATATATATATATATATATATATTTATATATATGAATATATGAATTATAGTAACACTAAAATTTTAACCAAGGAAGTTAACTCTACTAAAAGACTATTCATGGAAATGGCTTTCATCTCTCAATCAGATAACTGCTTAAATAAAAAAACAGATCTCAATCATTTAAGTGAAATTTATTCATATGTATTACTCATTGATAAAAAACCGACAGAACAACTGTCAAATAATGTTTCAAATTAATCTTTAAATAATTCTTCTAACAATTCAATAAGAAATATGCTCGCCCTTCTGAGTGGTACAATTGGCTGGTTTACTCACAAGCAGAGGCCAAATCGTGGACTCTACCTGTCAAACTTCAATTTCATAATTTTCTTCTTTTAATTACATGAAACATATGTCATTTGTCTGTTTCCTAACCAAGATGATAGACACGTGCTTGAGTATGTCCACACGTGGAAATTATCCATATAAATTTTAAAAAATGTATATTAATTGACTAATTATTTTAATTATTGACCTTTTAATGTTATTTTATCATCAACTTCATGTTTCCCTTTCGATAATTGTTGTATCACTTTCATCACATCTTTTTGCAATCAACCTCAAAGACACAGTAAGTATAGCTGTTACTGGGTTTCACTCCATTTTAGTATATATTCGCTTATTAATTGTAGCTTCCCTGAAGATGACAGTAACCACTGTTGAAATATTGGAAATATAGTGTTAAAAGAGTACACGTTTTGCTTGCTGCTTACCCAAATAATCTTTCCAAATTGCATCCTAACTAGTCAGCAAAGACTACCGTTCTACTATATTTATATATATATATATATATATATATATATATATATATATATATATATATATATATATCCTGTATATCAAATAAAGTATTAACAGAGGTGTTGCCTCTGTTAACTTTAGATCAGGATTACTGAAACCGTGGAGCATACAGTGCTGAGTTCTTCGACATTAAATGTATCAATCACATAAATAATAAAATACATAAAAAATTATAAACCAAAATATACTTCCTGAAATAAAATAAAATATACATAAAATACATAAAAAAATATAAACCAAAATATACTTGTAGTTGAATGTAGTTAACAACCAAAACAAAATGTACTTTCTTAAATAAAATAAAAATATATCTTCATCCTCAAATAAAATTGAATGAAATCCAAAATAAAAAAATTATATCAGAAACTTGACTATGGGCCTTCACATAAATCACAATTTTTTTCAAATTTGTAACAACCATTGTGAAATTTCCTCGGCATAACTTACATCCTACAATCATTTCATCAACACTTGTGCCACATACCATACATATGCCCGACATTTTCCAAGTTTTCCAGTAGTTACATATTTTTAATCAATTTCCGATATTCTATCAGATCTATTTCATCGCAGAAGGATTTCTCTTCCAAATATTGATGGAAAAAATAAAGGATGAAGACACCACAATTGAAAGTATCTTTTTGCTTGAAATGTTGGGGTGTTTGAAGTTTCTAATTTGACTTGACAAAAATGTATTTTTATTCCTATCATATTACAATGTTAAAAATTATTTGAAAATATCCAAAAACTTTTCGGAACACTTTCTAGTTGTGCCCCTAGGATCAATGAAAATTAATTCATGTTTTTCAATTTCAATTATAACAAGACACCAATGATTCCTATTTAAATGGAGTGGTATTATGATGTTGCCAGAAAATATGGGAAGATCATGAAAAAACGGTTGTTCCAATGCATTAGTCATGTTAAATATTGTATAGGATTGTTCTACCGGAATGTTTCACAAAAAGATTAGAATGGCGGAGAAGTCAAAAGTTCCATTACTAGGCGTGTGGCGTATTTGCTTTGTGGCCCAATAGGAACTGTATTCTTCATCAGTAGGACCTCAGACAAAGTTTCTGAACATCATTTTCCAATCAAAAACAAGTTATAGCAATGCATGTATGTGTAAATGACAATGTCTGATAAACTTATTTCGACACCTTCAGCGATCCATTCAAATTTGAATGAGAATAAAATTAAACACTGTATAGTTTGTTATAGAATTTAGCAGCTGATCACCAATAGACTACTTCGCGCCTAAATTCAAAGCGCCATCCAGAGGGAACGCATTTCGCGAATATCTTCGATGCAGGTGCAATTGGTTTTGGAAGAACTGTACCCCCCACGTCTGTTTCTTCCAGACATTTGAGGGTTAAAACCGTTATATGCAATCGTCGCGGAAAACATGGCTATGGCAGATTAATTCATTTTTTAAAACACCATCTAATGACATTATTACTACAGACTTGTGCCTTGAAAAAGTGTTATTTTTGATAAACTTAATTTTGTATGGTGAGTACATACATCAACCAATACTTTAGTATTAATATAGGTATGCACTGTGCGACTTTTTATAGAAAATTGAGCAGTTGCAACGCGGTGAGAATTAAATGTGCTCGAGCACATATTATAATAACATTTTTAATGTGAACTTCTTGTATAACGGCTTTAACGATCGAAAAACCTTCTATATAGGTTTTCCTGACAAAACGCGAATTTACTAGAAATAATAATAATGATGTAAATTTTTGGATCTAGGAATCGGCTCTAACGATTTGGATAAAATTTTGGATTCAGTTAAGGTTTTGCTTATTGAGTTCATCCTTACAGGCGCCTTTGTTGAAAAAACGTAATTTTACTAATAAAAATTATGTGAATTTTTAAATTCTATTTTCACCCACTTCCCATCATCTGAATAATCTGAAATTTATCATACATATCAAGGACCGATGACAATACAAGGATTGCATAATGTTAATGAAATAATAATAATAATGATAATGAGAAAAATGGGAAAAGTAAATTTCTTGGTTTTTGCACTTCATATTTATAACCTTTAGTTACTGCGTAAAGTGGTACAAAAACAAAAAAAAAACAGAAATTTACTTTTCCCATTGTTCATGATGATCTCTTACCACATAGTAAAGGCTACATCCATCAATTTATAATAATAAGAGTTTCAAATTCAACTTTCATCCTCTACCAATCCTCCGAATATACTTCATCTAAAATTTGGTGCACATTTCCAGAACTGCCGACAATACATACATTTCATAATATCAATGTAATAATAATAATGGGTTACTGTAGTGCTGAAAACCTATTTTATAAAAATATCTTGAATCATTAACCTTTGTTTAATTTCAGTTTTATGTTGTATTTCAAATCCGTTTATTCGATCACCATTAGAAGAAATGGGTCGGCCTTTATCATTTGATATAAAAAAACTGAATGAGTATATCGAGACACATCCATTGGATATTTCCCGCTTGCAGATCAACAGTGCAGAAATAAAAGGTGCTAGTCAATTTGTATTTGGTACAACCGAATATGGAAAAAGGTACTTGATACTAAAAGCTCTCAAACGCCAAAATGTTCTAGAACCCGCAAAAAGAAAAGCCACAAAATTCGATCGTGAAGCTTCTCAAAGAATTGATTGAGAATGGTAAAATAGACTGTAATGAAGTTATTAAAGTGTCTCCAGTCGAAACACATTCTGTTCTCTCCTTCACATGCTCTGTTATAGGAGTGAAAAATAACGAGAAAAATAGATTTAAAATTAAAGTTTATTGCAAACGGTTACTATCGTGTGAAAAACAGGGTTGTCAAATAAGTCAAAAAGTCAATGATTTGAGTACCGAGTCCGATCACACCTCTTCCAGTAATATAAATATCATTTCAAATTATATTATACCCAGAGAGTTGCATATTTCTCTTGATTTTCTCAGATCCTTCTGGAGTTCCAAGAAAACTAAATGAAGTGCAAAATTATGAAACTTCATTGGAGCAAATTCCATTTAAAAACTCACATAATTCCACTCTCCGATCAGATTCGAATTCTAATAATCATGTACTCGAAAATTCACATCCTACCATCATTTCAGAAAATAATTCCATTAACGAAAATGGGTCCACTGATGTTGACAATATCCCAAGCATTATTCAAAATTCTTTTCCTGAAACTAAGATTTTCGAAATAATTCTTCCTAAAGATTCGATCAATATTAAATCGAAAAGTTGGGTCAGACCAAAGTATAATTTATGTCGAACAATTGAGGGCACTTTTGTTTTAACTCAGGAAGAACTACAAGTAATATCTGATGAAAAAAATAAAAGTTTAATATCTGACAGGTGGACGTATGTGTTGTCGAATAAAATTAAAACGGTATATAATGTTTGTTTATTCAATTTCAAAACTCACAGATATGTTCCGTCATCGGATTCTTACAAGATATATTCTTATTGCTCCCACAATTGCAAGGTTTTCATTTTAACAATCAATGATATAAACATTATAGGAGATCATATTGTCACTGTTTTTAGTTCCTCCTTGAACTATAACCATGTAGAAAAATTAACAAAGCATTTGAAGGGCATAGAAAGGAAAGTTTTGAAAAAAAATGTTCGTGCCTTAAAACCCTCGACTCTTCGAGAAAATTCAATCAGGGTTGCATCCAGCAGATTAATAGAAGCTTACAAACGATAAAGTCAGATGCAGTTTTTAGAAAAGTGAGGTCTGAAAAGTTTGGGGCATATGACCGCGATCAAGATGACTTATTGGATCTCATTCTGATGCAAAGAAATAATTTTGCTTATATCAAAGTTGTTGGACAACCACTTCATGTATATATTTATAGTCAACAACAATTAGAAATTTTATGTAAAAACTTTGCGGTTGAAGAAGATTTAACGATACATTTGGATGCAACGGGTAGCATTGTCAGAAAACCACCACAATGCAACAAGAAAATATTCTATTATGCTGGTGTAATTATAACATCTTTCAATAAGAGAATATTCCCAGTATTAGAATTATATAGTTCCGACCAGGATGCTACATCAATAGGAATGTGGTTGGCAAAATTCAAATATTTTGTTATAACAAATAAAAAAAAATGGCCACTGTTCGCAAGGGTCGTTTCCGACTTTAGTTTGGCAATAATAAATGCTATTTCAATTTTCTGGAATAATGTGACACCTCTAGAATATCTCAATAAGACATACAAGGCAATAATCTCAAATGATCACACGCAAATGGAAGGCCTAATAAGGGTTCATATTTGTTGTTCCCATTTTTTCAAAATTATTTCGAATGATATTAAAAAGTATTTTTGTGGGTCTCACGAACAAATAATAATGAAACAGATTATAGCTCCTCTCTTCAACATGAATAATTATGATATTATTGTATCGTGGTTCAGACATTTCACGATCATTTTGAATTCCAAGTATTTGGACGATAAGGAACATAATGCACTAAGAGAACTGATAAAAATATCGATTCACTATGAGTCGATTACACTCGAGGAAGAAGGTGTCAATTCTGTTGGTGACGATAAAAATGAAAGTTACAATTCGATTTATGAAAGTAGCCCGTTTTACCGACATTTTCTTGATATATATAATATATATGTGAAAGAAAATAACACAAATGTAAATGAACGAAATCAGAAATCCAACCCATATTTCAACCCATCTTACTATCACGAAATATTCCTAAAAAAATATTCAACCTATCTTCCGATGTGGAGTGGATTACTACTCAAACGTGATAGGTTGAGCAATGCTGCAGTGGAGAATTGGTTTTCCATTGTGAAAAATTTGATTTTGGAAGGAAGAACCAATCAAAAATGTAGTATGGTTATAAGGCAATTGAGGAAAAGAACCTTGTCTTTGTATAAAGAAGCAATTCTCGAAATCCCAAAAAGTCGGTGCACTAGAAAAAAAAAGTTTGCTGAGGATACAAATTCAGCCAATTCAATTTCCCTGCTTAAAGAAGAAACATGGAACAAGAGATTGAAGCAATCATCAAATAATTTTCAAGGGTCAGATATGAAATTATTTTTCAACAAATTGAATCAAACGGCATTCAAAACTAACTTAGCGGAAAAGAAAGGAGGTTCGATTGGCAGACTCTCTAAGAATGTTCCTTTGGACAACCAATCACTGAAAAACAAATGTTTTTTGTTTTTGACAAAATTGAAGCTGAATCAATCAGATATAGATAAACTCGCACGACTAACAGAAGAACACCACAAATCTCCTTTATGGAAAGAGGAAAGAAAAATGCGATTGACAGCTTCAAATTTCGGAGCAGTATGTCGGGCCAAACAATCTGAAACACTCACAAACAAGGCAAAAAATTTGCTCTACAGTGAAACACATCCTTCCAGGGCCATGCTATATGGAACTAAATATGAGAATGAAGCATTGAGGCAGTATGGCTTCCGGTACCCTAATAGAATTATTACCCGAATTGGTCTTCTAGTAGATCAAATATACCCATTTCTTGGAGCCTCACCTGATGCACTAGTTGGTGATGAAGGCATCATAGAGGTAAAATGTCCCTATAGCATCCGTAAATCGGATCCAACAGAGGCCATTCATCAAGGTAAATTAAAATATTTTGATATTAATGGTTCATTAAAACAAAATCACGAGTACTATTTCCAAATTCAGGGTAATCTAGCCATCACAAAACGACACTGGTGTGATCTTGTGATATATTCAAAAATGGGCATATTCGTTCAAAGAATTTTTCCCGACGAGAGATTTTGGAATTCAATTGTTCCTAAATTGGGAGCATTTTACCACAACTATTTATTACCAGAAATTGTAGATCCAGTGTATCCAGAGTAAATTAGAGAACGACGATGGTTTACTGTATCAGGATCCAGAGCTGTCTTGTCAAGACCAGGCACTATTTTCCAACGGACTGGTCAAGAGATCTGACTATTACAAATCATGTGATACCTTTCACAATTATGTCATTTGTATATTCAACAACTTATTATGCAACGAATTGAAGATTGAAGATTTTGAGAGCTTGAGTGGATCAGCGTGGTTAACTGATTCAGTCATAAATTGTTCTCTGCATGTTATGAAGAAAAAGAGTTCACTAAATATCACATTTATTCCGGTAGAACAATCCTATGCAATATTTAACATGACCAATGCATTGGCAAAATCGTTTTTTGATGATCTTCCCATATTTTCTGGGAACATCATAATACCACTTCATTTAAATAGGAATCATTGGTGTCTTGTTATAATTGAAATTGAAAAACATGAATTAATTTTCATAGATCCTAGGGGCACAACTAGAAAATGCTCGGAAAAGTTTTTGGATATTTTCAAATCATTTCTAGCACTGTATGATAGAAATAAAAAAACATTTTTGTCAAGTGAAATTTGGAAACTTCAAACACCCCAACATTACAAGCAAAAAGATACTTTCAATTGTGGTGTCTTCATCCTTTATTTTTCCCATCGATATTTGGAAGAGAAATCCTTCTGCGATGAAATAGATCTGATGGAATATCGGAAATTGATTAAAAATATGTTACTAGAAAACTCGGAAAACGTTTGGGACATATGTATGGTATGTGGCAGAAGTGTTGATGAAATGATGGTAGGATGTGAGTTGTGCCAGAGGAAATTTCACGATGGTTGTTATAAATTGGAGAAAATTTGTGTTTTATGTGAAGGCCCAAAGTCAAGTGTGTGATATAATTTTTTATCTTGGATTTGATTTTATTTTATTTGAGAATAAAGATATATTTTTATTTTATTTAAGGAAGTATATTTTGTTTTGGTTGGTTTCCTACATTTCTATATATGGATATTTTGGTTTATATTTTTCATGTATTTTATGTATATTTTATTTTATTTTATTTGAAGAATTATATTTTGGTTTATAATTTTTTATGTATAATTTTATTTTATTTGAGTAAGCATATTTTGTTTTGGTTGGTTTCCTACATTTCTATATATGGATATTTTGGTTTATATTTTTCATGTATTTTATGTATATTCTATTTTATTTTATTTGAAGAATTATATTTTGGTTTATAATTTTTTATGTATATTTTTATTTTATTTAAGGAAGTATATTTTGTTTTGGTTGATGTTCTACATTCCTATATATGGATATTTTGGTTTATATTTTTTTATGGATTTTATGTAAATTTAATTTTATTTGAGGAAGTATATTTTGGTTTATAATTTTTCATGTATTTTATGTATATTTTATTTTATTCAAAAAAGTAAATTTCGTTTTGGTTGGTTTCCTACATTCCTAAATAAGTGTATTTTGGTTTATATTTTTTTATGTATTTTAAGTATATTTTATTTATTTGATGAAGTATATTTTGGTTTATAATTTTTTATGTACTTTATTATTTATGTGATGTCGAAAAACTCAGCACTGTATGCTCCACGGTTTCAGTAATCCTGGTCTAAAGTTAACAGAGGCACAACCTCTGTTGATACTTTATTTGATATACAGGATATATATAACGAAATTTTAGAATGTAGTATAATTTAGAATTTGGAGTTTCCGTTCTCTGAATTTTAATACTTAAAATTCAGGGCATGCAATAGTTCGTTTGTTTTAAATTTTTATATTTTTTTGTCAGTATACATAATATTACGTTCTTGCCAAAATTATCATATCACTCTCTAAGACTGTTCTGAACTGAAAACACTCATGAAAAATGAGAAGAAATGTAAAGAAAAACACAAAAAATGCTTACTTATTTTTTTCGGAAATTCACCCCTATTCTACCCCCTTGGACGGCCTGGAGAACTCCTACGGGGTATGAGGGATAAAGAAAAGAGTATTTTCCATGACATATTCCGAGCAGAATCGGCTACAAAGCCATTTGTGCCTTCTATGATTTTTTTTTCGGAAATTCACCCCTATTCTACCCCTTTGGACGGCCTGGAAAACTCCTACTGGGTATGAGGGATGGAGAAAAGAGTATTTTCCATAACATATTCCGAGCAGAATCGGCTACAAAGCCATTTGTGCCTTCTGTGATTTTTTTTCGGAAATTCACCCCCATTCTACCCCCTTAGACGGCCTGGAAAACTCCTTCGTGGTATGAGGTATAAAGAAAGGAGTATTTTCTATAACATATTCCGAGCAGAATCAGCTACAAAGCCATTTGTGCCTTCTCTGATTTTTTTTCGGAAATTCACCCCTATTCCACCCTCTTGGACGGCCTGGAAAACTCCTACGTGGTATGAGGGATGAAGAAAAGAGCATTTTCCATAACATATTCCGAGCAGAATCGGCTACAAAGCCATTTGTGCCTTCTATGATTTTTTTTCGGAAATTCACCCCCATTCTACCCCCTTGGACGGCCTGGAAAACTCCTTCGTGGTATGAGGGATAAAGAAAAGAGTATGTTCCATAACATATTCCGAGCAGAATCGGCTGCCTTCTGTGATTTTTTTTCGGAAATTCACCACCATTCTACCCCCTTAGACGGCCTGGAAAACTTTTTCGTGGTATGAGGGATAAAGAAAAGAGCATTTTCCATAACATATCCCGAGCATAATCGGCTAAAAAGCCATTTGTGCCTTCTGTGATTTTTTCTCGGAAATTCACCCCTATTCTACCACCTTAGACGGCCTGGAAAACTCCTTCGTGGTATGAGGGATAAAGAAAAGAGCATTTTCCATAACATATCCCGAGCAGAATCGGCTACAAAGCCATTTGTGCCTTCTGTGATTTTTTTTCGGAAACTCACCCCTATTCCACCCCCTTTGACGGCCTGGAAAACTCCTACGTGGTATGAGGGATGAAGAAAAGAGTATTTCCCATAACATATTCCGAGCAGAATCGGCTACAAAGCCATTTGTGCCTTCTGTGATTTTTTTTCGGAAATTCACCCCCATTCTACCCCCTTAGACGGCCTGGAAAACTCCTTCGTGGTATGAGGGATGAAGAAAAGAGCATTTTCCATAACATATCCCGAGCAGAATCGGCTAAAAAGCCATTTGTGCCTTCTGTGATTTTTTTTCGGAAACTCACCCCTATTCCACCCCCTTGGACGGCCTGGAAAACTCCTACGTGGTATGAGGGATAAAGAAAAGAGTATTTTCCATAACATATCCCGAGCAGAATCGGCTACAAAGCCATTTGTGCCTTCTATAATTTTTTTTCGGAAATTCACCCCCATTCTACCCCTTTGGACGGCCTGGAAAACTCCTACGGGGTATGAGGGATGGAGAAAAGAGTATTTTCCATAACATATTCCGAGCAGAATCGGCTACAAAGCCATTTGTGCCTTCTGTGATTTTTTTTCGGAAATTCACCCCCATTCTACCCCCTTAGACGGCCTGGAAAACTCCTTCGTGGTATGAAGGAGAAAGAAAAGAGTATTTTCCATAACATATTCCGAGCAGAATCGGCTACAAAGCCATTTGTGCCTTCTATGATTTTTTTTTCGGAAATTCACCCCTATTCTACCCCTTTGGACGGCCTGGAAAACTCCTACTGGGTATGAGGGATGGAGAAAAGAGTATTTTCCATAACATATTTCGAGCAGAATCGGCTACAAAGCCATTTGTGCCTTCTGTGATTTTTTTTCGGAAATTCACCCCCATTCTACCCCCTTAGACGGCCTGGAAAACTCCTTCGTGGTATGAGGTATAAAGAAAGGAGTATTTTCTATAACATATTCCGAGCAGAATCGGCTACAAAGCCATTTGTGCCTTCTGTGATTTTTTTTCGGAAATTCACCCCCATTCTACCCCCTTAGACGGCCTGGAAAACTCCTTCGTGGTATGAGGGATGAAGAAAAGAGCATTTTCCATAACATATCCCGAGCAGAATCGGCTAAAAAGCCATTTGTGCCTTCTATGATTTTTTTTCGGAAACTCACCCCTATTCCACCCCCTTGGACGGCCTGGAAAACTCCTACGTGGTATGAGGGATGAAGAAAAGAGTATTTTCCATAACATATCCCGAGCAGAATCGGCTACAAAGCCATTTGTGCCTTCTATAATTTTTTTTCGGAAATTCACCCCCATTCTACCCCTTTGGACGGCCTGGAAAACTCCTACGGGGTATGAGGGATGGAGAAAAGAGTATTTTCCATAACATATCCCGAGCAGAATCGGCTACAAAGCCATTTGTGCCTTCTATAATTTTTTTTCGGAAATTCACCCCCATTCTACCCCTTTGGACGGCCTGGAAAACTCCTACGGGGTATGAGGGATGGAGAAAAGAGTATTTTCCATAACATATTCCGAGCAGAATCGGTTACCAAGCCATTTGTGCCTTCTATGATTTTTTTTCGGAAATTCACCCCCATTCTACCCCCTTGGACGGCCTGGAAAACTCCTACGTGGTATGAGGGATGAAGAAAAGAGCATTTTCCATAACATGTTCTGAGCAGAATCGGCTACAAAGCCATTTGTGCCTTCTATGATTTTTTTTCGGAAATTCACCCCCGTTCTACACCCTTGGACGGCCTGGAAAACTCCTACGTGGTATGAGGGATGAAGAAAAGAGCATTTTCCATAATATATCCCGAGCAGAGTAAGCTACAAAGCCATTTGTGCTTTCTGTGATTTTTTTTCGGAAATTCACCCCCCATTCTACCCCCTTAGACGGCTTGGAAAACTCCTACGTGGTATGAGGGATAAAGGAAAGAGCATTTCTCATAACATATTCCGGGCAGAAACGTGTATAAAGCCATTTGTGCCTTCTATAATTTTTTTTCGGAAATTCACCCCCATTTAAAATTTTTCTCAGTGTAATTTGTGGATGTGGACAACTTCACACCCGTAAAAATGAGTAGGTAGATGATTGCGTTACGGTTATATTTAACTGTCCAATAAATATTTTTCCCCATTTTTTTTTATTTGAAAATGTTATAAACTTCAACTCGGATGGAGTAGCATTATTATAATAATTAAATAATGATTTTTATTCAACTAAATAATTTCGAAATACGTAATCACAAAATAGGGAATAAATATAAAGAAACTGAATTTGGTATGTGAACGAATGTCTGAAAAAGTCGGTTGTGAACTGAAGTTAACCTCTAATTCTTATTGTTTCTTTTTATTTTTCTTTTTCATTACTCTTTATTTTTCTATAAGACTGAATACATTATAGTCAGAATCAATCTTCATTAATTCAGCATTATCGACCCTACTTTTCTTGGTACACCCAGTACCTTCACACTTCCACAAAAACTCATAGCCAGATCGAGCCAATACGTTGAGTAGTATCACTGAATAAAAACGTATGTACGGCATCACCAATTTACCACAAGCATTGTTGCTATAGTCCAAATCGGTCTTATCGTGCGGTTTAGCGCCGCTGAAAATTATTATTATTATCAACACATCTGCTTTTCGCATGTGAAAATCGTATATGTCTATCTCATGTATCATTGGGATTTTATTTGAACGGGTATGATTCAACACAAAGGAATGAGAGGAAAGTAAATAAATTGTCGGTGAAGTCTCACAACCGCACGTTAAGACCGATTTTGACTATATCACACTATCAGCCATCAACGCGAACACAAATTTCGTGTGAACATTACAAAAAGTGACGTGCAGTTCAGCTTTTCAACCTGCATCAGTCGGCCGACTTAGGACCCCCCAATGACGGACTACGGCAATACATGAGGTAAGATCTGGGCTCGGTTCATATTTGTGTGAATCTCAATTTTTCCAATTCATCATACAGTGCATTTTTCTCTCACTAGCTCGTAACCCGTTATCAACCTTTGATTTATCCACATTATTTTAGACCTTCGAACCGCGGTTACCGCGAAAAAACATTTTCATTTTCAATTTTATAATTCAATTCAATTCAAAGCTACCTATATTTCATTCAAATAATTGTTGATTAGTCGATTCCTTATCAGTAGTGACTTTGGTAAAAAAGTATTTAGTCTGTTTCTGTGAACGTCAGATCCTGACGTCATAACCTGCGTAGTGTTATCATTCAATCCATTCTCTCGGGAGCACTGTCGCGTGAACATCAACACCTCACCTACCGTCGGCGTCGCTCATCGGTTCGTTCGTAGTTGCTCGCAGATCAACCGACTGTGCTGGGAGTTTCAACTACCAATACAAATAAATTTTAAAATTTTGTAGCGGTGGCGAGATTGGTTTATGGTCAGCGGTACAGGAATATTAGTTTCAATCGAAATAATTTGCAATGGCGCTTTCAGAAACAGATAAAGCCAAACTGAAAAAGTTCAGAGCATATACCGGGTGGCCACGAGATTTGTTACGTTACGCCATTTTGTTATTTTCAAAGATAGAAATTTGAGCTTTGGATATGTTGTATGAGAGGTAAATATCAATTATTGTCCATATTGAAAGTTGAAATACGACTTCCGGTTTCACCGAAAGTGACATCAACTTTTGAATTTCAAATGGAATACTCCAATTTTTTTTCATCATTCAATTTTGTTATTCCATTCTGAATCCAACCATCTGTATATGACGTAATTTGTTCTCAAAATAGCGTCACAATTGAAGTAAATGAAAATCTGAGGTAGTTTCACAACACCAAATTAAAAAAGAGTATTGGTCAAGTAGGCTTTGGAAATGAATAATGGGCCCAAATCATCGGTGAAATTAAGTAGACTTGATAATTATCTATCGATACAAATAAATGGGACATCTATTTAGAGCAACTGAAAAGCTGTTGAGATAATTGTACGTAACTCGTTTTTTTTTAATGGAAAGTACCACATTTATTATGTTCAAAATTACGAATGAACCATCTTCTACAATCATGTTCAAACAGAAACAACGTCTTGTCCTTCTTTTTCGAGAGAAATTCCAACAAATGGTTCAGCGGGATATTCTCTGCAGGAAATTCCAAAAACTATTTAAAATCTAGTGTTGGATAATCATGGCGCTTACCGTACATTGAGATGCCTCCTTGGCTCAGGGAGCATGGTATCCTTCATCACCCAGGAAAGTGCAACACTCTTAGGGTTACCGAAAACAGACTTGACCTTGAACCTTGGAGGAGTAACAATTTCTTTCAGACCTGTTAAAAAGCAAAAACCGGTCTTGATAGATTCCATTATTTTGCAACGTATTTGTGGAGATTTCTTATGTCAGGAGTTACCTGGCCGCATACGTTAAATATTCAACTAGCAGATCCGCATTTTGACAGACCAGGAAATATCGATATTTTATTAGGTGATGATGTTTTCCCGCAGTTTTTATTAGATGGCGATATCCAGAGTAACAATAGTACAATTGATTAATTTGCTGAAAAAAGGCGGATTCGAGTTGAGAAAATGGTCTAGTAATGAGCCATCTTTATAATCTTCCTGCCGCTCATGTAAATATCTCCTTTGACTCAGACTCACCTGAAAATTTGGGGTTGCAGTGGTTACCTTCCTCAGATAGTTTTCGCTTTTCAGTTCAGCCCGTGTCTATTGAATGCACGAAGCGCAATCTTCTGAACAATCTTGTTCGAATATTTGATCCACTTAGGTTTTTGTCCCGAGTGACTTTCCTAATTAAACATCTCATTCAGCTTCTTTGGAATCATAAGTTAGAATGGGATCAAACACCCCTTTGCGATATACTGCGTCTTTGGAATAGGTACATTTCAGATATTTGTTCACTCACAAAGTTCAAAATGCCACGTCACCTAAGTTTTCGTAAAACCTTGGCTTGTGAAATTCATCGTTTTGGAGATGCTTCCCAAAAAGGTTACTGTGCTGTTCTATATTTCCATTTACATCACCCTGATGGCACAGCCATCACTACTTTTGTTTGTTTAAAATCAAAAGTTGCTCCACTGAAAAGTATTTCTATTCCGAAACTCGAACTTTGTGCCGCCGTACTGGCAACACGACTAGTTTTATTCATTTACAAGGTTTATGCTAGCAAAATTAAGTTTACTGAACTTAATTGTTGGTCGGACAGTACTGTGGTACTGGCATGGCTTCATTCTCCATCTCATCGATGGAAAACCTACGTTGCTAACAGAGTATCGTTCATACAGAACACCAAACCTTCGATCAGATGGTTTCACATTCCTTCTAACTGCAATCCGGCGGACGTGGGTTCGAGACGTCTTCTCCCATTTGAGTTACTCGAATGTACCTTATGGTGGTGGGGACCATCTTTCCTTCAGGATGCCACCATAAGTTGGAAAACCTCTTCTGAAGCTCTCGCTGAAGAACGCATTATTGTACTCAACAATATTCATTCTCCGCGCCTTCTCGATACCCTGTTAGAACAACGCACTTCCTTGACAACCATTATACGAATTCTTGGGTTTATTTTACGATTTACGTTCAATACTCGCCAACCGTTAGAATAACAACAAAATTTATTAGTTTTGGTCAAGAATACCCAATCCATCGCCTTTTCTGACGAAATCCTTATGCCCCAGAAGGGTCGTCAGGTTCCAAAACCCCTGCTAAAGTTATCTACATTCCTTGATGAACTAGGAATTTTGAGAGTGGGTGTCCGATTGACTCATGCTCCCTTGCAATATGATCGTGGCTTCCCTGCTCTTCTTCTCAGCCGCAGTCGTTCGACGGATCTCATTATTGAAGAGTTCAATCTCAAATATTTACATGCTGGAATCCAAACACTCAACTTCCTGATTGTTCAACAATTTTGGATAGTTTTACCACGGCGTTCTATTAGGCATATTCTATCCAAATGCATACGTTGTTGAAAAACACATCCCACATCTCCCCAGCCAGTTATGGGCGATCTTTCCCGCCCACGCATCAGTCAATGCAAACTTTTTCTCCATGCTGGCACCGATTACGCTTGCCCCTTTCGCATCACCATGAGCAAGACCAGAGGTGCCAAAACCAGTGAGGCTTACCTTTGTTTGTTCGTGTGTTTCGTCACCAAAGCAGGTCATCTTGAACTTACTTCCGATCTGTCTAGCGAAGCGTTTTTAGCCGCTCTCCGCCGATTTATTGCCCGACGAGGTCGATGTGAACACTTGTATAGTGACTGCGGAAACAACTATGTTGGGGCTTACAACCAAATTTTAACTCACATGCAAGAATCTGCTTCCAAAGAAACCATTGTCGCTATCAAGCTACCAGCCATCAACGCGAATACAAATTTCATATGAACATTACAAAAAGTGAAGTGCAGTTTAGCTCTTCAACCTGCATCAGTCGGCCGACTGAGGACTCCCCAAATACGGACTGCGGCAATACATGGGGTTCATGTTTGTGTGATTCTCATTTCTTCCAATTCATCATACAGTGCATTTTTCTCTCACTAGCTCATAACCCGTATCAACCTTTGATTTATTCAAAGGCATAACCCCACACTTATATTAACATTATGCACATCTAAACGATACGTAATTTTGCGATGTAGATAGGAAGGCTTCTTATCAAGAATTATTTTATGACATGAGGTACTGAAATAAAACTTTCTTCTGTTCTCCATATGTAACCATACAATCTCCTTCAATTTATGTTACACCAAAAATCATACGTAAGCATGAGTTTTGAACTTTCTGAATCTTATTTTTGTATATATGTAGGAGTTAAATTATGTCCATACAACGTATCCCAGTAATTGATTAGTAATTATCTTTCATTGCCCCCTAAAACTCTTTCATTATTTTTCATTAGAGGTAATTACTGCACTGCTTTCATTAGGTGTACAAAAAATGGCTGGTTGTTTCCCTTCGGAAAATGTCAATCACCTAACATAAGTATTTTCACACAATTTTTTGCCAATAAATAATTCAGTGAAGTTATTGAAAATTATAAGAAATAATTAATAAAGTTGTTATCCATTCCATATTATGGTTAAGTGAAAGAGCAATTTGGCGAGGTTAGTAGAAACTTCATCTTTTGTTTCCCTGCGAATCTATTACATTTTGAAATTAATTTATGTATCGTCAATTATTATTATCATTATTTATTTGGCAGTTTAAAACTTTTCAGTTAATTTTGAAAAACAACTAAGTAAATCAAGACGTATTCATGAAACTCACCGAACCCATTCTCAAATGTCAGATTAATTTTTCTGTCAGCAACCTCCTTCAATATAGCTTTTGGCCACTCTGTGTAAATTATATCATTTTTTTCAGGGTATGACTGATTGAAGTCATTTTCATACTCTGGCGATTTTTCGAATTTCGAAATATTGATGCTATATGGTTTGAAAACACTTGCAGGATGAAAATTATCTCATTTTATCTTGTTGTCGCTTCATGTAATATCATCCCATGTCTGAATCATACAAGGCTATTCACAAATGCTTTGGTATACCGTAATCAATTTCGCTTGAGTTTTCTCTCCCTCCTTGTATGTTTGTGTTGATAAATTGTATTCATTCCAGTTTTTGAGGATATGTCATAGTGGAAACTAGAGCATACAGGGTGTAAGTGTTTCGCTTCATGTAATATCATCCCATGTCTGAATCATACAAGGCGATTCACAAATGCTGTGGTATACCGTAATCAATTTCGCTTGGGTTTTCTCTCCCTCCTTGTATGTTTGAGTTGACAAATTGAATTCATTCCAGTTTTTGAGGATATGTCATTGTGGAAACTAGAGTATACAGGATGTAAGTGTTTCTAAAACCAATGTAAACCATACGAAAATATCATAAAACCACATTATTTTTCATCACTCTGTATTTTGGAATTATGACCGTTATGTTTGTATTTTTTTTCTTTGTTCTATTCAAAATATTGTTGATTAGAAGCTGTAGAATTTTCAACTTTTTTCTATGACTAGTTTTTGATGGATTTAGAAAACATTGTCAAGCTTGAAAAAATGTATACTTTCATAACCTCACGGAAATTGATTTTTTTTCTTGTACTTGTATTTCGAGTTTAAACCGATATTGTCAGGTATAATTTTTTGCAATAATAACATGACTTGAATATTACCTTTGTGATAATGAAAACTATTGAAGAATCTAATTACCTACCTCGTTTTTACCTTTCCTGAACTATCTGGCCTGTTTATATTTTATCGCTCCGGAAAATTGAGATATTTTTCGAAAGAACAAGACTATATCAACTGCACGAATCTATAGCGTTATAATGATGAGTCATTTCACATCATGTATTCAATGATTATTGTTCACTCAGTGTGTGACAAAAATCAATATATTATATTTAATATTTAAACTCGTTTCCACACTACCCAAGAGGTTGAGTTTTGGGCGCGTTTTTTTCCCTGAGTGGTATCCCCTTTAGGCCTAGTCCACTCTGAAATATTTCATAACTTTGAATTCGTTTCACGAAAATGAACAAATATCAAAGATATTGTCCTGAATGAGACTCAAATCAATTCCGGACCGAGGTTCATAATTTTCGGTTGAATTCGATCTGAAGTATCTGAAATAGAATTCAGGAGCCGATAAGATGGAAATATTATATTTTCTTGATGCCTTGCGTAACCGATGAACCATATCACTCTAGCTACGTAAGCACAAGTCCCTAAAGTCCTAGCACCTGACCTACAAGTGCAGTAGTATCCTAAAATAGGCGGATCTTCTAAATTATCACTATGGATTTCCCGGAATTCTACCCACAACATATGTTTCGTGACATTCCTAAACCTAGAAAATACTCTTAATCTCAAAAAATTGGGTTCCTCGTTGAACTCGTCAATTTCAAGTATATTTCCTTCAACTTCATCTCTATGTACCGTATCTTGAATATAGTAGGCAGCTAAGTGAATATGATAGGGCCCTGTAAGTATTTTTAAGTATTCCAAGTCGAGTCGAGGAAACGTAGGTACATTCCTATGCTTCAGATGGATGAATCGACTATTTCTGTTAGGAAGGTTTTCAGCCTGGACTCGTGCCTGAACTATATTCACTTCCTCAGAATCATGCAACATTTGTGTTGCCATCTCTAACATTCCCGTCATTCTAATCGAGTGGTGGAATTTGTTTATAAGTGCACCAGTAATTAAATAGAAATCGCGTAATTGCGCAGCATGTGTTGTCGAAATTGCACCGCGGAATGATTTGAAAATTGATTTGAAATGTCCATTTCTTGCTTCAACAATCCATCTGGTGCTAGTGGTTAACCGTGCTCTATTGGCTACGATGGTTGTAAGTTGTCTTTGGTTTGGTGGTAGGAATGGTGGCATATGGTATAGAAGTCCAAGATCCTCTAACACACCGATAGAATCTCTGTAACCCCTATCCACTATCACTACGTCTCCTTCATGAAACCATGCCCTCATGCCATTTAGATCATTTTGTAGCTCATGCTGCAGAATTTTTGAATCATTATTTCTTGTATCCGAAAAGTACGGCCCGTTAATTGCTAAAATGAAGCTATCTGGAGCAACTATTATTTCTGTTGAAAAGGGGAACATTCTCCATGAAAATTTTCGAACTAAAATCAAAATTATTATTTCTGGTTTAACCAGGTGCTCATTTTTGTGGAAGCAATAGGATTGCCTCAATATCCGGAAATTGCTACTTCTCTCAATTTTATTATATGTACAGTGTATATGAACTATTGCCTTCGGGACATTGGGTGAAGGAATGTTAAGCTGATTGGCAAACGGAGATACGTGTCTCTCAATATATTCTATCCTTGTAATCGAGTTGAAACCGATATTGCCAGGTACAAATCTTTTCAATAGTGACAGTCTAACATTCGATATCATCATACTAGCTGTTTGTCTTGAAGGGTAATTGAATAAGATTTTCAAAAACTCATCCGACACTTCATGCTTCATTTTAATCAGGAAAGTCATTAAATCTTTTCTATATACCCGCCTTCTGTTTTCTCTTTGCTCGATTACATCACAAAATCCATAACACTCAAAACATAAGCAGTTTTTATAACTTGATACTGTAACTAACTGATAACTAGAAAAGTGCTCGATGACAGATGGACTTATTATTAATATATACTTCTTCAATCGTGCCTACTAGATTGGTGAATTGGTTACAATGAAGATTTTCTTCCTAGTTCATTTCTTACGACTGTCTTTATCTCTTATATTAACGAATTTCATGATAATTACAGTGACAGTGATATTCATATTTGAATACCACCTGATATATTGTAGCAGTTAGTTTAATTTTTTGAGTGAGACATAGTTGTTGAGAAAAACAGTTATAAAAAAAAACAGATTTCGTACCTTTATGATTCAAATAGATGTAGAAAACTTACGATGTACAATTAACATGAAATTACTCGTTACGAGTGTGTAACGAGTAGGTACTACAAAATTTCATATACCTACCTACTCATGGGAAATCAGTGTGATTTTTTGGTGAAAAATATTCAGTTATGAAACATTTTAGAGTGGATTAGGCTTGAAGAGTAAACTCAACCTTTTGGGTGATATGGCAAGTAGTTTATATATATTTATATATATGTAGAATAAAATATATTGATTTTTGTCATCACAACAATAATAATTCGATATATGACGTTATTCCGCTATCATTTCTATAGTTGATAAACTTGAGATATTCCTCAATTTTAATCGAAAAAAGGAAAAAAACACGCACGTATTTCAGAAACATGAACCTTGAAACCAAAGTAATTAGTTTCACCAATAATTTTCAATACCACGAAAAATCATAAATCGGAGGAGAGTATTATCACCGATTTTTGCATTGTTTTCCGAATCCATCAAAAACTAGTCATACAGTGTGTCCCACTTTGAGCAGCCACACCCTCGTATTTTCTTGACAGTAAAGTGATTTCAAAATTTGTTTTTTATTACATATAGTACCCAGAAATATCTACCTTCAGGTTGATGAAATATTCGTATATCCATTTTCCACGGCTACCTACGACTGATTGAAAAGTGAAAAATTGGGAAAAACATACTAGGCATTTTTTTATCGCAAAAATAACACCAGGATCTGTTTCAGAACACCCTAAAACCCCCAAATATTAGTGATAATTCATCAAAATATACAGAGTGTCATCTGCAACTAACAACATTTTTTATTTGTTATTCATCCGCAATGTTTGGTAGTTTTCGATTTTTTTTCCTTGGTCACGAAGTACCTGAAAATATTCAAATAATGCTGTAGGGTATGTTCCAATATTACTTTTTCATGGCTACCTACGACCAAATTGAAAAGTGAAAAATTTGGAAAAATATACCAGGGATTTTTTTATCACAAAAATAACACTGAGTTCTATTCCAGAACACTCTGAAACCCCCAAATAGCAGTATTATTTAAAATATACAGGGTGTCACCTGTAACTGACATAGTATTGATTTTTATTCATCCGTATTGTTTAGTTGTTTTCGATTTTTTCCATAATCACTAATTACTAAAGAATGTTCGAATAATGTTGTAGAAAATATTCAAATATTACTTTTTCATGGCTAGCTATGACCAGTCGAAAAATGAAAAAGTGTGGAACACACATCAAGGACTTTTGTAGCACAAACGTAACAGCGGATTCTGGTTCAGGAGACCCTAAAATTCCAAGACTCAATTCTTGAATCACAAAAATATACAGGGTATCATCTAGCGTAGCGTCGTAGTGTCGTAGCGTTTGCGTTAGCGTTAGCGTAGTGTCGTAGAGTTTAGTTGATTTAATAATATTTCGTTTTTCTACACTGTATCAATTGAATATTTTGGGTGCTTCTCGATTGGAAAAAAATATTCAGAAACAATTCAACATTACGGATAAATAAAAGTTATCAAATTTGCTAGCTACAGATGATACCCTGTATATTTTTAGATTTAAGTATTGAGGTGGGGATATCAGGGTGCTCTGATCCAGAAATGTTTGTACTTAAAGTATCCTCAATGTATTTTCGTCTCTCAATAATAATAATTTCCTTTTCTCGAGATTTTTCTCTTTTCTCCTTCGACTTGGTGGTGAATTTGAAAGACTTATTTTTTTTCGACTTAGACGGACTCCTAAAATTGAGAAAATTAGTAAAGACATAACTGAAAAGTGAATTTAACCAATTCGAACTTGTTAGGTAACAAAAACTTCATATTTCCACTATTAGATATTTTTCTTTCAAAAAGAAAACGTCTTGTTATAGATTTTGTTGTAATTGATGGATGTAGCCATTACTAAGTGAGAAATAATTATTACTATGTTTTTATACTACTTTATATGATATAAAGTCGTAGGTATAAAAACAGGAATTTTTGTTCCTCATATTTTATAGTTTTTATTTCTTGCGAAATTATGGGATAGTTTAGTATGCCTGTTGGTAACAGTTTTTTGAATTGAAACAACTTTATTCCTGACAAAATAAATTACTTGCACAAAATATTCGAAACTTTGTTTCACAATCAAAAAAACTTTCTGAAAAATTATGTGGCCTCCCTTGAAGTGGGAAGATGTGATTTGTAATAAGTAGAATCTGTCTTCTTGGATTTTTCAGCAATCCCCAATCTGTGTGATCATAAGATTTATTCCTGCCCTAATTTTTCTGTTGTGTGGACACTGATTTAGATCTCCCAGAAATTGTAGTTCAAAAATAGGTAAAATTTTTCCCAGTTTTTCACTTTTCAACTGGTCATAGCAAGCCATGAAAATGTTAAATTTGGGTATTTTTTATACTCAGCATCAATTGAACACGTTCAGGCTCTTTGTGACAAAAAAAAATCGAAAGCCACCGATCATTTCGGATGAATAAAAATTAATAATGTTGCTACTAACAGATGCCACCCTGTATATTTTAATGAATAAAGCACTTAGATCTAGGGGTTTTAGGGTGTTCTGAAATAGAATCCGGTGTTATTTTTGCGATAAAAAAATACCTAGTATGTTTTTCCCAATTTTTCACTTTTCAGTTGGTCGTAGGTAGCCGTGGAAAATGGATATACGAATATTTCATCAACCTCAAGTTAGATATTTTTGGGTTATGAAAAATAACTTTTGATATCACTGTACTGTCAAGAAAATACGAGGGTGTGGCTGCTCAAAGTGGGACACACTGTAGAAAAAAGTTGAAAATTACACAGCTTCTAATTAACAATATTTTGAATAGAATAATGAAAAAAAATACAAACATAATTCCAAAATAGTGATGAAAAATAATGTGGTTTTATGATATTTTCGTGTGGTTAACATTGGTTTTGTAAACACTTACACCCTGTATGTGCTAGTTTTCACAATGACATATCCTCAAAAACTGGAAGGAATACAATTTATCAACTCAAACATACAATGAAGAGAAAACCCAAGCGAAATTGATTACGGTATACCACAGCATTTGTGAATAGCCTTGTATGATTCAGACATGGGATGATATTACATGAAACGACAACAAGATAAAATGTGATAATTTTCATCCTGCAAGTGATTCCAAACATCAATATTTCGAAATTTGAAAAATCACAAGTATGAATTGAAATCACCCTGTGACGGAGAAGAGTTCTTGAGGTTTTTTTGGAGAGGATAGTTGTCACTGGATATTTCACAATACTGCATGCAAAAAATTCAAGTAAATTGATTATCTCTAGAAATACAAGATGGGCAAAAGTCGTCATTTCCCAACTTCAACACCGTGTATTTCGAAAACTAGTCATAGGATCGATTTGGGCCCGGACATATTTCTTAAGGAACAAAATACCAAAAATTTGGAACATTTGACAGAACGCCATTTTATATAGCAAAAAGTACGGGGTCCTTTACAACGGTGAAGAGCACAAAATATTTATAAAGTCTGAAAGAGCATGAAAAATCATAAGAAAGTACAGGAAAATGAACTTTCATCCCTTGAGTTAGAAAGATTTTATTATTATTTTGTACCATTAGATATATTGATATTTCAAAAACAACTAAAACTTATTTCTGGAAAAAATACTATTATCATGATCAAGCAATTCTCATGCAAAACTCAGCAGATTGAATGAAATTTTTCAAATAATTCGAAGCTCATCATCAACTCAATGTATGTTGATCTGCTTACCAATTGTGCACCATACTCCGTTCGGAGACAAGGAAAGGCTCAATAGCTTTTTAAAAAAACATAATTTGGATTGTACTTCATCACTCACATCACTGGAGCTGCTTTGACATTTACGTATCGAGACTCCGAGCAGGTTGCCTCAAACCAGTTTTATATAAAAAATATGGTATGAAATAAGTTTCTTTGAGTTCTCCCGGAAAAAATTAAACTATCTCATTTGCTGCTCCAATAAAAGGATCTACTTTCAATCTGAAATGTACAAGAAAATATAGATATTATCCTACTCAATTTTATCGAGGTTTGTAGAGCTGCATGTTTTTAATAACTCAGATACGACAATATTGCTCAGTTTTTGTCTCAAATCATTATTCAATTTTGTCTTATTCAATAGTAGAATTTTCCGCTCGTGATTTTTTTAAAATATCTTCTAGGTTCTGCAATATTGTTAAATATAAACAGGGTATTCCAATTTAAAAAATGGCGTTTCACACTTTCAGATACTTTGAAATTTCGTTAATTTTGATTTTGAAATAGTCTTGAGTAGTGAGACAACGTTACTCCCAACTCGAAATCCGAAGATAACCCCACTTTTGTCTCGGTTTGGGTGCGAGCGTGGCGTCTGCTCGCGCGTCGACAAAGTCAGCGTTCGCTTGGTTCACCGCTTGATGTATTCGGTTGGAAGAGAGTATATGACAGCAGCATGTATATTTCAGATTGGTCTCTGTCATGAAGTTCACTTTTGAATAGTAAGGAGAGTGAGATTTGGGTGTTGCCGGATTTAAAATTAGGCAGTAGAATTAAGGTGGGCGGGACGTTGCCGGTTATTCAAATTTAATTATTGAAGAAAAAACATATACAGGGTGTACCAACGTAACATCACAGAAAAAACAGCTTGTCAAAAATCATATTGTATACAGGGTGTCTCAAAACATTCATGTGGAAAAACAACCGACATCATTTAAGAGAAAAAAAGATGGCGCCTGCTTATTAAATACCATATACCAGGTGTACCAACATATGATTTAAGAGAAAGAACATGACGGCCTCTGTCATTTGTCAAAGATAACACGCGTCATTGGGGGTATGGGGATTCAAAATGTTTTTGTGATGGTGCCCGTCATTTTCAACGTAGATACCAACAGAAGACAGAAGATAGAAGACAGAAGACGGAAGACGGAAGACGGAAGACAGGAGATAGGAGACAGAAGTTAGGAGACAGATAGGTAGACTGACAGATATTCAGTTTGATCGAACCAGAACGAACGATCTAGGTGATATTGTTTGCATGACTATTGTAACGGAAACAACGTAATGAATAATAAACAGGCGTATCTCCGAAATTACTTGAGACCGCCGAAAATTTCATTTGGATATTTTGTTTAGGAGATCAATATACGTAAGAACCAAAACAAATTTTTTTGATAGCTTGTGGTGCCCGATAAACAGAATTTTACCAGAGTGTTTAATGAAAAATAGTGGATATTATTTGTCAAATGTTAGGTGGAAAATGGGTCAAAGAAAAACGTATCATTGAAGGTATGGGAATTCAAAATGTTTTCGTTATGGGGGCCCATCATTTTTAACGTACGATACCCAGTATGTGCCACTTCGGCTCTGTTTCTTTTTTATAAACATCATCACCAGTTGGGTGGAGGGGTTATTTTTTGGAATGTATGTTAGTACCATTGAGTAGTTGAAAAAATCAGTCATAGAATGGCATCTGAAGAATACAGACAGAAGGTTGAGCAGTTTTGTAGACGTATCGAAGAACTTAAAAAAGACATTCAATATTTTGAAGAAAAAGAAAATGTTTTAAAGCAGTTGAATAATTTAGATATTCAAGACAATGTGTTCAATCGAAGATTGCCTCGAAGAAAATATCCATTAAAAAGAATACAGCCTCCCAGCGTAGAATATGCCGTCACCGATAATGAAAATGAATTTTGTGCTTCTAATTGCAATAATAAATAACGTTTTATATGTTAATGTACCAAAGGGTGTGAAAATCATGACAATGTGCGTGAAGGTGAATAATTTCGAATATGGATGCAATAACAGAACACAATGGAGAGTAATGCGTTCAACAACAGTCAATGAGGGCCAATTTAGCAGTGTCCAGCAGGGCGAGAGAAAAGGAAAACACGAGTGGAACATTCAATGTGATAAGCACTTTGGCATTGAGTTGAGGTTTTGACCGGATGTTGGAAAACCGCACGAGTAACGGTTATCTGCATTGAATACGTGGGAATCAACGTCGTGTTTCTAGAATATTCTCAAACGTTCTTTCCTTATCAGTGTTCGCTTATATAAACACAGCCGGGACGGTGTAGAAACTTTATTGTCGAGTCGATAGCGTCAGTAGCAAGACCTTCCCAGTGAACAGTGCAGTGAATTTGAAAAGTAAGTGTTTAAATTGTTATTATTGTAGTATTTTTTATATGATGTCATGTTGGTTGTTTCTCAGATGAATTTACGTAAATTTTTTTCGTTCAATTTCAAATTCAACATTTTTCTCAGATGAATTCATTTCAGTAGTTTCATGCATGCTTTTTGAGAGCCGCCATCTTTTCGTTCAATTCGTAATTGAAAACAGCTTCATTCGAGGTTGTAGAAAATTAATGTTAGTATTAGGTTTTAAATTTTTTCTTCGTTTAATACGTGAAGAGTTTGTGTTCCGATACAACAGTTTTTTCGTCGTGAAGAATATGTGTTTTTATTTATAACCGTGGCGCGCTCATTTTGAAAGAGTTTGTGTTTTCATACATTAGTGTTTTTTCTTCGTGAGGAATATGTGTTTTTATTTATAACCGTTTCGATCTCATTTTGTATCATTAGTCTATCAAAGACATTGCTTCAATACATCATACGAATGAGAGCTTATTTTTTCATAAGTGTAAGAACGAACTAAACTTATGTAGTCATATATACAAAGCGTCTTAAAGAAACCAAATCAATTTTGTCTGATCTAACTAGAACGAACTAACCTTACGTAAGTATAACGTCACTTCATGAAACACAGTCAACAAGACGAGACATTACCCTCATTGAAAAATTCAGTTGTATGTTTGTATTGAAAATTGAATTTATTTTAGAACAATACATCATCACCGTGTGCAGTATCACCAGTCATCTCATCAACGTTCAGAACGAGCTTCAAATCTAGCATCTTCCAGAAGCATATCAGCAGCTTCCAGAGTCATCTTCAAATCTCAGCAGGTTCCAGAGTCATCTCGACAGTATCCAGAACCAAGCCATCGCACCAAGAATTTCATTTCTGTATAAAATATCGGTGAGACTCATTAATAAATAAAATCCAAATGGCTATTTTCTCTAGAACAATGTCAACAATCGATAAATACCTTGCACTTATCAAAAATAATTATTCTGATGATATTGCCAAACAAGCTATAAAATACACAAATGCTCACGTGAGGAAATGTGTTTTGGCCATGAAAAAAATTAAATTTTTGGTTGGGGAAAAAAGAAATTGATTACAAAAATTGGAGAATTGAAACGATTTAAATTGTTAATTAAATTGATGAATGAGAAACATGTTGGCTCAGGTTTGAAGCGACGAAGCTCCAGGGTAAAGTGACAGAGTGTTAACAATGTTTTCAATCGTAGAGTAACAACGGGGGTAATTATTAATTTATCACATAAGGATGCTAAACATTTTCTAGACGATGCTTTTTTCCTGTTCAAACGTGAGATTGTCAAAATTTTAAAACAAATGCCATGCCTCAAAGTTAATTTCTCACTTTCGGGGGATTTTATTGAAAAATCAAATGGCGGGGATATTGTTAATCGAAAATATTTTAGTACTCCAAATAAAATTGTCGATTCAGGTACGGACTTGACTGCTTGGTACACTAAAAATGTTGTGGATGTTATATTGAATAAATTAGGTGGGTTTGAAGAAAAACAGTCGGGCTGGGCTTTAAGTAAAATTCTTTTGTTGGAAGTAGCTATAAATAAATATAAAATTGGAAACGGTTCTTTCATTCCACTACCTGAACAAATTGCAAGGAAGCGAGCATGCATTAATGTACAAAATAAAGATGAAATGTGCTTCTTTTGGGGTATTGTTAGCGGCTTATATCCTGTAGCAAAAAATGCAGAAAGAGTGACAAATTATCCGCATTATTCTGCAGTTTTGAATACTGCAGGGCTAGACGCTCCAATGAAGTTGCAACAAATTTGTAAATTCGAAAAATTGAATGATATTTCCGTAAATGTTTATACTTTAGAATTGAATCAAGCAAAGGATGAATTATTTTATGTGGTAGTACCTGCCAGACTTACATCGACAAAACGAGGCAGACATGTTAATTTGTTAATGATTCAAAACAAATATTTTCCAAAATTGAACGATTACGAAGCTCTCCCGATTGACGATGACGAGACTGAAATAAAATTCCATTACTGTTATATTAAGGATTGGTATCTAGTCAATTGAGTAAAAATAAGGGTGAAAAGTTTTTCTGTGATAGATGTTTCAATTATTTTTCAAGCCAACAAAAATTAAATGACCATAGTAGACAGTGCGAAAAATTAAATGACTGCAAAATTTCTTTCCCCACATACGACTTTGTTGAATTTCGAAATTATGTTTACAAACAAAAATGCCCTTTTATCATTTATGCTGATTTCGAATCACTGTTGGAAAAATGTGGAAAAAGATTTCGGACAATAGTATAAAATATCATACATACTGCGTTCAGTGCAGGCTACTACCTAAAATGTTCTTATGACGACAGTTTGTCCAAGTTCAATAGTTATCAGGGCGAAGATGGCATGCAGTGCTTTGTTGATCAATTAGCCGATATTGCAAAATTTGTTGAGTCAAAAATTAAAAAAATTGAGTTAATGATTGTGCCTTCAAGTAGTGTATGAAATAACGTGTGATGACGTTTGATGACATTTGATACTTCTGATTATCTGCCCGATAATAAGTTCCAAATTCCACCTGAAAATAAAAAAATTCCTGGGCTAATGAAAGATGAAGCGAATGGCAAAATTATCACGCACTTTGCTGGATTACGCTCGAAAATGTACACCTACAAAGTGCAGGGTGGAAAAGTAGTCAAAAAATCAAAAGACATTCGGTATAATGTAGTTGAAAATAAAATTTATTTCGAAGATTATACCGGTCATACGCTCACAAAGTTTACAGCATCAAGCAGACAAAAATAGCCCTAAGTCCGTATGATGATAAACGAAAATTAATTGCCAAATCATCTGACACTTTACCTTGGGGCCACTATAGTTCAAAATAACATTTTAAATCATTTGGATTTTATTTATTACTGGTACTCAACGAAAAATTTTGATCTAGTTTGAATATAAGGTCGATAGGTGTGCAAATGAGAAAAAAATCATTATTTTACTGATGCAGAATGGTCTAGATTTTTTAAATGTAAATTCACAGCTCATACTAGCTATGTATAAGAAAATGGTTATTGTATACTACTGCACACGTTCATATAATTTAAATAAATCATTTATATTGAAATTTGGTATTTTTATTACAGTACATTTTTTTTCAGCTAATACATCAAATAAAACACACCTTTGAATTTTCAATCATTGATTACATAAATAATACAATATTGTTTGTTAATAATAAAATAAATATTCTCGTAAAGCATTAGCGTACATACTATCTAAAGATGAGGTTTCACAAAAACCTTCTATAATCTTCTATAATCTTAAATTAGTTTTCCTATCGTAACCATGATCGAATAATATCAAAAACACCTCGATAATATGCACAAAAGTTCAAAGCATCCAGCATGGCGATGCGGCTGGACAGCACTCCTCGATGTGTATTTAGAATATCGTTCACATCTTTCTTGGACAGCTCCATGTTCACAGCATCCTTGGCAATGGAAATTTGTTTGGTGTAGCTTTCGATGTATTGTGTAACGTAAATGTAGTCCTTGCAACGTGTTGTAATCGGATTATATTCATCTACATACGCGTCGATTTCTGCTTCAAAGAAAGTATCCATTGTCGTTTGTAACATGCTAATGAGGGTTGTCCATTCATCAAGTGTAAAATTGATGAATCGCATGGAGAATTGTTGTTACAAAATGATACATGGACTAAAGTCTCTGACCGGACTTAGATCACATCGAAGTTTATATGATGGCATAGGGAAAGTCATCAACAGCAATTGGTTTTCTTTGTGAGCAACCATTTCGTATTGCTCAAACGATTTTTTTACTGCACTAAACGGTTCAGGTTGAGTAGCTCCAACGTATTGTTGCAACACTCTGTCTAGGTCATTCAGAGTTCCCCTGTAATCTTCACCATCATCAGTGTTAAAAAATCTGACGTCACCACTATAATCGCAATCTTCATACAATCTCCTTTCTTGAACTCCACTACTATAACCACTATCTTGAGACATTTTCGATTTCAAACTGAATATCTGTGTGTGCCTGCATACGATTTTATAGTTCCACTTCACATCACGTGGCAATGTGACGTAGTGAAGTTGAAATAATGTTTGTTGCAGAAAATTGATTTCGTCGAAAGGCCCCCCGATAGACTTTCATAGTGTGCTTGTTTTCCATAAGATTCTATACAAAATCAACGTTGTCGACCCAGCTGTGTTCTTGTAAACCAAGCCATTTCACGTACATTTTTTTGCCTTTTCTCCTCAGAACATTTTCCACTAGATATATATCTGGATTCGCAGTTTTTTGCAGTTCCTCCCCATAGAAAGCACCCTGGATAGGTGCACCCTGCATATCCTCCAACATGAAGGTGGCAGGGTTCGTTATATTGACTTTGATAATTTTGAATAATTCCGTAGTCCAATTGGGTGTATAGCCTTTTTCGATAACGTGTTTTAGCCTTGCTGATTCGCACAACATCACCGACTTTGAATTTTCTCGGTCCAGCTATTTTCAATTGAGTGTATGTTGATTTGAGAATTTGTTTTTCGTTGATTTTATTGATTTCCGAAGGTTTCATGCCTGTCTTTGAGTGGTATCATTGTAGGATTTTGTGATTTCAGGCAATATATTCAACCATTTGTAGGTGCCATTCAAACTGAAATACTTGTACAATCTCTCTTTTACCGTCTTTATTACACGTTCAGCCATGGAGGCCTTGGTGATGCTGTACGTATTGTAGTGATTCATTTGGTGTTTTTTCATCAACCCTTGAAATTTGGCGTTGTAAAATTCCGTTCCTTGATCTGTGTGAAGATGTTTTGGACAACGTTTCGTATGCGTCAAAATATCTGCAAACGCTTTGGTTATTTCCCCTCCCCCCCGTTGTCGTTTTCAGTGGTCTAGTCCACACAAATTTGGAAAAACAATATATAACGACTAGAATGAGTTTGAAATTTCGATTTTGATGGGCGTACGGTCTCATCTCGGCCAAATCGAGCTGCCACAAATCATCCAAGCCTTTGATGATGGTACGACGTCGAGGATAATTTTTTCTAAGAGGTTTATGCAGTTCACGAACAACTTGAATCTTTTCTTTGAAAGCCACGACACATATCTGATGATAAGACTGAAAAACGTACTATTTTATCATGGTGCTGCAACAACCACATTCTGTGTTTTACGGATTTGATCAATAGCTGATTTTGCATTCGCTATATCTGAATTCATTTTGGTGATTTGGTTGGAGATATCTCGAAACTTGTTCAAACCCATTTTTGGTTAACGTTTCGTTGTGCTTAATATCCAATTTTAATGATTGAAAGTTTGATTTTGTGGAGGAAATCCAGTTCTTGACATGATTTTTGGGGTTTATGACCTTCCACAATCTGAAAATGAAAAAAAAATTTTAATCCAAAGAAATCTGTGCAAGTGTAGAAGGGCAAATTAATTAATTTGCCCGATAAGTTACTGCGTTCACAAGACTGCTGTCTTGAAAGAAATTAATTTTTGTCAGTAACGTACCCTACACTGAATTTGCCTATCTGAAAAAATGAAATCGAATTAACAAAGAATACTTCTCTTTTTTTGAAAACTGTTGACGTTTCGGAGGCTGTATCTGCCTCCGTTATCAAAACTTCTTAGAAAGACGCTGAAGAAACTGAATTTGAATTGCGATTTTGGTAATAAGACCTTTCTTTGACAGAGTCAAATGAAATCTGTCATACATTCTTTTGATTGACATTTGGTATCTTGATACATAGGGTGTTCGGTATCAGTCAATCACCATTCTATTAGTTCTTATTTCATCTCTGAGGAGGGGTAACCAGGTGCGGTCCATTTCGATGGAGTTGGTTGAGAAGCAGTTGTTCGATAAAAGAATGCACGCAGTTTCCTTCAACTTTCTTTTTTCTTGATTTGATTATCTCAATAAAATTTTGGTATTATTCCATTTCATCATATGATCGCCATCAGATGTTAGAATATGTTCGGATATTTACGAAAAAGTTATTTTTCGATTTCTAATGTAACTTTTATGTTCTTCCTGGCGCACAATCAATGGTCTTGATGTTTCACCTATATAACTCTTACCACACGAACAAGGTATGTTGTAAACACAATTTTTTGAACAGTTACCAGCGTTTTTGGGTTTTGTATGTGTGAGTATTGATCTCAATGTATTGGTTGTTTTAAATGTTGTTCTTACATCATACCTATGGCCAATCCGTTTTATCTTTTCAGACAGTCCAGGGACATAAGGTATAATATTGTTTGTTGGATGTGTATGGAGATGTCGCATGTCTCTGTGTTGTGTTGTTCGATTGTAAAGTGTAGTACTATTTTCAATTCCATTAATGGTTTTTTCCACGAATTCATTTGGATAACATACCTCCACCATACTCTGGGTCCATTCTGGTACGTTTCAACGAAAAATTCTTCAAAATATTCCATGAATATATTACTCAAAATGGGTGATAATGGAGAACCCATTGCCATACCAAATTCTTGTTGATAAAATTCATCTTTAAATTGGAAATACGTTTTTTCAGTAGAGTTTTATGAGTTCAATAATAGAATCGGCATTAAATTTTGTTCTATTATTCAATGATATGTCTCCTTCTTATGTAGATTTGACAATTTCTAGAGTTTTTTTAATTGGAACATTTGTGAACAAGCTTTCAACATCAAAACTAACCAGAATATCTGTATTATTAATTTGTAATTCATTTAGTTTTTCTAAAAAATGTGGAGTGTTTTTTATAAAACTATTTCCATTACCAGATATCGGTTTTAAAATATTGAGTAGGTATCGTGCAAGTTTTTGTCATGGACAACCAATGGAACTAACAATGGGTCTCAATGAATGCGTTGGTTTGTGAATTTTTGGTAATCCATAGAAATGTGGGGGTTTACTGTGGTGAGAAATAAGGTTTGTGCGCTCTCCTTTTGAGAGCATATCTTTGTATTTTGCAAGGGTTCGATATGTTTTTCTCTCTATGGATGAAGTTGGGTCACCATTCAGTTTTTCTAATAAACAAGAACCAACGATAACATTCACATTAGAAACAGAAAAAGATGATGAACTTCCTTTCTTAGATGTTTTGATAAAAAATCAACATCTCGAGTTAACACTCACACTGTTTATACAAAGAAAACACATACCAATAGATATCTCCATTATAACTCAAATCACCACACCAGCGTGAAAAGGGGAATTGTCAAATGTCTTTACAACAGGGCACAAGTGGTTTGCAATTCAACACAAAATCTGAAAGAAGAATTGAATTTTAGTCCGTTCTCAGGGAAAATGCTTATCCAAATGAATTCGTGGAAAAAACCATTAATGAAATTGAAAATAGTACTACACTTTACAATCGAACAACACAACACACAGACATGCGACATCTCCATACACATCCAACAAACAATATTTTACCTTATGTCCCTGGACTGTCTGAAAAGATAAAACGGATTGGCCATAGGTATGAAGTAAGAACATTTAAAACAACCAATACATTGAGATCAATACTCACACATACAAAACCCAAAAACGCTGGTGAATGTTCAAAAAATTGTGTTTACAACATACCTTGTTCGTGTGGTAAGAGTTATATAGGTGAAACATCAAGACTATTGATTGTGCGCCAGGAAGAACATAAAAGTTACATCAGAAATCGAAAAATAACGGGTTCGAAAATATCCGAACATATTCTAACATCTGATGGCGATCATATGATGGAATGGAATAATACCAAAATTTTATTGAGATAATAATCAAGAAAAAAGAAAGTTGAAGGAAACTGCGTGCATTCTTTTATCGAACAACTGCTTCTCAACCAATTCCATCGAAATGGACCGCACCTGGTTACCCCTCTTCAGAGATGAAATAAGAACTAATAGAATGGTGATTGACTGATACCGAACACCCTATGTATCAAGATACCAAATTTCAATCAAAAGAAAGTATGACAGATTTCATTTGACTCTGTCAAAGAAAGGTGTTATTACCAAAATCGCAATTCAAATTCAGTTTCTTCAGCGTCTTTCTAAGAAGTTTTGATAACGGAGGCAGATACAGCCTCCGAAACGTCAACAGTTTTCAAAAAAAGAGAAGTATTCTTTGTTAATTCGATTTCATTTTTTCAGATAGGCAAATTCAGTGTAGGGGTACGTTCCTGACAAAAATTAATTTCTTTCAAGACAGCAGTCTTGTGAACGCAGTAACTTATCGGGCAAATTAATGAATTTGCCCTTCTATACTTGTACAGATTTCTTTGGATTAAAAATTTTTTTCATTTTCAGATTGTGGAATGTCATAAACCCAAAAAATCATGTCAAGAATCCCATTTTAAATTGTGTGAATTAATCGTATCGGTTATTTCGGAATTTTTTTTCAACAAATCTGCACAATAATTATCAATGTCAGTTTCATATTGTTGGTTGAATTTTTCAAAGAATGCCATCGCCTTATCATAACGGTCCGCATTCGTGTGCTCTATTTGAACAATGTCTCCATTAAGTGTTTGCATTTTATCATCAAATTGTTTTTGTAGCTTACTCGCTTTATTTTGAATACTTTTTATATTCGTTTTGAGTTCATCCAAGCTGACAAACAATTTATTTATGGAAGTGGACATTTGATTTGTTTATCTATTATTCACTTGAGCTATTTCCGAATGGTGTACTTCAGTTTGGTGCTGTATAATTGCAGTAATTTTTTTATCTATTCCATCCACATATTCTTTATTAGCTGTATCAGTATCCTTAGTGAAACTCTTCACATTACTCAATTTCAAATTATCAAAATCAATATTACCATCTGGGGTGTGCAGTAAACCGCCTCCAGAGGGCGTTTGCAGTTTTCGCTTTTTATCTGTGCTTGCGCTGTCGCTATGTCCAAACTTGTCGAGAACCATTTTGAAAATGACAATGTATGGGGAAACGCCCTTTATCTTATACAATTATATTTGCCTCTTTGAGTTCATTCAAAATGGCAATAATCTCGTTGCCATGTGAAGTATTTCCGGCATCTCGAGAAGCTATCAATAATTTGAGACGTTCGCAAAGTTCGTTGGGATCGTCCCAGTAAACGAATTTCATGGGTTTGGTATTAAATGTCATTGCAATAGGTGTTTTAGGTAAACCGCTGCCTAGCGTTGTTCAATCGGATGCTTTACGTAAATTACTTTACTTACTTACTTACTTACGTTGTTGTTGTGTAGGAAACATTGGTTTAATTATGTTGTTGTACTTCCATCCTTTACTAAACTTTGTGCGACCTAAGGTGTCTTTGTGATTGGTTGATAAATCTAAAATTTGTCTGTATGCTCGTAAATCCTCGTCATTGTAACTTTTCAGGCTTAATGAGAAATATCAATTCATATATACTGTGTGTCCCTTTCCATTGATATCTAGCCATTTTGATGTATCCGCTGCGTTTGTCAAAATCTATTTCTTTTACACCAAGGAACCATTTTGAATCACGCTGATCATATATGGGCCCGTATACTTTGTCGATTTTTTTATAATTCCCCCAATGCTTTATAATGTATGGCTGAACCATTATAGAATATTAATTGATATATTCCTCTAAATCCAACGGAGGCGATCCATAACATACAGTGGAGGTGAGATGATACTGGGTAGGTAAAAAACTTACAGTCGAACTCCACCAAATATTATTTGGTGGAGTTCGACTGTAAGTTTTTTACCTACCCAGTATTCCTTTAAAACCTACATCCATGTCTATCGGATCATTTTGTTCCTCTTCTTCTCCGTCTGCTTTGAAGATGCTCTCATTATCATCATCCTCTGTACTTGCAATAACGTCGAGGGATTGGAATGGAGTTGTTTCACGCTCTTCCATTTTCTCTTGTTTAGGTTCGGTTTTTGCCTCAGTTTTGATTGGACTAGTAGCTTGTGCTGTTTTATTCGCTATTATTTTCAATGGAGTAGATAAAGGTTTGAAGAATTCCTGCAGCGATTCATCTTCTTCGGATTTACCCAATTTCAACGCTAAATATTTTTTTCGAATAACGTTTGCAATTTCGTTGATTTTAGTCTTTCGAATAACATCAACTTCTTTGCTCAACGGTTTCATGATGGCAAATGATACTACATCACATATTGTGTATAGTTATATATTTGTCGAATCCTTGTCGATATCGACCGGCATTCGTATCAACATCTTTGCAAATCACAACGGTTCCATATTGCTGCTGCTGCCAATATTTTGCACACATTTTCTTGAATTCATCGAAAGACATGTCGGGAGAAACGTGCTCATCGAATACATGTTTCAAATTTATTTCATCTTGTTTGAAAAGTACGATCATATTACAGTTTTCGCGTATCAGCTGTTTTGGGATTTTTGAATATGTTTGGCAAAGGTAGGCGGCGTCAATGTTCTTGTGTCTGCAGATGGAATAATACTCTCGAATTTTCTGTTGACCATCGCAGGCGACATCGTCGAAAATGAATATACTATTCGATTTGGATTCGTGAGGACTTATGATCTCTTCGTTTTCTCCAAACGGATAATATCCCAACCCTTTGACTTTCTTCAAAATTTCTTGAAGTACTTGATATTTGGGTGAAATAACAATGTTAAGATGGCGTTTGTTTTTCCACAACCACTTGGCCCGCAGATGATTGCACGGAACGAATTGGGTAATAATTTACCGTGTTTCCTAATCATACTACCACAATCGTCTCCATTCAAAATATCCAAATTTTCAATGGGTAGTGACTCGTCTTGTTGAATGACTTCCATGATGTGATGGTTGAAAATGAGTGCGCCACGGTTATAAATAAAAATATCACAATCACTTTACGTCATTCTCAATGTTGACTTACTCCGGTGCAGGTGCCGTTAATTCAATCATCAATAAGCTCCCGTTCGAATTACATCTACCTGGCTATTCGTTTTGCGGGCCAGGCACTAAATTGAAAGAAAGATTGGATCGAGGGGACAAAGGCGTGAATCCTTTTGACAAGAGCTGTAAAGATCACGATATTGCATACTCTCAAAGTGACTCTCTAGAAGACCGACACAAGGCAGATCAAGTGTTGGAAAATCGAGCTTGGGAACGCGTTAAATCAAAAGACGCTAAATTCGGAGAACGTGCTGCAGCTTGGCTCGTCACTTCCATCCTGGAGGCAAAACGTAAGCTCGGTATGGGTATCGACTTAACATGCTTCAAAATTTTTTTAAAAATTTGCAGCTGAATCCTAATCCAAATATTAAGAAATCTAGTGCTTCGGCTTTGCGAGCTGCTAAAATGGCATTGAGTCAAGCTGGAGGACGTAAGAAAATACAGGTTATTCCATTCGATGCAAAATCTGGAGGAATCTTGCCACTCATACCTACATTTGCTGTCCTTTTGACTTTGGGTTCGTTGGCAGGTGGAGCGAGCGCCGTCGCAAAAACCGTAATAGATGCAAAAAATGCCAAAAAGAAACTCGAAGAAGATCAACGTAATAATAAATCTATGGAGCATTTGGGATCCGGTTTGTACCTGCGAAAAACACCTCGAGGATTTGGACTGTTCCTGAAAAAACAACATCAACGTAAAGGACGAGGTCTTTACTTGAAAAAACAAAAAAACTGTCAGACAAGCTTTCTAATAAAGCATTATACGATTCGGAAATTCTACAGTGTGCTCGTCAACTCAAAATACCGCATTTTCGTGGAGTCTTTATGCGTGATGCGTTGCCAACTTGTGGTCATTGGCTGCGAGAATGCGGTGTAATAAACTTGGATTCACACTTGAATGCGGGCACTCATTGGGTAGCTCACAATAAAATTGACAACGTTGCAAAATATTTCGACAGTTTCGGCAATCTGAAACTTCCAATGGAATTAGCGAGATATTTTGGGAAGGGGGTGAAAATTACATATAATAATGATCAATATCAAAATTACAATCAGAATAACTGCGGACATCTTTGCCTAAAGTTTCTACTTCATAATACCCGCTGAAAACGATCTACTTCGAAGTAAATCATTGAGGGATTTCACCGATACTGAACTGCAAGCTTTACCAATCGAATATTTGATTAGAGATGCAGGACCTTGGGAGTTGCTGGATGTATGAATACGTCATGGATGGTTTAATAAATTTTGTATTCAAACTGTTTTATTTTATTTTTCACTAATAAGTTGAGTTAGTCAATTTGGCGTTCCAAAAAATAGCTAAAATTTGAAACGCTACAACATGCAAAAATGTGACCATACATTTCTCGCGTTCCAAAAAACAACTAAAATTTGGAACGTTAAAACATGCAAAAATGTAATCACAATGACCGTTTTTCGCGTTCTAAAAAACAACCTAAAATTAAACCGTAAAAACTGTATTTACATGTATTTCTTATGGAGAATAGACATTTCAAAATTGCTCTAAATACACGTTTTTGCGTTCGAAAACACAGCTAAAATTTGAAACGTTAAAACATGTAAAAATGTCACCGCAATAAGCGTTTTTTGCCTTCGAAAAAACAGCTAAAACTTGATACGCTAAAACAAGTGAAAATGCGACTAAAATATACTTTTCATAAGGTTAGTTTGTTCTGGTTCGATCATACTAAATATCTGTCTGTCTCCTAACTTCTGGCTCCTATCTTCTGTCTTCTATCTTCTGTCTTCTGTTGGTACTTACGTTAAAAATGACGGGCACCATCACGAAAACATTTTGAATCCCCATACCCCCAATGACGTGTGTTATCTTTGACAAATGAAAGAGGCGGTCATGTTTTTTCTCTTAAATCATATGTTGGTACACCCGCTATATGGTATTTGATAAGCAGGCACCATCTTTTTTTTTTCTCTTAAATGATGTCGGTTGTTTTTCCACATGAGTGTTTTGAGACACCTTGTATACAATATGATTTTTGACAAGCTGTTTTTTCTGTGATGTTACGTTGGTACGCCCTGTATAGGTTTTTTCTTCAATAATTAAATTTAAATAACCGGCAACGTCCCGCCCTCCGTAATTCTACTGCCTAATTTTAAATCCGGCAACACCCAAATCTCACTCTCCTTACTATTCAAACGTGAACTTCAATCTAAAATATACATGCTGCTGTCATATACTCTCTTCGCCACACTCGCACCTAAACCGAGACAAAAGTGGGGTTATGTTCGGATTTCGAGTTGTGAGTAACGTTGTCCCAGTTCTCAATACAGACAGTAGTCTTGTATTGAGAACGTCATTTTAAAAAGCAGTGAAGTGAAAATGTTTTTTCGACTGAAGAATTCAGCCTCTTACACATAAAGCAATCTACGTGTGAAATCAATAAAAATTTTTGATTTAAATTTGATACAAAAAAAAACAATTGAACATTTCCAATTCAAACTTCTATAAACCCTTTCGACTTGACAGCTTAAGAGTAATTTTTTGTATAAATAAAGTAAATGTGAAACATCCCTTTGTAAACAAGTTCCCAAGTTCCCAAAAAGGCCGACGCCTCGAATGAGTGAAATGGCGAATCGTAGTCGATTACCGCAAATTGAATAATGTAACCATTGGTGAATCATACCCATTGCCAAATATTGAAAAAATATTGGACCAACTGGGTCGTGTTAAATACTTTACAACACTTGACTTTGCATCAGGGTTTCACCAGGTGAAAATTAAAGGATCAGACATTCCCAAAACAGCCTTTTCGACACCATCAGTTCATTACGAATGAACCAGAATGCCATTCGGAACGAAATCAGCACCTCAGGTTTTCCAGAGGCTTCTCAATACTATTCTAACTGGACTCCAAGGTTTACAATGTTTCGTTTATCTTGATGACATCGTGATACGTGCCAGTTCAATCCAAGAACATAATTTGAAACTGACCCCAGTATTTGACAGATTACGACAGAACACCCTTTTACTCCAGCCGGATAAATACGAGTTTATGCATCACGAGGTAACATATCTAGGTCACATTATCAATGAAACCGGAGTATCCCCAAATCCTGAGAAAATAAAGGCAATAACTGACTATCCTACTCCGAAAAACCCTAAAAATATTAAACAGTTTTTGGGTTTTGTAGGGTACTACAGACGGTTCATTAAATTTTTTTCCAAACACGCAAAACCACTTAGAATACTCTTGAGAAAAGAAATGCCATTCATATGGAAAACTGAAGAGAAATTAGCATTCGAATATTTTAAAACAATATTGACGAGTCATCCGATAGTACAATTTCCAGATTTCTCCAAGGAGTTCATATTAACGACAAATTCCTCGAAACTTTGATATAGGCTCGATTCTCTCACAAGGCGAAGTGAATAGAGATCTACCGATTGCATACGCATCTAGAACTCTAAATCAAGTCAAAGTAAATTACTCCACTACAGAAAAAGAATTGTTAGCCATAATATAGGCTACAGGCCATTTTCGACATTATCTGTATGGACTTAAGTTCACCATATATACCGATCATAGACCCCTAACTTATTTATTCAACTGTAAGACCCCAGCTCGTCTGATGAGATGGAGATTGAAATTGAATGAATATCAATACGAAATAAAATACAAACCAGGTAGAGTAAACTCAAACGTCGGAATTCCCGAAAGCATCTTATCCGATCAAGGAAGCGATTTTATATCTGACCTAATAAAAGAGTTGAACAAACTATTCAAAATCAAACACATAATTTCAAGTCCTTATCACCCTCAGACAAACGGAGCATTAGAAAGAAGTCAGCTAACTCTGAAAGAATATCTAAAACATTACATAAATCGCACACAATCAGGTTGGGATGAATATGTATCTTTAGCAATGTTCACATATAATGGACACATTCACGCTAGTACAAAATTCACACCATACGAATTGATATTCGGTCATAAAGTTTCAGTACCTAATTCTCTAACAGCCAAACCCGAATTCCGATATACATATGATGACTATGTTTCAAATCTGAAGCTGAAATTCAATAAGTTACGAACTTGCGAGAGAAAATCTGCAAAAATCCAAGGAAAAATCAAAAAAATATTACGATCGTAACGTTCGTGACACAAATTATAAAGTGAACGATTAAGTCACTATGCTCAATAAAAGCTCCAAATCCGGTTTGAGTAAAAAATTATCCCCGAATTATAAAGGTCCATATAAGATAGTAAAAATAAATGACAACAAAACTGTAGATGTACAGATAAAACCGAGCAAAATAGTCACATATCATGAAAACTTATTGAAACCTTTCTTTTCAGATGAAGATGGAGATGAAACCAACGAAAATCTTCCTAGAACTTCTCATTAGTTTCCGTTCTTCAATCCTTTCCGAAACAACTAATCCCTATAGAATAGAAAATATTAATAATAAAGCAGGTATATTCTATCATAACCTAGGTTTAGCTTTGATTTCCAATGACGAATTTACTCTATCAACTTATACCAACATATCTTTTTTCAAAAATATTACACTTCATAGAAAAAGGTATAAAAAATCAGTAAATTTGTTTTAGTTCGAAAATATGAATAGGAAATTCATAAAATCTTTTGTGGAATCATCTGCGACTGAAAGACAAACTTTAGTCGCTATTTTCCATCGTTCAAGATAACCTCTTGGGAGGTATTCATGTTGAAAAGGGGAACATTCTCCATGAAAATTGAAAAATGAAAAATGTGACTTATTTGTAATATTTAACAGAAAACAACTACTTCCCCGGCACAAGTCACGCTGGACATTGAACTACATCTGATAGATATTGTGAAAAGACTCTAACTGAAAAGGAAAGAAAAAATCTGAAAGTGAAAATTTGCATTTTCATTCAGATAGCTGACTTTTTTAATTCTTTCTAGTTTTTGATTTGTTCAAGGAAAACTAGAAAGAATTAAAAAAGTCAGCTATCTGAATGAAAATGCAAATTTTCACTTTCAGATTTTTTCTTTCCTTTTCAGTTAGAGTCTTTTCACAATATCTATCAGATGTAGTTCAATGTCCAGCGTGGCTTGTGCCGGGGAAGTAGTTGTTTTCTGTTAAATATTACAAATAAGTCACATTTTTCATTTTTCAATTTTCATGGAGAATGTTCCCCTTTTCAACAGTAAATTTGTGTTTAAACTTTCACGATGTAGATAAAATCCATGTTCACCTATTTCATTGCACCGAATCTGTTAAATTAATGAAAACCCAAATTCCGAAGCTGAAAGATAAATTCGAGTCAATCAGTCACCTGACTGGACATTCCTTTCAAACAAAAAATAACCGAATAAGACGAGGTCTTATAAACGGTGTCTCATATGCATTCAAATGGTTATTCGGAATACCAGATGCAGACGATGCCCAATTTTACACAGATGCTATCAATTCTGTTATACAACAAAATCACGATACCGAAATGCTAATGAAATAACAAGTTCATATAATGACAGAAGCGATTTCCAGTTATAATCGTTCAGCACTAGCTTTGAAAAATAACGAAGAAAAATTAAATAATAATATCAAAGCATTCAACAAATTCTCGAGCAATACTCTTCACTTACTTTCTCAAACTCAAACAATAACAGATCACATTAATTTGTTTAATCACATGATAGACGAATTGAATGAAGAATATGATGTAATCATTCAATCTATTTTATTTTCAACACAAAATATTTCGCATCCTTCAGTAATAACTTCAAAACATTTCAGTATGGAGATGCAAAAAGTACGATTACCATCCGATGTAGAATTTCTGATACCGATTGATGATTATAATTTTATTTATGAGTACTTTTCAATTTGTTCACTACCAGTAGTTCACAACAGTGAAATTTTAATTTTTGCCGTTAAAATACCATTAGTACAAGAGCAAGCGTACAATTTATATAAATTGATACCATTACCAGCACAGTTCAATACTAGCAATATTTATTCATACATTGATCCTACCTATCCCTACCTATTACTGATAACTACCAAAACTCATTATTAAAGGCTGAAAGATTTATTATCTTATCAGAAACTACTTGAAAATAGTTTTATTTGTGAAGATGCTATAATCCATTTGACCGTTGAACAACCAGTCTGCGAAGCTTCCATGAGAGCCCAACTAGCAGAAAAAATTCCATCCGATTGTCCTACTAGATCAATAAAATCGGATATGGAAATTTGGCATCCCCTCAATCAAAACCACTGGCTTTTTGTAATGACGAAACGCACCAGTGGATCAATTACTTATCAACCAGCCAATATACAGATTATTGATGTCGACTTGGAAGGCGCAGGAATATTTTCATTGAAACCAAATATACATTTTCAACACTCCTCGTATCCACTTCTAACCAGTCTTCTAACTCTAACTACACATATTTTATCCCGGAAATTAACATAAACAAAGATGATTGCTGTACTAAAAAATTATATTTCCTCGAAAGCGAAGAAATGGAACCATTGAAATTGAGTAATCTTGATTTAGATGAGTTACGCCATGCCCAACATAAATTAAACCAGTTTGATGAAATTCTCCAACAGAACCTCAACAAACCTTTCATCGTCCAGCATGCAAAGTGGTACAATGTTTTATTTGGAGTTTTAACTAACTTATATAATGCGATGTAGTCCTACTTGGCACTGTGAAGAAAAACTCTATCTCTTCGATAATATTTTACGAGAAATGTTGGAAGGAATCACAAATAATTATTTGGAGAAGAACGTTTGGATTCAGGCAACACTGCCAGTAAATCTGACCTTGCATTACCAGTCTTTCTATCTTCTTCTTATAGTGTTTCCGAATTGATAAACAGAATTCTGCCAAGCACCTTCTCTGATGAACCGAACCATACTTTTTCGGAGGGTGAACAGTTATGGGTATCTCGATCCAAAATTCAGTTGCCGAATTCATCCAAAGCTAAACAAAAAAATTGGGATGTTCCACTTGTTGATAACAATTGGAAGAAACTGTTAGATTCAGCTGTGTACGTAACCGAAAAGGCCCGTTTCAAAGCAGTTTCTTCCCCACATTCTGGTTCGTGGCTCAATGCTCTACCTGTATCATCATTAGGAACTCTGCTGGATGACGAATCCTTTAGGATAGCGATTGGACTCCGTTTGGGAAATTCAGTTTGTGTACCTCATATATGCAAATGTGGCAAGGAAGTCGATGACAAGGGTTTTCATGGTTTAAGCTGCAAGTTTAGTGCTGGCCGTCATTCTCGTCATAATGCTGTGAATGACTTGATAAAAAGAGCCTTGAATACTGCAAAAATTCCAGCTATTCTGGAACCTTTGGGAGTGAACCGTGATGATGGTAATAGGCCTGATGGTAAGACACTTCTTCTTTGGAAGTTTGGTAAACCTGTCTGGGATTTTACATGCGTGGACACTGTTGCTGCGTCGCATGTGGTCGCTACTTCCAATTGCTCTGGTGCAGCTGCAGTGAACGGAGAGAAAAGCAAAAGCCTCAAAGATAAAAACTTGAAAGATCTATATATATTCTATCCGGTAGCTATAGAAACTTTCGGAGTGTTGGGACCTCAGGCGTTAGAATTCAGAATTTGATAAATGCATTTGCAGAGATCATCAAAGAATTGTGGTCGGAAGATTCGTCAGATCGAGTGGTAAATACATTCTCCTTAAAAAGTCAGATACAAAGATTCGCACCTCGTTTCATTGGTTATGCACAGCAAGATGCTCAGGAGTTCCTACGGTACCTGTTGGAGGGTCTTCATGAAGACGTTAATAGAATAACCGAAAAGCCGAAACCCATTTTGACAGAAATAGACGAAAAGTTGAGTTACAGTGAGAAGGTCTTGGTCACGATTCTTAAGAATGGACAATTCTAAAATAGTTGATAACTTCGTTGGCCAATTGAAATCTACTTTGAAATGTACCTATTGTGGTCACTGTTTGGTCACCTTTGACCCATTCTGGGACCTGTCTCTACCGATAAATCAAAGAACAGGCCAATTAAGATTATCACAGTGTTTAGATTCGTTCACAAGGGAAGAAACTCTTGATGGTGACGAGAAGCCGACCTGTGCAAAGTGCAAAAAGAGGAGGAAATGCACGAATTCCCTATCAATACATAAATTCCCCAAAATTTTGGTTATTCATTTGAAACGGGTTTCTCCAACGGAAAGATTCAGAGGAAAATTAAACGTTACCATCGATTTCCCTCTAGAGAAGTTATACATGAGTAACTATGCCGCAGACAATGTAGCACCTTTTCGGTATAATCTGTATGCCTAATCTAACCATAGCGAGACTACATACAGCGGACACTACACGGCTTAAGTGGAGAAGTCTCTGTTCTCTTCTACGAGCAGGAAGGCACCAAATCGCACCTTTGAGATCATTTTTAGTTCTATTGTTATTTACTTACATTATATTATGTTATGTTATGTCAATATATAATTATTGCAATCCAAGTATTTGCATACTGCTGCTGCTGTCGCTGCTGTGATTTTCGACGGCTAGAAGATTTTGTCCAGTAAAGTTGGCGGAGATTTGTATCAACAGCTATAATACAGTCTCTAATAGTCAAATATGTCCAACATCATTGCAGTTGTCCAATCTCAAGAGAAACGACACTCTCGAAGACATCTCAGCAATACCATACCAAGACGATCCAGAACCGACTTTGTTTCCGAGATCCCGCAACACCTTATCAAGTTCCAGAAAAACAGTTTAATTGAAGTGCTACGCGTTTAGAGTTTCGATAAGTTCATTAAAAAACCCTATCAAAACTCTCGTTCGCGGAGATGTTATGTACCCTTGAAAAGACCATTATAATTACGAACATTCAGTACATAGATAATATTTCTTTCGCAATGTAAATTCAAAGGAAATGTTTTCAACCTAACTCCAGTAGAATTCACATATTAGATAAGAACGTATTTTTACGCCCACATACGCATCTTGTGCAGAAATGCATTTTGCTTGAATAACATTTTTTTTTCCTTTGTTCGCAATTGAGAATGAGATGCGATATTATTATGTTTCTGACTCTGCTATCTAGCGATTGTATACACATTTTTTTATTTTTTTTTTCCGTTTGGGAATGACTGGAGTTAATAAAGTAACTAGTAAGATTGACTGAAATTTTTGGAATCTCCTCGGTACAAAACACATTGAATATACTCTGGTTTTATCCTATTGTGCAGTATGGCCTACACATTACACAATATAGGTAAGAAGGTACTTAACAATAGTATTTTCCATGAAATTGTCTGACAGCTAACATTGATTACTTTTTTCACATCCTTAGCTCTGTCAAATTAGGTGAGTATTGGAATTTTACACATCAATTATATTATCCTAGTGCGTGGAAAATTAACATGGATATTGTCCTAAGAGGTGAAAGTAGATATTTTACCAAAGGAAATATTTATGTGAATGTATTGGCAATATAAGCAGAGTTCAAAGAGTCGAGTGGTTACATTCAACTCTTGGAATGAGTGTTGGGATCTGTGGTGAATTTGGTACAAGTGTTTGAGTTTGATTATGTTTTATGTAGGGCAAATTCAATAGGAAAAAATTAAAAATAAAAGTCAACCCAGCTCAAACATAGCATATGCTAGTAAAATCAACACAGACTCTTTTGAAATTCTACAGAAAATTCTACAAAAATATTTTGCGAATGATGAGACCAGAAATAGTATAGCATTTTCCATAACTCAAAGTACCTACCTAAGACACAATGCAGCATTACGAATTATTTTCAAAACTGAAATAATCATCTGCATTTGGATAAACATGCCTTCATAAGAACACAAGTTCCACAGTTTATGATAACGCGCAGTAAAGGTACTATTCCGGAACAGACTAGTTTGTTGAAAATCAAAACGTATGAAATTGCTTCACTTACCTTCGAAGTTAGGAATCAAATGGGACAAATGCGTTTCCTCCAGCGTCTTCTGATATTTTATATTCAAAATTATCTACCTATAATAAGACACTTCATAGAAGAAACAGATTAACCCAGTATTATAGGTACGGCGTAATGGACGACAGATATCAACAACAAGAAACGTAAGATGGAAATGGCGAGTCTTCTGTTCTTCCCGCGTACCGTGCGGCGTGCAAACCTTATACTGCCATCATACGAACATCAACGAATGTGACCCGAGAATTAAGGAATCAGATAATAATCGATAATAACAGGAGACTCATAATCTGTGTTTATCGATCTAATCGATTATAGCTATAGGGCAGATTTTGATGACAGTTGAACAATATAATCACAATCACTGTCTTAATCATAAAATTAAATGTTACTATACATTTCAGTTCTTTTGATTATGATTGAGACAGTGACTGTGATTAGGACTATGATTATGGTGTAGCAAAATAGACTCTTGGAAGGGGGCTCAGGGGTAAAACGAAGTCCGGTTGGAACGTAGTCGGAAAAAAAAACACACTGAGACCGTTACAATTTATTTAAATGCTTGAATGTAGGAACATCCGCAAGACACAACCCTGCAATAAAATTTATCTCTAAACTATCTATCAGTAACAAGCAAGCAGTCAGAACTTATATTGGGCTATTACATACCTGCAGGTAACGAGTAAAAAATTTGCACAATCGTATTCACCAGAAAGCAAAGTTGTTTCATACCAGAAATTACCAACAACTCAAAGTAAAGTGAATGCCTACAAATACCGACGAATACTACCTATCTCGCAGCTGCGCTATGCATGGCTACTTTGACAAGGAGTTCATTGAGGCCATGAGGCGGTTCCTAAACTAGGGGTACCGGTATTCAAGGCCTAATATTGTCACAATGGCAATGGTGCAAAAATTGACCCTTATTAATTCACCGCCAGTCCAATAAAACAGAGATTTGGGGAAAGCTGTAAATTCCTGAAATAGTCTTGAAAACTAGTTATCTGAGTTTGTACCCCTACAGTGGTTGAGCTTGAATTTTGGTGCTTCAAAAACGAAAAAATTTTCGAACTTTTTTCAGCTTTTCGTTTACAACTCCTGAACAACGCATACTAGCGAAAATCTTACCGAAAAACAAATTGAAGAAGGAACAATAACTCCTGCGTCGATTGACCACGTTAACTTTACAATTGGATTGATTCATGAGCTAGTAATCGATTGCTGAAAGACGAAATTTTTTTCTATATTGGCTAAAATGTACCATTTAACGACTTTGTGTCGTTTGTAACTGTGTAGCATCAAAAGTACTGGTCGTATCGAAACACTCTTGTAATCAGTTGCATATGAGAAAAAAAATCATATACAGGGTGTTTCTGAAATTGGAGCGTAAAATGAAGTGGGAAGTAGATGACAAGACTACACGAAATGAAAGAATTAATTTTTGTCCCAAAAAAATCATTTTGGGAGATATTGAACTTCAAAGTTACAAAATTTTGGTAATCACCATCGAGAATCAAACCAGTGCCTCCCAAACAAAAGTAACTCAAATCGATTTCATAATATTTTATAAAAATTTCGAAAATTTCCGATTGCTCGAAAAACTGAAATTCTTGCCATTTACTGTTACATTATGTTCCACATAATAACACATTTTCTTAAAAGCTCCAATTGTGGAAATACCCTGTATACCTACAAATATCGTACAAACACAATGTAATTTAACCACAGAGCAACAATCCATAAACTAAGCACAAAAGCAAAATACTCATAGTCATTTCATTTATCTACATGAACGACTCACTGAAATTGCCAGTATTATAACTAATCGAACCGAATAGGGAGACGAAAGGTGTTCCGCATGCGCTTCACTGACTTGCAAACTTGTCGCCAATGACCTATTCAATGTGTTAGTGTCTTCAATCATTGTTTTACGGTCAAATGTTCATATTGATGTATGTTACATTGATTCGATAAACCAGAATCATTATTTCATACCAAGACTGAACAATGTCATAATGTAATAGTTCATCGATATTATGTACTTGAATTTTGGCAAAAACCACATTTAATGAATGTTTTCATAATATAAATATATGATTTGCATTGTAATCAAACAGCGGTCGTGTTATTGAAAAACGGCCCGCTCATTACCTGATGATGCTTCTGTGATAATTTTAAAGCCGGTCTTGACCACATCAGGTATAAATATCGTGCCATTTGCCGTCCGCATTACAGTTACGTGAGTCATCATCACCTATGAACGCGACTAAGTGAAGAAATATACCTCGATGACATCATCGTAGTTGGCAGATCGTTCGAAGACCACGTTAGACATCTGGAGAAGGTGATCCTGCGTCTGAGAACTCCGGGTTGAAACTGAGCCCACATTGTTTCTAGGGAAAGGGTAGCAGTAGACGATCAGAAAATCAAAGCTGTTGAAGACTGGCCAATCTCAAGAAAAAATCACCAGCATCGAAGTTTTCTTGGCCTGTGTACCTACTATCGTCGATATGTGCTAGTGGTCCCCGAAATGCAAAAGGTCATTTAGGAAGCTGAAAGAAGCCTTAGTCAATGCACCAATCTCCTAATTCCTTCGTAGTAAAAAATCCATTTTGGAAACGGTAATGTAAGACTTGGGGCTGTTCTGTCCCAGATATAGGACGGACAAGAAATGCTCATTGGTTACTTCAGCAAGCCCCTCAGTAAACCGGAGCGAAATTACTGCGAGAGCTGCTGGCTTTTGTCAAAGGAGTGAAGCACTTCTACAAGTACGTGTATGGCAGTAAATTCCTGTTGAGAACTGACCATGCCGCTCTCAAATGGCTTTTACAATTCAAGAATCCCGAAGGCGAAGTGTCGAGAGATTTGACTTCGAGATTGAACATCTAGCAGAGACCAGCAAGAATGCAGATAACAATAATAATACCCTGTACCCTGGACAATGGAGTTCTGAAGCGTGTGTTGGAGTCCGTGGATGGTGCGAAGAAAGACGTCAAACAGTTGTATCCAGGAGCAGAACACAGAAAGTGCCCCGAGAAATCCATGATGAGTTTGCCGGAGTACATCTGGGAGTGACTCAGACTCTCCAGAAAGTGAGAAAACGGTTTCACTGGGCTAATTGTCAAGCAGACGTTCACGACTGGTGCAGAAAGTGCGCCGCAAGCAAGGGACCTCGAACGCGACCTGAGACCCCAATGCGTCAGTACAACGTAGGCAGCCCATTTGAAAAATCGCCATCGATATTGCTGGTCCATTTTCACAATCTGACCAGTGGAACAAATACATCCTCGTAGCAATGGACTACCTCAGCAAGTGGGCCGAAGCCTATGCCCTGCCCAACCAGGAAGCCATCACCGTCACTGATGTGTTGGTAAAGAAGTGGATTTGTCGATTTGGTGTCTTATTGGAACTGCATTCAGCCCGTGCCAGAAATTTCGATTCCAACTTGTTCCAGGAAATGTGTCGAATGCTGAACATCCGGAAGACGCGAACCACGGCTTCACATCCGCTGCCCGATGATATCGCGGAGCTGATAAACAGAAACACAAACCGCCACATATCCAAGGTAGTGTCTGGCCATCAAAAATACTGGGGCCAGTACCTCCATTTGTAATGGCCAATCGTTCTGCAGTACATGAATCAACCGGCCAAACACCCGCTAGTATTATAATGGGCCGAGAGCTGCGAATACCCGTTGACCTGAAGTTTGGGACGCCACCAAGACAGGAGAGTGCAAGAGAGGACTACGTCAACAAACTTCGGCAGAGAATAGAAGACATCCGTTTAAACATCCAGAGTGCCAGCGACCGGATGAAAGAGACCTATAACATCAAGGATGATGCCGGACGATTCCAGGTTGGTGACGGTTTGGCTGTACAGCTCCAAACGTCGTCGTGGCCTATCAACAAAGTTTCGGAACTCGTGGGATGGTCCTTACAAGATGTTGAAGAGGAAAAATGACATGGTCTACCTAGAAGAAAACGCAGAGTCGTCCATTCCAATAGCTTGACCCCTTATGCTGGAAACCACAACAACGTCCGCACCCTCAGACCACCGGAGGGTGCGATTACGTCCTTGTACTAGAACGGACAGAAAGTTCAATATGGGGTAATTCGAAATGAACCACGAGACCTTTTCAAGGTGGTTGTCAATTACGCGCTAGCACACTGTATGACAGAAAATCATAAAATGTCCGGAGGCACCACTGTGGTGTTTTCCAAGAAGTTCGGTCGACAAATCCCGGAAGTTGGAGGAGTGCTGCAGTTGCAGGATGGCCAGAGAAGCATTTTTTACCTAGTCACCAAAAAGCAGTCTCGAGATAAACCGCATGAAGACGTATGGAATAGCCTTACGAAATTGGTGATATGATGGTAGAGTAGAATCTCGTGGACCTGGCAATCCCAAAGACGATATTGCAATCCACTGGCGTCAAGATTTTGGTATACTCTCATCATTGTCCACGACCGATCCTGAAGACGGTGGAGTGCTACTTTCATCAAACAGCAAGGCGCAGATATGGAGAATCATAAATAAATAAATAAATATCTTTATTTTCCTTTGGACTTTATAAAAGTATAGGAATAGTCGGCTAGAGAGGTTTTTACATATATAAAACTATAAGCTAGATAAATGACAGATCAGATGTGATAGACAAACATTATATATAGGTATATATAAAAAAAAAGAAGAGATACATTACATATCTACTTTTTAGTAGGATCACGCATCAAAATATTCGTTGAGTGAGTAAAAACATTTTTCTATGAGAAATGATTTCAGGTATTTTTTGAACGATGATAAGTTTTTTGCATTTTTCAAATTGTCAGGTAAGTTATTGAAAGTTCTAGGACCTAGAATATTTGGTGAATTAATCATAATATTTGTCCTACTATGTGGAATATACAAATCGTTCGAGCGAGTATAGGCATTATGGATATCACTATTGCGAGCAAAGAGTTGCTTGTTGATGTAGGTATTGACATATTCCTAGGATGACATTTCGAGACGAAATATCTCTAGGAAGTGGGCAATGTGACAATTTTGAAGCCGGTTCTAACAACATCAGTAATAATCATCGTGCCATTCGTCGTCCGCATTCAGGTTACGTGAGTCATCACCTATGAACTCCGACACAACAGAGAAAATCTCTAACGATGCGCCACTAGAATAATGAAGAATTATTCAGTCCGTTGAAGTGATCCTGGTCATATAACTCACAGTGTGAAATAAATTAGACAGCTTCAGTTATATTTTGTACAAATAGTCTATCAAATTCATGTTAACTGCAACATATTCAAGATCCTAGGGGAAGTAGGCTTAGAGGCTGCCAGGAAAATCAGAGCGACAAAAAACGATGTCTGCTCATTTTTGTGTTTTTTCTTATATTTAATTCCACCGGTCAGTACGAAATATGAATGTACTTGTAGCTGTATTCAGCTGAATGCTGCCGGGAATCCCGTCAAACAAACTCACTGTTTTCATAGCATTTTATACGTTCAGTTTAAACTCCGGATGGACTTATTAATGGTTAGAATGTGAATTGTAACAATATCACGCTATCACGCAGTTCGAGTATTTAATTTTTCAAGTTCAAGAAATAATAACATTCACACCGAATATTCTTCCTAAAAGTTTTCTGTTGTTTATTTACAGAATTGTCTCGTGTTGGACCAAAGTGAAGAGATATAAGGAGTATGTTGGACAGCAAATATAATATGGAGTGTGTGCAGAGTAGATGAGCTCTGCTTAAAATCGCAATTTTCAGTGAGAAATAATCAATACATTAACTTATATTTTATATCAGTGTGCAGCTAGAAAAATTTTATTTCAACAAAAGCAATTCAAAGTAAAAACTGTGCACTTTTGCATTTACCATTATTAAGGTGTGTGTTTTTTATTCCATAATAATCCAGCTAGACTGATTCTTTTTATGGATCGTCATTAATGAGGTTGGAGTTTTTATTTGAAAACAAATCAGGCAGACATTGTATTTTGGTGTTGATAAAATACCCACCAGTGGCGTACCAGTTACAATAATGTCAGGTAATGGAACCTGCTTTCTATGTAAGAGCTTTTGCGTTTTTAAAGAATCCAAAACTGAAACGTTTGGTTACCCATGTGATTTATGCAAGAGGATGATTTGCAAGAACTGTTCAAATATATCAGCGACACAAATTCAGGTAGTTCAAATGACTGCAAGAATTATGCCTTTTTTTTGTACAAATTGCAGGGAAAATGTCATCAAGCTGCCAGATTTAGTAAAGAGGGTGAGTGATCTAGAAGTTGAAAATCATAATAATTCATCTGATATCAGGGGGAAAATGATAGCTGTGGAACAGAGGATAATGAACATGGAAATCAGCAACATAAATAAGCCTGAAGATTCGTTACGATTGGAGACATTGGAGAAAAGATTTATTGAAGTCTTGATATCAGAAACGAGGATGAAAATCGGTATAGGAATGGGATCCAAAGTTTGGAAGATCAAAATCCAACTATTCAAATTGAGAATGCCATAGCTGAAGTGGAAGATAGAAAATGTCGTGCAAATAATCTCATAATATTGAACATGAAAGAACCTTCAAAACAAAGTAAAGCAGAAAGGATTAGTGAAGAAACTAAAACTATATTGAAGATATTAAAGATGTAACTCCAACGGACACGAATATAAAGGTTTTCAGGTTAGGAGAATATGATCCAAGTAAAATGCTGAGGCTGAAAAATATTGAAAAACCAAATAAAATTTAAAGAAATAAAAATGTTCAATGATCAAATAAAACAACAGCAGGATTATTTCAAACATATAAAAAATAAATTGAATCAAATGATTGCTAACGGCGTGTAATGGACCTTTTTGTGCCACCGATTATATTTGACATATACTCGTTAATCAGTAATATGTCCCCAACTGGTTCACTTACAAAGGTTTGTCTCGGAGATCAACGCTCAAAATTCCTGCATGCTCGCGGCTACGCTCGAAATGGAGATGGTCGTGGGTAAAACTACAGGTGAGCGTTTAGGTGACTAATGACTCAAATTTACCTTACCTGTACAAAATAATTGTGGGCACCACCTAGTTCCCTTCCACAATAGGTTCGATACTGGCTTCTTCCTAAAGAACTAGGAAATCGGAAAAAGGAAAAAACAATTCCCAAAACTATAACCCTGTATATTTCAAATTTGGAACAATACACACCCTGTACATTTATGGTAAGTTATATAGTTCAATTATTGTTGTGCCAACTGTAATGTATATGTTTAATGAAATTGACAGTGTGTTTTGGCATTTACGAATAACTTAGATATTACTCTCACTTTCAGTATCCAAGGTATAACTGAGAACAAGAATTTCGTAAATTAGTTTCATAAACAAAAGAATAAATTCCCACCGAGAGAGTAGATACTTATACCGTACGGAAAGTGTACTCTCTGAAGATTACCAATTTATAAAGGGACTTCGGCGAATGGATCCATTGGCAGAGGTTCATTATATGCAAATGGTGCGCTTATATGTGATGTTATGGGCTTTCCGCAGATATTTTACAACAAAAAGTACCTATGAATACCAGTATGATATATACCTTCGCAAAATATAACTTTAAGAACGTTCTAAAAGAGATTATTTAAAAAGTAAATGAAAGAATATGGATATTTCACACAGTTTTCAACCACTTATCTGTTGGCATATGGACGTTATTCTTCCGACGTGAGTCTGGAATAGGAATTCTCTGGACTCTCAATCTCTAGCAGCTACTTACAGCCTCCATATGAGTCTGATAGGACTCCAAAATAGTTTCTCAAAGTACTACAGGTCCAACAAGAATATGAGCCTCTATTTCAAAATGTAGGCCTCCCACAGGAACTTTAGGCCTCCCCGGATACGTCTTGCACTAGAGTTCGTCTCCAATTTGAACTGTAGGCCTCCAACAAAAACCCTTATTAACAAGGGTTCCACGCAAAATACAACAGTTGTAGGACGACGAGATGAGTTACGTGATGACGATCCCCCCAAAGGGTTTGAAAAGGTGATTTTCCCAAAAACAGCTATGTTCAAAACCAACAAACGCTTCAAAATCAACAGTGCACCTTTTTCAATCTACAATACAGCAACAAGATCAAGAATCCCCGGCATGGGATGACTCAACGGTCACTAGATAGCTTCAGATATATTTCTTGGTTGCAGTTTCCTACGGCTCCTCACGGTAACTTTTTCACCAAGCTCCTACCAACTCGACAGCTTCATCAAGACTGCTCTAACACGGAAGTCCCACTACCAATTCCGTTAGTTGACTCCAAAAACAGTGTAGCCAACGTACTAACTCTAAACACTCTACAAAAGTACGTTTTACTTTACTTACTCTGTGGACCCTGTATAATAATTACATTTGTAGACAGATATACTAAATTACACATAACGGATCTAAAACAATAACAGAACTAGCTAAGGTCAAACGATGTCATAGTTATCATATCGACAGATAACCCACTAATAATATTCATCCAAATCGTAACCTTGTCAGTGTACACAGGTGCAGTGTAAAACGAACCGATAACGGACCCACCCAAATACTTCACGTCGCTTGCGAAGCGAGCTGAGAGTTATTGGACTGGCGCATCTGCAGCTGAATTTATATAGGAGTGAGCGGGGCAAGGCTGGGAATCAGATGCAAATTCGTAACGTTGGAAATGACACGTTACAGGCGACAAGGATAAGACAATTAAATATATAAAGGGTATTCTAACTATTATAAGCATTTCAAAAAACCATTCATAAAAGCCAATATACAAGTAAACCAGTCGTCACCAAAACTAAATGAGGACAATGTATACTTGAATATTCAAAGCCTCATGTCCCATAAAATCGAAATAATTTCTGATCTTCTTTGCTATAATCCTTCGATGACTATTCTGAGTGAATCACGAACAACCAAGGATATTTTGGATTCTGAGTTACAAATCGATAATTATAACATTGTCCGTTGTGATAGCAAAAGTAGACATACTGGAGAAGTAGTTTTTTATGTAAAAATAGGAATAGAATACAAAAAACTCAAAACTATCATTTTGGATAAAAACTATTGGTTTCAATTTATAGAAGTGAAGCTTTGTGGACAAAAATTCAAAATTGGTGGAGTTTACTAGTCACGTAGTTTCCCTCATGGGTTGTTTATTGACAAGATTGAAGAAATTCTGGATGCCAACTTCACAAATTCAAAAGGATTATTAATAGGTGATTTTAATATAAACTATAATCAAAGTGATTATTTTTATGTAAAGAAACTGAAGGATATTTTTAGAATGTATGGACTTGATCGAATCGTGGAAGGACTACCACTAGTAGTACATTAATTGATTATGTTGTATCTAATTGTGATAATTTTAAAGCAGTTCATGATGTTCCTAAAATAAGTGATCACTCAATTATATCAATAAATTTCATGTCGCCCAAAAAAATATTACAAATAAGAAAAATTAATGATGCTTCATATGTCAATTTCAATAAAGAACTCTTAAGCTTAAATTTCAATTTAAATTCAATAGATGTAGATGTAATTTAAGATGACATTCTAGGTGAAACTGACAGTATAATAAATAAATTTGGACCATTAATAACAATATATAGTGATAAAATCAAACCAACTACCATATTACGGTGAGGATTTAAAAAATAAAGCAAAAGATAGAGATCAGGCATATAAGATTTTCAAAAGAGCAAATTCTCAAGAAAGTGAAACTTAGGAACCAATTCAAAAATGTCAGAAATGAATATGTTGCATTACTAAGTTAGAAAAAGTTAAATATTATGAAGAAAAAATTGTTTTGAACAAAAATGATCCTAAAGAAATGCGGAAATACATGAAATCTCTTATTCAACCAAAAAATGACACAGACTTTTCCAAAATTATGTTTTCTAATGAAGTTCAAAGCAGCGTTGTCACTAATGGCTTAGAAATGGCAAATTGTTTCAACTCATTTTTCATAAATACTATCTGCAACATATCTAAGAGCATGTTCTTCAGAGAGCCTTAGAGTTTTGAATTGCAGTTTGGGTAAATTCGAATTACTCACAATGTCTCAGTTGATAGAAACATTTCTGGGGTTGAACAAGATGAACGAAGCTGAAATACTCAACTCCAAGCTTTTAAAAGAAACATTTCAGGTATTTGGTCATGAAATTTTTAATTTTGTAAACACATCTTCAGAAAAAGTAACATTTCCCAATCATTTCAAAACAATTAAAATAATACCAATACCACAAATAAACATTTTGATTTTAGTTCGAAAATATGAATAGGAAATTCATAAAATCTTTTGTGGAATCATCTGCGACTGAAAGACAAACTTTAGTCGCTATTTTCCATCGTTCAAGATAACCTCTTGGGAGGTATTCATGTTGAAAAGGGGAACATTCTCCATGAAAATTTAAAAATGAAAAATGTGACTTATTTGTAATATCTAACAGAAAACAACTACTTCCCCGGCACAAGCCACGCTGGACATTGAACTACATCTGATAGATATTGTGAAAAGACTTTAACTGAAAAGGAAAGAAAAAATCTGAAAGTGAAAATTTGCATTTTCATTCAGATAGCTGACTTTTTTAATTCTTTCTAGTTTTCCTTGAACAAATCATTAAATAAATTAGATAAGGAGAATGTTATTAAAAAAATATCACTCGCAGAAATCGTTCATTTCATTGAAGCAAGGTTCGCTTCTCTCGCATTTAATCCCCAATACATTTTGGTCGACAAAAATCTATTTCGCTTTGCCAAGCTCTTCTGAAGAGAGAAGAGAGAAGCTAACCTTGCTTCAATGAAATGAACGATTTCTGTGAGTGATATTTTTTTAATAACATTCTCCTTATCTAATTTATTTAATGATTTGTTCAAGGAAAACTAGAAAGAATTAAAAAAGTCAGCTATCTGAATGAAAATGCAAATTTTCACTTTCAGATTTTTTCTTTCCTTTTCAGTTAAAGTCTTTTCACAATATCTATCAGATGTAGTTCAATGTCCAGCGTGGCTTGTGCCGGGGAAGTAGTTGTTTTCTGTTAGATATTACAAATAAGTCACATTTTTCATTTTTAAATTTTCATGGAGAATGTTCCCCTTTTCAACAAATAAACAATTCCATACAGGCAGAAGATTTTCGCAGTATAAATACACTTCCCACAATTGAGAAAGTTCTTGAAATTGCTGTTTAGAGACAGTTGTTGAGTTACCTGAATGAAAATAACATTTTGATACCAATACCAATCTGGTTTCAGAAAAAATCATTCATGTGGAACAGCAATTCAGTTTACAATAACAGACTGGAAAAAAACATGTTGATCAAATTAGATTCATTGTTGCAATTTTTTTGGATGTGAAAAGAGCGTTTGAGACCATCGATAGGAGCACTTCAATTGATAAACTGAAATACTCTGGTATAGGCGGTATGGTATAGCGGAAGATTATTTAACAAACCGAAAACAGATAACCAAAATGGAAAACGTTGTATCTGAGAAATCCAATGTAAATATTGTTGTTCCACAGCGGAGTGTATTGGGACCATTTATGTAGACACTCCAAACTCAAAAGTCCCCGGCCCCCCTGTTGTCTGGGGAAGTATAACCGTGGAACGGACGATTTAGGATGCAAGCTACTATTAAGGTGCATCATCTTACGAGTTTTCACATCGAGTTGTCGCAGCTCCTCTTGAGTTCATTTCACCACTCCAAAGGAGTAGAGTGAGATCGGAACGGCAGGCATATTAGTTGCAGCAACTTTGTTCTTCCCCGACAGTTCTGACGACCAGATCTGTCGGAGTTTGTGCTGATACTTGCCGTGGAGAGAGTTTTTAAATGTGTTCACCTCTTGGGAGCGGCGTTGCTCCACTCCCAAGTAGGTCTACGAGCTGGACATCCTCTCCGTATCCCTCACATCGTCCACTTTTGAGATGAACCGTGGCACATTTGTCAATCCCGAACTCCATTCCGATAGCACGCGTGTACTCTTGCACCACCCTTAAGGATTGATGTAGGTCCCTTTCTCCAGAGGCATACAGTTTGAGGTCATCCATATAAGATAAATGGGTAACCTTATGCCTCCGGTTGTTGGGGGTGCCGCAGTTATATCCACGGGTTATCCTGAGTGCAACGGACAATGGCAATAGTGAGATGCAGAAGAGAAGAGGGCTGAGGGAGTCTTCCTGGAATACGCCCCTTCTGAAGATTACCTGCTCTGTTTGGACTCTGACTTGACCAGATCTTATGGTGAAGCGAGTCCTCCAGAGTGGCATCAGTTGTTCAATGAATCTCACTATTTGATCGGGCACCGCAAGGCATCTGAGCAAATGCATGATTAGCTCATGCGATGTTGTATCAAATGCCTTGCGGTAATCGATCCAGGCCATCGAAAGGTTCCGTTTATACTGCACGGAGTCCTGCGTTATACATCTGTCGATGAGCAGGTTCTCCTTGCAGCCAGCGACCCCCCTCTTTACCCTCTTTGCTCATATATCCGTTTGTACACCGGATCAACTGCGAAGAGTATTCGCGCGTATAAAATACGCGTAAACATCTTATAGCACGAATTCAAGCATGTTATCGGCCTGTTATTCTTTGGATCAGAAAATCTCCGTTTTTGGGAATAAGCACGGTTCGCCCCTCGACAAACCAATCCGGAATCTGCTGCTCCCCATCTAGCCAAGAGTTGAAACCTCTTGCCAAATGGTGGTGGGTACTGGGGAATTTTTTCCACCAATAGTTGTTTAACCCATCAGGGCCTGGAGCAGCGAAGTTCTTTGAGCCTTTGAGGGCCCGTCGAACTTCTTCCAGGGTTATCGGATTGCGCAGATCATTGTGGTCAGGCTGTTGAAGCCTCCTGCAGAAGGCTTCAAACTACGCTAGAGCTGGAGTGTCTACGTTGATTGGTTGCGGATACTCATAGATGTTCTTCCAGAAGGTTTCCACCCGATCAGGGGCCGGCGGATTATCGACAACACGTAGAGGCTCTTGGAATAAGCGAGAAGGTTTATCGCGGAACTTCCTGTTTTCCACGACGCTTCTCGCCCGCCTCACTAGTGACTTTCTTGCAGCCACCAGCATTCGTATCCTATCAGTGTGTGGTGAGCTCGTCTCAGTTTTGCGGCAATTCGCCGCACCGTGACCGTGAAAGGCCTATTGGCCGCCACGTAGTCCCACACACTTGATACGAGACGCGTGTTGTCTCGCCGACTTGATCTTAGCTTCCATCTTGTGTATGCGTCTCTCATGCCTTCCAATCAGAGTGGCGGTATTCCTCCTCTCTGTCTGGGATAGAGCATGAGCGGCGTCATACACGGCAGAGTTGATCTGCCAGATGTCAGCTTCCTCCGAAAGAACTCCACGAATACTCGCATCCACTTCTGCCAGTTGTTGTGGCTTCAGGGGCTTGGTTTTGTGTAGCGCCCTGCGGGTTCTGATGCTCTCCATCGGTGGTATGATGTGAGCATCCTCTGCAGCCAGGTTTACGAGTGGCATATCTGCCACTTCTGCCACTACGTTAACCAGCTGAGGAGGAGCTCTGACATAGCCTCGGGCTCGAAGATGAGATGCGTGATCCCTAAGATTTTGGGCGGAAAGGGCGGCATGCTCTGGGTACCTCTCACTCCACAGAGCATGCATTCTCGCCATGTATCCTCTCCGGGCGGGCTCACTGCTCTCGTAGCATTGCAGAAGGCCGTCCCTCAGCTCATCCGTCCACTCAAGGCGTCCGTTGTCATTGCGGTTGTCATTGTTTGGCAATCCATCGTTTTGGGCCCCACCACCTTGCCTTTGACCCCTATTCCGATGAGGTCGGTTGTGGGGGCCTATAACTGGTCTGTCGAGAACCAAGTTTCAGAGTTTACTGGGGGATAACCCAGTAAACCCACGGCCGACACCGGAGAGAAAGCTGCCTTTTCCCTCCCGGATGTGCATTAGCTGCCAGTCCGATTTTGCATCCTTTGCTCGGGAAGGTGGTGTCTCAACTCACCAGGGCCTCAGGTGTTGATTGCCCCCCTGCCCCCTATTATTATTATTATTATCATTATTATTATTATTATTATTTTTATTATTATTATTATTATCATTATTATTATTATTATTATCATTATTATTATTATTATCATTATTATTATTATTATTATTATTATTATTATCATTATTATTATTATTATTATTACTTTCCCTAAAAGGATATTCCAGTCAGGCCCTGTCTCCGGAGTTCCGACACATCCGGAGGGCGCGCTGGATCGTTTACCCAGATAACCACTCCCTACGTCCGTGGGGTAAGCGATTACTGCGTCCGAGAATCATGTGCCCTGAGCAGACGCAGTGAACCAAGGATGACGGCCCTCTGCATTCGTCCGGCTAAGATTTCTGCCATATTACGGCAAGCCGGTATGATTTTTAAGTTTGAGAGCAGTGTGTCCATCATTTCACCAAGGACCCCTATAATCAGAACCTATTAGAAATTATTATTATTATTATTATTATTATTATTATTATTATTATTACTATTATTTGACGTATGTATCGAAAAAGGAAATACTTCTTTATGATTTTGATCTTCGATGATAGGTGATGGTAAAGATGATTCTGCCACAGTTGTTTGTATTTGTGGAATCTTAGCATTCTTTGAAACATGATCAATATGCCTTTTTACTAGGTTCTTCATTTCGTATTTCAAATTTCTTGGACCGTCAACTTCTTGTATGATGCCTGGTACTCATTTATTATCACTTGAAGTATAGTCTCTATATATTATGTTTTCTTTTTTCTCTATAATTCTTGTTTAGGAGGTATTCTGTTGAACAATCTTATCCAAAACAGTATCCTGTTTCTTATGAACGTTCAATGGATATGTTCCTGGATGAATGGGATCTAGTACTGATCTTATTTTCTTTCCCATCAGCATGGAGACTTTTCAGTTATCGTAGTCGGTGTAATCCTCAGCATGAAAAGCAGATTTGAAAGTTGATGATTTTTTCTAGAATCAAATTTGTATAAATAAATAAAATAAATAAATAAAAAAAGAAAACAGTCTTCTTGAAATATCTATAACTGCCTTTGAAGATATGGACTGAAGTACTAAAATTTCCGGCCACTTGGAAAATGCATTTATGAGGATGAAAAACATTCTTCCATCGATTGGTGTGGCGAAATCGATGTGAAGTCTACCAAGGTCTATCTGGATATCTCCATGGTAATATTGGTGCACTAGCTGGCATTTCTCGGTTATTTTGACAAGTTCTGCAACATCTGACTAGTTCTTCTATCTGGGAGTCTATTTTTGGCCACCAGATATAACTTCGTGCAAATACTTTGGCACGATTGATACCAAGGTGAGTCTGGTGAAAGAGGTCCAGAACATCTTTTCTCATTTTATCAGGAACAACCACTCTGCTCCCTCTCAATAAGCAATCTCGTTGAACTGACATTTCTTGCCAATGTTGTTTGTAGATATGAAAATCTTTCGAATCTTCATTCAAGTTTCAGCCATTTTTTAGCGAACTAATTACTTTTAAAATGACTGGATCAGTTTTGGATAATTTTGCAATTTTTTGGAGAAATGAACTTATCCTCAGATTCTATCAACAAAACTTCTGCAGGTTCTGGGATATCAGTCTCTATGGTTGGAAGTGGCAGTCTACTTAACCCATCAACATTACCATGATGTTTTCCTGGCCTATAAACGATTTTGTATCGGTAGGAATTGAGAATCAAGAACCATCTCAACAATCTGGTAGGAATAATGTCAGGTATCTGTTTTTCTTGGTTGAAAAGACCAATCAAAGGTTTATGGTCAGTAAACAACGTGAAAAAATGACCTGCTAAGTACTGGTGGAATTTTTTAACAGCAAATATCAATGATAAAGCTTCTTTGTCTACCTGAGAATAGTTCTTTTCATTCTTCAGCAACGTACGGGATGCGTAGGCTATAGGCACCTCGATTCTATCAACTAGCTAATGGGACAACACTGCACCAATGCCATATTGTGAAGCATCTCTTCAATTTTCAGAAAATCGGACCAATTTCTTCCTACCAAGGCATGTCCATTTCCTTTTATCGCTATTAAAGGAAATTGGGCTATATTCCCTCTGTTTTTTAGCTTCACTGGAACTTCACCGATAACTAGCAGTTTCTGTTGAATCAAGTGTGAAGTTGTATATTTGACTTGTTCAACTTCTTGTGGGTAGAACTTCATTGAATTCTGTTTCGCCGATGATGGAATATCCAGCTCTTGAATCGATTTCCATTTCGATAGGATAGGGCCTTCAATTTCTACAAGTTTTTTAAATGCTGGCACTCTGTCACGTTGACAATTGTTATGATAATTGATGTATTCATCATTATGAACTACATTCTGGTCATTTTCGTTTTCAATAATGTGAGTTGCTTCACTTCGTTTGGAGAATCTCTGCAAACTTTGATTCTTTCCCGTAATTTTAGATTTCTTTCTTGTGAAACATGCCTTCAAAATGTGTCCTGTATTTCCACAAAAATCGCACGTAGAATTGATGAAACAACACGAAACGGGGCTATGCTTTTCTGTGCATCTGAAAATGACTTCCACTATGAGTTTTCTTTTATTAAAGTTTTGGTTGGAGTGTATTTTATTAATAGAATTTAAAGCATGATTATTTTCACTAGTTTGTGCTTCATCTATAGCTTTCTTGAAAGTAAGAGAACTATCTGGAGTAGACGTCTTTGTAGGGCTTCGTCCTTAACCGCGGTCACGTAACATGTCATCTAAATCTGTGAAATCACAGAACTGACTCAAACTACGAAGAGCTGCAATGAATTCTTGAATCGATTCACCAGGTTTTTGGATTCTCTGGTTGAATTTGAAGCGTTCGATGATTTTGTTCGGCTGGGGATTATACCTTTTCTTCGGTAAATCAACGATATTATCATAGGTTGAATCCTTGATTTGACTTGGTACTGCAACGCATTGAATTGTCATGAATAAACTAGTTCCGCAGGTGGACAGAAGGATAGCTTTTTTGGTCGAAGAATCTCTTATTTCATTAGGTTTCGAAATAATATTCTGGGACAAACTCGCCTACTTTTCCATACGTACCCCTCATTATAGTACTGGAATGACTTGTGAGACTGGTTTCGGACAGGTTTGGCATACTGAAGTAGTAGATTTTGTTCTCTGTCTCGTCACCAATTTGTAATGCTCTTACTTCGTTGAGAAATAACTATTTTATCAATTAGATAATGTTTTTATTTTTTTGAATTGACAACATCAAAATTATAAATTCTAATATTATTTTTTAATATCCATAACAACCCCTTTTTTTCCTATTTTCCATGGCTGATCATAATGGTGATTGCCAACACCTATTTTGAAATGAATAAATTAAAACTAAATGTTGATAAATCTAAAGCAATGATGATACCATCTAAAAATGAATTGAATCATGCGAGAATAGTGGAAATTCATATGGAAATTGACGGTGAAGTATGAAAAATTGTATCTGTAATGAAGTATCTTGGATTCATGGTGGATAGTATACTATCTTTAAATAGTCATGCTGAATATGTTATAAACAAAATATGCAAAAAACTGTATTTTTTTCAAGGGCTGTGAACTTGCTGTCAATGGATGCCAGAATCACCAGTTATAACTCTATGATCAAACCTCATTTTGAGTACTGTACCCCAGATGCAGAAATTACAAAACCGCGGTCTGAGAATAATTCTTAAATGTAATAGAGTTCAGTTCAAGAAATGCATAAAATATTAAAATGGATGCCAGTATGCAGAAATGTATATTACTTGGCGATGATATTTAAATATAAAATCTTAAAGGGTTTCAACAACAATATTTTAATAAATTTATTGTATTAAACAACGAGATTCATGGCTATGAGACAAGGTCGAAAAATGAGTTCCATATTGAAAAAACAAATTCAAAAAACTGTATGAACTCTTCAGTTTTTAAAGGCCTGAATGAATTCAAAAAGCTACCACCAATGGTAATAGGATCACAAAACTTGAGAAGTATTGAATTTGAAATTTAAATTTTTAATTTCAATTGTTAATTTAAGATATCTTCAATATTTTAATGGAATAACGGTATATGTTCGTATTTAAAAAAAATATACAATTTATTTAATAGGTACTTGTGTTCCGTCTTCACCTTATGTTGTAAATATATCTATAATTATTTGTTGTTTATTTGATTATTTGTCTATTTTGTCCCTTCGAACATATCGCGAATATGACTGTGTTTTCCCACTCTTACTGGACTATGTTGTGCTCGCGCATTCCGGGCCTCGGTAGTGAAAACGCTGGCAGAAAAATGCGAGCTCTCTCTCTCTCGTTCGTCACTACGAATACGATTTACCTGTGCTCTATAATTATTTTGGATGAACTCATCCGCAAAGACCACCTACCTTATCCGACTCGAGTCTCTGGAGGAAGCAATATAACCAAGGTAAGGAAACCACAGTCTCGACAACCCCTTTTTTACAGTTTGGTAAAATATCGAATCGGAAACATTTTGTATATTAGGCTTGCATATTTCAATAAATTACTACTACTACTACTATATTTGGATACGGCGGCGTCATAATTTTGGTGTGTGGTAACCATCGTTCATACGATCAAACATAAAAGACTGGACTGTTCCTTCCATCGACACTCGTGGTACAGCCAGCTATGGAAAATCATGCACTCATCGACATACAAAAAGTATGACATTTCGGAGCTGGACAAGATACCAGTTATAATTTCATTTGATCATTGTAAAAATTAATAAACATAAATTGGCAATCATTATTATTAATTGTAAAAATTAATTATAGACAAAGTTGACTGCATTTTTATTACATTACCAATAAAACTGCAGTGACACCTGAAATGGTAATTGATATTCCTGTAGTTAACAAAAATCGGGAACAGATGAATTCACTTCAGAAAAAAGGTTAGTTCTACTGACACCTCGAAAGATATCATTTCTTTGAAAAATTATGCTGTCGGTTTTGGTTTAATAACCCGAATGATGATTGATGTAGTGAGTATTTATCTGATCGAACACGTACCATATATCGTTAACTATGTTCTTGCTTCTGGTGTCTTTCCTACTATGTGGAAATTTGCCATGGTTCTACCAATACCGGAGGTCACCAACGTTGCGGACTTTTCAGATCTCCGACCCATCAATATACTGCCTTCACTTTCAAAAATTCTAGAAAAGGCAGTTAATCATCAGACTACTGATTATGTTTTTTCTCGCAGAATCATTCCGCATATACGATTAGGTTCCAGAGGGTGGCATAGTACAGCAACGGCCTAAAAACGGCCAATATTACTGATGATATTATACATGCTGCTTGACTATAGTAAAGCAGTTGATACAATCGACCCTGACATATTTTGTAGAAAATTGAGACTTGTTGGTTCCAATCCAATTTCTGTATCCTGATACGAAGCTACCTGGATAACAGAAAACATATCTCTCGATAGCAGTACTTGTGATCACCTATCAAGACGTTATGGAGTACTACAGGGATCTATTTCAGGTACAGTTCTATTTTTACTTTACTTACATCCAAGATTGCAGTGATTTTGTTCAAAACTGCTCCATATACCAATTCACAGATGACAGGCAGTTGTATGTCAATTTTCCAACAGAATCAACATTACACATTTTGATTTTTGAAAATATGAATAGTATATTCATAAAATTTGTTGTGGAATCATCTGCGGCTGAAAGGCAAACTTTAGTCGCTATTTTCCATCGTTCTTGGGAGGTAGTCAAGTTGAAAAGCGGAACATTCTCCATGAAAATTGAAAAATGTTATTTATTTGTAATATCTGACAGAAAACATCAATCTCCCTGATGAGCTTGGCAAAGCGAAATAGATTTTCGTCGACCAAAATCTATTAGGGATTAAATGCGAAAGAAGCGAACCTTGCTTCAATGAAATGAACGATTTCTGTGAGTGATATTTTTCAATAACATTTTATCTCATCTGATTTATTTAATGAACTTTCAAGGAAAACTAGAGAAAATTAAAAAAATCAACTATCTGATAGAAAATGCGAATTTTTACTTTCAGATTTCTTTTTCTGTTACTAGTCTTTTCACAATATCTATCGGATTTAGTTCAATGTCCAGCGTTGCTTTAGCCGGGAAAGTAGATGCTTTCCGTTTGATATTACAAATAAATCATATTTTTGATTTTTCAATTTTCATAGAGAATGTGTTCCCCTTTTCAACTTTACAGACTTTCAACAAAATTAACAGTGACCTAACACGTCTATTTAACATATCCTCAATTCATAATCTCAAGTTGAATGCTTTTAAATCTAGTTATGTATTTCAGACCATAACAGAATAATTTCAGAAGTATTAACCTTATAAGTCGGATCGTATAGAAATTGTGGTTTCTGTGTTAGTTATATTCAATATCTGAATATCTCAATATCAGCTGAAGCCAAAAATTATATATTATTTCAAATATACAGATGGGATTTGAAGTTATGTTTGCTTCGGATTACGTGATGTGATCAATTCAGTGCACATATGCGTCATGTTTCAGCTGATAGTTGGAAAAAATTTTCCTGTTATCTGCAGCACTTCAATTGGGTTCCAGAAAGCACAAATACACGTTCAAAACTATTTTGCGTGTCATTAGTGATATAGTGGAAAGCCGTGTCCGGCTTAATGTCCCCAAACAGGATGTCATCCGCTGGTCCACTGCTGTTAGGTCACATGCGTTCTCATTCCTTTGGATGTCCCTGAGACCTGGTACCCAAAAAGTTTTATCGTGTTCTGTGCTCCTAGGTCGTTGAGATGTTTGTGTCTTCCAAATAAAAAAAAACTGCTTGACCGCATGGCCTTTATTACAGCTAGATTGTGGGAAAGGATGATTGGTTTCTGGAACCCTCCTTAGAATGTCTTTCGTGTAAACAGAAATAGGCATTACCTCTGGTTGTAACATGGAGGCTTGAGTACCGTCTGCCGGTATATTCCAGTCCCTACTCCATTGCTTGTCTTAGAGCCATCCTTATACAATATTTGCTCTCTTGACAGCATCGAGAGCTTTATTTTTCATTAGGTTAGTAGGTTGGAATAGTTTTGTCCGAGGCCGCCGGCATCTCAGATGTGTCAATCTTCTTGACCTCAATTATGTTGGAGATGCCAAGTTTGCTGCCCCTTCATTGGCCTAGGCAAACCATTTGGAGGTTTGTATTCTCGCCTCCGTTACAAAATGCAAATTCAGAGGAGGGAGGTTAAGGATTATCTCCAGGCTAATCGTTGATATGTTGCCAGTGATACCGAGCATGATCAGTCTTTGTTCACTACAATCCTCCCATTGGTTGTCACAGTGCACTAAAGGCACTTGTACACGTCGTGTATCATACGAATTTTCAAATCATACCCACACTTTCAAAACACGCTGGATAGCTGGAAAATAATTTTAGATCAGACCACTGTCCCTTATATACGTATTGTTGACATGGAGGCTCAAACAATCATTATAGCACTGCATGTAATAAATCTGAAGATTTCTCAAGCTTTTTAGTGCATTTGAAGAGGATGCAAGTATATTCAACTAATTGTGTGTTTATACCGCAAAGTGACAGATTGCTGGTAGATAAATAGAGCTAAATGAAGCAAAATTTGTATTTCTTGCAAAAATATATTTATAAAATCGTAGCAGAGCGCTTTCGACTGAAAATTCATCATCAGTCCTTACTCGTCAGGTATACAAGGTCAAGTATATCGTTTTACTGAAGTAAGTGAACATATATAAGTAGAGAATTTATGTCTTTTTTGAAGCCTATATGAAGGTGTGTAGAGAACCGCGAAACGCGTCTGCAGGTGGTCTTCCCCAGCCAAATGGAGGATAATTTGCTGTATAATTATAATAAGCAATTGCAACTAAGTCTTCTTAGAACGTTGCACAAAAATATCTGTCAGATATGTGTGAGAGAGAATTTATTGACCCGTCAGAAAAAGTTTCTCTCTCCCACTCATTCGGCTTATGGAGAAAGTAATAGGTGATATCTCCATAGTCTTTGGAGATAATAGCATCAAACTTAGTGTTGTTGGATTCCTTATGATCGTCCCTAACCGATCATGCAATGATATACTGGGTGTTTTATCAAAAAAATGATTGAAAATGGCGCTCCGCTGCCATTTTGAAACATTCAGTTGAAATTTTCTCATGAAAAAGAAGGTTTTTATCTCCTATTTGAGCCTTCCAAATTTCGTTGCGATATACTAGGTGGTTCAAAAATTATTAGGGGGGGAGGGGGGAAACGGACTAGCACTATAGAATAATTTAAAATTTTCTCTTCATAACTTGAACTCCAATACTGACTGTGTTCATTTGAGAATAGGAATTTAACGAAGGATTCCAAAATTTAATAGGTAAAGTATTGAATATTATATAACATTCGGTTACTTTTGCCAATATGTCATTTTTTAGGACACATGCTAAACGTTTGAAGGGTATTTGTTGAAACAGTATTGGTTGGTTATTTTTTGTATGCATAGTAATGAACCGCAAAAAATCGTAGGATCAATTAGTAGACCTTTCTTCATACATATAATACGAACTTTTTTTTTCTCAAACAATAATATTGAAATAAATAATTTATATTTATTTTAACCAATCTCTTTGTAATGTATGTATGTGATGATATCGATATTAGTAGAAGCATTCCTTCAGTCAAGTAACTTCTTCAACGTTGCAGCTTCGTTACGAACGTAACTCTGTTCGAACCAAATTACGTCCGTCGAAAAGTGGGTTCGACGACCGCAGACTCGCCTTAAAAACAAACGAAAAAAATGGCGCATTTCTGCAAGTGCAAAGACTTCTCTAAGCAACAGTGGAGAGACCTTAGGATCGTCCAACGACTAAAAATAACAAAAGTCGAAAACAACGTTGGATTATCGGTTCAAGTAGGTCTCGGCCTCGCCACGCCACCGATACGATAAAACAAATGCATGTCTGCGGTGTTGTGAGGTTCAACTGCATAATATATCATTGTTTCGAAATAGAAATGAATAACTGCGTTTATTTAAAACTGCTTTTATTCTTTAAAATTTAATCTCTACACATAAAATCGCATAACGTATTTGAATAAAAAAATATATGAGGAAGGAATACTACATACTTCTTGAGTTTCGAAAGAGTTGCTACATATTTTCAACCTGGAGAACTGTGAAAATTATGGGAATTTTTTGATCAATATAGTGACATATTTGTAGACCTCCAAAATAATAACACTCGATAAAAATTCTTTCAATACAAAATTTTAACAGTATGACTACCTAATTCATATATTTGTTCAAATCAACTAGTCTGATGTATATACCATATACAGGGTGAACTACCATTACTTACCGTAAATTAAATGGGCTACTTACTGGTCTGTCATGTGCGAAAGCACCTGTAAAATTGGAGAACTATCAATAATTACTTAACCATTTTTTTGCACGAAACTGTCCAAGGTTGCGCCACTGCACTGCGCTACTTTGTGAGGTGTCATGAAAACTGGAGTATTGCCGTGCTGCGATATGTTGCGATCTCAGCATGCAAAATCGTTGATGGTCTTTATACACTGGTTCACGATTTGTCTTAGTTGTCTATAAAATCATCCCTCACTTATTTTGGTGCGGAGGGAGAGCACATTGTATAATTTTTGTTGAGTGGTCTTAGAAAGTTTCGATAAGGGGGGTACTGGGGTGGACATTACCCCCACTGGACTTCTTATGTGAAGAATCATGCTATAAGCCAACCACTAGCTTCAATCTACCACCAAGTATCCCCTCCCCCCAGGGAAGAAACCTGCCGCCGCGACTGGTGGTACGCAAAAGATCTCGAACGGAATATTTTAATACTCTTATCCATTGGGATTGAAAATCACTAAATTCAAAATGGTGTTATGGGTTCATTCTGTATTGTGAACAGCGTTTTCGTTTAAAGATAATGACGCCTGCAATTCTGTATGTCGATTGAGATAAACTCTCCACTCTATATACTCCTTTGTTTTAATATTTGATAACTTTGTCATATCATGTGAATCATCTTTAGAATTCCAGTTCATATAGTCATCTTGACTCTAATTCGAGTATCCATGAAGTGATCTACAATCGTTCAATTTGAATATTGTCCTAGTTCCAATAATGTAGGCAACCGCATGTAGTAAATATTGAGTAACAGCAATCTGCGTTTACTGTTCTGTCGTTGGAACACAGAATCTAACATCTTTCCTCTCTTGTATTGTGCAAGCCAATTCATCTTTCAATGCGTAATGGGTTATTTGTATGTATTATTCGAAACCAGTCCGGATAAGTGCTCACACTATGTCATTCAGGTTCAGTTGGCAACACTTAATTTCATGAATGTTGTCAAAATGGTATTAAATATATCCCCAATGAATGCTGACTAACAGTAGTGACACTGACAGCTTCCGATTTGTGCGTTTCCGGTTTGTGGACGGATTTGAAATAATTTCATATTGAATGTTACTCGTATCATTGATTTTTAGGCGCTGTTAATTTCTAAGGGAAATACCTTCTGCGCTGCAGGATTTGATGGGTCCAGACTTGTAGATCCACGTTTTGTTGGTATAGCAACTGAAACACTGGTGCTCACTATCAGATGGCAAACAAACGGTTAAAACGTCACTAGAACACTCCGACTGAATTGAGTATTTCCCTTTGTACCTTCTCCATTCTCCATTCCACCTCCAAATTCACCTTCTACCTGCACTATTCTACCTTCTGCGTTCACCGCTTGTTACGTTCGATTATATATATTTTTTCTTTTACCGTGTCATCCCCACAGTGTGCACACATAGTCACTAAAGCATTGGATTCATTTTATGTAACTGTATCGAGAAACTAAGAGATAACTGCAACCTGTCCACAGTAGGACAACTGTACGATTCGTGAAGAGATTCGCTTGGAAAGCGTTGACTGCGTCGTATACGAGGGGGAAACAACTCGTTCATAAGGTGTGCATCATAATATTTTCATTACTTCATTACTCCTTTTGTCCCGAGCATTAAACCGCTTGGCCATTAAAGATTTACGATTGAAATGTTCACATGAATAATTTACGCTAATCAAAATAGTCAATTCGTATGTCATTTCCCTAATTTTTTTTCTTCAATCACTTTTCCTTTCACTGGACCATATTCATTAGGTGTACAAAAAGTGACTAGCTCTTTTCCCTTTGGTTGTATAGTATCAGATAAGCCTAGATTTATAAGTCTGTAATCGCCCCTAAGGTTCCTTTATCTAAACCCACATTGGGTATTTTGGTGCATAGTTGTAAGCTATTAAAGCGATATCATAATCTCCATCAATTACAATCACAATCACAATTCATTCTAATGAATATAACTAATTGGTGTGACATAATTCTACCACGAACACTGAACACGCTGTGTGGTACTTCATTTAGTAAGGGCATGACTATTACTTTATTCTGGTCCAAGTAATCTAGGTAGAGAAGAAAATAAAGATCGTATTATATATGTCTATCATACCTAACCTTGAAATTCTTTTTTTTTCTAATCAAATGATTATTCAAGAACCATACATGAGAAATTAGTTGAAAGCGCATTTGGAAAATAGGACACCTTCAGTGTTTTGAATTTACAGTGTGTGGGATTTGAGAGCGCAACACCCTTTCATTTTGGAACCCATTGACCAATTTTCAAAAATGAAAATTCAATGTTATAAATATAAATTGTTCTTATTTTCACTATGGCCTGCTCAATGGGTGAAAATTTCGAAAATGACATTAGGAATATTTCTTTTCTCTTAAACGTGGATAGCCTACTCGATTCCTTAGAGCAAGTTTTAGTGCAATAACTTATACAGTTCGGCTTTTAATAGTCCCTCCCCCTGTTAACTTTTGAACGGTTCGATGTAGAAACATGAAGGAAAAACCGTTTCGAGGGTTTCACCAATACTACTTTTCAGCACAAGACTCAATAAGACTTTATTTTGAAAATACTTATTTTTCCATTTGAACCATTCATTATGATTTATTCGAATCAAAGACTGACATACTGGAAGACAGTGTACCTCGCGTCAAACTCCCGAACTGAAGCTTTCTGAATTCAATGGTGACATCAAAAACTTCGTTTCATTCATCGATATTTTCAACGCCCTCATACACAATAATACCGCTTTGACCAAAATAGAGAAATGTTCTCATTTACTTGCCGCTCTTGAAGGTCCTGCTAAATCGCTGATACAGTGTACCCCCATTACGTCAGATAATTATTTAATCGCCTACAATACTTTAACTTGACGATATTCCAACGAGAGAATGCTCGCAACCTCACACTGGAATGAGATTGAAAATCGTCCCCGCCTCAACTCAGAGAATCCACAAATGCTAAGGAAAATATTAGATACCTTCACTGAGAATACCGCTGCTCTCACTAACATGAAATATCCCGTCGAGCATTGGGATTTTATTCTTGTACAAATGTTTTGAAAAAACTTGATTCAACCATCATAACGCGATTTGAGCTTCAACACAAGTCCAACTCTATGCCTCCTTATAAAGAGTTGACCTATTTTGTGAGAAAACAATGTTTGGCTTTCGAAACTATCGATAACAACTCTGCTTCTACGTCACGACAAAGATCGATAAATATTTCTTTCACTCAACACTCTTCAAATCGTTATAGTGCAAACTTTTTTACGAAATCTATCGATCGATGCAATTTTTGCAAAAATAATCATTTAATATAAAATGTTCTGTACAAGTGTAGAAGGGCAAATTATTGATTTGCCCGATAAGTTACTGCGTTCACAAGGCTGCTGTCTTGAAAAAAAATAATTTTTGTCAGTAACGTACCCTACACTGAATTTGCCTATCTGAAAAAATGAGATCGAATTAACAAAGAATACTTCTTATTTTCAAAACCGCAATTCAAATTCAGTTTCTTCAGCGTCTTTCCAAGAAGTTTTGATAACGGAGGCAGATACAGCCTCCGAAACGTCAACAATTTTCAAAAAAAGAGAAGTATTCTTTGTTAATTTGATCTCATTTTTTCAGATAGGCAAATTCAGTGTAGGGTACGTTACTGACAAAAATTTATTTCTTTCAAGACAGCAGCATTGTGAAAGCAGTAACTTATCGGGCAAATTAATAATTTGCCCTTCTACACTTGTACAGATTTCTTTGGATTAAAATTTTTTCATTTTCAGATTGTGGAAGGTCATAAACCCAAAAAATCATGTCAAGAATAGATTTTTTTGCTTGACGATATCTTTACGTTCTTGAGGCGTTTTTGCTAAAAACTTAGGACATTTATATATTAAATGATTATTTTTGCAAAAATTGCATCGATCGATAGATTTCGTAAAAAAGTTTGCACTATTACGATTTGAAGAGTGTTGAGTGAAAGAAATATTTTTCGATCTTTGTCGTGACGTAGAAGCAGAGTTGTTATCGATAGTTTCGAAAGCCAAACATTGTTTTCTCACAAAATCGGTCAACTCTTTATAAGGAGGCATAGAGTTGGACTTGTGTTGAAGCTCAAATCGCTACACTTGTACAGATTTCTTTGGATTAAAATTTTTTCATTTTCAGATTGTGGAAGGTAATAAACCCAAAAAATCATGTCAAGAATTGGATTTCCTCCACAAAATCAAACTTTCAATCAATAAAAAAATCTATGTTCTAACTGTCTCAGTCATTCATATTTATTCAGTAAATGTAACTCTCAATCAACTTGCAGATATCGTCAGTCACGTCATCATAGCACTCTTCATTTCAACAATCGCCAAAGTGGCTATACTAATACGGATAATGTCAAAATCATTCGAGTTCGAATTTATCAAATTTATATAATTCAACTTCTGCTTTAACAAGTATACCTAGAGCCGACCCTGTAAAAAATTTTTCTTCTAACAACGTTGTTGATCGAAAAAAACTCGCATGTGCAAAGCGCTACTGTTTTGCTAGCTACTGTGAGAGTTCACATTCGTGATATTCATAATAATTTACATTTCGCCCGATGTATTCTTGACAGTGGATCCGAGTGTTCATATATTTCGAATTTTTTTAAAGAAAACTGGGTCTACCAAAACAGCACTTGTCTCTTACTGTTTACGGTCTCAACAATATGAGTACTAGTGCCTCTTATGGTGCGACACATTGTGCAATTCAGTCATTGGAAAGTTCTTCAGATGAAATTATTTTTGAGGCAGCCATTTTAGATATTATTTGTTCCAGCAAAAGTGGTCTCATATTTCAAATTTGAATTTTGCCGATCCAGATTTTGATAAACCTGGATATTCTATTAAGTGCTGATGTCTTCAGGCAAGTCATTTTGAATGGGAAAATAACGGTTGATGTTAATCAACCCACCGTATTTAATACCATTTTTGGTTGGATTTTGATGGGAACCGCTGATAAACAAGAACATTCACATGTAAACGCATTTTTTGCTTCTAGAGTGATAAATGACACCATAAAAAGGTTCTGGGAAATTGAGGAAGTACCCCAAAAGGAAATTTTTCACCAGACGATATTTTATCGGAAAAAATGTATAATGAAACCTATTTTCGTGACAGCGAGGGCCGTTATACGGTTTCTTTGCCGTTTCGAAATTTTGAATCACCGCCAATTTTTGTTGATTCAAAACCGCCTGCCTTACGTCGTTTTTATTCGTTGGAACGCCGACTTATTGCGAATCCCAACTTATACCGTGAATATTCTGATTTTATGAAAAATCATTTAGACAATAAACAAATGGAGTTAGTATTTTCGTCAACTGCTAATTCTCATTATATTCCTCACCACTGTATTTTCAAACCAGAGAGCACGACAACAAAATTGAGAGTCGTATTCACAATGCTAGATCAAAAGATGCCACCGGTACTTCACTGAATGATACTCTACTGGTTGGACCAAAACTCCAACGAAACATTGTTGCTGTTTTATTAAAATTTCGACTACATTGTTTTTACGGCAGACATCAAAAGCATGTTTTTGCAAATTCGAATTTATCCTAAACATAGAGATTATCAAAGATTATTATGGAGATTTTCGGTCGACGAACCGTTGAAAGAGTATCGGTTGAATACAGTTACTTTCGGGGTTAGTTCATCCCCATTTTTGGCCCTCAGGACCCTGAGGCAACTTGCTGAAGATGAAATGCAGACCTATCCGTAGGCTTCAAATATTCTACTCAACGATATTTTCGTAGATGACGTTGTTACAGGGTGTCACAATGTTGAAGAAGCGCTTTCACTACAAAATGATTTAATTTCTATATTAAAATTGGGTCGCTTCGAGTTACGAAAATGGGCAAGTAATTCTCCTGAATTGTTCGAACATTTATCGAAGGATCATTTACACGATAATGCAGTTTCTTTCGATTCCGATTCAACCCTCACGGTTCTTGGACTAAGATGGAATTATTTATCGGACTATTTCTGCTATTCAGTGATTCCACTTGACAAGAAATGTACTAAACGTAACATGTTGAGTGAACTGTAGACTTTGGAGGACCTTATTTTATAACGCTTACAAAACGCCGGGGAGCAAAAACCCATATCTGTGTGTTCGTCTGCTTTGCTACTAAAGCGACACATATTGAACTTGTCTCGGAAGTTCTGAGGCATTTTTTGGTGCTTTGAGACGTTTCATTGTCAGACGTGGCCAAGTAACTAGAATTTATAGTGACTGTGCTACAAACTTTGTGGATACAAATAAATACCTACTACAAATAATAGGAACATGCTTCCAAATCAGAACAAATTTCTTGGTCATTTTCACCTCCCGCGGGCAGTCATTTTTCTGGATTAGTTGAGGCTAGTATAAAAACAGTCGAAACTCATTTATCGCGCGTAATTGGTACACAAATTTTATCATTTGAGGAATTATACACTGTGTTTACTCAGGTTGAGGCCTTGTTGAACTCGCGACCCGTGTGTCCTATGAGCTCGAACCCAAATGATCTATCGGCATTAACACCAGGTCATTTGTTGACATTAAATCCAGACTTGTCCCATTTGAAATTGAACAGACTTTCTCGGTGCCAATTGCTCCAGCATTTGCATAACAGTTTCTGGCAAAGATGGTATTCTGAATACCTGCACACGTTGCAACAAATGCTTAAATGGACAACCCTCCACGGCTGGGGGATCTAGTTTTGATTAAATATGAAAATGCCCCTCCGCTGAAATGGAAACTCGCTCGAATCATCGAACTTCACAAAGGTGGTGATTCAGTTGCTCGGGTCGCCACTGTTCGCACTGAACAGGGAACTTATAAACGGCCCATCGTAAAGTTATATCCTTTGCCTGTGGCATAACTATTATTATTATTTTTTTCTTTTTCTCTTTTTTTTTTTCTCTTCTTTTCCTCATTATTTTTTTTAATTCATGTTAAATTACAATTTAACATGAAGGTGGGTAGTAAATGTTAAGTACACAGAATTATTTGAATTATTATTTTTTCTATAAGCATATCAAATCACATAAGATTTCTGTTAATTGAATTTTCGCGCTTCGAAAGCACCTCACTCGGATATTCTACGCATGCGAATGGTCAGGAGACATTCTGGCAGTCAAGCTATGAAAAGTGACTAGTTGACACGTTTTGAATGGTACTGTTTGATAGTGCGCTTGAAAGTTTTCACGCTACTTACGCAATCCGCTCCGTTTCGTAACCCGCTTATAACGACCAAGAAGTTCCCGCCGGCCGGCTCCGCGTGACGTAACTACAAGAACTTCAACAACTACGTACAGAATCGCACCAAAGGTGAGTGAAGGGCTTTCTCGAAATTTTGTTAAGAGTTTTATTTGATCTATATGATGCGAATTCTGCCTATAGTTTTACCGTCCACATAAAAAACGAACAATCTGGCTAAGGCCAGAAATACATTTGTATCTGACATTTTCGAGAGAACCTTCTTGACATTCTGTGTACCATTCTTTCTACTTGACCATTGCTGCTGGGATGATAAGGAGCTACGAATGCAGAACGTTTCCGATTACACATAAGAAATCACTGGAATTCCACAGACCTAAAAGTGGTACCATTATCCGATACCATGACGTCTGGGATACCATGAGTAGCAAATAATTCGCGTAATACCTCAATAGTGGAGGCACCTGATGTATTTGGCACCAATCTGACATTTCGAATAGGAATCGATCACAATTGAAAATATTTTTCCATTTATTGGACTGGCAAAATCCACATGTAGTCGAGTCCATGCTCCCGTGCCCCCTGCCACGGGTGGACTGGGGATTTTTTAGGCATGTTATCTGTGTAAATTTTGATAACTACAAGAAATCTGGTACTATTAAAGAAGGAGTATCGGACCACTATGATCAATACATTATTATGGAAAGAAATGAGGACTCAGTTGGGAACAAAAAAATAAATACATAATAAAATGAGACATATAACGGAAATGGGTTCGGCAGAATTTAGGCATCATGTAAATAAAATAGACATGTCTGCTTTTTACCTGATGACCCAAACTTATAAATTAATATAAATTTTATAAATAGAGTTGGCTTTCCCCTCATAATATTCGTGTTTGTGATTTCTTCGCACGGCTTATTTTAGTTTGGTTCTGCTATTCGCTAACGCCCGTTGCACGCGCTTCGGATTTGGACGTACGGAAAATATTCGAAGACTTGTCCGTGACATGATTGCTTACACACGTTACGTTTTCTTAACGAACGTCAAGTTAGTTTTCCTTCCTTCCTCAAAATAATTGAGATGTGGCTATTAAGGTGCGTATTCACTTGCAACAAAACAATCCGAACGAACCAAACGCGCCGCGCGCGTTGTAACAAATTTGTCTAGTCAATACGTTGCGCAGAACCGAACCGAACGCGCAAAACATTTTCCGATGTTTGTCGGTAAGGAGATGTGCACAAAGGGAATTATTCTTTCGCCAGTGTTCAGTGGATACGGTTTTTTGGTGCGCTTGATGTGTTTGTAGCGTTCGTTTCTTGTCGGAAAAGCAAAGAAAATGGACTGGAGCAGGGATGTTATTTTAACAAAATTAAAAAGCATAATGCGTGGGTGGTAATGCGCGGTAAGAATATTGGATGCGCCGTAAATAATGTAAAAAAAAATGGAAAGTCTTCCTTCAAATTTTAGAAGGAAAAAAGCCAAGGGGAGAAATCTGTAGGAACAGGAAGAGGTAATGAATTTCAAGAACATTTTTTTAATTGACACCGTCGATGTTAAATGTTTGAGCTTAAATAAACTTGATAAAAGATATGAAGTTTCAATTATTCTATCTTCAAGTCCTTGAATAAGTGCACTGCAGGTTTCTATATATTTTTTAACAATTGCCTTTCGAAATGAAGTGTCTTGGCTATTCTCGGACCTACTAGACATATTAGATTCTCAAAATCTGCTGCAGCCATCCTCGTAAAATATTTGATATGCATCTAGTCCAGGTCACTGAGTACGGCTATATTTTTTCGTCGCAAAAAGAGGCGTAGTCTTGTCAACATTTTGCTTTTTCTTAACGCTTGTTAGCGAATCTATAATTAAAAAAGCACCAGCGGCTACTATCACATCGTCTGCATCCATGTCGACGAACACACAAACAACACTGATTACGGGTGGGAACGCAGCGAATACCGCAAACTCTCCAAACAACCCGAATTTTCGCGCAACATATTTATTGCAATCGGTTCAGCGCGGGCGGCGCGTATGGTTCGTTCGGAATGTTGCAAGAAGTGAATACTCACCTTTACAACGCCGTCTAAAGGAACGGATACGGAAACGGGTTCACTGGGTTTATCCAATAAATGAAATGTGGTGCGAGAATAGCGCATTCTATAGGGGAAGGAGGGCCACAATGGAACAAAAAAGTCGAATTTGCCAATAACTAATAATAATAATTGTTTTTTCAATATTTCGATTTTTTCTTGTGATCTTAGGATCTAAGTTATGAAGAAATGGCATCGACCGTTATAATAGAAATCGTGAGTGGCAATTTTTCAAAATATTCATTTCGTATCATTGTACCACATGCCAGGGGCACCTTGAAACAGCTAAAAAAACACTTAAAAATTCACGAAAAAACGTATTCTATGAATTAAAAATGTGGCATCTGGAATGTGAAATAAGTTCAATATTGATCTTATTAGGGCACAAACACGAAATCCTTTTACATCAATTACAGGCAATGTTTGAATTGCAAAACTCAACCATGAACGACATGAAATCATTTGGTCTTTTAGTGTCCTGACCCACTTGATCAAAATTCTATTTTTTGTTTCCCACTGTACACCGTTCGGAAATTTGAAATATTGACAACTCTTACGGAAGTCCAACGGAGGCGATCCATAACATACAGTGGAGGTGAGATGATACTGGGTAGGTAAAAAACTTACAGTCGAACTCCACCAAATAAAATCTTTATTGTATTATGTGGGTGTGTAGAGGACACACATCAGCACATTAAGGGATGTAGTCAGAAGACTTACATCAGCAGTAGGACATGTTTCGAAGGATTCATCCTTCATCTTCAGCAAAAAGGTTAACAAGAGATCTACAGAAAATAGAAATAGGTATTACATTAAATATGAGCAATCAGTAATAAAATTTGAACATACCATATGTGGTGGAAAAACTATTGAGACATTGCTTAACAACCCCTAACATTTAGGGAACCGCTCTCATGCGGGATACGTCATGTTGACGACTAGTCGTTAAGTTTTTTTAAGCAATGTCTCAATAGTTTTTCCACCACATATGGTATGTTCAAATTTTATTACTGATTGCTCATATTTAATGTAATACCTATTTCTATTTTCTGTAGATCTCTTGTTAACCTTTTTGCTGAAGATGAAGGATGAATCCTTCGAAACATGTCCTACTGCTGATGTAAGTCTTCTATCTACATCCCTTAATGTGCTGATGTGTGTTCTCTACACACCCACATAATACAATAAAGATTTTATTTGGTGGAGTTCGACTGTAAGTTTTTTACCTACCCAGTATCTTATGCAAGTATTCTGCAATTCACTTAATTTTATGAAGAATAAAATTTTCCGACAAATCGATAATAAAAAAGTTTTCCATATGGTGCAAATTTTCGATTCCTGATTTTTTGTTTGATTTTGTTGTTATTAGAGAGGTTGTTAATTAAAACATCTAGTTCTATGGAAAATAAAGTGAGTTCTTTCTCAGACCGGTCAGAATTCAAGGAGAATTTGAGGCCTAAAGATAGTAAAGCTATCTCGTCATCATCGAAAGAAGCACTTGAAAGATTCTTGACACGTTCATGAAATTTAAATTCTGAGAATTTTGCAACTGAAGGTTGAGAGTTATGTTGATTTCTACTAAGAATGAGAGAGTTAAGCTTCTTGCTTACTTTTCTGAACCAAGTGGTATTTCAAAGTAATTTAAAAGTTTTTTAGACTTAAATAAGTTTCAAATTTAAACAGATAATGTTTTTACAAATCTCGATACTTCCTGTTGCCTGACTAGTAAGTACTCACTAAACTTTCTAAATTCCATAACCTCAAAATTCAATTTCAATTTCAATTTTAATGTAAAATTTCTTCAATATTTACTTTCAGGTAAGCACTGAAGATGACGCAAGTCGAAAGCGCTTTGCAATAAATAATAAATTTATACAGTTATTTACAAATTCTTCGCTTCATTCAAAACACATATAGCCTGCTTGAATCGATTAATGGAGTGCAGAACTCGTACGCTATCTTCAATTTCTCAAATTTGTCAGGAAAATCATAGTCATTGAAAACAAAAACCAATGTTGAATCGAATCAGACCATAATCACAAAACTTGTCCGCCTTCGAGCCGTTATCTTGAATTCATTAATTTTAACAAAATATTAAAAATCCGTCCGAAAACCCCCACATACAAATTTTGAATGAAATCAGACCTTAATCACAAATATCGTCCGATATCTTGAATTATTTATATGAAGGAAGTAATGCATACTTACTCAAAGTGGAGTTTCAGTATGACGAAGTTGATTAAAACTCAAAGTCGTCTCCTCAATATATATTTCACCCTAGAGTAGGGAGGGGATGTTGTCAACGCCGCTTTGGCAATAACTTGTCAAAAAGTTGCAGCAAAAATCAAAAACATGTTTTCGAAACAATAATTACATTACGATTATGAAAAATGTGAAAAACCAATAAATTAGCATATAAAATCGAATCTGACCATAATCACAAATCTCGTCCGCCATCTTGAATTCATCAATTTTGACAAACGATTCCTAATCTCTGCCCCCGAAAACCCTCCCATACAAATTTTGAATCGAATGGGGCCATAATCACAAATCTCGTCCGATACTTTGTGTTTTTCTCTGAAAAAATATTATAATGCATTATCACCGGAATTATGAACAAGTTCCCCAATAAAGTTAATTGTGTTCCAATATGATTAAATAAAAAAAACTTCGAAAAATAATATACGATGAAGGCTTCATACGCCAGCACTGTATATTTATGCTGCATGCATGTCATTAGCTCTTATCCAATATTCTAGACGAGACCATCGGTATATCTTTTAGCGGTACACTTTTCTTCCAAAAATTCTCATTCAAAACATCTTTTTTTAATAGTTGTTGCCCGTCAATCAAGTATACCTACTATTTTTAACGCTTCATCTTCTACAGGTTTTCAGTTTTTTTATTTTGTTTTCAATTTCCGATTCATTCTGTGACTGGAGCTCAATATTTAATCTGAAATGCTCGTGCAAATTTTCAGATTATCACGAAAGCGAAAAACAATCACCGAATTATTCAATTCGGTCTTGTACCGCAAGAGAATTGTCATGCTGGAAATGGGCGGAGTTTGAATTCATTTAATCGTTGGAACACGCACTGCCATCTAGCGATATAAGTTTCTATTTTGAGGGCTAAAGACCGTTAATGAATACATATACGATGACATGCCATAAGAGCAGATTGAATAAAAAAATTACTCTCACCTCGAGGCGAAAATTTTTAATTTCACGGCGAAAACCGGTACGTCACCCCGTCAAGTCTGTCACGCAACTGGTGAAGAGAGGACTGTGACTGCTGGGAGTGGCCCCCAGCGCCTACTGCCGAATCCCGTTGCGTTTTGCCCTTCCGTATGTCCGGTACACAAACTGCTCCACAGTCCTCGTTTTCCATTATTTGAACAGTTACGGAAATATGATAACAAATTCTTCAATTATTTCATTTCATAATATGGGTCTCACCAATGAAATGACAATTTCACTTATCTCAACCATATCAAAATAATTTTCAATTATTACGATCTGTCGACTCAGTAGCTACAACCAACTTGGAATCTGTCGTACGTCTGAAAACCGTATGGTGTGCACTCACGTAGGCCACTGTTGAGTTTGGACGATTTGGAAATCATGTGGCAAAGCACGGCTGCTTCACGGCGACCGTGCCGTGAACGAAGCGTGTGCAATAGGCAATTTATTTCTTCGCGCCACTATTGGAATGTGGACGTACGACTTTTTATCGTACGTCCAAATCCGTAGCGAGCGTGTCGCTCGTGGCAGACACTACATACACACAATCAGCTCTTATTTCATCGTACATGTATTCCTTAAATTGTTGAACGGCTTTCGCATTTCCACTGCTCCCCGTTCGTGGTTGGTGGGTTCCTTGAAACAGAGGAGTTTGGGACATAATAAAACATAGACGCAGTTAATGACAAAGACATAGAGTTGGTACTGGAAAATCTTCTATGTGTCAGGGCACTAAGAGACAAAATGGTTTTATCTCATTCATGGTTGAGTTTGGCAATTTGAACATTGGCTAAACGTAAAAGGATTTCGTGTTTGTGCCTTAATAAGATCAATATTGAACTTATTTCACATTCCAAATACTGCTTTTCTATATGCCTTTTCACGACATTTTTAATTCAAAGAATAAGATTTTTCGTGAATTTTAACGTATTTTTTTACCTGTTTCAAGGTGCCCCTGGCATGTGACACAATGACACAAAATGAATATTTTAAAAAATTGCCACTCACGGTCACATATTATTTCTATAATAACGGTCGATGTATTTTTTTCACTTAGATCCTAAGATCACACGAAAAAATCTAAATGTTGAAAAAAAATTCTGATGGGGAGTTATTGGCAAATACGACTTTTTTGTTCCATTGGGGTCCCCCTTCCCTATAGAATGCGCCAACCTCGCACCTCATTTCATTTATTGGATGAACCCAGCGAACCCGAGTATGTATCCGTTTTTTCGACGGCGGTGTGATAACAACACCTCAATAATTTTTAGGAAGGAAGGAAAACTAACCTGACGTTCGTTAAGAAAACGTAACTTGTGTAAGCAACCATGTCACGGACAAAAGTCGGTCGAATATTTTCCGTACGTCCAAATCCGTAGCGTGTGCAACGGGCATAAGAGATGGAGATGGTTGTATTTTCTCAAGAGAAATCAATGATAAAGACAAAATTCAATTTCTGAATGTTTATTCAATTAAAACAAACCTCTTATAAGATCATAATATAACATCAAGTACTGGAACATGCATTATCTACAGTAATTTTGAATTTACGTACGAGTATTGTACCAATAGGAATTAGAGGTTGGGAGAGCAAATGTCCAATTCTCTTCATCAATTATTGTCTCTACCGAGCATTTATTGATGAATCCATCTATTTTCTTAAATTCACAACTTGCAATTTCAAACTACGTGTCCTAGCATATTAGTTGGTACCTGAAAGAGAAAAGAAAATTAGTTGAAAATCAGCTTTGTGCTCAACGGAATAAAAAGAATAAACTCGCTCGTTTTCTTGTGTACTACCACTAACCACATTCTTTGGTTATAAAGGGCATTACATTTCCTTTTAATTATAAGTTGTCTATTTTCTTTGTGATTTTCCACTTTTCTGGAGTTTGTTTGGAAAGACACTCATAGCTAACAGATGGCACTACCGCTGTTCTGTCCGTTGTCATTGCACATTCAATGCCCTGGAGAATTTCCTCTGGAGGACAGAGGGGAAGAATAGTTTCGATAGGCTTCGAAGAGTTTTGATCTGGGGTAGAAAGATCTAAGATGTTGTAACCGAATTATTTTCGGGATCTGTGCTGAATTCTCTATACGAAAGATTTTTCGTAAAACTCGTAAATTCCGTCTGCAAGGTGATTATTAACCTCTGGTAGTCCAAAGTTGTGAGACTTGTGACGGCATTCGCTATAAAAAAGTATAAGTCGATTTCTTTTCATTCAAAATTCTCCACTTACCTGATTGATCGTATGGAGCTGTTATGTTCATTTATATGGTTAAGTACAACCCTCCTCAAGGGGTAAGTTGACACAGTCATTTTGACTGTCATGGAAATAACATTTTCGTTATTTAGGGTTTTAGTTAGGACTAGCATTAAGGATAGTTGCCTAGTCCGTCTTATTTTCTGGGATACATTTACACTATGGTTTTCTGCCATCCCATACTCGACGATAGGGGTAATTTTCGTCATCAGCACAAAGGGTGATAGCCAACCTTCCCAATCTTATACCTTGTATGTATTGAGAATTATGGATAGTGATCCGAGATAAATGAGATAAACTCGAATAAACTGTGTTATATAATGAAAATAGCTGCTAATTACGTCTCGGACAATCTCAATGTCAAGAGATAAGGACTTGCGACGCCAACGGATGAACACCTGCAAAAATGCTGACAGTGTATGAATAATGTTTATAAATATGACCTGCGAGTCTAATATAGTTAGTCTGTAAATTCATTTTGTATTGTAACCAATAAACTTGTATCTAAGTATAATTATCACTGGTGGTTTGAACCACTCTTGTGTAATCTTTTTTTAAAAAGTCAATTGGTGAATTACCGATATAAGCACTGGCGCAGTTGGTAGGATTCCTAAACGCTACTAGAACAATAAGAAACTTAACTGGTAGCGGTATATTCCAATCCTTCGAAGAAGAAAGAACTTGCTGAGGAGTCATCACTTGAAGACCATGAAAGGAACACTTAGTGAAGCCCCTGGTGGACCATCTTCGAGAACAAGACGAATCACCCATGAAACTATTACTGTAAGTGACAAAGGATCATCTCATTATATTACGAATATTTTATTTTCAATAATCATACTGAGTGATTATTTTATACAGACTCAAAAGAAAAAAATTAACTTTTGATAATTGTACTGATCAATTACCTGTAAAATAATCGTACTGTTCGATTATTCCCAAACGATACAATTTATCTGTTTTATTTAGTTGCTAATCCATTTATTGAGCAATATGGAGAACCCGCCTGCGAACAATGTTAATAATGCTGAAAATGAGAATTAAATTCAGGATCCTGTTCCTAAAATTGGACCTTATAAATTATCCGAAGTGTGTTCCATTGTCCCAGAATATGAAGGTGATCAAATATTTTTGACTACTTTCTTAAATGTTTGTGATTGTGCATTTCAAATGGCAACTCGTGACCAACGAAATCTTTTAACAATCCATATAAAAAATAAACTTAAAGGTAAAATCAGAAATTTATTAACTATTAATTTTGGTGACACTCGAGACTTGACATCTCTGATTCAAGACCTACAGAGACTGAAACAATTGACAGATGAAACCGCATTAGTGTTCTTCAACCGTTTGCAAGTACATAAGTAATCTCGACTCATTGAAATTATGACTCTGAACACCCTGTTAACGGGAATCGAACCAAGACTTGGACAAATAATACGTGCTGAAAATCCCAGAGACATGCTCGAAGCACAAATGCGTATTAGAAGAGAACTTCAATTATCCTATGTTGAGAATCAAAAACACGACAGACAAAACCAATCTCGAAATAACATGCCAAAAAGACCCCTAACAAATCAAATTCCAAAATGCACATTTTGTGGACGTCTATGCCACTCATTCAATGAATGTAGACAAAGACAAAGACCTCAACCAAACTTTTCGAATTCCGGCCGAAACCCGAATATCAACTTTTCAAGACTGAATTCCTTTCAATCAAATCGTCCCCCAAATAATTTCCAAAATAGCCAATCAAGACCACAATCTCAAAATACGCAACAGAGACCACAATTTCAAAATAATCAGCCAAGATCTCAATTCCAAAACAACCAGTCAAGACCGACACCACAAAATCAAAATCAACAAGTAAATCGTCCCACAGTAATCTAATGCAATCCGAATTTCAACCAACAAAGAACATTTTGTGTGAATTATCAGGATAATCAATACTCTCAAGATTCACAATTCCAAAATTTTGAACTCTACAGTGACCACTATACAGCTAGTAGCCAAGAATCTGAAAACTATTATACTAATAATGGTCATAATTTCCAATCCAACTATCACGATCAATACAATGAATTTGAGCAACAAAATCAATATGACCAATGTGATAAAGTTAACTACTTTTCAGGATTTTCTGTCACTTCCTACCCAAGACAATCCTTCAGACTTCAACCAAACACACGACACAATTTTGGGAATCCAATCTCAAATTCAATCGATGAATCTGAACGACTACAATTTCGATCTGAACTTCCCGGAGCAACGCTTCATGTAAGCTCTCTTTATTCTATAAATTCCAAAAATCTCTACTACATAAAAGACCTAACAAACTCCTTTGAAATACTTATGGACACTGGAGCTGGTATTTCGATATTTAATCCAAAAACTTGCGAAAAATATTTGCATCGATTTTCGGAACATGTTATAGTCCAGGGAATTACTGACCAAAAAATATTAATCAATGAATCAACTCTTATAAATTTTAAAGACAATAATCCACACAAAGTTTATGTGTACAACCTAGACATTGAATTTGATGGTTTACTTGGATCTGATTTTCTTGAACACTACAATTGTATTATTGATTTGAAAAATAACCAACCAATAACAAATTTCAAAACTGTTGCTTTGTTCAAAGTTACTGATGAGGAAATTCTGAAAACGTCTAAATTAATTCCAAATCAAATCATAATCGAATCTAGAACTGAACAAATTTCTAAGCTGAAATGTAATATTATTAATACTGACAGCACAGGAAAAGGAGAAAGTTAGATTACCAAATGCTTCAGTTAAAATTGATGAAAATGGACAATTTTTGACTTCAATCATAAATGCAAATGCTATTCCCAAAACTATTGATTTTTCAGACTTGAAACTGGTACCAATTTCGAAATTTGAATCAGTTTTGAATATTAATACGTTACATGACCAACAGTTTGAAAATAATTTTGATAGAACCAAAGAAATTCAAAACCAATTACGACTTGATCACTTAAATGACGAAGAAAAGGAATCAATAACTGATGTGTGTATGGAATTTTCGGATATTTTCTACTTAGAAGCTCTTTATTGTGCTTAATCAAGTACGCCCAATAATGTAGCTTAAACGACAAAAGCCGCTGCTCAAAGGCTTTCGGAAGCTTAGCGCGTTCTTGGATGAACAGGATATTCTCAGGGTGGGCGGACGGTTGGCTCGCTCTTCCTTGCCATTTGAGCAAAAACACCTTGTTTTACTTCCTGATAATTGAATTTACTCATAAAAAATTCTCACACCCAGGAATCCTCACCCTACATAATTTATTGTGCCAACGATATTGGATACTATCCCCGAGACGTACTATTCGCAAAGTAGTGGCTTCTTGTCATCGTTGTTTCCGAGTAAAACCTGTTCCTGTTCAGCCCCCTATGGGCAATTTACCTCCCGCTAGGATTTCACAAATAAAGCCTTTCGCCCATGTAGGTGTTGACATGGCAGGTCCCTTCTCCACCAAGCTTGGAAAAATTCGAGGCACGAAAACGTTCAAATCATATGTTTGCATTTTCGTCTACATGGCTACAAAAGCCATACATATCGAACTTGTCTCTGAGTTGACCACCGAAGCTTTCCTTGCAAGTCTTCACCGCTTTATTGCTCGCCGTGGTCGGTGCAACCACATTTATAGTGATTGTGGAAGCAATTTCATTGGTTCTTCCAAATATTTCGAGGATATAATGACTTCTGCTACCGCTGAAGAGCAGATAAAATTTCATTTCAACCCGGCCTATGCTCCAAATTTTGGAGGCCTCTAGGAATCCGGAGTCAAATCCATGAAATCCCACTTGATTAGGGTGGTTGGGGAGCAGATTTTAACGTTTGAAGAGTTCCATACTGTATTAATACAGAATGAAGCGGTGTTAAATTCGAGGCCTTTATCTCCAGCAAGTTCAGATCCCAATGATATCCAAATTCTCACTCCTGGTCATTTTTTAAACATGGAGCCCCTCAATGCATTACCGGACCCTGACTTAGGAAATATCAAGTTAGGGCGTCTCAGTCGGTGGCAGCTCCTTCAGAGCATGCACCAGAGCTTTTGACAAAAATGGCACAGGGATTACCTTCATACCTTGCAACAGAAATCTAAATGGACAGATCCTTGCACTAATATTGAACCAAATTCAGTAGTTGTACTGAAGGAGGATAACTTACCGCCTCTCAAGTTGCACTACGGTAGAGTTGAAAAAGTATTCAAAGGCATGGACGGAGTTACCCGAGTTATAACAGTGAAAACTTCAAAGGTATGTCCCTTACCTTTCCAAAATTAGCATAGTTATTTCTCAACCCTTTTGTTAAAAAAACTGATTTATTTTATAAATAATTATTATCGTCTCATAATTATTATCGTCTCTTTATGCATAAACATATCTCTACGCCTATGATCCTAATGCGCTATCCTTACTGCAAAAAAGTGCCTCGTCGACCTGGAAAAAAAGGCATGAGAGATAAGGTCGAAACAGAAGAGAACACTGTTTATATACTCTCTTGTAAGTGATGATCAGAAACTCAATTTGTTCAACATTGGTTATTTAATCCATTCTATTTGTGCGCGTGTAGTACTTACTATAATAGACAACAGAATTACGTGAGTGGTGGCGGCCGCCCAAGAAAAAACACTTGGAAGAAGAATACCTGCCTCACAACTTCGATATCATTCAAGGTAGGTGGTATTCTTTGCCGGAAAAATTCAATTTCATTACTATACCAAATATATATATATATATATATATATATATATATATATATATATATATATATATATATATATATATATATATACCTACAGTCCACTAATTACTCTCTTATCTCATACACAATCTGTTAGGAATAGAGGGCTCGAGGACGGTGATGGCTGGAGACCATATCTGTTTTTCATACACCCCACTTGTGCAGGATCTTTCACAAAGCCCAGCCACGCTTGTTCTTGGAGGTAGACTTTCAATGAACGCTGCCGTGCTGCAGCCTCTGTTGGAGATTGGCAATACCAGCTCGAATGTCGCATCTTCTTCATGGAGAAGAACATTTGGAAAAGTGTCAAATAGCTATTTCTAGGCGGGATGCATGGGAGAAGAATGTTTAAACTGTAATCGATCTATTATGAATGAAATGACTTGACGATTAATCCAACTTGTATGAGACTCAATGTTTTGACACAAACATCGAGCCATACATGCTTAATCTGCAATGCCGCCGCTGATCAACAAACTCTATTCAATAAATGCAAGTCTAATGTTTTAGTCCATCGAAATATATTCATCCCTGATAACGTGAAGGCATGCGGACATTATCTTGATAATAACGGTTTTATTTCACCATTTTTATTACTAGGAATCCAGTTTGTAAATAGACTTCATGTGATAAAGGGATAGCAACTATCCTTTTTTCTTCAAGGGCTCCGTTTTGTGCCTATTGAACACTCAAGCTATGAAGATGAGAACAATCACAGTGAGTATGCGTTTCAGACAATATCTCCCATAACCAAAGAACAATTTTGTAGTCTTTTTATGTTTTGTTCTGATATATAACGAATAAAGAAAATAAATATATAAATATTTCTTGAAGGTAATATTACATAATCCCTCTAGAAGAGCCACCAGCCTAGCAATTCCTTAAGTAAGACAGTCTTTGATGCAAATATTTGTTCCATCGAATATCGGCTTTGCAGCCATTGATAGGGAAGTATATATTAGAAGGCATGTGAGTGAGTTTGCCAATGTTTTATACAGTGCGGCTTTTTATAGTCCCCCCCCCCTGTTAACTTTTGAACGGTTTGCCGTAGAGAGAAAAAAAAACCGTTTCGAGGGTTTCACCGATACTACTTTTTGAAATATAACGCATTGTGATTGCCCGATAGATGGCGCGGGGGGCACAAAAACCTAATTTTTTTAAATGGCATGGGGGGTCGAGTGACACATGGTTGAAAAGAGAATTTGATTCTCTTTTTAACCATCTGATTTTTTTTTAATTTCGTTGACATGTTTTTTTACAATAAGCATTTGAAATGTCAAGTGTAAGAGCGGATCTGAATTCGTTTCCTTACCTTACCTCAATAACTTTTGAAGGGTTTGATGTGAAATAATTGGACGGAAAATATTTTGGGTGGTATTAAAATAATACTGTTTGAAGAAAAATACCTTAATTGTTCTAGTGATTCACAATTGCAATCAATACCACGAAATGCGGTCAATAAAGACAATTCACAACATTAATAATTATTCATTTTGAATTCCTTTCAAAGCTTAATCAGGTATTAGGATATCGAAATTATACCCATTTCATTTATTTTTAATGAAAAAAGTAATAACAGGAACTACGAAAGGACTATTTATTGGATTTGTTTAAATGACAATAATTAATTAGTTACGTATAAAAGTACAATGGATTGATGAATTATTGTATTCATATTCACTGAGGAGTTTTGTCTACTTATAATTATTATTTACTTTGAATATTTGATATCATCATGGTTCGTATACGTCCTTTCGAAGAAAAAATTGAAGCAATTTATAATTTTGGTGAGGCCCATCGGAACTACCACGAAGCGGAGAGAATTTTTAATGAAAAATTTCCTGAACATCCTATAACTCGGAAATATTTGAGGGAACTAGTTGAAAAATTCAACAGAACTGGCAGTGTTCGTAGGAAAGGTGGAGCTGGTCGAAAATCAATTCCGGAAGAGACAAAGGTTTCGATAATTGCCGGAATGTTGGTAAATCCGCAACAAAGTACCTCTCGTGTAGCAAGTACGATTGGGGTCTCAACAGCTACAGTACAAAAATATTTGAAGAAACACAAGTTCCATCCATACAAATTAGTAATGTTACACCAACTCACAGAAGACGACCCAGACCGAAGAATGGAATTTTGTCAAATTATGGAGGAAAAGATAGCTAGGGACCCCAATTACATTAGGGATATTTGTTTTTCAGATGAAAGTACCTTTTTTTTGAACGGAAATGTGAATACACAAAATGTGCGATACTGGAGTGATATAAATCCCCATATCTTTCGAGAAGGTCACACACAGTTCCCACAGAGAGTAAATGTGTGGGCTGGAATTCTGGAAGACCATATCGTAGGTCCCTTATTTCTGGAAGAAAACTTAAACGGTAATTTGTACCTGGATTTACTAAGAGATAAGGTTGAACCACTCATACTTGGAATATCAGAAGAAAATGAGAACGAATTTCAGGAACACATCACCTTCCAGCAAGATGGGGCCCCTCCTCACTTCCAACGTCAAGTTCGAGAGTATTTGGATGTAACATACCCTATGAGATGGATTGGACGTCGTGGACCAATCGAATGGCCGGCACGATCACCAGACCTTACACCTTGTGACTTCTTTCTGTGGGGATACGTCAAATCCAAAGTGTATGAGCAACAATCCATCTTTGGAAGAACTTAAAGAACGAATAACACGGGTTTGTGCTGGTATAACTGCAGACATGTTGAACAATGTTCGGCAGGAATTTGTAAATCGAATTTTTTATTGTCAAGAAGTATTAGGTGGACATTTCGAACACCTGCTTCGTTAATTGACAACAATTTTGCTTCTAATTATTTAAATACTACATGTCATAATAGTTTGTTTTCTTTTTGTTACATTGACACTTCAAATGCTTATTGTGAAAAAAAGTATTAACGAAATTTTAAAAAAAATAGATGGTCAATCGACCCCCCATGCCATTTAAAAAAATTAGGTTTTTGTGCCCCCCCGCGCCATCTATCGAGCAATCACAATGCGTTATATTTCAAAAGGTAGTATCGGTGAAACCTTCGAAATGTTTTTTTTTATCGCTCTACGTCAAACCGTTCAAAAGTTAACAGGGGGGGGGGGGGGGAATATAAAAAGCCGCACTGTATAACCCGACCCCAGATAACCCAAAGGCCATCGTTTACATCGACGGTTCATACGTCGCCATGAATGAAAGTTGTAATTTCAGGATACTGCGCCGATCTTTCTGCCGATACAAGGGACATCATCTAGTGAAACCAGTTTTGATTGTAGCCCCAGATGAGTATTCAAGGACCCTTTTTCTCAGACGCTCGCAACAATGACGCAAATATTTTGAAGAATTAGTTTGAAAGAAACTCAGATGACCTGCGGGGATGGTTTAATGAAGGTGACATTATTGTTGTGGATCGGGGTTATCGAGATGCCATACCCTTACTGAATAATTTTGGCATACAATATGAAATGCCCGCGATTGTTCCACGATGGAAACGACAGCTTTCCACTGAGGAAGCAAATAAATCTCGATTAGTGACGAAAACTAGATGGATAGCTGAAGCAAGGAATGGACATTTGGAAAGTATGTTCAACTTTTTTGCTGAAACGATCTTTATCAAATCGCTGGTGCACTCATCAAAAGCTTCCACCCTCAGTCTCAATAAGAGGTGCCAATGCTTAGCTGGCACAAACATTGCTACGAAAATCACAGAAGGTAAATGTCGTCCAGCGTTCAGGCTTGAGTGGCAGTGGACAATGTTCATCTGAAAAATGGTCAATGGGTCCGTATGAATGGAAATCAAATTTTCCTTGCCTTACGAAAGAATATCTGAAAGATTTCACCGTAGGTATATACCAGGTTGAACTTTCACCTTCGTATATACAGGATAAATCACAGAGGGAAGAAAATGAAGAGTTTCAGGTCGATATGTTTGAAGAGGAACCTGGATTCATGAGAGTCAGGTTTTTTTCGAGTTTCAGAAATGCCACAAAATATCAACTGTGGATCAAATATGATGATGGAGGAGAACCTGATGAAACCGGTGCCAGGACTTCAGGAACATGAGCGCATGTTGCCAGTGTTTTGTGGTATCTTGATCACACTCGACGTGACCCCAAAAATCGATACCGCCAAAGTTCCCTACTGAACTCAATAATGGTCGCAGCAAATAGACCACAACAAATAGTTCCTTATGGTGCGCTTGAAACAGTTGGGTATTGAAACTATGACAGCCGGTAAATAATTTTTCATCTGTCATTATTCAAAATATCAAACTTTAACCCTCTGTAGAATCCAAACGCCGGCATTCAGAGAGTTGGCGCAATGGTAACTTTTGTTCAGGATTGACATGTGCTACATTATATTGAAATTTCAGCGATTTTCACCAAAACCGGTTTTCCATGAGATTAGTGCGGAGTCCTTTTCCGGTGTTTTCAGTTTTTCTTCGTTACTAATGATCCGATCGGATCGTATTGTTCGTATTCCAATTCTCTATACACTGTTATCACGGATTCATTATAAAGATGCGTATTTCATCGTTACATTTTTGAATATTGATAATTCTTCAAAATTCGTTATCGAGATGATCTTGTCTGTTTGTTGTAAAATTTGAAACCTTACGAGCAAACCTCAGCTACCGGGTTAAAATCTGTTGGTTTCTTGATTGCACTCCTCTTCAGATTTGCTATGATTATAAATGAATTGTATTATTTTAGCATGATCTGAAGATGCTCCATCACGAATGGCAGGTGTTTTAGGTTGTATTTCTTTGGTTATCGTCTTGATACTATATTGAATCATATCCGTCAACCGCTGTATTCTTTAGTTATCATCTTGACACTATTTCGAATTATATCCGTTAACAGTTGCTTCGCTTTCAATGATGAAGTAAAATATCTATTCATAGCATCTTGTTCGTTCACTAATTCCAACCCTTCAGACATGCTCATTTGTTTGAATCTTTTGTAATTTTTTTTTAATCTTGTCTTTTGACTTGGAAGTTCACAATCATTCCTGTATTTTCTACACAAGTCTTCCCACTCATAAATTCAGTTTCTGTCCTTGTATGGTTGACAAATTCAAAACCCTAACATTGATGCAGGGACAATTTTAGAATTTTCGAAAATTGTTCTTTGGTTATGGGACATATTGTCTGGAACTCATCTTCACTGTAATTGTTCTCATCTTCATAGCTTGAGTGTTCAATAGCCACAAAACGGAGCTCTTGAAGAAAAAAGGATATTTGCTATCCCTTTATCACATGAAGTCTATTTACAAACTGGATTCCTGGTAATAAAAATGGCGAAATGAAACCGTTTTCATCAAAAACAGATATGGTCTCCAGCCATCAATGACCTCGAGCCCTCTATTCCTACCATTGCTGCAGCCCCTTTTCTGAAAATGCAAGAAAGACTTGCAAATGGCATTGGGGATGTAAGAAGGCTGGCTCATATTGCTGTCGTCGTGAAGTAGTGAAAGAAATTGCAGCATTATGAAAATATATTTCGATTGTGATTACATTGCAGCGCACAGTTAAAATTTCCACATCTGAAGTACCTACTAATTTAATCAAATTCTAATGCAGCTTACTTAACACCATCATGTTTCCTTTAATTTTTTAAATGACACGCACACTCCAGGGCCTTCACAGAGCATCAGTTAGCCTACAGCCCATGCAATGGTTGCAGATAAAAGAGCTATAGAATATTGAATTCAATTCATTCGTACTAAAAAATGAAAATATTCATTCTATAGTATCACTGCTACTTATTTTCTTTTCATATTCCAGACGAGCAACCAAGACCTCTAACCGCTAAGCATTGCAGACTGTAGCTGTCCATAACTTTTTAATTTATTCAACAGTAAAAGCACAAGATCTTTTTTTTTATCGGATAAATTTATTTCTTCAACGAAATAATTTTGCCAATCAGTAATTTCACGAGAAAAACTTACATGAAAAAATTGCGAGATCGTAGGTCGAGCAATTTTGGCGAATGTCAGTTTTTTGAGTGAAATTACCGATGGAAAAATTTTGAGTTGAAGAAATAAATGTATTCAATACAAGAAAAGTTCGAGTGCTTTTTGGCAAGATATATTAACGACAATATATAAATACACCACAGTAATAATCACCTTGATTGAAACAGTTATTCGAAGAAGCAGTTATCAACAACACAATTATAATAATGCTTTTTGTAATCTGTTCAGATGAAACTTTCCCAAAACGATTCATATTGTGTCAACAATACTGAATAATCATTGCTGGCCATGACAGAAATTGACAGGCATTTTATCGTGATAAAAAAGGTGCATGCTTTTTATCGCGATGAAAAACGTGTATGCTTTTTTTATCGCTGTCAAACTGACTCGGACATCATATTTAAATGGGTTTATTTCTACAGGAGTTGATTTATCACCTATATTAATGATAATTATTATAAAAGTTTAAAAAAATTACGTATTTTGTGTCTGAATACCCAAAAATACTTTTTTTTTTCAGTACGCTATAACAGTCCAACTGTTGAGCAAAAAAGGGGTGCTTTGTGTAGAAAATTTATTGTTCTTTATTTTTGTACCTACCTCGAAAATTGTATAGTTTTATGACTTTATGGCAAAAAACTGAAAACATTTCAACAATTTTGAGGTTTTTTGCGATTTTTGTTGTGAAGCCATATTAGTGGGAAGTAGCAAAGTTGAAATTTGGATTCAGCACTTCAAAGAACATATAATAGAACGAGAGAGAAAATAACTACTATATTTTTTCCTGAAACAGGCATCCCCAGAAACGATTTAACTGGATTAATGGGATGTGACTGAGATGCAAAATCCAAGTGTTCGACTTCGGCAGCCCTCCGGATCACCTTTGTTATAACGGTTGTATTTTTACAAACGGTAAATTTCTTCATATTTACTGTAGAGCATGGCAATGTGAACAAAACACCAACTGAGTATAAGTTTCTGAATATGACTTATAATGTTTTTGTTGATCAATTCTCATTTCACAGCTTGAAGAACCCTGTTGAATCCTCCACCAAGGATAATTAAATATTTAATAAAATCATTAATAATATTTATTTAGTTGGTTATACTCAACTGTCAAAGTCAAGTTTGAATTATTTGAATTATTTTCAACATTTCATATATAGTTCTTCTTCATTTTTTTTATTTTTTCTGGAGTTAAAGCAATTACCCAGTTCCGACGAATTGTGAGAATTCCGTCCAAACCATATGATTTATAACCACCACGAAGAGAAAGATAGATAATTGAAGCTTTCATGCGTACCCAATATGTTGGTTTCATTAAATATGAACCAGCAGTTGAAAATGAAATGAAATTAGCGGACTGTAATGATGTATTTATTGTGAAATGTACATATGTGTTGTGACAGCGTCGTACACTCAGCCTGTCTATCGTTGATGAACTCGACTGACTCATTCGCGGACCTCGCGGTCATCGCGTGATTGCGTTCTAGAATAGTAAAGGCCGGACTGGGTGCATGACACTTTACAATATAAGACTGAACATCCCGGCGGCCTTGAAAAGACATGAGTTTTTTCAAAAAATAAAGAGTAAGGATATACTAGCATAACAAAAAATATTGAACAAATGTTACGAAATGTGATCATAAAAAGCAATAAACTTTAATAATTTGTCAATTATAGTTGATCATCGTCAATAGGCAATATACACACTTTGGTAACTGAGCGTTTGTATAACCCATTGCACGTTTTCACCCTGACTACACGCACAATTCCGTCTTGACCTGGGAACAATTGGTAGACACGGCCAATTCTCCACTGCATGAGGGGAGTATTATCTTCCTTCAGTAAGACCATCGATCTGTTAGATATTACAAATAAGTCACATTTTTCATTTTTAAATTTTCATGGAGAATGTTCCCCCTTTTCAACAGGAAGACAAATATTCAGAAGACCAACGAGCCCAAAAGTGTTGTACTAGTTTCTGGAGGCGTTGGTAATTGGTCTGGTTGGCTATGTTTTTGAAGTTCTCTGAAGGCAACTGATTTATTGCTTCACCGATCAGGAAATGTGATGGAGTTAAAGGATGGAGATCATTGGGATCGTTGGATAATGGGACTAAAGGTCGTAAATTGAGAATGCTCTCGACTTGTATTATTATTGTATTAAACGCCTCATAAGTGAGGTGAGCTTGACCTAAAATTCTTTTTAAATGGAATTTTGCCGATTTGACTGACGATTCCCAAAGTCCACCAAAATGCGGCGAGTTTGGTGGTATGAATTCTGAATTTTGTTCTATTTCTGATAATAATTGATGAAGTTTTTTCAACTCATTGTGGGCTCCAACGAAGTTGGATCCATTGTCTGAATAGATTGATTTACATATACCCCTACGCGAAACAAATCGTTTTAAGCAATTCATGAATGATTCGGTTGACAAATCTCCGGCAAGTTCTAGATGTAGTGCCTTAGTGGCGAAGCACACAAATACACATAGGTAGCACTTAACAATCCTGCGGTTTCGAAGTTTGCCATCCTTTATGTAAAAGGGGCCAGCATAATCAATTCCAGTAGTGGAAAAAGGTTTACACGGCTTCACTCGATCTTCAGGCACAACTCCCATTTGATGAGTGATATCAACTGGCTTTGCATTAAAACATGTAACACAATGTCGTATTACACCTCTAACGGTATTGCGGCCACTTAGAGGCCAATAATTTTGCCTCAGAGCTGCCAGAGTTGCTTGTGCTCCTGCATGCAAATTTTTCTCATGTTCATGCCTTACTAGCAATTTGGTGAATGGATGATGGTTTGGTAAAATAGCTGGATGTTTGTGTTCGTATGCTATTTGAGCGTTACGAATTCTACCTCCTACCCTTATGATGTCATGCTGATCTAAAAATGGGTTTAATGAGTGTAATTTGCTTTTTGGTGAGATTGGCTTAGATTTTTTCAGTTGAGAAAATTCATGAAGAAATTCTGAAATTTGAACTATTTTGATAAGTTTTCTTGTAGCAAAATTCTTACTAATTTAATGAATGAGGAATATTTGTCAAAAATGTTAAGATCAGATGGTGTAATATGAAGTGATACTCCTACCATTTTGTTCCTCCTTTCTGGTATGTTTTTATTTTCTGTATCATTCTGTTTAGGCCAGAATATTTCAGGTTTGCTCAACCATGATGGACCATTCCACCATATGACTGAGCTGCAAAGCTGCGAGGCAGTGAGTCCTCTCGATATAACATCAGCTGGGTTTTCGGACGAACTCACATGTCTCCATTTTTCAATGGATGTGAATTCTTGGATTTGAGAAATTCGATTTGCGACAAACTTCTTCCATGTATTTGGCTCCGCCGAAATCCATGCAAGTACGATTGTTGAATCGCACCAAAAGATAGTATTTTCAAATTCTATGGAGATATTACTGGTTATTTTATGTACTAATTGTGCCAAAAGGAGAGCTCCACACAACTCTAATTTTGGAAGTGAAATGTTCTTCATAGGTGCTATTCGTGACTTAGCACACAATAATTTAGAGGAATGATTGTCATAAGAATCTGTGGATACAATGTAAACAGAAACACCATAAGCGACTTCTGAAGAATCACAGAAGCCATGTAATGATATTTTTACGGGATTGAAGCATAAAACATGCCTAGGTATATGAATATCATTAATGAAATATATTTCGGACATAAATTGTATCCAGATTGTATACAGAGAGATTGGTATGGTTTCGTCCCAACTTATTTTCAATTCCCAAAGTTTTTTCAGTATGATTTTGGCCTTTGTAATAACTGGACCTAAAAGTCCTAAAGGGTCAAATATCTGACTAATGACTGAAAGTATTTTTCGTTTCGTAATGTTGTGTTTATAATTGTCATTGTATACCTTGTATTTTAGAATGTCTACTTGTGAGTCCCAAAAAAGACCTAGCGTTTTTGTTGTTTTGTCATCTGAGATAGAGTGAGTATTGTTAATTTTATTGTTTGTTATGTCTGCAAGTATGTCATGGTTGTTGGCGATAAACTTTCGTAATGGAAAACCGTAATTATTAAGAACGGCAATTAAATCTTTCAAAATTGTCTTACTTTCTTCGATTGTATCACATCCTGTTAAGACGTCATCAACATAAAAATCATTGATTATTATGTGGCTGACCTTCGGGTGTTTTGTTGCATTTTTCAGCCCAACTTGTTGTAGGCAGTGCCATAGGTGACAGTATTGAGTCGAAAATGTTGTATAGGTTGATCCATGCTGGGTCTCCATAAAATGCGAAGTAGATTCCTTTGTTCTTCCTGTACATATATTTTCCTATACATTTTTTCTATGTTCCCTGCTACTACATAGTTGTGTTTTCTGAATCTCAGCAATATTGTGAACAATTCATTTTGAACAGTGGGTCCCACTTTCAGCGTATCATTGAGAGATAGGCCACTGTCACTTTTACATGAAGCGTCAAATACCACTCTCAACTTTGTGGTACTGCTGGATTCTTTGAGCATGGCATGGTGTGGAAGATGATATATGTTTGTGGAAGGATTATTTTCCGAGCTCTCAATCAAGCTCATGTGTCCTAGCTCTTGATATTCGTTGATAAAATTGGTGTACTGTGCCTTCAGTTCTTTATTTTTGTGTAAATTGCGTTCAAGATTGTGAAATCTTCTAAGAGCTATGTCATATGAATCACCCAATTCATCAATGTTATTCTTGACTGGCATAGTTACTGAAAAGTGTCTTCTTTCGTCACGTTTCAAGTTTTGAAGGAAATGTTCTCCACATTCAGATTCCTCTTTTGTGAATCTTGTTTTGATATTATTGCATTCTTCAATGACCCAAAATTTTTCTAGCTGATTTTCTAATGAAGTTGTGAAATTGCATATTACCGTTGCTGTGAGCTGGTCATATTCGTTTGTGTGATAATTTTGCTGTTGGGCGAATGCTTGACAAGGTGCTGAACCAGAGACGATCCAACCTAGCTTGGTTTTTTGTAAAACTGAAAGATTGTTTCCAAGTTTTATTTGTCAAACGCAAAGAATATCAAAGAATATGGATGACCCTAAGAGAATATCTATTTTGGCTGGCTGAAAGTATGTAGGATCTGCCAAAGTAATGCATTCAGGTATATTGATCTTATTTATATCTATTCTTGTGTTTGGCAAAGTGTTTGTAATTTTGTCTAATACCATGAATGTCAAGTTTGAAGTGAATGCATTGTGCAAAGATTTGATAGTTGCGCTCGTTTCAAAACGTATGACTGTCTCAACTTGTTGAATACCTGTTATGGGTAGATGTATCCCTTGTTTATTCAAATGTAACATGTCGCATAGTTCGGTGGTTATGAAATTTGATTGGGAACCTGAGTCTAGCAATACTCTGCATTGATGCGCATAGCCATAAATGTCTTGAATGTTTACTATGGCTGTATATAATAAAACGTCTGAACGCGGTGTGTGTGCTGATACGAGTGATGTATGAGTATTTATGTTTCTCATCTGTGTTTGGTGATGTTGTTGACTGTCTGATGTAGGATGTGAATGTGTCTGCGTATTTTGGTTACCTATTCCTTGTGTTGAGTCATTGCCCTGTGTGTTAGATGTCGAGTTTGTTGTCGAGTCCTTTTGTGATGAATTATTATTGGATGAGTCGAAATGAAGTATTGTATTATGTTTTTCACCACATTTTTTGCATCTGTGTGGTGTTGTACAGTTATCAACGAAATGCCCAGATCGGAGACAGTTATTGCAAAGCTTTAATTTTGATACTTGTTTATTCCGAGCAAACACTGATAAATTGATGAAGTCTCTGCAACTGAATATGTAATGTGTACCTTTGCAATACTGACAATATGGTGAGTGAGTTGAAATGTTTGAAGAAGAACGAGGTTGTATTTTTTTAGTGTTTTGATATTTTTCTTGAACTTTTGAACTAGAGTCCAAGGATTCTAATAATAAACATTTTTTCGTTAGAAATGTTTTGAAATCATCAAATGTGGGTGTTATCTTTTCAGCACTAACTTTTTCCCATTCACGTCTGGACGTTATGTCTAATTTTGTAGAAAATAAATGTATGATTAATGTGTCCCACTTGTCCATTGGCTCGCCAAGCGTTTGAAGTGCTTTCAAATGTTGTGATAGACCATCTAGCAATTTTCTCAGAAATTCATATGATTTTCTTGAACTACTTGGCCAGTCAAATAGAGCATTGAAATGATTGCGAATGAGAGCATGTTTGTTCTCAAAACGTTCTGCTAGAAGCTCCCAAGCTTTATGGTAATTTTCTCCCGAAACGTCTAAAGTTTTTAAAACCTGTTCCGCTCTACCCTTCACACAGGAAAGCAAATAATGATATTTTGTTATATTTTTATAAGAAGAGTCTGAATGTACTAAAGCATTAAATGTGTCTTTAATTTTCAACCACTCTTCATATTCACCGCTGAATGTAGGTAAAGTAACTGGGGGTAATTTGAAATTAGTTTTTGGTCTTGTATCTGGATTCTGAACGTTGATATTTTCAGAAATATTTTGATCAATATTTTGATCGACTGAAGTTGTATTCACGACTGGAATTGAATTATTACCAGTTTCCGCTGATGTTTGATTGGGGAAAGTACTTGACATATCCACAGGATTGTTCGGTACCACTGGCATATGCATGTGTTTCAAAACGATGTATTTCGCTATACCTATGACTCTATAATATTCCGATTAAAATTTTTCATATTCATCCGACTGTTGTTCAGAAGGATCTAAAAGATATAATTCTGATTGAATTTCATTGAACTCATTAAGTAACGGTTCTGACTTTTCTAAACGTATCTGTAATTCAATCAACAATTTTGATTCATTGAAATCATCAACGTATTTTACGAAACGATTGAGAAATGAATAAAGAATATCCCGTTTTCCCGTGAGCTCTTTGATTTTATCTTCTTTTTTGGTCATTGTTAATATCAATAATAACCCAAGCAAGAATAAAATATGCGGAAAGTAGGATGAATAATAATGAAACGGTGCAAACTCACAATGTTATGTAAAGTCTTGCCTGCGTCCACCTCTGTCCAATGCTCTGAATGTCACTCCTCACTCCTCTCTGCCCCCGCTGTCATGCTTTTGCCGGTGCACGTTGCCGGTTATATCGGCTGGTCGCGCGCTTTTATTGTGTTTTCACTGCGAGATCTCTATTATACGGGTTGATAAAGTCCAAGTTCGCTTGTCTCGTTATCACTGTAGGTTACGGCTCTATACACTTGTTGGCACGAAGCAACGCGATGGAAAAATACCACGTTATTATTTCTCGATGGCCTTTCTGTTGTTCAACTAAGACCGATGTAGTTATTGTTTGATATGAAATGAATGTTTCACTGGAATGTCTTGTTTGAAATGGTTTGTTGCGTATGAAGTCTGATCACTATGTTAGCGGCACTGAATGAATGTTCTCACTCCGCGTTGTTAGGTTATGACTTCTGGATGCTCTTATTTCACTGCACTGCACTACTGTGTGTTTGTATTCGGCTGAGAAGGACCAATATGATGTGTATTGACACGGTATTCTCTCTTGTTGTTTTTTAGATTGAAGTAGCGGACTGTAATGATGTATTTATTGACTGACTCATTCGCGGACCTCGCGGTCATCGCGTGATTGCGTTCTAGAATAGTAAGGGCCGGACTGGGTGCATGACACTTTACAATACCTATAAGACTGAACACATGTTTTACAACAATTTCTCCTTTTTTTAATGTTTGTAGTTCTAACAGATTTATAACTAAAAGCTTATTTATACTTTACAAAATTTGAGATTGTAAATCTTATCAAAACTAAAAGCTCATTTATAATTTATAAAATATAAGATTGAAAAACTCATTTAAATTGAAAAGCTTATTTAAAAGCTTATTTGAAAGTTTGTTTGACTCTTTGTGAGTATTCAAACTGAAAAACTCGAAGATTTCAATTCAGCTAATTGAGTCTTCACTTCTCGCCATCAATTGAGCGATGATTGTTGATGGCCGATTTCTAAATTACCAGAATATTGAACAACAATAGCGACCTATGATAACTGGCAGAAATACAGATCAGGTGTCCAGAACCAGGTGATGGATTCAGGAGTGTTCCAGAGCTGCGGTTACTGAATATAAGAACCAAGGAACCCGAAGAGTTTGAAATATAATATATATTTTTCGAAAAAGATTTTGGTTGTTTCTATGAAGAGTACTATAACCTATTGGTCATGAAGAGCATGTAAGGTTTAAATGCATTTAACCCAATATTTCAAAACATGTAAGTTGGTATATCACCATTTGAATAACAAACAATATAGTCCAAAGAACAAAATTTGCTTTTCACAACCTGATTACAATTCATTATAGAATTTTCAAGATCTCATCAAGCCCTGAATTTGGTTTAACAAATATTTAATTTATTAAATACTATTTTTCTGCACAATTTGATAAAGATCATATCATCATATTGATAGACTTTTCAAGATCGTCAAGCCCTGAACTTGGCTCAACAACATTTATTTAATTAAATACTATTTTTTTAGCAATTGCTTTATTTGTATGTCTAGAGTATTTTCTCTTTCAGTGTTATAAAGACTATCTACAGAGACTGGCTTTGAGAATGAAATACTTTATAAGAATTTCTGTAGATGGCGTCCAAATGACAACTTTTTTATTCATTTATTTATTTAATTTACGGGAAAACCCCATTACAGTTTATAAATACATTATGAATAAGGCCATTATTCTAAAATACAAATCAAAAAAATTAATATTTAACTCCTGCTACCTAAAAATTTTATAATAAAAATGAAGAGAAAAAATTTCTTGAACAGCTTTAAGATAAGACAATATTGATCAGAACTGGTTATAGCTGATGGAATATTTAAATTGTAATAAACTGATACCGACTACATCAACTTTCTGCTTGTTTATAAAATGTAACGTTCTATCTATAGGTGAGTTTTTGCCATAATTCGTACTGTGAACATTTACCATAAAGGTATTAGGGTTTCTTAGTTGCAGACAATCATTCCATTTAGTAACTTAAATATAAAACACAAATCAGAAGTAATTCTTCTGTTCTCTAATTTGGATAAATTTAGACTATGAAATAAGGATGAGTATTCATGATTTTCGACAGGCTGGTGTAGGAACATAATCTTGAAAATTTATTTTGAATCCTCTCCAAAGCAATTTTATGAACAGAATAGATAGGATACCATAAAATACTCGCGTACTCCAGGTGCGATCTTACAAGTGCACAGTAAACAGTTTTGACTGAATACAGAAAAATCCTGACAGTTTCTTAATAGAAATCCCAACATTTTCGATGACTTAGTACAGATTGTATTTATGTGTTTAATGAAGTTGAGTTGATAAACGAGTAGGACACCGAGATCTTTCATACATTTTGTAGAATTGAATTCATTCCCATTTATGTAATAACTAGAATACACGTTTTTGTTTTTTCTGTGAAAGCTCATGTGATTACATTTTTTTATATTCAAGTGCAGTAGATTATGATCACACCATTTTGATAGGCTATCTAGATCCGTTTGGAGATCCATTCTATCTGAATCAGTGATATTATAACTTTATACAATTTCAAGTCATCTGCAAACATTTCGAAGGAACTATTTAAAATTGAATTACCTAGATTCACAAATAGATTGAACAAAAGCGGGGAGCAATGGGCACCTTGGGGCATACCAGAGGACACAATTATTTCATCTGAAATAAAATTTCCCATCTTCACTGTCTGCCTTCGCCCTATCAGGAAGCTATTGACCCATTTCAGTAAATCTTCATCAAACCCAATATTTTTTAACTTGTGAGAATAGAAGAGAATAGTTGACTTTGTCGAATGCTTCTGTAAAGTCAGTGTAAATGGCATCCACTTGACATTTATTTTCCAAAGCTTTTAGGATTTGATTCTGGTACAGAACAAGATTAGTGACTGTGGATTTGCCTTGCCGAAATCCGTGTTGTTCATTGATTAATATATTCTTACACATCCAGCTTAGATGGGAATGAACTAGACTATCAAACAATTTGGGAATGGATGATTGAGTACACACACTTCGATAGTTTTCTATCATACTTTTGTCCCCTGATCTGAAAATTGGCATAATGAATGTATCTTTCCATGGGTCAGGGAAAGATCCTGAATGCAAAGATCGGTTAAAAATGTTAAGTAACGGTACAGACAGAGTGCAAACACAAGCTTTCAAAAGAATATTAGGTATTCCATCGGGTCCAACTGTAAATTTATTGGGAAGAGAATCAATTTTGTCGTAAATTTCTGTTAATGAAAGAGACGGACATGGAATGTAGTAATTAGTTGGTGTAGGTAAATGGTTCAGATCGGGAATATCAGCTTCCGCATACACTGATGAAAAGAATTTCGCAAACAGATTAACAATAACTTCACCTTCTGATGCAGATGAGTCTCTATATTGCATAATATTTGGTAGATCCTGTGATTTATTCTTAGATTTCAGATATTTCCAAAAATGCTTGGGATCATCAATAAATCATGTTCAACTGAAGTGATGTAGGCCCTGAAGCATGATTTTGAAAGTTCTTTGCATCTAGTCCTCAATTGTAAAAATTGTAAATAGTCATTTGTATTTTTAGATGTTGAATATTGTTTATGCATAATTTTTTTCTGTGTCACTAAATATTTTAGTTCAGAGTTGAAATATTTTGGAAATGAGGATGTTTTAAATTTTTTGTGAGGTACAAACTTAGCTATACCCGTATCTATAATTTCATAAAATTTTAGGACATCTTCGTTTACTTCATCCGAGCTGAGCACAGTGTTCCAGTCAGTCAGTCGTTATAATCAGCCTGTCGAAAATCATAATAATAATCCTCTGTTACAAGTGATTTGTTAGGTGAAGTGAATGTATTCAATGAACAGCTATAGAAGATAGGGTGATAATTATCTTCAAATAATTTGTCATGTGCCCTACTTACTATTAAACTATCATCACTGCTAAATAATAGGTCCAGGAAAACGTTCCTTTCATTTTTTTGTTGTTAAAAAATTGTTAAAATTGTTTTTTCCGTTAACCAGCTGTCGTCCCCTTACGAACGACAGCCCTCAAAAGTCGAAACTTGTGCGAGCCAAGGATTAACGACGTCTTACCTTTTAACATGCGATTCCTATTCGGTGTAGATATTAATTGATGCATGTGAAGAAAACTATAACACTGACCGATGGCTAGTGCAGCTGAACTTGGAGAGCACGAGACTTTCAAACCCAAATCGTCATTACTCCACGTTGCGTCCGGGAGATTGAAATCACCAAAAATTGAGATTTTCGTGTCAGGATATTCCTCAGCAATCGACTCTACAGCACGGCAATGATCCAAATAAATATCTAGGGAAGATTTTGATGAAATGTACACTCCCCCAATTATGAAAGAATATTTGTTCTGTGTACAAGATAAAAATATATTTTTGATATTGGGAGATGGGTTTTTTATAAGTTCAATAGGAAAAGCATTCTTCACAGCAATCAAAACACCTCCACCTCTCGTTTTTGAACTGGTGATGTGGTTTCTGTCTACTCTAAATATTTAAAAGCCACTAAGGCACAATTAAGCATTGTTGATGTCCTCGCTTAGCCAGCTTTCACAAAGTATCATAACATCATAAACTGAAGTTGTTAAAGCAAATTGAAGATCTATTAATTTCGTTCTTAGACCTCCTACATTTTGATGATAGATTTGTAATGGGGTTAACTGAGGTTTTTTCCATCATTTCTGACAGTTATTTTAGATACCCCTTGTATATACTTTATGATTAAATTGCTTTTCCCTTGTTCTTCCTTTTTTCTAAGTTCATCTTTTGAAGATTTCCAGTGTTCTTGTTGCATTTTTGTTTGGTCTTTGCTCACTCTGAATTCGGTTGAATATAATTTGTTCTTTCACTTGATTATTAAGTTGACAAAATTAGAATCCGAACATATTACTTTCAGTGGACTTGGTTTCTTTGAGTTCTTCATACCAACACGTACTAATTTTATAATTTTCTCTGAATCAATCCCATCAAATCCATGACGTCATTGACAGCTTTTTTATCCGCTTCAATCCGGGTTTTGAGTTTTGATGAATCGTTTTCTGGTGAATTGTATAACATAAAATTGCAAGACCTAGACATACGATCTTGAATTTCGAACATAAAGGATTCCTTACATTGAGAATTGCTTCCTTCAACTTCCGCTTTCACTTGGTCTAGTTCCTGTTTCAGAGTTTTGACTTCAGATCGAAGAATTTCAATTTGTCTTGAATGCTAGGCGACAATCCTTGCACAGAAACATCAATGTTCGTTTCTGTAGAACGACTGCTCTAAGTTCAGAAGTGGCCAACTCTGTACATTCTTCATTTGGGTGCAAAACTATGTGACAACTATCACAATATCATTCTTGATGCCATAAATTGAATTTCTAGGAATATCTTTGGGTTTATTCACCAACAATCGTACCACGACCTTTGCCTCCGCAATAAGAGTTAGCCCTCCGCATTGTTTATATAAGTTTCAGGTGAAAAACCTATTAAAACGGGAATATAACCTTATAACTGTTAAATTCTTGCACTTTTTGTGGTCTTGTCCCATTTTGACCATGAAGGAGAGTAGTGGTACAACAGGCATTCTAGCCCACCCAGGTTATTGCCGCCGGTCAGTACAGTGCAGGACAGACGAAGCGAGCGCTCGCTGAGTTCACCGCGTGACGTTATCTGACAGCACGTCGGGTGCTATCTTACCGCAAGCCTAGTGCTCGAATATTAAATAAAAAGAATAGTAATTGTGAATGAATAAATTCGAATTGTTAAAGTGGTATAATAATAATGATGTTTGAAAAAATTGGAAAAATGACGGGGTAACGAGAGTGTAACGTTTCAACGTGCGATTCCAATGAGGAACGTATACAGCGTGTTTGAAAATATATGATTTAAGAGAAAAATCAACAGGGTGTCTCAAAACACTCATCAATTGAGAGAAAAAAGATATACACGATGTAGCAACGTAACATTACAGAAAAAACAGTTTGTCAAAAATCGTATTATATACGGGGTGTTTGAAAATAGTCATCAATGAAGAGAAAAAACAGCAGGGTGTCTCAAAATACATCGGAAAAATGAATCATCGCATCATTGGGGCATCGCTTCATTGGGGCATGCAGGGATTCAGAAATTTTTGATTTACATATATAGGGTGTGTCGAAATACATCATTTAAGAAAAAACATATACCAGGTGTACCAACGTGCTAGTTGTGACAAAAATATATACAGGGTGTCTCATAAATTTGCATCGTGATGAGGGCTGTCATTTTCAAAGTGCGATTTGGAGTGAAGTTAGCATTTTAAAATGGAAGATAGAAGATGGAAGATAGAACAGACAGAGTGACAGATATTCAGTTTGATCGAACCAGAACGAACTAACCTTAGATAGGTAGAAAACATGGCGGTTGTTGATGTTTGTCAACGTGTTATACCAGGTGTGCCAATGTTAGGTGAAATAATTTTACGTAGGTATAGCGTTCCAAAAAATGATTAAAATTTCAAACGCCGAAACGCATAAAATATGTATCGAAAATAGGTGTTTTTTGCATTCCGAAAAATTGTTAAAATTTGAAACGCTAAAATGTGTAAAAAATGTAACGAAACACATTCGAAAAAATGATTAAAATTACATGTATCGAAAATAGGTGTTTTTTGCAAACCGAAAAATTGTTAAAATTTGAAACGCTAAAATGTGTAAAAAATGTAACGAAACACATTCGAAAAAATGATTAAAATTACGAGTGTTAAAAATACATTTTTACATGTATTTCTTATGGAGATTTAACATTTCAAAATTGCTCAAAATACACTTTTCTCGTGTTCCAAAGAACACACAAAATTTCAATCGCCGAAACGCATAAAATATGTATCGAAAATTGGTGTTTTTGGCATTCCAAAAAGTAGTTAAAATTTGAAACACCAAAAAGTGTAAAAATGCGATTAAAATTGTTTAGAGTTTCAAATTGACCAACCTAACTTATAGGTAAAAAATAAAATAAAACAATTTTAATACAAAATTTATTATACATTTTTACTTCGGTAACATATCACATAGCCATTTGTAAATGATATCAACATTTCGAAGACTGCAATTATAGTTGGTCTTGTTGCGACGAATGTGACGCATACAAGGTAAGATGACATCATTGGCGTTGTTGGTGAATGTAGGAACCATCCATGTCGTATTATCATAATCCTCCAAGTTGACAATACGTGTAGGTAGACCTAATTGTTGAAATTTCTCCGCAAGATAGTTTCGTTTTTAAACCCTCGCACATAAATGATATCAGCATCATGCAGATGTTTCTTGAGGATGGCATCCAATTGATGATATTCCACAAAGCCGGAGGAATACCGCAATCCGTGAATGTTTTTCTCCAAGAAGCAAGTGGTACGTCGATCCTCTTTACTCAAAGAGGAAAATGGTACGTTTGGCAACAGTAAAAAGTAACTACATTGAATTCCAACCCTAATAGCTATTTCCTTAGGATGAAATTGCTGGTTGAATATCTACAACAGCTATTCTCATGTTGACTCTGCGATTTACACTGAAGCTGAATCACATGCTCAGTTCCATTTTTTTATTATTTCTGAGAGTGGGAGGTGCTCAATGACAGTGTCGTGCACAACAGTAGCATAGGCTCAAGTATTTTGGGGGAATCCTTCAGATGCCTCAATTTCCAGTTTCACATCAACACTGGAACTTTTGATGCTCTCGTCCCTCCTGGAACAATCGATGACAAAGAGAGTTTTGTCAAAGAAGACCGAGTAGGTCAAAAGAGGATTATGCTGATTGGTTAGTTTATAGCTGAGCCCAAATTGTGAGTAGTTGAAATAGGCTTGCGAAAAATTTCCCTTTGCAAAATCCAGATGCATATTTTCTTTGGAGTAATTCTCACCGTTTAGAGTCAGCGTTATATTAGTGATATTCAAATTGTTGAATATTGTCGGATCATTATTGACCTTCGTATAATCACGATCTTTTTGAAAACATACAATCACATAGCGGGGGCTTTCGAGAAACGATGAAATCTTGACAGCCCATATTTCATTTTTTGCACCTTGTGTGAGAGCAGGCAACATATTTAGTTCCCATTTTCTGAAGGGTATAAGAATGGGAGTGTCAGCTTGGATAGCTTTCAAAAGTTGTAATTTAATTTGATCAGGCTGATAGATTCGTTTAACTTTAAGCTCAATATTCTCAATTTCCAGTTTGACTTCCGTGGGGGGTAATGTTGATCCAGGAGTCTCGTCTATTTTGGAGAGGTTGCTATCATCTCCAGCTCGTACTAATCGAATGGTATGCTTACCGTAGGAAAGACATTAATAATCACTAAAGATATTCAGAAAATGTCTAATGGGTATTAGCATGTTGAATGTTAGATGGGTTGGGTGGATGACTCCAGTGTTGGTAGCAGTGGGAAAAGTCCAACCTGTGGTGGCCAAGTGTTTAATATCTTCATCAGTGTAGGTGAGAAAGCCTCTGACACTACTGACAATTCCTACTTCACGAACTGTTTCCAGTTCCTTGCCACTTTGTTCATAAGTAGCAGATTGAAATATGAAAGCGCCAGCATTGTTTACGAATGTCACCCGCCCATTTCCTTTGGTTCTCTCAACTTTTCCGCTGATGAATAGCAGGCTGTCGTACAAGGCATCATAGGCATCAGATTGATTAATATCGATTTCAATAACATCATTGTTGCGGAAAGATTTGACATATGGGTAGTAGGTCCGCCACTCTACCTTTTGTATGGATTCATCGTTGTGCGGTTTTCGGAAAATGTTGAACATTTGATTGGACAACATGATTCCAAAAACAATTTATTTCCCGTTTACAGTGGTTGAGGTTGTTTCTGCTGCTGCTGCTACTGCTGCTGATGGTTGAATGTCTTGGTGAAGACTGAGGTGTGGTATGGAGATGATTTATAATTATAGATAGTTAGCACCATACTTTCGCTTCAATTCCAAACGAATTATTATTTCTTCGTTGCGAAAATCAACAAGTTGAGAATGTTGATCGAGCACTCGCAACGTAATGGTATTTATTTCGTTTGTATGAGAAATGGGCAGATAAATGAGATGATTAGGTGTTTCGTCAATTGCGTAACCAGGATCAACACCTATAGCAAATTCGTATATCGTATGAGACGGTGTGTCGTTGTTGAAGGCTCCAAAGGTAATGTTGCTATCTATGTGTATGGTTCGTACTTTAATGATATCCACAGGCAGATCTGATGCGTAATGCAAGTTGTGGTTGAGAAGTTTAGACGAAAGCCCCAAAATGCGAGCTAAACTATTTGCAGGTCGGAAATCGATCGAGTGCTTAAGACAAAATATTTCACTTTTCAGTGTATTATTATTGGGTTTGAGATAGAAAAGTTCCTCAGGGTTTTCTTTGAATGTTTTGGTTACGATATGTTTGCGTATTAAATCTTCAATATCACTGATTTCGTAAGATCCAGCAGGAATATCGATATTTCTTCGTTTAGCTTTATCACCGTTTTCGTAGTAGTAGAATTTCGTACCGTCTTCAATGTTGAGTATACTGTTGTAGGAATGGAAGCTGAGCAAAGCCAAACTATATTCTGAATCGGAATCCAATCGAATGGGTGGATTGAAATCAATGGAAAGCGTCGAAGAACGACTTGTTAGCGTTAATATCATAGACATGACTGACACACATCAAACAATCACACACCTTAAATAAAGAAACATTTGAACAAAAATCATTTATTTTTTATTACAATAATAACATTCAAAATGCGCTAACAATATCAGTATACAATATTCGATGTAGCGGCGCTGATGCAGGAAAATCATGTCGGAGATGGATGAAACATGGTAGGCGGATCTGCAAAGCGTATCGATGTTGGTAATCCATTGGCAATCTGCGCCATACATCCAGCAATTCCCAAGGTCCTGCGTTCCCCATCAAATATTCAATTGGTAAAGCTTGCAGTTCAGCATCGGTGAAATCTCGCAAAGATTTATACTGATGCATTTCAATCAATGATTTATACATTTTATCTGATGACATTATGAAGTAGAAACTTCAGATAAAGATGGCCACAGTTATTCTGATTGAAATTTTGATATTGATCATTATTATATGTAATTTTTACCCCCTTCCCAAAATATCTCACCAATTCCATTGGAGGTTTTAGATTGCCGAAACTTTCGAAATATTGTGCAACGTTTCCGGTTTTATTGTAAGCTACCCAATGAGTGTCCGCATTCAAATGCGAATCCAAGTTTATTACGCCGCATTCTCGCAGCCAAGGACCACAAGTTGGCAACGTATCACGCATAAAAACTCCACGAAAATGCGGTATTTTAAGTTGACGGGCACACTGTAGAATTTCCGAATCGTATAATGCTCTATTAGGTAGATTTTGCGACGGCGCTCGCTCCACCTGCCAACGAACCCAAAGCCGAAAGGGCAGCAAATATAGGTATGAGTGGTAGGATTCCTCCGGATTTTGCATCGAATGGAATAACCCTAGGTATGCATATTTTGTTACGTCCTCCAGCTTGACTCACAGCCATTTTAGCAGCTCGCAAAGCTGAAGCACTAGATTTCTTAAGATTGCTAGGATGAGGCTTCCAATTTTTAATAATTTTTTGAAGCCTGTTACGACGAAAGGACAGACCCATGCCGAGCTTACGTTTCGCTTTCATGGTGGAAGTAACCAACCAAGCTGCAGCACGTTCTCCAAATTTAGCGTCTTTAGATTTAAGGCGTTCCCAAGCTCGATTTTCCAACACTTGATCTGCCTTGTGTTGATCTTGTAGAGAATTACTTTGGGAGTATGCAATAACGTGATCTTTACAGCTCTCGTCCAAAGGATTCACGCCTTTCTCCCCGCGATCCAATCTCTTTCGCAATTTGGTGCCTGGACCACAAAACGAATAACCAGGAAGATGTAATTCGAACGGGAGCTTATTGATTATGGAATTAACAACACCTGCACCGGAGTAAGTCAACATTGAGAATGACGTAAAGTGATTGTGATATTTTTATTTATAACCGTGGCGCACTCATTTTCAACCATCACATCATGGAAGTCATTCAACAAGACGAGTCACTACCCATTGAAAATTTGGATATTTCGAATGGAGACGGTTGTGGTAGTATGATTAGGAAACACGGTAAATTATTACCTAATTCGTTCCGTGCAATCATCTGCGGGCCAAGTGGTTGGGGAAAAACAAACGCCATCTTAACATTGTTATTCCACCCGAATGGCACTGAATTTGAAAACATTTACGTATACTCAAAGTCATTGTATCAGCCCAAATATCAAGTACTTCAAGAAATTTTGAAGAAAGTCAAGGGGCTGGGTTATTATCCGTTCAGAGAAAACGAAGAAATCATAAGTCCTCACGAATCCAAATCGAATAGTATATTCATTTTCGACGATGTCGCCTGCGATGGTCAGCAGAAAATTCGAGAGTATTATTCCGTCTGCAGACACAAGAACATTGACGCCGCCTACCTTTGCCAAACATATTCGAAAATCCCAAAACAGCTGATACGCGACAACTGTAATATGATCGTACTTTTCAAACAAGATGAAATAAATTTGAAACATGTATTCGATGAGCACGTTTCTCCCGACATGTCTTTCGATGAATTCAAGAGAATGTGTGCAAAATGTTGGCAGCAGCAGCAACATGGAACCGTTGTGATTTGCAAAGATTTCGATACGAATGCCGGTCGATATTGACAAGGATTCGACAAATATATAAGTATACACAAGATGTGATGTAGTATCATTCGTCATCATGAAACCGTTGAGCAAAGAAGTTGATGTTATTCGAAAGACTAAAATCAACGAAATTGCAAACGTTATTCGAAAAAAATATTTAGCCTTGAAATTGGGTAAATCCGAAGAAGATGAATCGCTGCAGAAATTCTTCAAACCTTTATCTACTCCATTAAAAATAATAGCGAATAAAACAGCACAAGCTACTAGGTGAAACTGAGGTGAAAACCGAACCTAACGAGGAGAAAGTGGAATAGCCTGAATCGACTCCATTCCAATCCCTCGACGTTATTGCAAGTACAGAGGATGATGATAATGAGAGCATCTTCAATGCAGATGGAGAAGAAGAGGAACAAAATGATCTGATAGACATGAATGAAGAAGTTTTAGAGGAATATATCAGTCAATATCCTATAATGGTTCAGCCATACATTATAAAGCATTGGGGAAATGATAAAAAAATCGACAAAGTATACGGGCCCATATATGATCATCTTGATTCGAAATGGTTCCTTGGTGTGAAAGAAATAGATTTTGACAAACGCAGCGGATACATCAAAATGGGTGGATATCAATGGAAAGGGACGCCCGGTATATATGAATTGATATTTCTTACTAAGCCTGAAAATTACAATGATGAGGATTTACAAGCATACAGACAAATTTTGGATTTATCAACCAGTCACAAAGACACCTTAGGTCGCACAAAGTTTAGTAAAGGATGGAAGTACAGCAACATAATTAAACCAATGTTTCCTACACAACAACAACGTAAAACATCGGCACGTACGAATTTACGTAAAGCATCCGATTCAACAACGCTAGGCAGGGGTTGTTTACCGGAAACACCTATTGCAATGACATTCAATACCAATCCCATGGAATTCGTTTATTGGGACGATCCCAACGAACTTTGCGAACGTCTCAAATTATTGATAGCCTCTCGAGATGCCGGAAATACTTCGCATGACAACGAGATTATTGCCATTTTGAGTGAACTCAAAGAGGCAAATATAATTCTATGAGATAAAGGGCGTTTCCCCATACATTGTCATTTTCAAAATTGTTCTCGACAAGTTTGGACGTAGCGACAGCGCAAGCGCAGATAAAAAGCGAAAACTGCAAACGCCATCTGGAGGCGGTTTACTGCACACCCCAGATAGTAATATTGATTTTGATAATTTGAAATTGAGTAATGTGAAGAGTCCCACCAGGGATACTGATGCAGCCAATAAACAATATGTGGATGGATAGATAAAAAAAGTATTGCAATTATACAACACCAAGCTGAAGTACACCATTCGGAAATAGCTCAAGTGAATGATAGATTAACAAATAAAATGTCCACCTCCTTAAATGAATTGATTGGCAGCTTGGATGAAGTTGAAACGAATATAAAAAGTATTCAAAATGAAGCGAGTAAGCTACAGAAACCAGTTGATGATAAAATGCAAAAACTTAATGAGGTCATTGCTCAAATAGAGCAAACCAATGTGGAACGATATGATAAGGTGATGACATTCTTTGAAAAATTCAACCAACAACATATAACTGACATTGAAAATATTCGTGCAGATTTGTTGAACAAAATTGCCGAAATTACTGATTTGGTACATTCACACAATTTAAAATGGGATATTAAGCACAACGAAACGCTAACCAAGAACGAATTGAACCAGTTTCAAGTTGACATCTCCAAGCAAATCAACAAAATAAATTCGGATATAGCGAATTCAAAATCAGCTATTGAACAAATCCTATAATGCAATATGTAGTTGTCGCACAGCCATAATAAAATAGTACGTTACGCAGTCTCATCATCAGATATGTGTCATGGCTTCCAAAGAAAAGATTCAACTTGTTCGTGAACTGCATAAACCCATTAAAAAAAATTATCCTAGACGTTGCTTGGATGATTTGTGGCAGCTCGATTTAGCCGAGATGAGTCAAAATCGAAATTTTAAACTCATTCTAGTCGTTATAGATTGTTTTTCGAAATTTGTGTGGACTAGGCCATTGAAAACGAAAACGGGGGAGGAAATTACCAAAACGTTTGCAGATATTTTGACACAAACGAAACGTTGTCCAAAAAATCTTCAAACAGATCAGGGGATGGAATTTTATAACGCTAAATTTCAAGGGTTGATGGAAAAACATCAAATAAATCACTACAATACGTACAGCCTCACCAAGGCCTCTATGGCAGAAAGACTAATTAGGACGATCAAAGAAAGATTGTACAAGTATTTCAGTTTGAATGGCACCTACAAATGGTTGAATATATTACCTGAAATCACAAAATCCTACAATGATACACGTCACTCAAAGACGGGCATGAAACCTTCGGAAATCACCACAAACAACGAAAAGAAAATTCTCAAATCAACATACAGTCATTTGAAAATAGCCGGACCGAGAAAATTCAAAGTTGGTGATGTTGTGCGAATCAGTAAGGCAAAACACGTTTTTGAAAAAGGCTATACGCCCAATTGGACTACGGAATTATTCAAAATTATCAAAGTTAATATTACCAACCCAGCTTCATGCTGGAAGATATGCAGGGTGCACCCATCAAGGGTGCTTTCTATGCGGAGGAATTGCAAAAAACTGCAAATCCAGATATATATCTAGTGGAAAAAGTTTTGAAGAAAAAAGGCAATAGAATGTACGTGAAATGGGCAGGTTTAAGGAACCAATACAGTTGGATATATAACGCTGATTTTGTATAGAATCTTATGGAAAACAAGCACACTTTGAAAGTCTATTGGGGGCCTTTCGACGAAATCAATTTTCTGCAACATTATTTCAACTTCACTTCACCACAAACAAAACCACGTGATGTGAAGTGGAAATATAAAATCGTATGCAGGCACACCCAGATATTCAGTTTGAAAACGATATTCAGTTTGAAAGCAAAAAAATGTCTCAAGATAGTGGCTATAACAGTGAAGTTGGACAAACGAAAATGTACGAAGATTGTGATTATAGTAGTGACGTTACATCATTTCTTAGTACTGATGATGAACAAGATTTTGAGAAAACCCAAGATGCCATAGACAGAGCGTTACAGCAATACGATCGGGAAACTCAACCTGAACCTTTTACTCAGGTAAACAAGTCGTTGGACCAATACGAAAAGGCTGCTCGACACGAACACCAATTGCTGTTGTCGACTTTTCCCATGCCGTCCTATGAACTTCGATGTGGTCTAAGCCCAGCCAGAGACTTTTCCCCGTGTATCATTTTGAAGCAGCAATTTTCACCTCGATTCATCAATTTTACACTCGATGAATGGTTGAACCTCATTGGAATTTTGCAAACGTCAATGGATACTTTCTTTGAATCACTAATCGATGACTATGTAGACGAATATAATCCGATTGTAACACGTTGCAAGGATTACATTTACGTTACACAATACATCGGAAGTTATATCAAACAAATTTCCATTGCCAAGGATGCTGTGAACATGGAGCTGTCCAAGGAGGATGTAAACGATATTCTGGAAACACATCGGGGAGTGCTGTCCGGCCGCATCGCCATGTTGGATGCTTTGAACTTTTGTGCCTATTATCGACGTGTTTTTGATCTTATTTGATCATGGTTACGTGATGGGCAAATTCATTTAACTTTAGAAAAAATTATAGAAGGTTTCTGTGAAGCCTCCCCTTTAGATAGTCTGTATGCCAATGCTCTAAGAGAATATTTATTTTATTATAAACGAACAATATTGTATGATTTGTATGATTGTATTAGCTGAAAAAAATATACTGTAATAAAAATACCAAATTTCAATATATATTTTTTATTTAAATTATATGAACGTGTGCAGTAGTATACAATATCCATTTTTCATACATAACTGGTATGAGCTATAAATTTACATTTAAAAAATCTGGACCATTCTGAATCACTGAAATCATGATTTTTTTCTCATTTGCACACCTATCGACCTTATATTCAAACTAGAACAAAATTTTTCGTTGAGTACCATTAATAAATAAAATCCAAATGATTTAAAATATTATTTTAAACTATAGTGGCCCCAAGGTAAAGTGTCAGATGATTTTGCAATTAATTTTCGTTTATCATCATACGGACTTAGAGCTATTTTCGTTTGCTTGATGCTGAAAACGTTGTGAGCGTATGATCGAATACTAACTTGTTCGCAAATTTTTTCTTTGAAATTTTTAAGGCAATCAGTATAATCTTGAAAATTTATTTTATTTTTAACAACATTATACCGAATGCCTTTAGATTTTTTCACCACTTTTCCACCCTGTACTTTGTAGGTGTACATTTTCGATAGTAACCCTACAAAGTGCGTGATAATTTTGCCATTCGCTTCATCTTTCATTAGCCCAGGAATTTTTTTATTTACAAGTGAAATTTGGAACTTATTATCAAGCAGATAATCAGAAGTATCAAATTTCGATATGTGCTTTTTAATAAGTTCCAAATATACGTCATCACACGTTATTTCATACACAAAACTGTCTGTATCTGTATACATTAATTTACAATTTTCCATACCTACAGTGGGCAACATAAAATCGTAATGAAAATCAAACATGCATGTTTTTGAAATGTCTGATATTGCCATTCCAATGTACAAAGGTTTATTGAATATAAGTTCAGTCTTTCTCAATTCAATAGCTACCAAGTCTGTATCGAACACGGTTCGACTCTGAAATCTAGGACTAGATATTAAATTTTTGGCACCATAACGACCGTTCCAGGAATTTACAAGTTTGTTGTTTTACCAAAAACGGCGTTATTCATTAATTTGTACAAATTTTTTTCAAAAGAACTGGTGGCTGCAGACCTCAGACGAGTATTCAACTCAATGTAGGGCCGCAACCACGCAGACTGCTTGAATTTCAAAACACGATGAATTTTTTTCAGAATCAAACCGTGTTTCAACGCCTGTTTCAAATTTCTATAATGTAAAATATATTTATCTTTATTATGCAGGGTACCCATTGATTTTTTTTGCCTGGAATTTGGCGGTGCGCGGTGTTCGGGACAAAACGGGAAATCTTTGTGCAAGTCGTGCAATTTTTCGGGGTATTTCAAATCCACTTCCAAAACATACCCTTCGGGGTTATCGTCGGGAATTTTAGTCACATCTTTATCAAAATTTTCAACCCATTCAAAACCGTCGTAAGGTAAAAATTCTGACATTGCCCACCCATATAAATTATTGACGTCTAAATAAGAAAGATATTTTGAAGGTTTTTTGGGATCGTATCCTTCCATATATTTATTATTCGCTTCTGAATACCTATTTGAACATACCGAAATCCCGCCCCTTATTCCCTTTTCCACAAACATAATCATATCAATATCTTTTAAAATTTGTAATTTACACTTTGTATACTTTAGCATAGCATCCCATGTGAAGCCCGGCATGGTATAGTACCACGCTGGATCTATTCCATAAGTTGCTATACATTTTTGACGAAAATTCTCAAAAACATCTGCCAATAATAAAATATCCGTTTTCAAATATAGGTCCGCATACGATCCCAAATTTGTAATTTTGAACGACTCCCAAACATTTTGTGCGTGAGCATACTTCTCATTACATATGTATTCATCGTTCAATTTATTATAGAATTCTTCCCGTGATGGCAACTCCGTTTTGTTTAATTTATCCATGTTATCTACATAGTCATATAGAAATACCCCCTTCTTGGTGAGAAGAGTGAATTTCTCATCATCTAAATGACTGAATTCTTTTTTTAAAATTTCCAAATCATCTTTACTTAATGTGGATGCCAATTCATCCAACGAAGTTCCCATGAATCGAAAAGAATCTATAAATCGGAATTTAATTTTAGTTTCAGCATCGTGTTGTGTAAATGAAATGTATTTTTCTTTATTGGACGGAAGTATGCTCACTTGTCCTCTTTTTGCGATATCCCTAATAATGAAGTGGCTGTCATACCCCGACAAATTGTGAAACGTAATGGGAACCACGAATAATTTTCTAAAATTGACGTTACAAGGGGCTTGGTGGGCCCAACCCCGTCGCACCCCCGTAAAATGATCGTGGTCATACACGATAACATCTTTGGGGGTGAACGGTTTTTCGCAAATATGACAAGTCGTTGCAGCACCGATATTACTCAAAGGCACAATCATTGGCTCAATTTTTTAAATTTTTGACTCGACAAATTTTGCAATATCGGCCAACTCATCGGCAAACCATTGCATGCAATCTTTGCCCCGATAACTCTTGAATTAAGAAAGACTATCATCATCGAACATTTTAGGTAGTAGCCTGCACTGAACGCTGTATGTTTTTGATATTTCATACTCTTGTCCGAAATCTTTTCCCCACATTTTTCCAGCAGTGATTCGAAATCAGCATACATTATTCCATATGGTTGTATGTGGGGAAAGAAATTTTGCAGTCATTTAATTTTTCGCACTGTCTAGTATGGTCATTCAATTTTTGTTGGCTTGAAAAATAGTTGAAACACCGATCACAAAAGAATTTTTTATAATGACTTTTATTAACTTGTTGGCTGAGCAATCGAGACATGTCCTTTATATAACAGTAATGGAATTTTATTTCAGTCTCGTCGTCGTCAATGGGAGGAGCCTCGTAATCGTTCAATTTTGGAAAATATTTATTTTGAATCAATAGCGACATGTTGTCTGTCTCGTTTTGTCGATGTAAGTCTGGCAGGTACTACCACATAAAATGATTTATCGTTTGCTTGATTTAATTCTAAATTATAAACATTTACGGAAATATCATTTAATTTTTCGAATTTGGAAATTTGTTGCAACTTCATTGGAGCATCCAGCCCTGTAGAATTCAAAACTTTAGAATAATGTGGATATTTTGACACTCTTTCTACATGTTTTGCTACAGGATATAAGGCGCTAACAATACTCCAAAAGAAGCACATTTCATCTTTGTTTTGTACATTAATGCATGCTTTTTTCTTTGCGATTTGTTGAGGTAGCGGAATGAAAGATGAACCGTTCCCTGTTTCATATTTATTTACTGCTACTTCCAACAAAAGAATTTTACTTAAAGCCCACCCCGACTGTTGTTCTTCGAACCCACCCAATTTATTCAATATAACATCCACAACATTTTCAGTGTACCATAGGGCTAAGTCCGTACCTATATCGACAACTTTATTTGGAGTACTAAAATATTTTCGATCAACAATTTCCTCGTCATGTGATTTTTTAATAAAATCCCCCGAAAATGTAAAATTAACTTTGACACATGGCATTTGTTTTAAAATTTTGACAATCTCGCGTTTGAACAAGGAAAAAGCATCGTCTAGAAAATTTTTAGCATCTTTATGAGACAAATCAATAATTACCCCCGTTGTTACTCTACGATTGAAAACATTGTTAACACTCTGCCACTGTACCCTGGAGCTTCGTCGTTTCAAACCTGAGCCAACATGTTTCTTATCCATTAATTTAATCAACAATCTAAAACGTTTCAATTCCCCAATTTTTGTAATTATTTTCTTTTTTTCCCCAACCAAAAATTTAATTTTTTTCATGGCTAGAACACATTTCCTCACATTATATATTTAATAGCTTGTTTGGCAATATCATCTGAATAATTATTTTGGATAAGTGCAAGGTATTTATCAATTGTTGACATTGTTCTAGAAAAATCAGTCATTTGGATTTTATTTATTAACGAGTCTCACCGATATTTTGTTCAAAATTGAATTCTTGGCGCGATGATGGCTCGGTTCTGAAAGCTGTTCAGTTACCTTTGGAAGCTGCTGGGATTTGAAGATGACTCTGGAAGCTGCTGGGATTGCTGAAATACCTCTGGAAGCTGCTGGAATTGTTGAGATGGTTGTGGAAGTTGCTGAATTCTGTTCTGGAGAGGTTGCTGTGATGACTTCGGTGATATTGCTGCACACGTTGATGTATTGTTCTGAAATAAATTCAATTATCAATACAAACATACAACTTATTTTTTCAATGGGGAAATGACTTGTCTTGTTGTCTGTCCTTCATCAAGTGATGGTAAAAAATGTATTACGTTTTTCTATATATGTCTATGTAAGGTTAGTTCGTTCTAATTAGATCAGACAAAATTTATTGAATATTTTTCAAGACGCTCTGTATAATATATGCCTAACTAACGTTGGTTCGTTCTAGCTAGATCAGACAAAATTTATTACGTTTTTCAAGACACTCTGTATATATATATATATCAAAAAAAAAACATACACCAGATTTATTTGAATGATACAACATGAGCGCTACGGTTATAAATAAAAAACATATTCTTCACAAACAAAAAACTTCTGTATCGAAACACAAACTCTTCACATATTGAACGAAAAAAACCAATACTAACCTTAATTTTCTACAATTTCAAATGAAACTGCAGGATTCGCCTTGCCAGTATCAATGACACCACGGAAAATTATTGAATATTTTCCCGATGAAAATTCTTCAACATGGGACTGATACACCTCTGTCACTCGCTGCGGTAGGAATGTCACGTTCTCCAATAATTCCACCAATATAACTTCTTCGAATTTACTTCTCACAATTTTGGCTTTCCTGATTGGCTGCGGCACCCCCACTGCAAGACTCGACAATTTGATAGTTGGCTTCCTTTCCACCAATGAAGATTCGTTGATTTTTTTCAAATCCATCTGAGAAAAAAAAACTAAAAAGTTTTTGCTTTGATGAAAACCGACGATTTTTCAATTCGAAAACAACCCCTTTGCATTAAAAATTAAACAAAAATTCGAAACACACGCTAAAAAACATTTACGTTAATTCACCGTAGAAAACTTTTGAATTGAACATGCACCCAAAACCCTAAAATTCAATCGCTTTATACTCGAAGTTCACATAAAAAAAATCTCTGTTTGTATTCTCAAATTGAATACTAAATATACTTAAACAAACCGAAATGAAAAATTTTTGCTGAAATAAATTAAAAACAACGATTTTTCAATTCGAAAACACCACCTTTGCATTAAAAATTAAACAAAAACTTGAAACACAACCTGAAAACTTTTGAATTGAACATGCACAACCGTCAAAATTCGATTATGAAAAACATTTCAATCATTTTATACTTCAGAAAAAATCTCTGTTTGAATTCTCAAATTGAATATTGAACTTACTTCATCTAGACCACCAATAATTTTAATGGCACAATAGAATAAAAGCAATAAAATGAATAAAAAACTTACTATGTTTTTCACAAGATGCTTTGACGCACAAACACTTGAAATACTAGAGAAACTTGTTCGCTAAACTTGAGATGCAGACTGACGCGTCGTTCACACCTAGAACGACTTTTATACATTTGTTCACGCCCCATCATTACGTCAACGCGCAGTCGGTGTCAGCGCAAGCTTCTAGAAATTCATAGAACGATTCTCAGTTCTCACGTACGTACTTAGATAACAAAAAACCGTTGCTAGCGTGTGGTATTGTAATTTCCTGTGATGCAAACCTCAATTAAATTGCAAATAGCTTATCTCATGTTAATTTCCGGGCTCGGAGACCGCGATCCAATGCCAACTGATAAATGAAACCACTAACAGAAATTGATAATAATGTGTTTCATAGACATGCAAAATATTTCAACAATAAAATTCAATTTGCATTAATTTTTTTATTTAAACAACATATTCCATTTTCTTGCTTATACAATTGTTTCGATTAAAATTTTAACTAATATACATGCTAATATCGTGCACACTATAATGAAAATTCTATAATATTCAAAGTCCACTCTTGTCTTCTTTTTCTATCATTTTTCGTGTTTATTTCTCGACGATCTTCAAATATCAACTTCAACTTATACTTGGCTGCTGCATTCTTTGGAACTGTGTCGGTAAAAAGTGGTAACTGGCCTCCATTGCCTTTTGTTGAACGCATTGACTGCCATTGGGTGCTGTTGTTATTGCACCCATATTCGAAATCATTAATCTTCACACATATTGCTATGAATTTTACTCCATTTGGCTTGTTAACATAAAAAACGTTATTTATTATTGCAGTTAGGAGAATAAAATTCATTTTGACCATCGGCAACGGCATATTCTACGCTGTGAGGCTGTATTCTTCTCAACGGATATCTTGCTTCAGGTAATTTTCGCATGAAAACTCTGTCTTGAATATGTAAATTATTCAACTGCTTCCAAACATTCTCTTTTTCTTCAAAAAATTGGATGTCTTTTTTTAATTCTTGAAGGCGTCTCTCAAATTTCTCTAATTGACGTCTGTATTCTGCCGATGTCATTGTATTACTAATTATTTTTTCATCAAAATTTCATCTAACATAATCATCCCCTCCGCCGCCTCTATTCCACTCTCCTCCTATTACTTTTCACAATTTTTTCGCTTCGTCTACGTACCAATATATGAAATGGCATTCACATGTGTCGGGACCATATGTAACGTTGGGATTTGACCAATGGCAACTTTTATAATGTCCTATATTCGTTTCATCGTTTTTTATTGACACTCTCCGATCTAACAATTTTTTTACCAACTCTACATAAATATCACATCCATCTACGTGTTTATCAATGACTTCAGTCATTTTTTTAATTGTGAAACAAATGTCTGAACTTGTTGGAAGCATACTGTCTAATGATCCACATTTATGGGGCACCTTGTATATTTAACATGTTGGTACGCCTGGTATAACACGTTGACAAGCAACCTCCATGTTTATTTACAATTAAATGGTGTATTTTGAAACACCCTGTTGATTTTTCTCTTAAATAATGTATTTTGAAACACCCTGCATGCAATTTGAGGCACCCTGTTCTTTTTTTCTCTTAAATATACAATATTTCAAACAACTGCTACTTAAAGGTCTCATAGTCTGGTTTAAAAGGTGTTGCTCCGTAATCCAAAGATGGCCGGCAAGCTCACTTCAATCCATCGTTCTATGACCTTTTTTTCTTTTTTAACTACCAAATTATATGACTAACTTCACTCCAAATTGCACTTTAAAAATGACTGCCCCCATCACGATGCACATTTTTGAGACACACTATATACTTTTTCTTAAATGATGTATTTTGACACACCCTATATATGTAAAACAAAAACTTCTGAATCCCTGCATGCCCCAATGAAGCGATGCCCCAATGATGCGATGATTCATTTTTCCGATGTATTTTGAGACACCCTGCTGTTTTTTCTCTTCATTGATGACTATTTTCAAACACCCCGTTACGTTGCTACACCGTGTATACCTTTTTTCTCTAAATTGATGAGTGTTTTGAGACACCCTGTTGATTTTTCTCTTAAATCATATATTTTCAAATACCCTGTATACTTTCCTCATTGGAATCGCACGTTGAAACGTTACACTCTCGTTACCCCGTCATTTTTCCAATTTTTTCAAACATCATTATTATTATACCACTTTAACAATTCGAATTTATTCATTCACAATTACTATTCTTTTTATTTAATATTCGAGCACTAGGCTTGCGGTAAGATAGCACCCGACGTGCGGTCAGATAACGTCACGCGGTGAACTCAGCGAGCGCTCGCTTCGTCTGTCCTGCACTGTACTGACCGGCGACAATAACCTGGGTGGGCTAGAATGCCTGTTGTACCACTACTAAGGAGCATGTTTTTGACAAAGCCCCTCCTATACATTTTTGAACAAGATAAAATTTTCTATAATATGAATTATCAATATGGACTCGGTAGCTCTGAGGCGGTTCGTCCATTTACGCAACTAAAACCATGAAATCATTTGCGTGCCACCAGGAAACCAATCGCTAACGAGATTCTTCCATTGATGTAACGTATGTCCATCCACTTGCGCGAATGCAACCTATTTGCGACGTAACCTTTACGAAACTGATTGCACGAAACTAAACCTGTTGGTCGCGTTATGACTAGTTGCATGCGATCTACCGGGTGCACGTATTTCTAGCTCCACCACGGGGATCTTAGTTATTATGAGAGATACGAGGTCGGTTAAATTAGGGCAAAGTTGCGCCAGTTATAGACTCGAGCCACCCAGTATAACTCCACATGACCAGACCAGAGCACCGACGAAATGCTGACATAGACTTTTATCGATTCAATGAACTTTGCGGAAACGCAGCAAGTGTATCAATTGATTTATGTATTATTCAGTCTTGACAAATTACTGACATCGATCAGACGTATTTCATATATTTTTGTAACTTCGATTCTTGAAAATAAACTTTTTAAAAACAGTCTTCGACGTTCAAAGTATTTAAGTCGCCTTTTCATGCTGAACAAATATCTGAATTGATTTGATGTGTCATTTATAGTTTTTAAATTATTGAAAAAAAAACGAAAATTACAAATTTTTCGTAATTTTCGTTTTAATTTTTTCACGCGAAAACTTTTTTAACTAGGACGTTCTTGAGGAACTTTTTTACAATGAATCTAAATCTGTATTTTCCAGGGCGCTCTTGATCCCAGAATTACGACACTCAACTTTGGTTTTTCTTATGAGTTCCATATTGGATTTTTGCATTTTTGAGAATTATTTTTTTTTCCTGCTCACAACGATATATCACACAATATGATCGAACCTTACATACTGATCAAAATTAGGAAAAAATAGTTTTTGCAAAGTGTGCTTTGGAAAGAACTCCAACAATTTTGTTTAACAAACTGATATTTGATAGTTCAATTGAATTTGGATCTGGAAAATTCATATTTCCATCAAGCTTACCTATTTTGAATTTGGAACAACAAGATAAGCTAGAAGTTTATTGTTCGCAAAACAAAACTCAACAAAGATATACGGCGGTGCGCCTTCTTGCTGGAACCAGAGGGTATTCAGCCAGTTGAGACAAATATTTTTGTCAAAGTAATTCCTAAGGAAGGCCCTAAAAAAAATTATCGGCATTCAAATTTTCATAAATGTAAATGTAAATTATTGCGTCGTCCAATTAAACGACCCATATATTCACGCCGAAGCGTACTTGTGGCTGCAGTTATTGATGTCCATGTGGATTCTCAATGGACCAAATGTGTTCATTGTGTCAATTGAACATGCCCATGTTTGTGAATTTGCCTTCCTCCGTGAATATTACATTACGCAAAAAATCCGGATTTTGCTCCAACTGGTTCATTACAAAACTACAAAACTCTACCCATCCACCCGCATCTCCGGGATGGAGAACTTAGGTGATGTGAATTTTGAATGGACGATATTTGTTTTTCCTTAGTATCCTCCACACCACTTGATGCGATATGCCAAGATTTGTTGCAACTTCCCTTTGGAAACGGGTCCGATTTTCTTGATCGTAAAGGAAAAAGATTCGAATTCTAGATGATTTTTTTTTTCTACTTCACTCACCGCTTGCAAATCTGCAATCTTATTTACATTCTCTCTATCATTGTACCTTCGTATAGGTTTTAAAAATGAACTATAATCGACTAAATTTCTACGGAGCAATAGAAAATAATTCTGAGATGATTGCTCTTTCTCTGGATACTGCTGGAGATACGTTTTGGACGTAATTCGCGCATTTCGAAGCATATCACGCTTTTCTTCATTTGAAAATGGCATTGGAACTTGAGAGAATGCAAAAGTTCTATTCGAATATTTAACTGAACTGTCAAAAATTCAGTTTGGTAAACAAAATTGTTGTTGCGTTCTTTCCAAAGCACTCTTCGCAAAAACGGTTTTTTCATAATTTTTATCAATCATATTGTGTAATACATCGTTGTAATCAGGAAAAAAACTACTTTTCAAAAATGCAAAAATGCAAATATTCAATATGGCGCTTATAAGAAAAACGAAAGTTGAGTGCTGTAATTCTGGCATGAAGAACGCCTTGGAAAATACGATGACAGATTTAGATTTCTTGCGAAAAACTGCTCACAGAAGGTCCTAGTTAAAAAAATCTAGTTCTTCTGGTTTTCGCTTAAAAAAATTAAAAACGAAAATTACAAATGGAGTGCAGCACCCAAACACATTGAAACTTTTAGATTCTACCCAAAAGAGAGCGATTCGTCTCGTCGGTGATACGTACACTCACAAACTCGCTTAGTTCTCTAGAACATCGCAGAAAGGTTGGCGATCTATCTCTGTTTTATAGGTTTTTTCATGGACGATGCTCTGCCGAAATAATTTCAATCCTTATTACAAATTTTCGTTTTTTCCAAAAAAAAATGATACATCAAATTTTTTTTCACATAATTATTCTGAATGAAAACGCGCAACTTTGCCCTAATTTAACCGACCTTGTATCTCTTATAATAACTGGAGCTCTAAATACGAACAACCGGTATATACGGGAGTGTGTCATAGGTAACTTAAAGTTATTTTGTTGAGAAACAGTTCGTCAAAAGAATGCTTAGAGCAGTGTCAACTGAGAGCAAACGTCCCTAGTGCAAGAAATAGAACAAATTTTTATTTTTATTTTCTACTCGTGTACCCACTAACCTCATCAACTCTTTGAAACTTTCCGCACCCACTTTATATTATCTGTTTGAATTTAACCGGACTTGAACTTCCTATGCTATTATAGCAAAGTTTCTTTGGCGATTTGTCTTAAAATCAGGATGAGCCCAAAAACGCTTTCGGGTCTTCCTTCATCTTAACTGCACTACTACATCCTCATCGGACGATGACATCGTTCCAACTAAACCCAAATTAGTTTGCACAAATGGACGTGCAATGACGTACCTGATTTCATGTAACTGGTCACACGCAACTGGTCACATGCAATTGGTGACTTGTATGGACGAGCCGCCTGAAAGGTATCGAGATACAGCTTTTCAAAGTTTGGCTGATTTTCCAAATTCGAATATTTTAAGATAATTTCCATGTTTATATCTTCAATAACCTGTTTTATATGAGTCAGTGAAGGAAAAATGTATTCATTTTAATATTTTGAAGGGGGGAGGGGTTATACACAGATATAGGAATTTATGTTAAAATTGTTTTTTCGTCCCCTTACGAACTGCAGCCTTCAAAACTTGAAACAAGCCAAGTATTAACGAGGTCCTACCTTTCAACGTTCGATTCTCCGGCCATCAGATAAAAATCTGTAGTCTATATGATTTGAACGCTACAGTCTTGACCACTGAGATACCTGAAATAAATGACGATGCCTAATGAATTGGAACCTTATTAGAATTTCTGCGAACCTAATATTACAAGATAGTTGATGAAATAACTGAGCAAGGGCAAGGATGACCTTGAGCTGCGTTCCTTGTGATGCGTTGTCTCTTCGTAGTTAGCCAGCGGGAACATTTTAAAACATCCCTCCTCAGTTGATAGCAAAGGCCCAAACGGTTAGGGTTGCCGTTTGTAGAGTAATGACAAATTGTGAGTAAATTGAGAGTTATTGTAGGTATGAAAAATGCACGTAGTTATTTGGATATCTGAGGTACTAAAACGATCACATTTGAAGCCAAACAGGCTGAAGAAAATGCGGACACGCTAAGCATCACAACAGCTATCAGAAAGGCCTCTGATTTTCAGGTCGTGGTTATTGCAGGATAGGACGTAGACTCGTTGATCTTCCTCACCGGTCTCAGGGGTCATACAGCAAGTACTATATATCTTCGGAAGTATTGAAGAGGCAAAACGCCAGATGTCTACTCCACCACCTCAACATCTGCAAACAGTCAACTCATCTCTTCCACCCACGCCTTCAGTGACTTTGATTCCACCTCGTGCTTCTTTGGTGAAGGGAAACTCAAGTTGCTTAAGATACTCAGGAACATACTGCAGTTTTTTTTAATCCAGCTGCTACACCTGGAGCTGAGAAGGAAATCTTCATTGAGCTGAACGATGGATAAAAGTCCAGTCAAACCCTTAACGACCTGCAACAAAGGCTGCAACAGTTTCAACAGTTTCAACCTGGCCAGACTTCCTCACATGCAAAATATTGCGAAGCTACATTCATTTCACACATACCACCAGGTGCAGCAGTTGCTTGGTTACAAAAAGATCTGCCCGAATGGGGATGGGTTACTACAGCCCGAGGCATTTCCCCGAAGATAATGTCAAATCTGCTGAACATAATTTTCTGCAGTTGCAAGAAGGGTTGTCGAAATGCTTGCAACTGCAGGAATGCAGGTTTGAAGTGTTCTTCACTCGTCTGCAAAACCTGCAATGGTCAGTCTTGCTAAAACCTGCCTGAAATAATGGTAGACGTCAATGTCAACATCCACGATTTGACGAGCTCGACGACAACGACGAGATGGATAGGCTGCTCGCCTATTCAGTTAACGAACTCGCTGAAGATACTGTTCAAGGAACTATATCAGGTTATACTGAAACTCTTATTATTGGTAAAAGTTACCAAAAAATTTGCAAACATTTTACAGTTTTTGGGATATTCGAAAGTGATTTGGGTGATCCCATACAAGAAAAAAAATCTACTACCACCATTTAATGCAACTTAGGATGTACAAGGTTATTGGGCTAATATGCCAATAAATATGTCGAAAAATTTTGTTTAAACTTCATCCAGTACTTGATACATATTCTATGCATACATGTTAATAAACAGAATGATATCACTATAACAAAATTAATGATACAATTGCTACGATTTATTAATATTACCGTCGTACTAAAAACTTTGTATGAAACATTTTCCTAAAAAGGCCTTTTTTGTACTTGCGTGATTGTTGATTGGTGAACACGGCTGTATCTCGTTCAACCAAAATGCTCATACAAAAAAGATCTACATCACGAGTTTGTATCATGAATAACTTTAATCTCTGATGAATTATTCTTCCCCGTTCGCGTTAATATAGGTGTCGCTTTGATACTATATACATAATTCCTACTATTTACCTGTCGTTGGATCAGTTACACCATTTTATACAAGATTTAAGATCGCTATTTTAGAATTTTAGCCAGCTCCATATTTCACTAGATAGGTATATTTTTATTGAATGACATCATGTACGGGGTGTTTCCGAAATTGGAGCGATTAAGAAAATGGGTTGTTACTTATATGTAACATCATGTAAATGGCAAGAATTTTCGTTTTTGAAGAAGTTGAAAATTTTTGTTACCATTGTTTGGGAGGCACTGGTTTAATTTTCCAGGCCACAGCGTGTCAGTGTAAAAAAAGGTGTAAAAAAATTATTTTATGGACCAGAAAATATAGAAACCACTGGGTAGTTTATAATTATTGACTAACAATAATTTTGAATGAATACTCTTCGGACATTACTGGAGTCACCCCATAAGTTAACTTCACAACTGATTTGGGGTATGAAAGCGAAATACCTACGCTAAAATATAAGAGTAGGTTTGAGTTGTCTCAAAAGAAAGAAAGAAAGAAAGTTTTCATGCACGTAAGGTTATCTTCTTTAACTACGCCCAATAGTTCACAGTTTCACCCGATGTTAGTTCTTTGTTAACTCAAAAATATTTTTTGATAAATAGGATAGATAGACAGCAAAAACTTGCGGAGTAATCGGGTACATATATCGGGGCGCATTACAGTATCACCTACGATTTAGATCAGAGGGTGGATGGTGACGGACAAAGTAACCTCTTGTCGAAACCATTTGGCACCTGACTATCCAACAAAATTCACGTTTTCCTACCGGCTTCTCTTCTAGTTGTTTAATTTGAAAAGTAAATACTTTTTTCTTTCAAAAGTTTTTCTTTTGTTTGTGTCACTTATGTTAGAACATTACTCTCCTTCAGAATAAATAAGTCTTTCAAAATGAAATTATGATAATTATTAATGAAACTATAATCTGTATACAGCTGAACCAATGTTCAACGCATTCGAATCGGACAATATCACAAACATAGGTATGTGAGGGAAAGGAACTCTTTGAAAAAATTTAGAAAACGAGAATATCGGAAAAGAAGCACATGGAAATGGTAATACGGACTCACACCAGGCCACGTCAAAAAGTACAAACATTTTTGAAGAAGAGTAAATTGGGTCTTTGAAAAATTGCTGAAGAACCTAACTGGCTATACCTACTTTAAAACTGTGTGTTTTAATGATTGGCCTACCCTCAATAGTGATGTACACAGAAACTCAACACAATTCTCATTTTTTTTTAGGTATATATAAGTACCCAGTTTCCTGAAAAATAAATGTGTGGCCAAATATTCAATGTAACTAATGACTTTGACTCTAGAATTAGATCAGAAATACCTAAGAATGCTATTAATCCCTCAATTCTTTAAATACTTGAGGATTATCCCATTGGCGCACCCAGGGGGTGGGCTTTGGGGCTCGAGCCCCACCCCAAGAATTAAGAATTGTTGATTTTGCAGAAAATGTTTTTACCTTCAGATTGATTTTTTTAATAGAAATTACATATGTATCATTTTGTTTATCATTATTTTTAATTTTCCCAGAATTGAACCCTAATTCATATATTTCACTATTCCCCCCCACCCCCCAAGAGACATTCCTGAGTGCGCCAGTGGATTATCCTGAAGATTACGATGATCTGGAGATAACAGAACAGTAGGATGGTGCTTCTTTCCATTTTTACGGATCAGTAAGACAAAAATTTATAGGGCACTGTGTCCTGGTAGGTGGAAGAATTTTTGATAGACAAGAAATCAACGGAAGAGAGCATTCATTTTAAACTATGAACGTTTTTGTTGAAGTTGATATTGCAGAAAAATTTATTCAATACTTCATCTTCACTGTTATAATAATTGTTTCTCATGATAGTCAAATTATCACAGAGAATCATATTATTATTCAAGTTACTATATTTAAATGTACTTATTCAATATATTCAACAAATGTTAATTTTTTTTTTATTAATTACTTCAACCGGTTGCCCCCTCACGAATAGCCCTCAGAAGTCTTCGAGAGATTTGCGCAAGCTGGAAAAGACGCAGCCCTCACCTTTTAACATATGATGCTATGCACGAGGCCGGTGGCGGCGCGGTGAATCTAACTCGCGTACCTGATTCAACCCATGTAGAAATACTCTTCTCTCCGTACATTCCGAAAAAGTGAATAATATATACTTATAATAGCGTCCTAATGGATGGTACTAATCGAAGAAGTAGTTATTTTCTATCAGATATTTGCCTCATATTTTCCACTTTGTGGGAATATGTGAAGGGTACTTCGACATCATCGAATAGGTATATCCACATTATATTTATTTTTTTGATACTGTCCGGTACAATGTCTCCCACTTTGTTCAAACCTATTACTTATATTAAAAAATTTCAATATTTTGATATTGGGTTATAACTGAACAATAACTAGGAGACGATATCATCATGTTGTAGTCGTTGAAAAAGACTTGATCAAGTTTTCAAATAAAGTTAGTTGTAATTACCATGTGATTCCATATAAAAGGACACGAAAACACATGAGTAATTAGGAAAATGTGCGAGTTTAAATTATTTTGTATGTGTCGTTTCTGAGATATAAGCAGCCAAAGTTCGAAAAAACGTCGGAGTTGGATGGGGTTGACAAAGGAAAATACTGTTTTGTTAATCGAAATAAGACAAATTCAGGATGAAAATGTATTTATCGGAAGTCGTTAACATGTCCAATTGTAAAGTTATTAATGAAAGTACATTAGGGTTTATACAGGGCATATTGAAAAAATACGGTTTTCAGGATTTTTTATAACGATATATTTTTTTTAGGAGATAAAAAATTTGTTTCTTGATGACTCACTTTCTTTGAAATATAAACTTTTAATATTTTGAATTATACCCCTCTATACTGGAAACAATTGACAGATCGTCTTTGAATGCAAAAAAATTATTCATTATGACTGTTGATTGAACAAAAAATAACGTAATCCTCTGGTGAATTAAATTGTTCAATATTACCTTTCATTTAGATACAGGGTGCGTTTAATTTTTTTTAGGTCACTTACAATGTTTTTATTCCATATCTCAAAAACTATTGCGTCAATTTGGACTTAATTTTACTATCACTATTATGAAAGTGTTGACTATTGAATATGAAAGTTTGGTCAACTTTGTATGTTGCGTTTCTAGGATATGCATTTTTAAAGTTTACGGTATTACGATATATGGGGTTGCTACTATTGATTAAACAAAACTTTAGGGGATCTTATGCTGAATTAAATTTTATTACATAACAAACGCCCACTATAACACAATAAAATTTCAGCCAATTTGACCGAGAGCCAATTTAACATGTGTTTTCGTGCAAAAAAAGGTATATGTGTGGGTCGGCAACCTTATTCGTTCATTCACGAAAATGGGAGTGAAGATGACTTTGGATACGCACTGTACTTATAATTAAATGAATCAAATATTTTTATTCACCTATTTTTGTTCGGATGTTTTGAGGAAATGGTAATTTGTTATGAAATATTTTCACAAACTACAAACTAACTTATAAGTTGTAGGAAGGAAGATGCTGCTGATTGATTAGTCTATCTTCATATCATATTATATAGGTGGTACCTATAGGAATTGATTTTTTTGTCAAATTCTAATAACTAATCAAATCTATTCTATTATTTACTAAGCTTTGGTTCTAGTAAAGAAACCCTAAAGTAAAAGTTATAAATTATTTCCTAGAAGCAGAATTTTCGGTGCTCTTACACACATAAAGCATGTATGCATATTGCACAAGGGAAGAGTCACAAGTAGGCCTATTCGACGTAGCCTTGACGACGGGCTAAATAAAGTATGCCATGGAGGGTGTCGCTTAGCAACAGCCAGTGAATTGATGTAGGCGTGGCCAGGCTGGCGCCCCCTCCTATAAGCAGGGTCGCGAACCTCGAAAAATGTTTGCAGGAAAGCCAGCCGATAGATAAAGAAGTGCAAGTGCACGAGGTGATGGAGGTGCGCGTGCGTCGCATGTGGTCTGCTCGAAAATGCAACTGTTATGATGCAGCGTTGTCTAGTTTTCACTGTTCCAGACTTTCTCTGATCAGAGTTTGACTGACGAGTTGAATGCTGTTATTTTCAATTAAACGAAGTGTTCAATAGAGAAAAATAAAATTTGCTATTGTTTGCCTCAACCATAAATACCTTTCTATTTCAAGGATATTTGCAATGATAATAAAATAAAATAGGTGAGAAAATTCATCATACCTACCTAAAGTTATTTAAAATATTTAAGATTATTTCCCTCATTATACCATACCAATGTGAAGCTGGCAGCCTAAGATAGCAGCCAAATTTTCCGAAGATTCCAGATTGATCAGTGGCGTGTGTCCCACCTTTTTTTCTTTTTTCTTTTTTTTTTTTCCGGGTACTGAAATTATTTTCAATTCAGGATTTCAAGAGGGATTTCATGAAATGAACTAGTGGATAATACATGGTGACACTAATTATTTTAATATTGAACATTATGTGAAAGTGATAGAAAATCATAAAATTGAACTGGTGGGTGTAAAATGAGGAAAATCAATATGGCCGTATGCACGGGTGGAAAGAACATTTTGGAGAAAAATGGAGTTCAGAATCACGATGTGTGGATTTTTGAATTCATCCATGGCTTTCACCTGAAAAAAAAAAATTGTATATTATTTTTTTCATCCTTTTCTCAACGACTGTTTAGACACTTTTGTGTCCTTTTACCTCCAGAACAACCCTATACCAAAATAGGTCCATGGTGAACTGTTCTGTAGCTTCCTCGGTCATTTCCTCAAAAAGTATAAACGAAATCATCTGAGTGGAAACTTGAAAAGTTTGAAAATATAAAACAATCTCAGAAACTAAACATACTGTCAACTTAAAATTATGTATAGGTATAGTCTATTGCAAGAAGATTCTAAATGTATCAACAAAACTCCCTGCTATGGCTGCCTACAGGGTGAAACTAGAAAATAAAAAATAAAAACATTTTCTCGAAAACAAAACATACCGTCAACTTTAAATCATGCACAGGTGTAGTCCATTGCAAAAAGTTTGAGAATGTAAACGAAATTCCTTGCCAAAGCTGGCTAAATTATGTGCAGGTGTCCATTGCAAATCTAGTCTAAGAGTATCAACGAAAATCTCTGCCAAAGCTGACTACAAGGTAGAACTTGGTAATTTTGAAATTATAATAAAGTTATTTTCTCAGAGCCTAAACATACTGTCAACTTCAAATTATGTATAGATATTGTCCATTGCAAAAGGATTGTAAATGTATTAACAAAATTCCCTGCCAAAGCTGCCTACAGAGTGAAAGTAGAAAATGAAATAAAAAATTTTCTCGAAAAAGAAACATACTGTCAACTTCAAATTATGTACAGGTATAGTTTATTGCAAAGAGTGTTAAGTTTATCAACGAAATTCCCTGCCAAAGATGACTACATGAAAATAACATAAAAATTATTAACTCAGGGTAAAAACTTGAAAAGTTTGAAAATAGAATAAAATTACTTACTCAGAAACTGAACATAATGTCAACTTCTAATCGTTCACAGGTATAGTCCATCGCAAGTAGAGTCTAAAAGTATCAACAAAATTCCCTGTCAAAGCTGGTTACAGGGTGAACACTTGAAATTTTATTTAAAAATATAATAAAATTATTTTCTCAGAAACTAAACATACTGTCAACCTCATATTATGTGCAGGTGTAGTCCATTACAGAAAGAGTCTAAGAGTATCAACGAAATTATCTGCCAAAGCTGACTACAGGGTGGAAAATTGAAAATTTTGAAAGAATAATAAAATCATGTACTCAAAAACCGAACATACTGTCAACTTCAAATTGTTTACAGTTATAGTATATTGCAAGTAGAGTCTGAAAGTATCAATGAAATTCCCCGCCAGAGCTGGCTACAGGGTGGGAAAATGCATTAAAAAAAATTATTTTCTCATGAACTAAGCATACTGTCAACTTCAAATTATGTGTAGGTGAAGTTCTTTGCAAAAAAAAAGTCCAAAGTGACAACGAAATTATCTGCCATAGCTGACAACAGGGTGAAATTTTGAAAATATAATAAAATTATTTCCTCAGAACCTAAACATACTGTCAACTTCAAATTTTGTATCCTCCTAAACTCTTTCTCCAATGGACTACATACCTGCACATAATGTGAAGTTGACAGTATGTTTCGTTCCTGAGAAAATTATTTTATTAAATTTTAAAAAAATATAAGTTTGCACTCTTTTGTCAGCTTTGGCAGGAAATTTTGTCGATACTTTCAGACTCTACTTGCGATGGAATATACCTGTAAACAATTTGAAGTTGACAGTATGTTCAGTTTCTGAGTAAGTAATTTTATCATATTTTCAAACTTTTCAAGTTTTTACCCTGTAGTAAGCTCTGGCAGATAATTTCATTGGTACTCTCAGACTCTTTTTGCAATGGACTGCACTTGTACATAATTTGAAGTTGACAGTATGTTTTGTTTTCGAGAAAATGTTTTTTTTTGAATTTTCTTGTTTCACCCTGTAGGCAGCTTTGGCAGGGAATTTCGTTAATACATTTAGAATCCTCGTGCAATAGACTATACCCACACACAATTTGAAGTTGATAGCATGTTTCTGAGAAAATAAATTTTTTACATTTTCAAACTTTTCAAGTTTTCACCCGGTAATTTGAAGTTGACAGTGTGTTTTGTTTTCGAAAATTTTTTTTTGCCCTGTAGGCAGCCTTGTCAGGGAATTTTGTTGATTCATTTAGAATCATCTTGCAATGTACTATACCTATACATAACTTGAAGCTGACAGTATGTTTCTGTAAAAAAATTCATTATATTTTCAAACTTTTCAGGTTTTTACCCTGTAGTCAGCTCTAGCAGAGAATTTCGTTGATACTTTTAGACTCTCTTTGCGAAGGACTATACATAATTTAAAGATGACAGCATGTTTTGTTTTAAAAAATGTTTTTTTTTGTTTTTTAGTTCCACCCTGTAGGCAGCCATGGCAGGTTTTTTTTTTCAGTGTGAAAGCCACGGATGAATCCAAATATCCACACAGCCTGATCCCAAATTAATTTTTCCCTCAATATTTTTCCTCATTTTACGCCCACCAGTTCAATTTTATGATTTCCTATGACTTTCAGATAATGTTCAATACTAAAATAATGATTGACACTATGTATCCACCAGTTCATTTCGTGAAATCCTTAATTCAATACAATTTCAGTACCCGAAGAAAAGGAGGAACACACTTCACTGATCAATCGGTAATGTTCGAAAAATTTGGCTGCTAGCTTTAGCTGCCAGCTTCACATTGATCCTCATTATAAGTTCAAACAGACTCTATTTTTTGGATAAACTTCTGTTAAGAGAGTGATTGAATCCCAAAACATGTTATATATTTTTTAGTGGTCGTTTGTATTTCATTATATCAGTTGAATTCTTTGTTATTAAATTTCAACTTCCAAACTTCCGGAACATTTTCATATGAGTTTTTTTTAGAGCAAAATATGATAAAATAGACATTTTGGCAACAAAGCGTAGGTATGTGTTTATACTGGGTTTCAACGTACAATAATGAAAAATGTCTGACAATTAGTTATTGAATTAATTCAAGACCCTGCCACTTTGCATTTTTTGAAAATAATTGATATGAACATAATATTACAGAAGATGACTTATTCTAGATTGAAAAAAAAATTAAAATTTAGGTACTACTACATCGTCTATATCAGTCATTTAGGGGTCCCACAGACTTCGTTCTTTTTTGACAGTGTTAATGATCGATTAACAGTGCTGGAGTAGGCAACCGAAAGTGTATTTGCACACACACTACGTCGGTGCAAAAAGGGTAATCCACATGAAGTGCGTTGATTTACTTTCAGTGGAAGCCCTGACATCAATATATATATATATATATATATATATATATATATATATGAAAATTACACACCTGTAATTTTGAACCAATTAAAATACGTTATTTTGACAGATCACCATGGCAACGGAGGTATTTTAGTGTAAATTTCTGAAAAATTTTCAGTTCTGAAAAACCAAATTTGTCTTAATTTTCATGGAAACACCCCCTGTCGAGCAGTGTATATCACTCAGATCAACTTCAGGCAAGATTCAGACTCATCGTCAAGAATTGTCAAGAATGGCAAGAACACCCTGTGTATGGCTGGAGTACGAAATGTTCGGTCATTGGTATATTATTATGTATTTATTGATCAATTCGGGAACCATGACCGACCATGAATGAGTCTGATGACAGCTTGGCCATGACACTCGGTTACACCGATCACAGTGTCATTGTGTCGGCTAAATGTAAATAACAGATTACTATAAATGAAGAGTATTTATGGATTAAGGGATCCACATTCAAATACCAGCCAAGATACATGTTAGTTTGTTAATTCATTTATTAAGTCTCGAAGCCAGTGTGGCTAAGGGCCTGGCCCTTTTGGGCCTTGCACCAAGTAGAAGTAAGATTGTTAATATTGTATGGTGATAAATCTATCTTGTATTATTAGTTATACCCCTGTGTATATATAACTTTGCCCCAATAGTTGTGTAAATAAAATATTTATATCTTGTTATTATCTGAAGTTTCTCTGTGCTACTATCTGTAGCTACGACCCCTAGTCAAGCAACCTTAGTCGTGGCTTTTAGTAAAAGCCGTAAAGAAGCCAATTAACTTAACATTTGGTGGAATTTCCCGTTTTTCATTCTGAAGATTAATTCTTCACAATTAATTTTGTATAGATTAGTCTATATGTATCTGTAAGCAAACACACCACATATTGCGACAGGAGGAGCCCTGTCTTGATCTTCATGGGATAGGAACATTTCTCCCTCATAGTGAAAATATTTCACGTAATATTATTATTGATAATAATATTTTTAGTGGATCCGCCACAATGAAAATATCGAGCCAAGTTATATTTGAGAAACATTTGTCATTTCTGTGGATATTTATTTGCCACGATATTCAGGATGACTTTGACTGTTTTAGGCCTATTATAATACAGGCTGATTCACGGTGGATGGCACATTAGACGTTTCTGGTGAACCAGACAACGGATCACTTTGAAAATTTAATGGAGGGCATATTCGGACATTCTCTAGCCAACTAAAATATTTTCGACAATGCGGTGTTGCCGCTTCTATTAGAAAGCAGTAGCAACTTTGATTATTCAAATGGAACACTCTGTATATAATATTATTTTTGGAATCTCCAACAATTGCCCGACAACTTTTCTTGATATTTCCCTACACCTATCTGTTACCGTTTTCGAAATAAAAATTAATTTCAATTTTTTTCTTTGAAAATCATGACTTCTAAAAATGCCGATATCTTTTAGTTAAGAAGTACTATGATATCGAAATTTGGTTTGGAGTTAGGTGATACTTGGACACTTCCCACACGTCAGCCTAATCTCCGTTACTTCAATACAGGGTGGTAAAAAAATACAGTTTTTTCGTTTGCTTGAAAAAGTTGCTGAAATTTGATTATTTTAAATGGAACAACCTGTATATTATTAAAAATTTGGAAAGCTGCTGAAATTTGCTTTCTTTCTATGTATATCATACCTATACCTAACTGGTCAAGTTTCGGACTTATGAGCATTTATTTGTGAAAATGTCCCTTCAGAATGGTATTTCCATTCGTTATTTGGTAAGCAGGCCATGATTACTATTTGACAGTAGCGTTGTGACATTCTCCTAATAATATCGACATTTTCGTCACTTCAGAAGTTGCAAATACCTTCAAAACGATGGAACAAAACTATTCAAACGAAGTTCTTATGAATTTTTTTATTATTTTTGGACAGTGTGATAAAATTATCAGCAGAACATGTAGAAAGTTCAATGAAATGTATCCGAATCTACCTCCAATGAACCTCAAAAAATTTATACGAATTCAGAACAATTTCAATATGTTTGGATAAACTTTAAAAAATCACCAAGAAACTTGAAATTGGAAATATTGATATGAATAATTATAAAAAAGTAAAACAATCATGTGGAATATTTCAAAATATGTTCGAATCGCTGGCCGTTCACTTCCAAGCACTTTAAAATGCGGGTGTTGACTGCTTTCGTGGTGGCAGATCTGATTTCATTGGGATCCAAATCTTCAAATGTTTGGGCAATCCTTTCTAATAATTCATCTCTCAAACGCACGGGTATTTTGTAAACTTTTTCTTTAAACATTCCCCACAAATAAAAACCTAATGGATTAAGATCGGGTGATCTCGCTGGCCAATTCCATGGTCCCAAGCGCCTCATCCACCGATCGTCAAAAAGTCTTTCCAGTTCTGCGCCCACTTCTCTTGTGCAATGTGCAGGAGCTCCGTCTAGTTGGTACCAACAGTTTCGATAATCTTCGAGTGGCAGATTATCCACGAAACCATCTACAGTATTCTCCAAAATATTCAGGTAGCTTCTGGATGTTAATGACTCCTCGTATATCACGTACCTCAATTTGTTGTCCATCAACATGCAGAAGACATTAAAACTAAATTTTTCTTGAAATCCGGCTTCTTTTGTGACGTGAGGATTTTCACTGGACCAATATGACGATTTTTTCTATTGAAAATCCCTTCTCTCGAAAATTTCGATTCATTAGTCCAAATAATTTTATTTAAAAAAAGTGGATCTTCTTGAATGCGTGTCAACAACATTTCACAAAATTCTACTCTCTGTTGAGGGTCTTGAGGCTTCATTGCTTGAATTTTGGTGAATTTATAAATGCATTTTATGTCTTCGCAAGATTCTTTGAACCGATGAATATTTTATACCCAAATCTTCTTCAGCACTTCTTATCGATGACTCGGGAAATGCGTGAAAATATGCTAAGACATTAATCTGGTTGTCTTCAGAAGTTACGGGTGGAGGCAAGTTTCTTGGTGCTTTTAAAGTTGATCCAAATGCATTGAAATTGTTCTGAATTCGTATAAATTTCTTGAGGTTCATTGGCGGTAGATTCGGATACATTTCATTGAACTTTCTACATGTTCTGCTGATAATTTTATCACACTGTCCAAAAATAATAAACAAATTCATAAGAACTTCGTTTGAATAGTTTTGTTCCATCGTTTTGAAGGTATTTGCAACTTCTGAAGTGACGAAAATGTCGATATTATTAGGAGAATGTCACAACGCTACTGTCAAATAGTAATCATGGCCTGCTTACCAAATACCGAATGGAAATACCATTCTGAAGGGACATTTTCACAAATAAATGCTCATAAGTCCAAAACTTGACTAGTTAGGTATAGGTATGATACATAGAAAGAAAGCAAATTTCAGCAGCTTTCCGAATTTTTATTAATATACAGGGTGTTCCATTTAAAATAATCAAATTTCAGCAACTTTTTCAAGCAAACGAAAAAACTGTATTTTTTTACCACCCTGTATTGAAGTAACGGAGATTAGGCTGACGTGTGGGAAGTGTCCAAGTATCACCTAACTCCAAACCAAATTTCGATATCATAGTACTTCTTAACTAAAAGATATCGGCATTTTTAGAAGTCATGATTTTCGAAGAAAAAAATTTAAATTAATTTTTATTTCGAAAACGGTAACAGATAGGTATAGGGAAATATCAAGAAAAGTTGTCGGGCAATTGTTGGAGATCAAAAATAATATTATATACAGAGTGTTCCATTTGAAAAATCAAAGTTGCTACTGCTTTCTAATAGAAGCGGCAACACCGCATTGTCGAAAATATTTTAGTTGGCTAGAGAATGTCCGAATATGCCCTCCATTAAATTTTCAAAGTGATCCGTTGTCTGGTTCACCAGAAACGTCTAATGAGCCATCCACCGTGAATCAGCCTGTATATGGATGATGATAATGTTTTCAGTGGGCGAAAATAGTAAGCCAAGTTGAGGAAAAAGTTGATAAATATAGATGCATACAGGCGATAACCGTAAATATTTGCAGTGATTTCATTTTTTTTTATGATGAGATGACATTAGGTCATTATTGAGTGCCTAAATAGTCAAAATGATATCGAGCGTATGGGTCTACGCAAGGCTAATTTCAGCGTTTTATTTTCTCATGTGTTCTACGAAGGATGAAATCGTCACCTTATCTGTATTTGTTGTTCCTGTCACAGGAATTTTAAACCGATTTCAGGATAATGTTGTGTCCAATCGGAGTTACAAAGTGATCTCAAAGTTTATGTACCTATACCTTACATCATGGAAATGGAAGACACGGAAACGGTCATTTCCAGTGGAAAGTGGGAAATGGACTGTAACTGCTAAAACTGATAATTCTGTTTTTTTTTTTTAATAGAAAATAATATGTTTTTTATGTAGCAGGGACCGTCAATAGAAAGGAAAAAAGGAACAAGAGGATTAATATTTACGAGGAGTATAGCAAGTATAAATATAATGAGTATGAAAAATGTGTGAATGAATGGCGAGATGATTGAAATTTTGAGAGTATGAGAGAGAGAGTATGTGATGATATATTGTCAAACCTATACCTTTGAGTGAATGAGATGTCACTATGTGCAAAATATGACTTTTATTGAGGTAATTGAAGATATCAAGAATTTATCTCAATGTATACGCACAATGGTGTCTTCCTTGAAGGTGTCAAGGATGAGAGTTTATCTCAATTTGTATGCATGAGTGACAGTTGTTGAATGAGATGAATAAAGGTATTTTTGAAGAATGTTGATTTTTCACTTTTCTGGAAGGAAGTACTTGAATTTCTCAGTCTGTTCAATGTTCCAACCCTTTGCGTAGCCTCTCGATTTACTTACGTTCAACATTCTCCATGATTTTCTCGGGAAGGAAGCCTCTGGATTACTTAGTTCACTTAGCCTTCCAACCATTTCTGTTACCAAATATTTTCTTCGAAATGCCAGGCTGGACGTGTACCAGTGGTTAGGCACTCGGTTGTCCTGGTTTCCTCTATCTTGGGGTGTGTGTGTACCATCACAGAAAACAAGAACAAGAAATATATACATAACTGATATTATATCGAATAATAAATTACACCTAAACGCTTATAAACTCTTGTATGGGTCCATTATTCAATGTATTTCCAATTACTACGGCAAGTACGTTAATTATTATATTATTATTGCTATTACCACTATTTCCACTTCCAATTCTATTCAAATACTCATAACTGAAAATAATTCTTTCAAGTATGGACCATTCATTAGAAAATTGAAATATTTTATTGAATTCGGCTACATAAACATCACGCTATATTGTTAACAATCATTTCAGTCAGATCTTAGTCAGCAAAAAGACTACTATCCCAATGGGCACAAGGAAGTTGAAATAACGTTGTGAAAATCGAAAGTTTTTTTCAACGAAAACCTGACGCGTGTAACAACGTTATATTACACCAATTGCTTACTGATTATCGCTTTATTGCCGTTTTCAATCAGTTTTTTTGAACGTCGACGATACTCAATAAAACAACATTGTTTTTACCAAATAAAAGGTTAAGGAACGTATCATAAACTTTGATAAATGAATCGCATAAAGCGAGTTTGATTAACAATTCTTCTTGAATCAACACAACGATTGTCAAACATATATATTTATCGAGTTGTTGAGGAAGTAACGTTGAAAACATATCTTTATAACTTATTCTTTCAACGGTTAGATTACACTGAATTATTGTCGTTGAAATTTTCAACCAGAAACGTTTATTTAGCCAATGCTACGTTTATAACACGTTTAAAAAACGTACGTGAGCCCATTGGGATGCGTTTTCAAAACACATTCTATTGTAATTAGATTTGTTTACTATTATATTGACGTTATTACAGACGATAAACTTGAACTGTTCTGTTATGCAAATGAAAAAAATATATATATATATTCGTCATGACTCAATTTCGACTATCATTCAGAGTTTCTCTCATATCATTGACTTTTTACCATTATTCGTGATTCACCTATTCACGTCGAGGGGAAGTACATTCATCAACTATTTGTCAAATAACACATATTCAATTTTGGCAACACCTCAAGATTTAGTATTCTGCAGGTATATAGACGTTCCACCGTCCCTTCTGCAATTCATAAACAACAACTTCATCAGGGATATTTTTCCATTATTCCATAGAAGACGAAGGTAACCTTTATTACCTATTAAATATTCTCAGAAAATACATCGGTATTTATCACGATATTCTTCAAAGTCGACAGTCACACTTAAGGGCCATAAGTAGCTCAGTGGTTGGGACTTTCGCTTTCGAAACTATTGACTGCTGGTCGGCTAGGTTCGAATTCTTAGAGACTACAGATTTTTATCTGATGGCCCGAGAAATTGCTAGGAATCGCACGTTAAAAGGTAAGACCTCGTTAATCCTTGGCTTGCACAAATATAATTTACAATTTTGTTTTAAACACAACAATACACAAACAGTCACAGAGACACTCATATAGTTATATGAAGTCATGAGCAATATACTAACTGCAAAACAGAATATATCGTCTATATTTGAAAACATGAATTAGAAATTTCAAAAAATATTTCTTATTTACAAGTGAGGCTTTACAAAATGACGAATTCAATTTTGAAAAATGATAAAAAATTCTTGAATAAAAAAAATATTCACGTCAAACGTGAAATAATTTGGAGTTGGCTTAAATGCCATCTTCCCTAATTTCAGAATGAATAAGCAACTTTCTTTGCCATTCTTGCGAAAACCATCGCTCATTTTCAAATTAAATTTCAGGTAATAATAATATAATAATTAACGTACTTGTCGTAGTAATTGGAAATACATTGAATAATGGACCCATACAAGAGTTTATAAGCGTTTAGGTGTAATTTATTATTCGATATAATATCAGTTATGTATATATTTCTTGTTCTTGTTTTCTGTAATGGTACACACACACCCCAAGATAGAGGAAACCAGGACAACCGAGTGCCTAACCACTGGTACACGTCCAGCCTGGCATTTCGAAGAAAATATTTGGTAACAGAAATGGTTGGAAGGCTAAGTGAACTAAGTAATCCAGAGGCTTCCTTCCCGAGAAAATCATGGAGAATGTTGAACGTAAGTAAATCGAGAGGCTACGCAAAGGGTTGGAACATTGAACAGACTGAGAAATTCAAGTACTTCCTTCCAGAAAAGTGAAAGGGTGAAATGGAACGTGAGACCGAAAAGGATTTCAAAAATGATCCACGCAGAAAACTCCCAAGCAAGGATTAGCACGAATTTGGTCACTCAAAGATGGAGTTTCCAGGACCAATTGCGATTGGGAGAGACACGTACCATAGATGAAGAAGATGAAATCGTTGCTGTGTCAGATGCTGGTCTTGAAATTGTTCCAAGAGCTGTAGTACAAAAAACATGTAGTTCTAAGCTGCTGTGCCGATGAATGCATGTCGACAGTCAATGATCCAGGGTATCGATGGATGCAGTCGCGTTCCAAGCTGTGTAACCGGATCCAGGAGAAAGGCCAGAGCTGAACAGAGTCATTGTTCCAGCAGAAGAGGATGCCAGCTACAGTGTGTGTACCACGGAAGATAATCCAAATAAAGAATTTTTTATTGTTATTTTAGTATTTATATATAAGAAGAGTAGGGATTTTTGCATTATATAGTCATATATTGTCATAGTAAAGGCCAAAAAGGCCGTAAAGAAGCCAATTAACTTGACAATATTGTTGTCCTGATTCCAAATCTGTTGAATTTTGACCTCTAGTGGTATTAGTAGTGAAAATTTGTAATCAGAAGTGTACCAGTTTTCACACATTAATCTACTGGAACAATTAGATTAGAGCCCCATGATTGGTTGAAATATTTAAGAATGGACGAAAAAACATATGTGGACTAACAAATATCGGTACAAATGAGGCAACTACTATAACAAATGAAATGCGGCATATACATTATTTTACACGTGTACCACTGTGAAAGACCACCGATTAAAAAGGAACGGCGCACATACTATCGATTTTCACGAAAATGAATGTAAATTGGGTCCCGCTAGATTTGGCTGAAATTTTGATATGTTATAGTTCTCAACACTCTGATCAAAAGTGTCCATTGGCCCAAAGTGATCCTATGGATAGTTTCAAAGATATAGAGGGGGATACGTGTGATATTGGCCATGGCTTGAGTCACCGCGCAGAAAAAAATTGGTATCTGAATACAATGAAAAAGTTCAGTGACTCAATGAATATTTTTATCAATATTGGTCCAATGAACGCAATCGTTATGTCAATGCACCACTGGTTATCCATACTATAAATACCCCAGATAGCACAGGACGTCTTCGGGACTTCCGGTTTATGTCCATTTTTGGCCCGAATGTCCCAAACTATTGAAAGGACGTTTTCAGGACGTCCAGAAACGGACATCTTCTGGACGTCCAAACATGTATGTCTCTGGTACGTCCATTAGAGGTCAGACATTCTTTATTTTTCTGAAATAAGTCGGAAAATATTTTTATGTATTATTTATTATATGGGATTGATTTTACCGATATGTTTCAATGAACGAAATTCATAAAATAAAAAAATATGTGAACAAAGTGAATTTCGAATATTTTTCTGTTTCATGGGAGTTTCGACTGTCCCGAGTCGCAACGAATGGATCCGACTCCAACATTCTCGATTCAGCTTTCAGATAATCAGCATCTAGCTAATCTAGCGTTTCTACTGGTTTGTTTGTTGTGTTCTGCGTTCTGCACGTTTAATATTATTATATAGTTCTAGGTACAATCATTATATTGTAGTAACTAAACAGTTAACAGTTGTCTTGTTTCAATAAAATCTAAAATCTTGTCAAACACCCTGTCAAGAAAACAGACGCTGGCTTTGGATTTTTCGATGTGTAAAGTTAAAAGTGCGAAATAGTGTAAATGATGAATGTGTTTTTTACTTGTAGATCTCGGGCAGTCACGATGTATTTATGGGTGAGTAGAGATTGAATTAGAAAATAGATAATAGGTATACCTACTTCAGAGAAGAACATGATGGAACATAGCCTCCAAAAACACAATACAATTTACTAACTTTCCTGTTGTTTAAGGTGCTGCAGATAAAGCAGGATTGTCGCAGAATTATACTGCAACTGAAAAATCAATTCAATTATGGCTGAAGAGAGCAACTGATCGAATGAGTGCGGACAAGAACAAAAAAAAATAGAATTAATGAACCGTTTGAAATGATATACCGAGAAAGTATACTTTTGATTTTTTTGAAAATTTTATTTATTTTATGTATCATGAGTACTTTCTGTTCATAAACCTGTTATTCTTCAGATAATATAGAACAAAACCTGTATTTTTTCAGATTGATATATTGAACGTTTTGATCGTGATTTTCATTTTATTTGTACTTGCAATTTTTGAGATCTTTTATTGGTCAATCAGTGATGTGTTTATCATTATCGGTGTCTGGTCACAAAATAACATTATTCATGATAGAATTCAAAATATGAATGAAAAATATGTTTTTGAACCTACATACGATAAAGATCTTTAAATGGTCCTGTTCAGACCCAAAATGGACTTAAATCGGATGTCCTATGGACATCTGTTTTTGTCATCGTATGTCCATAGGATGTCCATGGGACGTACAAGAACATTAAATAGGTTCGTTAGGGGAATGAATTTCATTCATCAAACGAATGAGGATTGTTCTTCAGTCATTAATTATTATTGTTCGTTCTTCGAATAAATGTATGATTAAATATGATGATATGAATAAATAATGATTTAGATTATTTTTCATCAATTCAATGAATGGTGTTTATTGATAATCGGTAACTATAATGCAAGGTTCGTTGGGGTAATGATTTCCATTCATCAAACGAATGAAGAGTGTTCACCCAAGCAATAAATTGTATTCGTTCAACTGATGAAACTGTATTCATCAAATTAGTTATTATTGTCCATTATTCGTATGATTTCCACTGATATTGAGCATACAGTGAGTTTCCGAAAGATATGCAAAATAATTAACATGCATTCATCAGAACAAGGCAATCTTGATTGGAAGGCGTATCTCCAAGTTATCTTTTATTTCGGCTGGCTCCTTTCGGAGCTCTTCGGGTGTCTCTGTAGTCTGTGCTACCTGAGAAGATGCTTCAACGATCGCTTCTGTCTGCTTAAGTTAACCGGCTCTGTGCAAACAACGAAGTCGTGCGGAGTGGTCCCTCTAGTGGAGGCGCTGTGTACTACCAGCTAAACCAGCAACGGAGATTTCTATGCGAGGATTCGGCTGAACAGGTGCCGGCAAAATTTATGAGTATATTTAAACACGAGATGGCTTGATTCGACATAAGGGTTATTTTTATATTCATGAACATATTAATTACGGAGTTATAGAATGGGAGGAAAATGTTGCTTCTATCTGCCTAACAAAACTGGGACTTAGTAACTTCGTTACACCTTCTATGATCTTTCCATAGCCCCAATAAAACCTGTGTGTAGATCTGAAAATAGATTATCATTGATTTCGATAAACTTGGATTCATTGTAACAATAAAATCATCTCTGGGACCATTAAATACGTTAATTGATATGATGAACAATTTCAAATGGATTCAGTGTACCCCTTTCATTACTTCAATGAACTTTTCCATAGCAGCAACGAAACCTGTTCATAAATGTAAAAAAAGATCATCTTTGATCTCAATGAACTTGAATCATTGTCACGAAGAAAAATGTATTGTGCCAATGAACGGAAAGGTAATAAACGGTATTCATTGATATAATGTACCACATTTTATTCATGAAATAGTATACATTGTTTCGATGTACTTTTTTTTCCATAGCCGCAATGAAACATGTTCATGGGTCTGAAAATAGATCACCATTGATCTCGATAAACTTGAATTCATTGTAACAATAAAAACATACATATTTCAGTGAATGGTCATTCATTGACTCGACGAAAAATGTATTGTGCCAATAAACGAAGAGGTATTCATCAATAAAATGTACTGTAACAAATCATCTTTAACCACCCTTACGCCGGCCCTGTCGTTCCAGAACACCTGCTGCGAACTTTCGGGAGCGGGCGTCATCAGTTGAACTTGGCCTACTCGCGCGGAATAATACATTTTGTTGGCATCGCAAAATATTCCCAAGTATTATAATAATAAACCTTAAAATTCATTAAACAAATTCTTCGAGTTTATCAAGTGTTTTCTGTGAACTCATAAATTCTATAAATCCCCTTTTATAGTGGCGCTCCAACTTAGTGGCCAGAACATTTGAAGAATTCGTTGGATTCCTAGTGGATTTTTTTCGTATCGCGAGTGACGACAAACTGCAGAATTGTTTTCATTGCTCCCGGTTTACCGATTGATGGACGTGAAATATTTTACCAACGTGCTTGTCTTTGCTTCTGAATTTCAATTTTAAGAACTCAGATGACTCGTTTCTGCGTATAACCTATTCGGGGTATTTAAAATACAAGTGTGTGTTTCAAGCTTGAAGGTATTCATTTACTGTTGTGATACGTATCAGAGTGCCAAACGAATACTGGATTACTGGAAGAAAAACTCAGGCTGGAACCTGGTATAGTATTTATCGTAGCTGCAAAACTGTAAGTACGCTTTATACTTTTTACTTTTGATTCGCTGATCGTTGTGGAATTCAAGCACAATTGCGGACCAACAGGGTGGTCATCCGTACTTTTTACGTTCGTGTGGAACATTTCGCGCGGTTAAAAAACTGAATAGTGATCAAGAAAGTAAAACCATGGCAAGTGTTACTTTAACAAATGAACAATTCGCGGAACTTATGTCTCGAATAGCACTGGTAGGTAACGCTGCTAACGCTAATCAACCTGTTGCTGTTGGCGGGAATTTTTCGAAGTGCTCATCACGTTTTGACGGTTCTAAAGACTCAGACGTGAATGCTTTTATTGATGCCATTGGCATATACAAGGATTGTGCTCAAGTGTCCGATGACAATGCTCTTAAAGGACTTCCGATGCTGTTTGATGGGTTCGCGGCAAAGTGGTATCAAGGTGTAAAGACTACGGTGCAGACTTGGAAGGATGCGCTAGATCTCTTGAGAACCACATTCGGTCCACAAAAACCACCTTATAGAGTTTATCGTGAACTTTTTGCCACCGAGCAAGATTTAACTACTCCAACAGACATTTTTATTTGTAAAACGCGTTCGATTCTAGCACAGCTTCCTTCTGGAACTCTAACAGAAGAAGTTCAGTTGGATATGGTTTACGGGTTACTAAATCGTAGAATAAGAGAGAAAGTTCCCCGCGATAAAGTGAAAACTTTCAATGAACTTTTGACAAATGCTAGGTTAATCGAGGAGACTTTTGATCGTAGTGATAATGTGATGATAAAAGACACTAAAGACATTCATAAACGCGCTCGTTGCCAATATTGTAAAAATCCAGGCCACACGAAAGACGAATGTAGGAAACTCCTAAATAGAAACTCCAAGGACAATGAAAAATCCAAAACAGCTGTTCGCGAGCAGGAGAACACCCGTGATTCGAACACGTCTCGATTGAGTTCGTCCAATTCAACGTCAACTAATAGTTCGCGAAGTAACATAAGTTCCCCATTATCGTGTTATGGATGCGGTAAGCCAGGATTTATCCGAACTAATTGCCCTTCATGTAATAATACTGAAACGGCCTCGATGGAATTTTTCAGTATCGACACGCTTATTGCCCCTCGTTCAAGACCAATTATTCATGTCAATATTTTAGGTCATCAAGGTCAAGGTCTGATTGACACAGCCGCGAAGCAAAGTGTCGCTGGCAAGGTATTGTATGATCTTCTGAAACGTGAAGGTCAAACATTTCTCGAAGAAAATATTTTGGTGAAGTTTGCTGATGGTCAAGGTAAAATGGAAAATGTCCTTGTTACTTGTGTTGACGTGAATGTCAAAGGCAAGACAATACCTACCAAATTCATCATCTTCCCAGATGCACCTAATAAAACCCTTTTTGGTGTAGATTTTATACAGGATGCGAAACTCGTCCTAGATATTCATAATAAAGAGTGGTACTTCTCAGAAGACCATTCAGCTCGTCATGAATTGATATTTGAATCTGCATCTAATTCCTCCGATCTCGCTTCTTACTCAGCTTCTGAGAATAAAAACACTGACAACTTGCGACCGGACGAAGGAACTATGCTCACAGATGACCAACGTTCTCAGCTTAATCTTTTTTTGTATAAGCACGAGAATATATTTAGTCTGGGGGGAGAACCGACTCCCTACGCACAGCACCACATCAATACAGGCGATCATCCTCCGATTGCCCTTCCTCCATATCGAATGTCACCAGCTAAGAAGTCATTATTGAAAACCGAATTGGATCGACTATTAGCTGAAGGTATAATCGAAGAGTGTGAAAGTCCATGGGCTGCACCAGTCGTACTTGTGCCTAAGAAGGATGGTGGAATTAGACTATGCGTGGACTATCAACGTTTGAACGCCGTAACAATAAGTGACTCGTATCCGCTACCGCGAATGGACGACTTACTTCATGCAGCTAAACGAACGTTCTATATGACCACGATTGATTTACGATCGGGTTATCACCAAGTGAGAGTAAGTGAGCGCGACAAAGATAAGACTGCTTTCGTTACGCCTTTCGGGACTTATCGTTATCTGTTTATGCCGTTTGGTTTGAAAGGAGCTCCTGGAACATTTCAACGGTTAATGGACCAGTTTCGACGTGGTCTTGGCAGTGTCGTGATTCTTAGTTACTTGGACGATCTAATTGTTCTTTCTAGTACGTTTGAAGAACATCTACACGATTTAAAGCTAGTGTTTGACAGACTTGAACAATTTAAACTTCGCGCCAACCGCAAAAAGTGCGTGTTCGCGAGTGCAAAGGTAAAATACATAGGACATTACATTACTCCGGATGGTATTTCGGTCGATCCCGAAAAGACTTCGGCAATAAGTGAACGTTTACCACCGCGGAATGTCAAGGAAGTGCAATCCTTTCTCCAAACTGCCAGCTGGTATAGGCGTTTTGTAGAAAACTTCGCAGAAGTATCTCGTCCGCTCAGCGATTTAACGAAGAAGAAGGCAGTGTGGAAATGGACTCCGGAATGTCAAGCAGCATTTGACAAATTGAAGCAGTTGTTGGTATCAGCTCCTATACTTAGACAAAGTGACGAGACTAAACCATACATCATTCGTTCGGATGCAAGCAGTTATGCACTAGGCGCTGTGTTGTTACAAGGTGAAGGGGAGGATGAGCACCCTGTAGAGTATGCGAGCCGCTTACTGAATGCTGCAGAACGAAACTACTCTACGTCAGAGCGAGAGGCTTTAGCTGTGGTGTGGGCTCTAGGAAAATTTAGAGGCTATATTGAAGGCTCCCCGATAATCGTGCAAACCGATCACCAGCCACTCCGATGGTTACTCAGTTTGAAATCACCAACTGGTAGATTAGCACGATGGGCTTTACTGATACAAGGTTACGATATCAAGATAGAGTATTTACCCGGAAAACGAAACGTTGTTGCTGATACTTTATCTCGTCCTCCCTGCAACCACGAAGAACAAGAGGCTTGCGAGTTGTGCGAGGTTATTATTGAATTGCCTCATAGAAGGGCTGAAGAGACAAGAGCCGAACAAATGAAAGATCCTGAACTTGCAAAAATTATAAAAAGTTTCGAAGATCCTTCAGACACGGAATTCACCAAGTGGACAGATCGAGGTTATATCCTGTCCCAAGGAGTATTATACCACTACTCACCAGAAGAGGATGAAGAAGAAGCACAATTGGTGGTGCCCATCCATGAAAGAGACAGAATTCTCAAGGAATACCATGACGCACCAGAAGCTGCTCATTATGGGGTCGAGCGTACACTCCAACGCATTGCGAAAAGGTATTACTTCATAGGAATGCGTCGATATGTTGCAGCCTATGTTGGAAAATGTCTCGATTGTCAGCGCTACAAAGCGACAAACCAAAAACCAGGTGGTCTTCTCCAAACTCCCGTATATGCACAAAGATTTGAAACTCTAGCAATTGATCTTTTCGGACCATTACCAGAGGGACCAGGTGGAGAAAAGTGGATATTCATTGTTGAAGACATTTCTACGAAATGGGTTGAGTTATTTGCTCTTCAACATGCTACTGCAGAGGAATGTGCACTCACTCTAGTTAACGAAATATTTTTCCGCTATGGACTTCCTCGTAAACTCATTAGTGACAACGGTGTACAATTTGTATCCGCCGTCATGCAACAGGTATGCTATACCTTAGACATCAAGGAAACATTTACTCCTCTCTATCATCCTTCAGCTAATATGGTAGAGCGGAAAAATCGTGATCTCAAACCACGACTTGCTATCCTGGTAGGGAGCGATCATCGATCATGGCCTGAGAAGCTTGCAACGACTAGATTTGCCATGAATTCTGTATGGTGCGAAACTACAGGAAAGACTGCTGCCTATTTAACTTTTGGGCGTGAGTTAAGAACTCCGGACGACGTCAAACATGATCTCAGGGTTGTTACGGAGACAGAAAATTTCCTTCCTCAGATAACTCCTTATCTGAAGAAAATTTCAATCACGTGGCAAGAGGCCAAGGCGCTGAACGAAAAGACGCAAGACCGACAAAAGACTTATGCAGATATGAGAAGAAACGATGTAGACCCTTTCAAGGTTGGAGATCTAGTATGGGTACATACACATGCTCTGAGCAACGCCGCAAAAGGACTCACTGCTAAGTTTTATCCAAAACGAGATGGCCCTTATAAGGTACTGAGGCAGGTATCTGCAGTCAGTTATGAGGTTGGTTACCCAGACAACCAAACGGAACCGATGGGAGTATACCATATTTCATCCCTCACTCATGCAAAAGCCAGCGAAGCTGAGAAACCTGCACTCGGATTGAGGAAACGGGGACGACCCCCGAAGAAGAAGAAGACACACAATGTAACTGGCCCCTCCTCGAGGCGAGTTCGAGGCCAGGGGGGGAGACTGTAACAAATCATCTTTAACCACCCTTACGCCGGCCCTGTCGTTCCAGAACACCTGCTGCGAACTTTCGGGAGCGGGCGTCATCAGTTGAACTTGGCCTACTCGCGCGGAATAATACATTTTGTTGGCATCGCAAAATATTCCCAAGTATTATAATAATAAACCTTAAAATTCATTAAACAAATTCTTCGAGTTTATCAAGTGTTTTCTGTGAACTCATAAATTCTATAAATCCCCTTTTATAGTACCATATTTTTTTTAAATATATTCATCAGTGCTCTGGGACCATGAATTATGTTTATTGATGTGATGAACTATTTCAACTTGTTTCAGTCTACCACATTCCTCACCTCAATGAACCTTTCCATAACAGCTCATAAATATAAAAAACCATCAACTTTGATCTCAATGAACTTGAATTCATTGTATCAATAAATACCTTCGTACATCAGTGAATGTTTAATCATTATCACGATGAAAAGTTAATTGTGACAATGAACGGAAAGGTAATAAACGGTATTCATTGATATTATGTACCACATTTTTTTCATGAAATAATATACATTGTTCCAATGTACTTTTTTCTTCATTTCAATAATCTTTTTCAAAGCCGTAACGAAATATGTTCATAGGTCTGAAATTAGATCATCATTGATCTCAGTGTACCCCTTTCCTCATCTCAATAAACTTTTTCGCAGGAGCAACGAAAACTGTTCATAAATGTAAGAAACGATCATCTTTGATCTCAATAAACTTGAAGTCGTTGTATCAATGAATACCTACAAAAGTCAGTGAATGTTTATTCATTGCCACGATGAAACATGTATTTTGCCAATGAACGGAGAGGTAAAAAACGGAATTCATTGATATAACGTACCACATTTTTTTCAGTGCGATTCTGAGCTAATATTTGTACTCACAAGGTGAAGGGTTCAATGGATTCCAAACAATTGATATATGAAAACAAAAAGTAGTTTATGTTGTGATTCTATATTTTGGGTGAGGTGAATTGGATAAAATAACTCAGACTGACGTGAACTTGATAATGTACTATATTGAAATCTACATAGTATTCATAACATTAATTATATAACCAAATACAATAATACAACAACCCCTTCTATTTGGTTATTCCTTGTAACTCAATACACTTCAGAAATTTGACAGTGGACAATGGCTTCGTGAGAGAGTCAGCTACCATATCATTTGTTGATATGTATGATAGCTTGATAACTTTCTCGGCTATCTTTTGTCGTAGGCGCACATCGATATGTGTGGTTCTTGATTGGTACGAACCATTCTGAGCAAGATTGAGTGCGCCCTGATTATCGACGAATATTCTAAGTGGAGTCTTTTCTTGCTCAGAGCAGGGAACTATCTCATCTGACAAACCTTTCAGCCAGAGAGCTTCTTGAGTAGCAGCGAACAACGCCATATACTCTGCCTCAGTAGTGGATAACTCTGTTGTTGGTTGCTTTTTAGTTCCCCAAGACACGGATGCGTTGCACATTAGAAATATATATCCCGTGACAGATTTTCGTTCATCGCTGTCGCTGGCAAAATCTGAGTCACAATACCCAGTGATTTCACAAGATTTATTTCCATCGTACTCTAGCTTCCAGTCTGCTGTTCCTTTCATATATCGGAGGATACGCTTCACTGCAGACCAATGAGCAGAACCTGGGTTATTGTTGAACCGACTGACATAGCTGACAGCAAAAGCTATGTCTGGTCTGGATACCTGAGACGCAAACAACAGACTTCCCACAGCCTCTTGGTATGGGATATCCTCCATCTTCCTTTTTTCTTCCAAAGAGCTGGGCTGCTGGTCCTTTGACAGCTTTACGTTAGGATCTAAAGGAGTTGACACAGGATTGCAGCTTTCCATATGAAAACGATTCAAAACGTTCTCAATATATATTTTCTGATCAATCCATAATTTTCTTCTTCTCCTGTTCCTTGAAATTTGGAATCCAAGTACAAATTTGGCTTCACCAATGTCGGTCATCTTGAAGTTTTTCATCAACTGAGACTTCACCTCGTATTTCAGTTTCTTGTCATCAGAAAAAATAAGCAGATCATCAACCCAGACTGCTATGACCAACATATGTTCCTGACTCGACTTGAAATATACGCGAGGGTCGAATTTCGACTGTGTTAAACCGATACTCTTCAGGCATCCATCGAGTTTGATGTTCCACACTCGACTTGCCTGTCGGAGTCCATATAAACTTTTCCTGAGACGACAGACTTGGTTGGAATACTGAAAACCTTCAGGCTGGCGCATATAGATCGCCTCAGTGAGATCTCCTTGAAGAAAAGCAGAAACTGCATCCATCTGATCAATGTCCATATCTCGTTTTGCTGCCAGGGCCAGAAGATACCGGATGGAGCTGTACCTCACTACCGGAGAAAAAGTTTTCTCAAAGTCTAGCCCTTTCTGTTGGGCACAGCCTTTAACAACGAGTCGAGCTTTATGCTTCACTATTTTACCAGTGACCTCTCGTTTTGTTCTGAAGACCCATCTGTTATTGAGAGGTACTTTTCCTGGAGGTAGATCCGTAAGTTCCCATGTTCTGTTATCCAGCTGGGATTGATACTCAATATCCATAGCTTGCTTCCAAAGATCATGGTCAGGACGTCTTTCAATTTCATCAACGGTCGTTGGATCATAGGGTTCACTTAAGCTCATTGCATAAGAAACATAATCCTCGAACTTGCTAGGTAAACATCTAACGCGTTCTCCTCTTCGTTGTTGAACGATAGGATCAAATTCTCCCCCATTGTCTGTTCTAAACGTTTTTATTTTTAGACTAGTTTGATTTTCTACAAACTTCTTGAATTTGACAAATGTATCAAAAACTAGGCTCTTTTTTGTCAAAAAATAGCAAAACGACATGTGGCTGTAGTCATCCAAGAAGGTGAGCATATACTGGGAGGCCGCTAGTGATTTATTTAACTAAATCCGAGTGAACTAGCTCCAAAATTCTGGTATATTTCGTTTCACTCAAGGAGAATGGCAAACGATGACTTTTACTGATAGCACAAGTTTCACAAACAAATTCTTTCGGAAGTGTATCAGAAAACGTAATTCCGTGAACTAATCCGTTTTTCAACTACCTTAGACTGGATAAATTCACATGCGCCATGCGCCTGTGTCACAAAATCTCTTCTTTAGGAAAGTCTGACTGAGCCATTAAAACTGAATTGGAAGAAAGGTTGAGTCTGTTTTCTAACGTAGCAGTTGCCAGAATGCTGTCATTTGCATCATATACTCGTGCACCATCAGAATCAAAGACAACTATATTTCCGTTCTTAACGATCTGACTTACTGACAGAAGATTCGCACGTTAATCAGGTACATAATAAACATTTCGTACAGTAACATCGGGAGTATTGCCGTTAACTGTGATAGGCAGCTTTATGTCACCAATACTATTCGTTTGCATAATATCCTGACTGTGCGCGGTGCTCACATTCATCTTTGTCGGGAGAGTTTCATTGACGAAAGAATTTTTCTCTTTCGTCAAATGCGCTGAACAATCCGAGTCAAAAAACCAATCTGATTCACTCAAAGAAATTTGCGTGGAAAGAGCGGTAAACAAGGCCTGTTCGCCTGTTCCTTGTTATCAATGTTGGCATTCCCGGAAAACTGTTTCTTTTCACTACGGTTGGAACAATTTTTCGCAAAATGTCCGTAACCATTTCATACATAACAACGAGGTCCTTTGGATTTGACACTGGTACAGTTTTTGTCAGAATCGTGATAATTCTTTTTGAACTGTTTTTTCAAACTCGATTAACCGAAACTGTTCTTCAAATTGGAATTTTTCCGATGTTGGAAACCATACATAGCCTCAACTTTATGTCCATCCTCTCTTTTATTCATTGAGACATCTTGCAGAAGTTTAGTTTTGATCGCATCGGCGGTAATTTCAATACCAGACGACTCTATTGCCATGATCATAGGCTGAAAATGATCGGGAAGACCGGCTAATAAAATAGTACCTACCCATTCATCAGAAACTTTCAAACCAATTTTTGTGAGTTTGTAGGCGGTCGTGATAATTCTATTCACGAAATCCTCAACTGAGTCACAGTTTTCGAGCCTAGTCATAATTCAACATCTCAATAAACCAACCCTTCTAATGAGCCCTGAATCCTGGAAGGCGGATTCCAAAGTATCCCAAGCTTCCTTTGCGGTCTTTGTTGATTGCAAATGTACGTAATTCACCTGATCAACCAGAAGAAAGATTTTTGCTCTTGCCTTGATGTCTTTCTTGCAAGGATTGGTTTTACAGTCACCAGAAACGCAGTCCCAAAGATCTAAGTTCAGAAGATAGGCCTGTACTGCAAATTTCCAAGCGTCGTAGTTCTCACGCCCCTTCAGTTTTTCAATTAGCGGGATCTGACTGGACATATTCGTTCAATGTTTATAAACACGTATGCAACTTAAGCAGGCTGTCCTGGGCCTGGGCCCATAACCTGTTGTGATTCTATATTTTGACTGACGTGAACTTGACAATGTACTATATTGAAATCTACATAGTGTTCATAACATTAATTATATAACCAAATACAATAATACAACAGTTTACCCCTTCACCACACAAGTAATTCAATTCCTAGATGCGCATTTCGATAACAAAGTTATCTTCATCAGTAGGGATCACTAAACTGGTTAAGTAATCACTACTGATGAAGATAAAGAAAGAATCGGTGACTCAAGCCCATGGCCAATATCACACATATCCCCCTCTATATCTTTGAAACTATTCATAGAACCACTTTGGATACTTTTGATCAGAGTGTCGAGAACTTTAACATATCAAAATTTCAGCCAAATCTAGCGGGACCCAATTTACATTCATTTTGTGCGGGGTCCTTTTCTTGAAGTGTGCTCACTTTTGTTGTGAATTTACAAACGCTAACTTACAGTAGAGTAACAAATAATGCTTTCTCGTGTAAAGGTTTGGAAGATTCTGATGGTAACTTCAGTTTACTGTTATAGCTCGGGAGGCAGAGGCAGAAAATTTACACATATTTCTACAAAGCTAGTTTTTCGTCAGTTTGTTGTTTTGAGTAAACAAAATGAGAGTCTACCAGCCCAATGGCCAATTTCGTTCATATACAGTGAGTTTCAAAAAGTTTGCCCCACTTGGGAACTTTTTCATTATGGGTTTGTCAGAAAATTTTATTCATTATAAAAATCGGTGCATTGTAGAATAATGGCATATGAGTTATCAAAATTTAAAATTTCTGAACATTGTACAGGAGAGAATAAAGAATAGGAATTTTGATCAAGTGTAAACTACGCTTATTTTTGACATTATCAGAATAGTTGATTCAAAGAAGCTGTAGAGAATATTGAAAGAATATTTAAAATAATATTAAAATTTGTAATAACAGCCAAGGTAGCTCAGACTTGATCAAAATTCTATTTTTCGTTCTCCCCTGTACATCGTCTGAAAATTTATAATTTTGATAACTCAAATACAAGTATTCCGCAATGCACTAATTTCTATGGCGAATAAAATTTTCTTTTTGAAACTCACTGTATATGAACGCAACATCATTGGAGTGGTAGACTCTCTCATTTTGTTCACTTGTTACATAGAAAACAACGAACTGTAAAAAATCTAGCTTTGTAGAAATATGTGCAAATTTTCTGTCGCTGCCTCCTGTACTACTACTTTTAAGAATGGCAAACATATCGCTGTGATGTTTTATAAACTTTTTATATTCAAGCAACCCAAAGCATCACAAGTTTTTATAACCAAACACAATAAATCAGTTATTCCAAGAAACCACTAGTGAATAAGTATGGCAAGTAACTAAGAATCACTGCAACATCATGATCTCAACTAAATCTGCAAAATATCGAAAGAAACCGAATTAATTTCAAATTGATTCAATGTGTTTGCAATGTGGTGCAGAAAGGCAATTTGTTCAGTATTATAAAAATAATAAAAGCAATTTCTTCACAAAATTCTTTATGTCTCATATATATCTTGCAATACGAACTTAAAGGTATACAAACGCTTTGATAACACGAATCACTATAGTTATTTGACATCAATTCCATAAACTTCAAAGAATTTGACGAATGTCCTGATGAGGTTGACGCCATTTTCAATATCACTCACCATTTTATCAACTGATAATATTATTTTGAGATGAAGAAACACACTCGAAGATTCACATGAGTGATAACTACTTTTGGTTTAACAACTTTGGATTATTGTTATCAATTATCAAAAAGGTCTTTGAAAACATACAACACAACACTAAACTAAACAGAAACAGAACACACGATACAACCAAACAACACACCTGCCTGATTTGATTTGAATTTCGACTTCGTATCGGTCTTCTGGTCGTCTAGAAGACACTACCCCATGAAACTTTATCTCTGTCACTCGTATTCTCGCTGCTATACCACTGTACTGACTGACTGACTGACTGACTTGAAGTTATCTGATTGATAGGATGAGCGGCACCAAATTTCAATTACTGATGATGGAATTTAAACAGTTTTGTTCACTTGGTTTCTACGTTTTTTTTCATAAAGTACGTCTACCGTTTTGCCTAGAAGATAGGGAGTCCTCTAATGTGATGATTCCAAATGTTTATTTTGAGAGATTTTTAAATTATCTCGCGTGAAGAAATGTGTATTATCCACTGGTTTCAATCCTCAGGAGGCGGTACGTATTATACCTACATATTCTTAATAACAGGTAGAGGGAGTGACAATATGTACTTTTCAAATTGTATTTCAGTAGAAAGGTAGTTGAACCTATATAACCTATAACTAGCATAAGCTTGTGAATGTAATAGTTATTCAATATTTGAAAACTTTCAGCAAATTTGATTGAGTAAAGTTGTTTCGGCAGTTTGTAGAAAACTATTTCTAGTATATTCCATGAAAATGAAATCTGTAAATATTTCAAATATCAAATCAAATAAATTTCTACGATTGGCATTGTACAGTTTATAATATATAAATGGTTGACATTTTTTATCTTAAAGTAAAGTTTTGTCTAAAAGGGACGCCCTAGGCACGGGTGTCTGTTGTGTCCTTGTCCATTTTAGACAATAAAAATAAATAACAAAATAAAGAATTTTAGAGTATGAGTACAAAAAAAGGAATAGAGGTAGGTAGGTACAATGAAATGTCAATATCAATCTCAACAAGATATTTGAAACAGAGAACAGTATGCAAGTAGGCAGATAATGAAAATATTGAAATTACTGATTAATGATTAATGATGGGAATGATGAGTATGAATAGATGTTTTAGATGATTTATCAGAAAATATCGAAGTGTAGGGCATTGTTGAAAATGAGTTTCTTTATTTCACATTTAAATTTACTTTTATTGCGGATTATTTTAATGTCAGCTGGAATAGTATTAAATAGTTTCGGTCAAAAATAAAGGAAAGATCTTTGTGTGACAGATTTTTTGAAATGATTAACTTCAACGTTGAACGACAATATTCCTGGTTTAAGTTTGCATGTGTAAAATTTCATCGATGTTTCCATCGTATAGACACACAAACTTACCGTTGGAGATAAACAAAAAAGTTGCAGATATAATATTCCAATTGTAAAGTTATAGTAAGTATTAACTGGGATGTTTCCAAATGATTTTTGATAACAAATGGTTGCACAAACTAAGTTTTCCAATGATGACTTCAGTAAACTTATGGCAAACTAGTGTAACTTACCGTGCTTAGTGGGTTCCTTTTTAAATGGGTCATACTGTATGCTTTTTGGCAATTAGTTTCATGCACAACTCGTTTTTTTCTTGAATAATTGTAAGTACAGTTTGGTAATCAACTGCAAGTGTGAAAATTGCACCCCCATGTTGAGCATTACGACTGATGACCATTCAGTAGTGAGGCACATAACATCACGTTCGCGCGTGAGATGGAAATTTCAAACTTGCAGCTATGTTTGCCAAACTGCACATTTAACTACTTTCCAACTCAAATAATATTCAAAATATCTTGATAATTTAATTGAATTAATAGGGTAGGGTGATAAGGTTGCTACGAATAAATCCAGTAAATGCTTTTATCCATAAAATAATGTCAGGCATTTTTAAAAACGACCGCGTTAGGTGTGTTGGGTAGCTCCCCACATCAAATTGAACTCACTTAAAATAATTCAGTATAATAAAGAAATGACAATTTTACATCTATCTTTATTCAAGCTTGAACCTGTCGGAAAACAATAAAAAAATTAAAATATACTTGTGACGAAAACTCTGTAAAAGTGTGTAAATACTGTAAATTATCAATACTCCGTGCTGAAAGACTCAAGAAGTATGCTTCTCACAACCTTGGCGTATGTTTTCCCGTCAGCTCCTGATGATTCGTCACCCACAAATTCTCTGGAAACAGCCTGTAGCCGATGATGACTGCCTCAGCAACAGTCACACAAATCTCCTTGTGACACCCGACAATTTCTTGGAAACAGTCAGTAGCGAACTGTTTACAGACAAATACTTGATAATCATGACATAAAATAACAATAATATTCCCTGCCGGCTGGGTGGGCGGTAGCACAGCGGTCTGATGCACAGGTCGTTAGAAACTTCAGCATAGAGATAGTCGGTTCGAGCCCGATGTAGGTACAAGCGATTTTTTCTCAAATACTTCATATCGGATCGGGAGGCGACCGCATGCCTTGTTGAAAAGCAAGGGTATTGTGAGTTGTCAAGATACTAATCTCGTCTAGTGGTATTTCGTAACGGTATGCTTTTGAAAGTAACCCATTTGTAAGTTTCGCCTTAAACTTAATGAAAGTTTGGCATCTTTTAATGTTGTCAGGAAGCTTTCTCTAGATTTTACAACTAGAATATAGTTTGTTGCAGAATGGGTATGGAATATGAAATCTATTTCTAGAAATACAAATTTGAAGTAAAGTGTTTCCAGGAAACTGGCCCTGTGGGATTTTTCAATATTTTTGGGTTTTCTGCGAATTGTGGTTGTAGTCATTCGAATATTTTTCCAGAATGGAGTACAGTAGTACACAGATAGCTGTAAATTCGAATGACGTAAAACCTAGTGATAAGGCAAACATTTATGCAGGAAACAACTTGGTACAGTCTGTGGAAAATCAATACACAATACAAATAGTTTAAATCGAATCTTAATGGTAAAGTTGTGAATGGACGAACACGGGAAGTGATAGCAAATGTTAATAATTTTATGAGAAAGGCGGCGAAAAACAATGAAAAACAATGAAAACAGTGAAAAACAATAAACCATTTTGTATCAGAATTTCTATAAATATTTTGTAAATATTTCCACATACATAATGGTTCCTATATTTATGTATTCGATTTCATCTGTTTTTGTTCACTGGCCCAAGTGTACAGTCTATCCTTTTCCTTCCAATCGCCTTCTCACGTTATTGTTTGGGCATTGGAGTGGGAATTCAACATTTTCAGCTATGATTGTTTTCCTATACTGAATTTGAAAATTTCTTTTTTTTTTCAGATTCTGTATTTTTGCTTGAAAGGACATTTCGAGGAAGGATGCTCTAGTTTATTGAGGTAAGTTCTGGAATGTTTTTACAAAAATGATTGTACACAGATGTGAAAATGAGTATTCCTCAAATGTATCGAGAAGAATATCGTGAAGGGGCAAAGTGTGAAATATTTTCGAAGGATCTTTCTAAGAATGCAGGATCCTTTGACAATTGGTTCTTCAAAAAAATTAAATTAAAATAGAAATGTGATTTTAATTCGTAGGATCCTTCTAGAAACGCAGGATTCTATTCTTAATAAAAATACCAAAGATGAAGAAAAAATATTCAAAATAAACACCAGTTTTTATGAAAGACTTCAACAAACTACAATACTTATAAAAACAATAAAATTAAATTAAAGAAAAATGTGACATCATAATAACATAAATTCAATATTTTCATTTCAATTATACAAGAAATCAAACCAATTTCCACTTTCGATTTGGGTTATGTTTAAATGTGAGTGGGTCTACATCAGACTCTCCATCGCGACCCAAGATCTATGTGGCTCACGCTATAGGATATGTCCGGGAAATATAGATCACCGGTATAGACAGACCAGTCGAATATTTCACTGGTCTGCCACAGCAGCACAGCAGTCAGTGTCTGGAGTTCTTATTCTTAAGATCGATTCACACATAGCAGTGACATGACAGGGCCGTGACCGACACGTGATTTAACCGACCGTAAAGTCACAGTGATTTCCATTCATATTGGCTGGTGTTTCAGCAGTGCCGTGACAGTGAAGTTACTTGGGATACAATACAATATTTAATATCTTTAACTTGCATAGTGACGATTCAGTCCATGTATTTTGAGTTGTACACGTCTTACAAGAGAGGATAACCACGAACCAACTCGTGAAAATGCAGAAATATCGTCGGGAACTACTATAACGACCAAGTTATGGTGTCGGCGACAGCACTGTTTGCACTGTCACGGTCGTATGACGGGCAGATGTGAATAGGTCCTATCAAATTCCTATGAGAATAATAATTTTGATCTCGCCGGTGAAATAACGTGCCAGTCACGGCACTGCTATGTGTGAATCGACATTTCGACGACAATAAAAGGCACGCAATGAGCGCCATATTATTGGACACTGTAATAGACGAGAGTTTTAATGAAAGACAAGAAAAAAGCGAACTCAGTTGAAAATGCTCAAATTACTAGCAAACCTAACTAACCTAGCGCGAACAGATAACCATGTAAAATTGAGAACAATATTACGACTATTCATCCAAAATAGTAAATAACGTCATAATAGTGGGGGCACTTATGTCGTGCATTTTAGTGTATAGTGTAATTCTTGAGTACCCATGCTCAGTTTTGCTCGCGAGTCTCATGTATATTTGAGAGGAAAACTTAGTTTATTTCTTTTGGCGAATTGAAGATTATTTTATAGTTACTAGATATCTTTGTTATGTGGTAAAAAAAATTTAAATATAAAGGCGTATCCTGATAAGTTGGGATTTTTTTCTGTTGCAGAAAAAGTCCTACTTTTATATTAGAAAAGGCTGGGACTAGTTCTGAAGACAGTTCGAAAAATGCAGATTTGATGCTGCAGCAGAATCGTTTCCCAAGTGGCAATTCAATGTTGCGGCAACGTGTTCGAAAAAGCAGTGCAACCAAACATAAGTTGCGTTGTCACAGCCCTGTTTTACACCAATTTGCTCAATCATATTTGGGTTTTTACAACGTTTCTGCTGCAACTGTAGATAGCAGTTGGTCGTTTCCTAAACGTTGCTGAATTTGCTTAAGTGCAACTGCACACCAGCCCTCTCAAGCTGCAATGACAGTTCTATGGTGTTCAGAAAATAGTTGATTAATCAACCAAACAATTACTGACGGCCAAATTGGACACTAAGTGAAAACTTTGTGGCAATACTACCGCAAGTTAATATCGAAATATTTCATGCTCAATACTACCGCAAAAATAAATAACGATTATGAAACAGAAATTGCCAACGCATTACATTTTACAGTCAAATACACCATTGTTTCATACTAAAAAAACACGCGGGCTTTCAATCTGTTGCGAAGATTGCAAATGTCAAGAATGAAAAATATATATTTTAATAAACAATTTTCAATGTTGATATCGATTCAAGCGTGAATTAAACGGGATACCTATGAATTATTTCTAGAAAACAAAAATAAGGCTTTAAAATTTTTTGTAAATGTTTGTTACATCCCAAGTTTTAATGACCGACCATGTTTCCAAATAGAATTACGTTTCCAATATGGCGTAGGAGTATACAAGTCGTCAACGCGACCTTGGTTGTCATATAACTAAAAATATACTAACATTTTGAATGAGCATAGAGTGAAGGCTTTCACGGCCGGAAGTGAAATCGTGAAGAATGGTTTCCGGGCTTTGAGGCCGTGGTCGGTTCACCTGCGGTGAGCATCTTTAGCATAGGTTTAGTCTTCTCGAAGAACGACGTAAAACTGATACAACGGTTGGAAATTGTTCGTAATTTATAGTTGCAGCCTGGTTAATTAGTTTTGCTTGGGGTGACTGGGGTAACTGACCGGGTGGAATGTAGCCATTGTCTACCTGCCTAATTAGTGAGTCGTGATTGCCCCTTCCTACCTGCTTGTTTGTGTTGTTTAATGGTTTTGTTATTGTGTTTTTCAAGGCTGAGTACCAGGCTTTGTTGAGCTTTAGGGATTCTTCCTTTCTGTTGAAATTGTTTTTATGTTTGTATATTTCTATGGCTTCTCTATTAAGGCGGGCATGATAGTGTTTCAAGGTTGAGAGCACTTCTGTATTATCAAACCGGATATCATGGGCACCTTCTCCGTAGGCGTGCAATGCCACAGCCGTCTGGGCTAGCCTACATTGTCTGTGATGTTCGGAGAGCCGGATTTTTAAAGCTGCGGAGGGTGGTACCGATTTATACCGACCCGCACGAGCACGGTATTCGGTATACACCGGCAGTGGCGAGGTGGTCTCGTGGATCTTTGGCTGAACGAAGCAATGAACCAATTTGTCTGGTTGGTTTATAAATGGTTTTGACATCGTGTTTAGCCAAAATTTTACCAATCCGGTCGGTGACCCTCTTGATATAAGGAAGGAAAGCTCTGCTTGATGGCGTTGTCGAGTTGTTGCCGTTATCTCGACGCAACCTAGGATTACTAGCCCTAGCAATCTCCTGTCGAGTGTAACCATTAGCTTGCAATGCTTTATTCAGATGTTGTAGCTCTGATTTCAGATGGACCGGCTCACAAATGCGTTGCGCTCTGGTATTGAGAGTTTTTAGAAAAACCCGGTTCTCCGAACATCACAGACAATGTAGGCTAGCCCAGACGGAGAAGTCTGCTGTGGCATTGCACGCCTACGGAGAAGGTGCCCATGATATCCGGTTTGATAATACAGAAGTGCTCTCAATCGTGAAACCTCAGATCAATAATATAAACAATAGATAGGCCCGATGCTACGTAAACACCATATTCAGTGAACCGAAGACAACTGTGTTTATAAACATTCACCTCCTAGCTTTCTTGTTTTGAAACATCGACTCCCTGTTGTCAAATTGGTAAAAAAATATTTGTATGATTTTCGTAGGTTTCAATCAATATCTATTCACTTATAGTTTATATTCATATTTATTATTCTTAAAATTCTAAAAAAATATTAATTTCCAATACGGTGAAAAAATCTTCCGAGCAGAAGATATATGATATCGTTTTCAACTGAATAGACAGTTGGCACTATGAAAATTTCAAGCGCATACCTACCAAAATTATCTCAGTCTTGGCAACACCGATTGCAAGGACGGCCATTTGCATTGTAGTATTTGTTTTGAAATATTGTAAAAGAAAGTTTTTGTGTGTTTTCAACAGCATTTGTGTTTTTTCACATTCAAAAACAAGTTATAGTGACATTTGTGATAGTTTTCCTAGTTGTGCAGTGGTTTTGTGAAATAAAATGACGAAATATTACTTTGTTTGCAAAACAAGGGATAGTTTACAAACATTCTACAGGTGAGTCCAGAGGCGTCGAACATAGATGAGAACATATTATTCAAATATAATATTGGATTGGAATAAGCACAGTATAGGGCCAAAAGAAGTTCTTTTAGCATTATAGTGTAGAATAAGTACTACTTATTGCTTATAATTCATACATAGGTTCCCTACTGACGAAAAGAAGATGCAAATATGGTGTGATGTTCTCAAATTGGATCCTTGAGCTTGAAGAAATATTCTTATATTTGTTCTGCTCATTTTTCCACCAGTCAGCTGATTAAAAAGCCAGAGGGAACTACATGTTTGAAACCTGTTGCCATTCCTGGTATACAAGCAGTTGAGAGGTAATTTTAAAAGCAAAAAGTCAGATAGAGTTATAATCACACAAAAGGTTATTTTTGAGCATAAAAAGACTGTGATATGGCTGAATCATGTTCCTTCTAACATGGTTTTCAAAAAGAAATAATTGGGTGAATTTTGAACACCAAACGAACGATATTTTCTTCAATAATGTGATTGATAATTAATTTCTGTTCAATAATTTGTTCAACTCACAAATTCACTTCAGACATGTTTCTGGGAATGTAAGCATCCAAAACTATAAGTGTTGATAAATGCATCCCAAGTTAACAAGTATTAATTAGCAAGTAAGTATAGGTTCATTCGTTTGCATCGAGGTGAAGCATAGTGTAACAATTTACACTCGATTTTTAGTATTTGTTTGCAGATTGTCTTGACACATATCTTTGTGTGAACTGCACTCAGCTACACTCGATTTAAAATGTGGTGTAAATTACACCACATTGTGCCACACCAACTTATTTTTCAATGATAGTCTTTACGTAGCCAAGTATCAACAAGTAGAAGTTGGTCCACAACTTGGTCAACTTTTTACTTAGAAGATGGCCACACAGTGTTTATAGATAGTATGGTTTATTATATCTGAAACGTGGATATTAAGAAATGAAAAATTGAAATAGTTTATGCTTTTCAGTAGTCCCTTTTAACTAAAATGGCTTCGACTTCTGCCTATTGTTCATAATTACTTTTTTATCCTCAAATAGGTAATTTTTCATGCATTGATGATTATTTTTTGTTACTTGTATATTGATACTTTTTACTTAATAATTGTTACTTGGTGCTGCGTGTATCCACACTATGCCTGAAAAATTAATCAAATCCATAAGTATATACAAGAGTAGAAGGTTGAACAAATTAGTTTGCCCCAAAAAGCTACTTACTTACCAAATGTTTTTACTTGTAAATAAAAAACTTATTTTATTTTGTATTTGCCTTGAAGAAATGAGCTGAAAATTCGATTATATTAAAAACTTTTTAATTAAATATTTCTCAGAAACTTAAATTTCTCAAGAGTTTCGTGCTTTATTGCAAATCTTATACAGTGAATTTCAAAAAGTTTGCAACATATGCGAAACTTTTTTATTCATTTATCAGAAAATTGTATTTTTCATAAAAATTGGTGCATTGCAAAAAACTCTTATTCAAGTGATAAAAATTTTAAATTTTCAAACAGTGTACAGGGAAGAACAAAAAATAGGAATTTTTATAAAGAGTACCTAAACTACCCTTATTTTTTTATTTTTTACCTTATCCATAAAGTTCATTTAGAAAAATTGTTTGTTATTGAAAACAAATATTAGATTTATTATCACAGCCACCTACCCAACAAAATATTTGTTTCGCATCTTTTATGGTTCACGCCTCATAAAAGGTACTAGTATCTCATATACAATATACACCGTAGATGGCTACCTCATATTCCTATAATAATAAGTCAATACGAAATTAGGACCAATTTATCATTTGTACTAAAATATCGACGTTTCTTAAAAATGGTTTGACTTTTTACTAGTTTTTTAGTTTTGATATTTCACTCTATGTATGTCCATAATAACTGTCAGTAAAATTTTATAGCAGAAAATTATTGGATAATTCAATTAATTGATGACAGATAATTGAATAATAAAATCTGCGAATTTACGATCACTTTATTCATATAAAATAGGATAAAAATATTTTGTTGGGTATGTGGCTGTGATTTCAATATTGTTTCAAGTCTAAATAACTTTTCTTCATAGATTTTTTTTGATAATATCAAAAATTAGGGTAAATCAAAATTCCTATTTTTTGTTCTTCCATGTACACTGTTTGGAAATTTAGAATTTTGATAACTATAATACGAGTTAATTTTTGAAGATTATTTTTTATTTTTATATTTTATATGTTTGTTTGTTTGTTTATATTTTATTGAAAATATATTATGATTGATTTATCTACTTTTTTACCTTATTGTATACCTTGTAATCGTATGATCACTATATTTCTTTCCGAAATCGATGCAATGGATTACAGTTAATAAAGATGTCTATTTCTAATTTTCTATTCAATTACTATTTCCAGTTGTAATCTATATAGAAAAACTGTTGAATGCAAAAAAATCTGCACTACAATAGCAGTAATCCTAATCTAGTGGGCATATTTGAAATTTTGAAATTCATGAGGAGAAATTACTTTTGCAAAAATTAACCATTAAAAAAATGTATGGTATAAAGTAGTGAACAGTTTAAATTTTGCTGTGAATGACAAAAACATCGATTTGCTTTTGGGCAGCATCTCAGATCAATATTGATCTGAGGGCAGCATTGAATATGATACGGTTGAGTAAGTTAGTTGTGTTCATTTCAAAAAATAGTCATAGTCATAAAATAGTGTCTTAACGAATATGTATTTAAGCCTTTTTAGTGATTCATTAAAAATTTATCATCTACATAACCTAAACAGACATCAAACTTTAATATACTTGAGAGTCATCGGTCAAGAAACTTGTTAGTTACTTACCGTAAATTATTTAATTTAGACGATCAACGCTTTATTTATTATCGACGAAAACATCTAGATTCCAATTATGTGTAGAATGGGATCATAAATCGAAAAACTCATCCACCATCTTGAATAACAAAGGACCCCGCACGGTTCTCATGGAAAATGGGTCCCAGTCGAATTGGCTGAAAATTTAGTATACTATAGTTTATGGTATTCTGATCAAATGTCTCCGCGGACACAATAAGATTAATGAACAGTTTTTGAGATACAGGGTGTCAAACATGCAGAGAGAGGGTCATTACTTACCTTTAGAAAATCTATAATGTGGCGATTATTTTGTTACAAAAAGTTAGGGAGGATAATTGCAGATGATTCCACAACAGATTTTATGAATGTCCTATTCATATTTTCGAACTAAAATTGCAATCTTATTATTGTCGACTCGAATTGTAATGAAACGTTCTAAGACTCCGTATACAGGATAATTAATAATAACATAATTTTCATGTAATTCTCTGAACAAAATCAGTCAAACGCAAAAGCTCGTAGACCTGCAAAATAAGTGAATTTATTTATTATACTACAAATCCTGTACACTTGAAGTTTGAAATTAGAATGAGAATAGATGCCAGGATTGAAACTGTTAAATCAACTGGAAGGATTGGGAAAAGAGAATTGTGATGAGCATTGGTACAAGATTAAATGCTGTAAAGATGGTGCATATGCCCAATAAATGCTTAATGAACAAGAAAATGCCATAGATCGTTATTACTCCACTCTTTAATCTGGTGCTTGGAAATATTGGTATGTACCTTCCACATAACGCTAATATACGCTTTTTGTAGTATGCAAGCCATCAACAAATAGAATAACTACATACTGGTAATTACAATGTCTTAACAGACATGGTATGAACTGGTAAAAACAGTTATTTGGGTATTTAGAGCACAAAGTTATGGATTGCCGCTCGAACAAAGAGAGTTATGCTTTGGAGAGCGGCAACTATACTTTGTGCTCGAAATACACACAATAATTTTTCGACAAACGGAGATCTCAAATACAGAAAATACTCGATACTCTAATGATCCTACATTATTACCTAATGATATTAATTTTTTTTATTATTCACTAGATTAAAACTGAATGTACCATTTTGACAATTTTCAATAGATATAACCAAAGTCGGTATCCAAATTGTTGGCAATATAATCCATATCTCTAACACATGAAAAAATTGAACACCAATCGACGGCGTTATTCATAATATACCTACACGCCGGCAAATCGAAAACATTTGACTAAATGAGCGTTTCCTAAATTTTAGTTTTCTAATTTATGTTTAATTTGTATAGATGTTCCTTAAAAAAATTTAAAGAAATACAACCAAAAAATTAAGTTTTGAGGGACCCTGTATAATAGTAACATCAGATCACCCAATATCAAAATCAAAAGATATTCACTCATTCTGCAAGTCAACGAGCGTTTTCATTTGAATGATTTTGTTCAAAGAATTACATGAAAATTATATAATTAAAAATTACCCTGTATACGGAGTTTCAGAACGTTTAATTACAACTCGAGTCGACAATATTAAGCTTACAATTATTCTTCATAACTTTTAACAAAATAATCCCCACATTATTAATTTTCTAAGGGTAAGTAACAACCCTCTCTCTGCATGTTTGACACCGTGTATTTCAAAAACTGTCCATTAGATCTCGTTGTGCCCGTGGAGACATTTGATCAGGACACCATAAACTACATTATATTAAATTTTCAGCGAATTCGACTGGGACCCATTTTCCATAAGAACCATGCGGGGTCCTTTTGATGAAATATTATTCCTAACTTCAGATTATTAATTTTTAGAAGAATCTGACCATAAATCACAAAAACAAAATCCTCCGATTCAGAAAACTCGTCAGTCATACACTGAATTTTCACATACTGTATTTGCTTAAGTGAAATTTCACATTTCTGCCAAGTCTAGACTGAACCAAGATATTATCCTCATTCATCCACGAGAGTATAGATAAAAAGTTGTTTCCAAATTCCACCCGGTCAGTTACCCCAGTCACCCCAAGCAAAACTAATTAACCAGGCTGCAACTATAAATTACGAACAATTTCCAACCGTTGTATCAGTTTTACGTCGTTCTTCGAGAAGACTAAACCTATGCTGAAGATGCTCACCGCAGTTGTGAGCGAAACGTCCAAAGAAACCACCTCCAGGGAGGTGAACCGACCACGGCCTCAAAGCCCGGAAACCATTCTTCACGAACATTTTGAATGTTAGTCTGCCAAACAACTAACTTTATACCTGAAGCGTAACTAGGGTTGCTTATCGGACCAAAAACTGAACCAATTCCAACTAACGAATTGTAACCCGCCTCTCCCGCGTTTTTCCTTCAATTCTTCTAAATTATTGAAATGTTGTACATGGTCATAATCAAGTTGTTTTTCCTGGCTACAAACATTGGTTCCAATGAAAAATTAGATGCTTTCCTTAATATATCTCTATTCAGGTTGGCACTTATTCCTAAAGAAATTAAACTTAAGATTTCCAAACTGTTTGTCTTCATGTTAAGTTTTTTCACGACTTATTTTTTTTTTGTCTGTAAGAGCAGGCAGTGTATTTGTAAGTATTTTTCATTTCCGATTCAAATTTCCTCAACCTCAACAATGGTCCTTGTCACTAAAATAAAAAATATATAATAAATTGGGTGAATTATCATTAACTAAATTTGGCCTACACGTCCTCTGCAGTAAATATTTGAAGGATGGTTAGTTGTGAAGATGACTCCGCAAAAACGTTTTCAACTTAACTGAAAAAATACACACTGCTTAGGTGAATCTCACAAGGTCGATTTACCGTCAGGAAAACGTTTAAAATAACTGAAGTTGTCACTTAAAGGTTTTTAGAACGTTATTCCCATTCCCAGAATATTTTCTACTTGTAGTCGGTTGAGTAAACGTTATGACGTCGTAGCTTGACTGATGTCATGCTCAACGTTAAAACAACGTTGACAGGTGGTTTAGAGAGCGTCGTTTCATAAATGACTAATTTCTACACCAACTACAACGTTAATTTTAGTGTATTATGTTGTTGTCGTCGCCAAAATGCTACTTGGGTTGGCATACCGAAAATGGCGCCTCAAGTCACAGAGGTGTAATGAAGGTTCCATGGAAAAAACTCATTATTAGGAATTGAAAAAAAAAAATATTGTTGAATAATTGATAAATTACAATCAAGTGGGATTCAGTACGTTCAATGAATTTATTATTCAGTAGAAAGCCTGCAATTAACACATAATCATGAAACCAAACAACAGGCTACGACTGGCTTTCTTCTTCTCTTGTACGCAATCATGAACTTTCCATCCGGCACTCTGAAAGAGTATTTATTGCAAGAGCGAAGGGCTGGCTATGTAAATAATGAATAATTTTTTGATTAGACGAAAACCCATTTAACAATTTGCCGGAGAGTATCAAATAACTGAAATAGACAAAATCGACAATGTCATAGTACTCTTCTCTTCAAATATTTCCATCATATGGAAAATATGAGTCAAACATCTGACAGAAAACAACTACTTCCCTGGCTAATACCACGACGGACATTGAATTACATCTGACAGATATTTGTGTAACGTTCTTCTTAGAAGACCCAATTTCAAATGCTTGTTTCAATTATAAAGCAAATTATCCTTCTAGCTGGGGAAGACCACATGCAGGCGCGTTTCGCGGTTCTTGCATTAGAGTTGTCCTGCCCCAGCAGCGACTTACAGTAAATCAGTAATTACAGTAATGAAGGATAATCTGCTGTATAATTACAATAAGCATTTGCAATTGAGTCTTAGAAGAAGGTTGCACAAATATCTGTCAAATGTAATTCAATGTCCGTCGTGATATTAGCCAGGGAAATACCTTAAAACGGGGTTTCACTTGAAATCCTGGAGCAATTTTTTCAAGTCTTAGGATCTTTTTCTACCCCTTTAGTAAAAGGCTTCGTGAATAACAGATTATTTGAAATTAACTCTACAACTCCGATGCATAAAGAAACATCCTAAAATGTTGATCAAGTTACCTCAGTTTACGTGTTTTCTGTCAGATGTTCGCTTCATATTTTCCACATCATGGAAATATTTGGAGAGAAGGGTACTTCGACATTGCCGATTTTACGATTTCATTTATAGTTATTCTCGTACTTCAAGAATCTATGAAGATGGTTCTGTGAATCCTCTGAACTATAAAAGGATATATCTGAAAATGTTTTATCAACAGTTCTGAGCTCTCCGGAAAACATAATTAATGTTGATTACTTGCATTTCGAACTTCCATCGTCATAATGGTTGGCAGATTTCTACTTCTTTCAATTTTTCACTACGTTTCAATTGCTTGAATCTTCATTCATCTTCAGCTGAATACTGACAAATTAAGAATCTACACTATGTTTTACAGGTCTGCCGGTGTGGTGTGATTAAGTTATAATTAAGCGCGGTCTTGTGGCGCGCGTGTTTTAGAGCTTTTTCTCCCTCAAAAACGCTCAAATCTGCAATCATCTTCAGGGGAATACTGATAAATTAAGAATCTACTTGATGTTTTAGCGGTCTCCATACGTTTTCTATTTCCACGCTTGGTTGACTGAAGGCATCATTGGCTTCGATATAGGCGGTTTCAATAAATTTTTGCTTGAGCCAATGTTCCTCTCTATGAAGAACACTAGCCCCGTCCCAAAAAGTTCGGTGGTGCTCTGTCCATCCGTGGTCGGTAATTTTCGATTTAGATTTTTCTCCCGTTGAGTCCACTTTTTGTGTTCAGCTATTTTTACAGATAATGGCCGCTTGGTCTCTCCGATATATGAATCTCTACATTCACATGGGAACTCGTAAATCCAGTTTTTGCTAGATTCTGTTTTGTTTTCTGGTTTCGTCTTGGTGAGAAAGCTTCGTAAGGTTTATGCAAGATTTAAAGCAACTCTTGATGTTGTATCTGTTTTATAACCTTCAGATCTTTTTATAGATTACTCCTGATGTGGGAAAGGACGAGAACGTGCTTTTGTTGTCGTTCTTCGATCGTCTTGGTCTTTTTCAGTTGTTTCTGAACTTCTCTTATGAGTTTCTCTGAGTATCCGTTTCGGTGTATTTCATTTTTGATGTGGTTTATTTTCGCATTCAGAGACTCCTGGTTGTATGTGCATTTGCAACAACCTTCACTCTCTCCACCAACGTTCTTACAATGGCTCTCTCCAGTGTGTATTCTTTCTGTAAATAAATGTAAGGAACCAGTGTCTGTTCCTTCAGCTTTCACATCGAGAAAGGACTGGGTACTGTTAGTTTCCTTTTCCATCGTGAACTTGATTGAATCCCTCATGTTATTTATTCTTGAGAAGAGGTCTTCAAATTTTTCATCTCTGTGGTTCCATATGATGAAGGACATGAAGATGCCAACGTTTTGGTTTTTATTCTGCCTCTCTGATAGCCTATTCCTCGAATCACTCCAAGTATATATTGGCGATTACTGGAGAAAGAGAATATACCATCGGCAGTCCATTAACCTGGAAGAAAAAACGTTCCTTTTCCTGAAAGTACGAGTTATGGAGGCAACACTGCAGTAGTTCCAATATTGCTTCTACGGGAGGTCAGTCCTTTTATGAAGCTGGATGTCTTCTTCCAGTTTTCTCTTGATGATGGTAAGGGATTCTTCCATGGGGACATTGGTATAAAGGATCTCCACGTCAAAGCTGATGGAATGATCTTCAGGTCCTAGTTCAACATCTTTGATAATGCCTACAAAATGTTTGGAATTTTTGGCGAAAGAACTGCTAGTACCCTGTAAGGATAGTAGTATCGGTAGGAGGTATTTCGCCAGATTATAGGCCGGTGAGTTGCTGGATCTGGTGATTGGTCTCAATGGCATGTCGGTTTTCTGAATTTTCGGAAGACAGTAAAGATGAATGAGGTGGTTTACTGCGATGTGGCATCGAATGTTTCTGTTCCTTTTCGAACGAAGAAATAGATTTCTTAGGGACGAGGCTAGTGTTCTTCATAGAGAGGAACATTGGTTCGAGCGCAAATTTATTGAAATCGCCTATATCGAAGACAATGGTGCCTTCAGTCAACTGAGCATGAAAATCAAAAACGTATGGAGAATGATGATGGACCGTTGTGGAGGTAGAAAAAGCGCGCAAACTCGCGCGTCACAACACCGCACGTAATTACAACGTAATTACACTATACTGGCAGACCTATAAAACATTGTGGATTCTCAATTTGTCAGTATTCACTTGAAGACGATTGCAGATTCAAGCAATTGAAACGTAGTGAAAAAATTGAGACAAGTATAAATCATTTAACCAATAAGACTGAAGTCCGAAATGCAAGTAATTAAGTTACTACATCGTCTACAATCTTCAAATAAACATAATTATTGTTGTCCTCGGGGAGAACAAAGATGAAAACGAGTTAAAGATTAAGATATAGAAAGAAAGAAAAGAAGACAGACAGGGAGAAAAAGAAGAAAGACAGATAGGAAAAGAAAAAATGTTGGGAGAAACAGACGTTACTTGGAGAAAGTGAAAGTGAGGAGCAAACAATGATTAATAAAAGTAAGAAAAAGAAAAAAAGAAAAAACTCACTTCATCATCGAAATCTAAAGATATTAATAATTATACAATTTGGAACGATAATCATTATAAAAGTGACTCGGAGGAAGATTAATTTATATGGTGTAAAGGGAACTACAGTTAAACAAATGGAATTGAAGATTGGTTTGAGTGTAACTCTATTTCTTGTGTTACACTCTGCACTTCAATCCTTAGGAGATGGTCAATCTAACACGAGTTTATCCAGGATAGATGGACCACCGAGTAAAAAAAAAAAGATAAAATCATAAACAGTTTGATTCAGGATGCCTGACTATCTGAAAATATTTTTATTGTTTTCCATGCGTGTGGTGTCGATTTCTCAGTTCACCCGAACACATTCCAATGACATATACCTCTGCCTGGTATATCATAGCTACTTTACCCATGCTAAGTGAGAATTCACCCCCTATATTCCGCTCTGACGCCTTCCACAGTTTTGAAGCAATCAGTATAGCAACATTAATTTGCCCTACATATGTTAGATTCGTTCCGAACCTAGTCTTCTACCTTCAATTTACATTGTATTTTTTCTCTCAACTTATCCGAAAAGAGTATCTATATCAATACTGTCATGTTGTAGAAGTGAAATCATTCACTTTTACTCTGTCCGAGTAAAAAAATTAATACGCAACCATGGTATTAATTTTAAACATAGTTGATGGTGGAAAATTCACACCTCCAATTTCTTTATTTGTCCTCTTTCTTATCGCATATTATCAAGCCACTGGCACAGAACACCTTATCTATTCACTCAAAGACAGCCCTTTGATCTTTATTTAAAAATTTGGCTCATTTAATGTCATTTCTGGGCGGTATATTCAAAATGTCGGCTGAAAAAATTTTTAAATGATTCGCCTTTGGAAATGTCCGATGAGCGAACTTGAGCAATTTTATGATTAAAGAGTAATAATCATGTCACTTATAAATTCATTTTATAGCAAATATGTTATAGAAATTATCTAAATTACAATTTTTTTCGTCTAGATACAATGCTCACTTCTAGAGAAATCACAAATGTTTATTTTAATCCTTCTAGATTGCCTTAGCATTCGATATAAGCGGAGCTATGAGACGAGCTGAATTGGCCAGTGTGAAAATATGCGATTTAAATGATGTAACATCTGCATTAACTGTGAAGGTTCCGACATACCTCATGTTTTTTATCGTCGGAAAAGTATAATGTACAACTCATGTGGAAACTGGATGTTTCATACTCGTTTCATACTTGTTTGACAAGATGATGATGAACCGCTCGCCATTTTTTAAAAACTCTTTTGTTAAAAATAATTAATTCATCACCGCAATTCATTTGGAAATATCATCAGGATCAGTAAGCTCGTGATGATGAATTTTCATGAATACTCAATCTGCAAAAATAATAATTGAGAAATTAGCAGATCACAAGCCCACAAAATATATTGTATGTATGTATTTGAACTAATTAGTCTGAATTCAATGTTGAAAACCGCCGTCTATAATGGATTTCAGCAGAACAGAACCTGGAGAATCTCGTTTTACCGATGTGGCATCACTGCAATCTGTACGCAGTCGGTCGCGGCTCGAAAATTAAGCTGCTCAGTTGACAGTTCCTTAGTTCCTATCTATATAGTTGCAGGTTGCAGTTCTCGTTCTGTTGATCTTGATGTGTTCGGGGTCTTGTCGATAATTCCTAGTTCTTACGTTCTAGTGATGATATTGTGAATGTATAATGTGATGGGATGCGTTTTCGTGTATTTTCACGCAGCACTTTCAGATAGATGTCCTTGCTGAGGTATATTAACTCCTGTGAGTATCGTAAATTTTCAAATGTTATTGGTGGACAACGCCAAAATTCTCAATCATTTCCCATTTATCTTTTTTGAGAACATCCAGAGACTACTTACTACTTCTGTTCATAAATAAACTTGGGGGCGATCAGAAGATTAGGTGTACCTATGCGCATAAAAGTACAATATACCTACCCATGTCTTATGTCTTACATATTCAGCAGTTAAGATCGTAAATAATCGAAATTGATATCGTGTGGAATGGCACATTCTTTGTAGTTTGGCTGATATAATATTTTATTAAATGTTTCCAAGGAACAACTACTATTCCCTTCAGCTTCGAAATTTATCAACAATGAAACACAACAGTTTTTTTTTTTTTGGTAAATCTTCGGTTACAGAGTGAGCCCCCGAATTTAAAAAAAAATTATTGGAACTTACGTATTTTGGACTTGTCAACAAAAATCCAAATGAAATTTTTGGCGGTCTCAAGTATATAATTTCTGAATTACATGAATAATTTACGCTAGTTACTCAAAATATTCAAATCTTATATTATGCCCCTTCAATATTTTTTTTGAAAATAACTCTTAACTTTAATTGTTCAAATTAGTAAATGAGATTCAGATCCTTAATTGTCCCAACTCATAAAATGCGTTGCTGTCAATAGCAACAATTCAAGTCCGTAACAAAAAAACTTACGAGATGGCGCTATATGACATTCGGGTCAATTCTGTTTCTCATCGGCAAGATTGTTACCATGGCAAGACAATTTTCACAGCAAAATATATCTCAATTTTGTAGAAGGCTTGATATATACATTGCTTTATTGGCAGGAGATGATGAGGCAGCAACATCTCCTACCGATATTTTTTCAAGGCTTCTACAAAATTGAGATATATTTTGCTGTGAAAATTGTCTTGCTATGGTAACTCTTGCTAATGAGAAACAGAATTGACTCGAATATTAGGACTTTTATTAGCATGAGAGTAAGTAAGAAATGTATATTTTTGTGTAAAATCGCGTTCTTTCAGGAAACATAATATTGATTCGGATGTCAAATAGCGCCTTCTTGCGAAGAGTATGCTAAAATCCAAGAGCTACAAGGCAATTACTTCAAAAAATTACAAGATGGCGTCATATGACATAATTTTTTTGTGTAAAATAGCTTTTGTTCAGGAAAGACGCCGGTTTTGAAAAACATACTTATATTTTGTCGAAAAGGGGAACATTCTCCATGAAAATTGAAAAATGAAAAATGTGATTTATTTGTAATATCTAACAGACAACAACTACTTCCCCGGTACAAGCCACGCTGGACATTGAACTACATCTGATAGATATTGTGAAAAGACTCTAACTGAAAATATATTACAAATAAATCACATTTTTCATTTTTCAATTTTCATAGAGAATGTTCCCCTTTTCAACATGAATACCTCCCAAGAGGTTATCTTGAACGATGGAAAATAGCGACTAAAGTTTGTCCTTCAGTCGCAGATGATTCCACAATAGATTTTATGAATTTCCTATTCATATTTCCGAAATAAAATATATTTTGTCCTTTTCCACTCTTTTATCAGCTATGGAACAGCTTTGTGGGGTGATTCAGTTCATTCTGTGAAAATATTTAAATTACAGAAACGAGCAATAAGAATGACTGGGGTGGGATATAATGAACACTGCCAACCATTATTCAAGAGACTACGCATTTTACCACTGTATTTACATACTCCAAAATTTTACAGAAATTCATGCCAGAAGACACAAGTATCTAGCTTGCATCATCACAACACACGCTCTACGACAGCTGATGATCTATTGGTGCCACGTGAAATTAATAGAACAAGTTTATAATCACGAAATGAACGTTTCGTATAAATTTTTTTTAATTTGCAAAGGGGATGAAGGGCTAAAATCAACCCCCGAATGACATAAAATAGAAAAAGCCTTAAGGAAAAACCTGCCAGCATGAAACTAACAGAATACGTTTATAATCACGGAAATGAACGTTTCGTATAAATTTCATCAATTTGCAAAGGGGATGAAGGGCTGAAGTCAACCCCCGAATAAATTTCATGTTGGCAGGTTTTTTGCTGTTTTTTTCTGAAGGCTTTTTCTATTTTATGTTATTCGGGGGTTGATTTCAGCCCTACATCCCCTTTGCAAATTAATGAAATTGATACGGCACGTTCATTTTGTTAATATGAACGTGTTCTGTAAATTTTATCTTGGCAGGTTTTTTCTGAAGGCTTTTTCTGTTTTATGTCATTCGGGAGTTGATTTTAGCCCTTCATCCCCTTTGCAAATTGATGAAATTTATACGGCACGTTCATTTCGTGAAAATAAAAGTCTTCTGTGAGTTTCATGTTGGCAGGTTTTTTCTGCACGCTTTTTTCTATTTTGTGTCATTCGGGGGTTGATTTTAGCCCTTCATCGCCTTCTTGATAAAATACATACGGCACGTTCATTTCGTAATTATAAACGTGTTCTGTTAATTTAATGTTGGCAGATTTTTTCTGAAGACTGAAGCAAAAAGCATACGGCATGTTCGTTTCGTCAATAAAAACGTCTTCTGTGAGTTTCATGTTGGCAGGTTTTTTCGGAAGGCTTTTTTCATTTTATTTCATTTGGGGGTTGATTTTAGACCTTCATCCCCTTTGCAAATTATTGAAATTGATACAGCACGTTCGTTTTATTAACATAAACGCGTTCTGTTAATTTCATGTTGGCAGGTTTTTTCTGAACGCTTTTTTCTATTTTATGTAATTTTTGAGGTTTATTTCAGCCCTTCATCCCCTTTGTAAATTTATGAAATTTATACGGCACGTTCATTTCGTGATTATAAACCTATTCTGTCAATTTGATGTTGGCAGGTTTTTTCTGAAGGCTTTTATCAATTTTAATTTTTTCGTAGGGTTGATTTTAGCCCTTCATCCCCTTTGCAAATTGATGAAATTTTTGTGGCATGTTCATTTCGTAATTATAAACGTGTTCTGGTAATTTCATGTTGGCAGGTTTTTTCTGGAAGGCTTTTGTCAATTTTAATTTTTTCGGAGGGTTTATTTTAACCCTTCATACCCCTTGCAATTGAATGAAATTTATGCAGGATGCGCATTATGTGAAAACTTCTCATTCTGAATGAATATTTTCACAGTAATCCAAATTTAATCCGAACCATTGAAAATTATATTTTTACCGACCCCACTTGTGGATTCACTGCTGGATCGAAAGTTAGTAATGAAAATTGACTGCCGGTTCTATCTATCTATCTTAATAAGCAAAACCTGAGTTACATACAGAATTTGATCCAAATCGTCATTGCCGTTGATAAAAAATATATAAAATTATTGCTCGTTTGAAGGTAATATATTATTCAATGAAACATATAATTAAACAAAGCAATTAATACTAGCGAAACAAAAAAAAAAACATAATAAACATACAATTGAAACAAAAACAGAGTTCTACAGTATTAGATGAAATCAAGTATTTTTCTTTATTCAACAATTTACAGTAATTTTATGAAAGAAGATGAAGATATGCGAAAGAAGCTACAAACTTATATACATACTTCCATAAATAAAAAATGAGTATGTATACAGTGTCCGGCATAAAGTACGCATCATATGGAAAAATTTTTTATTGATAAATTTTGACAAATATCGATACGTGCAATCGCTTCTGCATCAAAAGAAACCCCAAAAGACGTTGTACAGTGCCGTTCGACTTTTCGTGTTTAGCGAGAAATTAAAAAAAAATAAAAATTATTCCTCAAAACACACTTGTTTGAAAAAATATCAAAAATGTTATTCGGAAAAGTTGTTCAGATTGACATTTTATAGCTATGTACAAGTTTTGAAAAAGATCTGAGATAAAAAATAAAAATCGATTTTTTGCCACAAAAAAAATTCTATTTGGAAAAATACATTTCTGACGAAGAAACTCATTAGAAAAGCCAACACTGATATTTAAAAAAATGTTTTCTGAAGATTCGCTAGCTATTTCTATTTATTCCCAGAAAGAAAATGTGTGTTTTGAGGAATTATTTTTTATTTTTTTGTACTGTACGTCTTTTGGGTTTTTTTTTGATGCAGAATCGATTGCACGTCTCGATATTTGTTAGAATTCATCATTAAAAAAATTTCCCATTTGATACGTACTTTATGCCGCACACTGTATAATTGCGTTACAGTTATATTTAACACTCCAATAAATATTTTTGAACCAAGTGTTTTTAAATTTAAAAATGATATGGACTTCACCCTCGAGTGGAATTGCATTATAATAATAATAAAAATAATAATATTTTTTCAACTAAATAATTTCTAAATACATAATCACAAAATAGGGAATACATATAATGGAAGTAAATTTGGTATGTGAACGAACGTCTAAAGAACTCGGTCGTGAACTTTGGGACAAGAAGTAAACCTCTAATTCTTGATCAGTGTGAAGGCAGCCATCAGTTTCAGCCATGAATTTGCCTAACTATTTTACAATTTTCGTAGATGTGGATTTTTTGGCATTAATATATGCTAGACATTTGCAAGAAACGAATCATACAATAAATAAAAATAACATGAAAATCCTTCATACGTGCAATAAAGGAAGAGAAATGAACTTGTTGGAAGCCTTGGAAATAAATAAATTGAATAAAAACCCCAATTTTGATACCCTCAATGACCAGTTAGAATTATGTAGCTCTCCACTTCTGAATTTGTGACTTTTGATAACAAAGTTGGACCCACCGATTGTATGAACCCCTTTTGGATAAATTAGATTGACTCATCAGGTAGATTCCAGGTATTTTCCAACTTGCTTTGAAACATCAGTTAGGTAATCAAACCCAACCTTTCTTTAATTACTATCTTATGTATATATATATATATATATATATATATATATATATATATATTCACGAACTTGATGTAATCTGTAGTTACTTGAAAATGGTGTAACAGCCGAAACCGGTCGTAATAGAGTAGTAAAGTGTTAGTGGAAACTGGACGAAAGTTATATTTTTTCTTCCTTTTCTTATTTCAGTTGTTCTTCTCTTAACAAAACTAAAATTGAATATTTCCATTGCATGTTTGGCTGTTATGTTTTATTTTCCACCAAGCAGTTGCACAAAGTATTTTTATACAGTTTTGCATTTATTGTCATTGGCATTGAAATCAGTTGTGTATGGGCCAACCAAAGATGCAGTTATAGCTAATATACCAAAGTTCTTTGAGAAGTATGAAAGTACATGTGTAGTTCTTGATTGTATGAAGGTAAGAGATTAAAAATGTAAATGTTTGAAATGTAGAATTAGAACATATTCCCACTATAAGGCCACACATACTTTCAAATTTTTGATAGGAATAACACCTGCAGGAACTAAATTCTTTGTCAGCAGTGCTTTTTGAGGTAGAGCTACTGACAAGGCAATATTTTTTTTAAAGAAAATATGATAAGTAAAATCCCCATGATACAATTATGGTGGATAAAAGGTTCATGACAGAAAATGAATGCGCTGAGAATTACATACGATTAATAAAACTACCATTTAGGAGGTTGAACAAACTGCTAATATAGCTCGTGCTAGAGTTCATGTAGAACGAGCTATAAAAAAAATAAAATTATTCAACATTCTCAATGATGGAATTGAATGGTGTAATATTCCACATATGATTGATGTCATGAATGTTGTTTGTGCCTCAGTTAATTTATCACCACCAATACTGGCAGGAAACAAATAAGAAAACTGCAGTGATGAGGTTGTTGATGACAATATGAAAATTGTAGATTCAGAGACCACCGAAAATTGAAGCCAAAATCGTTTGGGTTTAAAAAAAAATGGAACCAAAAAATGTGTTTAATGATTATTTAATTATGTTTTACTTCTTAACTGCAATTGAATTCAAATGAATTCATGATTTTATATATTACATATATATATATATATATATATATATATATATATATATATATACATATATATATTTGTACCAACATCTCATATACAGTAATTATACAAGTTATGTCTCAAATGTAAAATTGTATTGTGATTGTACCTTGTTATTGTATGTAACACATGGACATCCAGTGGATATCCAGTGGATATCTGTTATGGACATAATGGATGTACTATGGACGTCCAGTGTATATCCAAAATATATTCCATGGACGTTCAATGGATGTTCGTTGGGTACATCCATAAGATATCCTTCGAAGATATCCATAAGATATAAGATTTAATTACTATCTTATGTATATATATATATATATATATATATTCACGAACTTGATGTAATCTGTAGTTACTTGAAAATGGTGTAACAGCCGAAACCGGTCGTAATAGAGTAGTAAAGTGTTAGTGGAAACTGGACAAAAGTTATATTTTTTCTTCCTTTTCTTATTTCAGTTGTTCTTCTCTTAACAAAACTAAAATTGAATATTTCTATTGCATGTTTGGCTGTTATGTTTTATTTTCCACCAAGCAGTTGCACAAAGTATTTTTATACAGTTTTGCTGCACCAAACCCTTCACAGTTTTTTGAAAAACTGAGTGCCTGCCGCCTGAAATACGCATTTATTTTACTCCGTGCTAACTTGCAACTCAGATGCAACTGAAAAGTTGAGCAACTAGCGTATATTCGTACTTCAACTGCCCGCGCTAAAGAGTCAAACTCGTAGCGGAGGTCGTAATTTCGATTTGAGATAATTTTTTTTTTCTTTTCTTTTCTTGAATTTATCCATACCTCTACATAAGCATGATTGTTTTGAATGCAAATGATTGAAATACATAGTAACTTACCTCTTTCTTCAAGGTTTATCTTCAAAAATGATGAACTGGCAATGAATTTGACACAATTAAATAATAAAAATGCAAAACACAAAAAACATTGACGTTTCGGAGACTATATTATATGGTATCCGTTATCAAAACTTGTAGAAAAGTCTGTTTTAATTTGGTTTGGAAATAATAAGATCTCTTTGACAAAGTCATATGAAATCTGCCAAGAGAGTTTTTCACGATGACATTTGCTATGTTGATACATAGGGTGTCCGGTATCAATTGCCATACTGTTATTCTTGCTTCTTCCCTGATGAATGCTCAAGAAGTTGTGAGTTCATCTTGTTCGTGCAGTGGAAGTTCTATATAGGTTGAACACCAAGAACATTGACCGGCGTGCGCCAGGAAAAACATAAAAATTACTGGTTCAAGAATATGGAACACATACTCCTATCTGATATACGGTTTGTCTCTCACTTGTCAAGGAAACACCTCTGTAACTTGCGTAATTAAACGTAGAATTCTTAATTTTGTATATATAAGGTAAAATACCCAAATGTTGACAGGGTACCAATGATTGACACTCACGACAAATACTCGCTATATTAAGGAATATTATACTCGTATGGAGATTTGAATTCAGGAATGTAACATCTAGCGCCATCTTTTATATGCAATCAAAGTCGCAAACTCATATGTTGCATCATTTCAATATGGCTGAATTTCAAGTAGCCTGATGCACGTGCGTTTACAAATTTGAGATATTCGTTAATTGTTAAGAAGTGTGTCAACTTTGATGTTCCATAGCTAAGGTAAGAATATATGAATCTTTTTCTCGTTGTACCTCAGGGTAGTAGGGGCCTTATATCATTGTTTTTCTAAAGAAATATTTACTAGGTTATGTGTTGCAGTACTGTTATAAAGGGGAGTCAACCATTGGTTCGAAAAAACGAGAAAGTTCTAAAAATTGACATTGAATGTCAACCATTGGTTCTGTGGCAGTTTTGTTCTTGTATTAGTGTTTGTGTCTTCTTTTTTTGTAGGGATATTCATAATTATTTTAATATAAGTTTCAGTCGTCTCTCTCAATTAGAACCAAAAGATGACACTCCCTGTCAATATTTGAAACTGAGGTGTCAACTATAGGTTCTTTCCAGATTTGGATTTATTAATACAATTCTGGTACAGCAGAAACGTCAATTGTTGAAATACTCACCCGAAGATATGGAAGCTGCCTTAAGAGATTGTGACAGAGGCCTTCCCATAGCCACATCAGCAAAAAAACATAAAGTGCCCAGGATAACATTACTTTATAAATTCCGTGGAAAAATTCCCAGGAAGTGCACAATGGGTCTGAAATCTTTTTTATCCAAAGAAGAGGAGTGGATTTTATGTCAATGGATAATACAGGCAGCGCGGGCAGGGTTTCCAGTGGGAAAAGATCAGTTATTGGACAGTGTCAAACAATTAATGATTGAGTTAAAACGGGAAACTCCTTTTAAAAATAACCGACCGGGTAAAGGTTGGTACAAATTATTTATAAAAAGGAATCCTGACGTATCCGCCAGAACTCATCAAAATTTAACATCATCAAGAGCTTCTTTTACAAATGAAAAACTAAATAGTTTGTTTAATGAAGTTTATCAATATTTAAAATCTCAAAATTTTGAGAGTATTTTAAACAATCCGGAAAGGGTATTTAACGCAGATGAGGCTGCTTTTTTTTTAAACCCGAAAGGTGATAAAATGCTGGCTAAACGAGGTGAAAAAAATGTGTATCAGATCGTCAACACCGATGAAAAAGAGTGCCTAACGGACCTACTCACAGCAAACGCTGCTGGCAATATAGCACCACCCATGGTGATCTTTAAATATGAAAGAATCCCTAAAGAAATTGCAACGAGTGTACCTGGACATTGGGGACTTGGGAAGTCAGAGACAGGGTGGATGACGAGGGAAACTTTTTATGAGTTTATATCTAATATTTTCCATGCATGGTTATTAGAAAATAAGTTTGACTTGCCTATAATACTGTTTATAGATGGACACGTATCTCATCTGACATTACATCTTAGTCGATTTTGAGAACAAAAAGGAATCATCTTGGTGGCACTGTATCCCAATGCCACCCATCTTATCCAACCAATGGATGTCGCGGTGTTTAGAACCGTTAAGGCTGGTTGGAAAGAAAATGTTCATAAGTGTAGACTTCAACGAACCGATAATCCGACAATAAAGAAGTCCGATTTTTGTCCATTACTGGCCAAAACACTGGAAGATCGACTGGATGTACTCGTTTTACGTAACGGCTTCAAAAAATGTGGCCTGTTTCCTTGGAATCCTGAGGCAGTTTCTGTCCCAATTCAGAATCCAGTAACACAAACTAAAGAGGACGACCAGAAGACACTGATTGAATTACAGAAAGGAAAAACATTTTTAGAAAACCACATAGACAACGAGAAAGTAACGCAATTTAAAACAAAGTCTTATGTATGGACAGGCCCTTTTGAAGATTTGTCCCTATATAACTTGTATACAAAAATAATTCGAGAGATCAAAAAATGTGAACAGAAAAATTCATTAAAATTTTAAGTGATGTGTCGATTGATCCTATTCCTTCAACATCCACCGATAAAACGTCTATTAAAATTTTAAGTGATGTATCTACTGATCCTATTCCTTCAACGTCCACTGATAAAACGCCAATTAAAATTTTAAGTGATATATCTGTAATAGGACCAGCAAGCACACCAGATACAAATAAAACACCAATTACAGTTTTGAGTGATATTGCAAATCATACACCAAATCAAAATAATCTTTTAATACCCTCACCATTCAAACGTGCTCTGACTTGGTCTGAACCTAAACCACCGAAGAAAACAAAAAGAGTAAGAGAAAAGATACCATCAGTGGTAACGTCAAAGCAGTGGCAACTGTATTATGAAAATAAAGAAAATAAGAAAAAAGCAGAAGAATTGCAGAAAAAATAAGATCAGAAGAAAGGCAGAAAAAAAAGACAATTCAAGGAAAAAGTAAAGAAGAAAAAATGGCAAGAAAACATCAAAAAAACAAAAAGAAAAATCTGGATTGTACTTACGATTCAGAAACATCTGAAGAGTGGGTAGCGTCTGATACTACTGATGAGGAAGTTAGTTCGATAGGAAGTGAACAGGATATTGAGGAGAATAAGGCAGAACAAGATAATCTTAAAGAAAGTGATTATGTAGTGGTTAAATTTCCTGGACACAAGAGAGAACATACATATGTATGTATTATCCAAGAGCTTTTACCAAACAATGAGGCCGAGGTTGTTGGATTAAAACAATGTAGTGATGAAAAGTCATTTGTATTAAATGAAAAGGACGTGAGCGTGATACATTTTATTCAAATTATTGAAAAGCTTAACTTTCCCAAAATATCATTGCTGGTGATCGTATAAAATACCAATTTGACAAGGACTTGAAGGTCGACGGTTAATTTTGTGTTTGTTTTTTGATCGTATGTGCAATTGATGCAATATTTTAAGTTCTTTCAAAAAATGTTCAACTACTGATATCATGTATTTCATAGTTTAGAATATAAAATTCGTTTACTTGAAAATTACCATGTGATGATTGATTTTTCTTCTGCTGTAATTCAGATATATCTATGTCAAACATTGATCTTGAGAGTGTCAACTAATGAAGATAAAAACAAATTCTAAAGATTATCTGATTTTTGATATAGAAAATGATGGATACTTGTTTTAGACAGTATGTTTATTTTACAGATACTATAGTCTATCACAGACATTTAAGATTAATTCATTTGAAATGAAAGGATTGAAATAAACATCCTAATGTCAATCTTTCGTCCTGACATATGTCAACTTTTAGGTTTTCAATTTTTTTACGTGTCAATCATTAGCGAAAAAAGTGGCTACTGCAATTTTATTAATATTTCTTAAAGCAACAATGTTTAGAGTCTCTTAAAATTTTATACAAAACTTTAGTGATTAAGTTTGCTTGTGATACCAGAGCAAATTTTGAAAACAAAAAAAAATTGAAAAAAATATTAAAGATATGTCATTTTTAGCTTAATGTGTCAACCTTTGGGCATTTTACCTTACCTCAAACATGCATACAACTATTACCAAGAGATAATTTCGAGTATATGTATGAAAATTCATAGTAGTAGGCAAAATAGGCCAATAATGTCTTAGGATGATAAGTAATCTTTCAATTTAAACTCCTCCATATATGCTTCGGATATCTTATGGCCATTCATAGGACATCTGCTGAAGGATCTCCATGTCAAATACATCGACGGATATCAGATTTTTTCAAAAATTCAATCTATAGGTACGAGTATGAAAGTAACGCAGAAATTGGCACTTTATCTATCATTCTTTTAATTTTAACTTTTCAATATATGCTTCGGATATATTATGGCCATGCATAGGACATCTACTGAAGGATATCCATTTCAAATCCATCGATGGATATCCATTTTAAATCCAGCAGAATAAATCAGATTTTTTCAAAAATCCAATCTATAGGTACGAGCGTGAAAAAACTCAATTTATCAAACAATCTTTCAATTTGAACTCTTCTATACATGCTTGGGATACCTTATGGCTGTCCAGAGAACATTTTCAGAAGAATATCAATTTTAAATCCATCATAACAAATAAGTTTTTTTCAAAAAATTCAATCTATATGCACGAGCATGAAATTAACTCAGAAATTGACAATTTATCAATCAATCATTCAAATTGAACTTTTTTATATATACTTTGAATATCTTATGGATATCCATTTCAAATCCAAAACAAATTATATTTTCTAAAAAATGAATTCCAAATGTGCAAGCAAGAAAAGAACTCAAAGTGACACTTGATATTCTCTGAAGGATATCGATTTCAAATCCGGCGTCGGCTATCGGATATCAATGTGAAATTTTTCAAATGCAATTTGAATATACGAACATGAAAAAATTTCAGAAATTTATAGTATGAAAATCGATCTTTCAATTCAAACCTTACTATATATGCTTCGGGTATCTTATCAATTTCAAAGCCATCGACATTTCAAATCCAGTAGGTAAACGAAAAATGAGATGTTTCCAAAAAATTCAATCATATATACGAGAATGAGAGAAAATCGAGAATCAAAACTACAAAAATCAATCTCGCAAATAAACTTATCAATATTTGTTTGGACATCTCATGGTCATCTATAGGACATCTTTTGAAGGATATCCATTCTAAATCCGTCGACGTATAATCTTATGGATATCCATTTCAAATCCAGTAGGAAAACGAAAATTAAGAGTATTCATAAGATGCTCCAATTCGTGTAAGAGCATGGAAGAAACTCAGAAACTGATAATATCAAAATCTGTTTTGCAATTTAATCACATTCGTATTTACTGCAGATATCTACATGTATGTATGTATGTATATCCACAGGATATCCACTGAAGGATATCCATTTCGAATCCTTTGATGAATATCCCATGAATATCCATTTCAGTTCCAAGATATCCTGACCTGAATTGGAAATAAAATGGATATCCATAGGATATCCTGTGTTATCTGGGAAAATACTTCTATTTCGCTTGATTTTATATTTTTTTCATTCAGATATATATTTTTTTCTACATTGTCATTATTAATTTTGTTCCAAGCATTGTGATTTTCCTCATGGGTCAAGGTATATATTTTTCATATTGGAGAACTTATCCAAATTAATTTTATCTCTTTTTATAATAAATAATACAATTATGACATAATTTTGTTTCATTCCAATATGATTAAGAAAAAGAATACGATTAAGTAATTATTATACAGTGAGTTTCAAAAAGTTTGTACCATATGGGAAACTTTTTCATTATGCATTTGTCAGAAAATTTTATTCTTCATAAAAGTTGGTGTATTTTGAAAAACTTGTATTTGACTTATCAAAATTCTGAATTTTCAAACGGTGTACAAGGGAGAACAAAGAATAAGAATTTTCATCAAGAGTAAACTACCTTATATTCGACCTTATCAAAGAAAGTCATTTAGAAAAGTTGTTTAGAATCAAAAAAATTCATCAATTTTTATGGTTTCAGACTACTACGGATTACTAGTATCTCAAATGCACTTAGCTGCCGCCTCATATTCCTACAAAGACATTTTAATACAATATACGGTCTAATTTATTATTTGTACTAGATTATCGACGTTTGTTGAAAATTGTTTGAATTTTTACTAGTTTTTTGGTACAAATTTGATATTTCACTCAGTATGTATGTCCATGATATCTATCAGTGTGATTTTATGGAAGAGAATTATTGAATTAATCAATCAGTTATTGGTATACGATTAAATAATACAAAACTGCAACTTAACAATCACTTTATTAAAAAAAAAAAAATTATTAATTTTTTTTCGCGTAGGTGGCTATGATTTTGAAGTTGAATGTTGGTTTTGATTCGAAACAGCTTTTCTAAATAAACTTTTTCGAAATGTCAAATTTAAAGGTAGTTTATACTTCATTAAATTTTCTATTTTATGTTGAAAAGGGGGACATTCTCCATGAAAATAGCGTTTGTCTTTCAGTCGCAGATGATTCCACAACAGATTTTATGAATGTCCTATTCATATTTTCGAACTAAAATTCCTATTTTATGTTCTTCCCTCTGTACCGTTCAGAAATTTAAAATTTTGTCAAAGTATATACAAGTTTTCTGTAATGCACCAATTTTTACGAAGAATGGAATTTTTCTACAAATGGATAATATACAGTGTCACTTCTCATGGAAACACTCAGAACAGATGAGAATGGTCAAAATGAACCTACCACCTCAATTGGGTTGGCCTAAGTGATATACACTGCCTGTATTGTATCGTGAGCTTTTTCACGTTCCAATATTCGTTGAATAAGACTGATGTTGAATGAATTGAGTGATTGAACTGTTTTTTATTCATGAACGAAACATACAACTTGTGTGACGTTTTTTCTAACACTGCTGTCAAAACTGACAACTTGTTCCTATCGAGTGATCATTCTAACGGTGTTGCCAGATTTCAAAACCAGACGAACATAGTAGAAATCAGTACATGGCGCCCCCCTTGAAAGGTTTGGCTTTCAAAGTAGAACCACAAAGAATAAAATTGAGTCGATATCACAATAGTTTGTAACAGTTGATTCAAATTACGAACAGTCTATTGGGAGGATACACACTTTTGACACTGGACGTTACAGTACGCCATTTGCTGTTTTAACGTTCACAACCCGAACTATATTATCATTTTTGGGAAATACTTCACTTATACGTCCAAGTTTCCAGCTGAGTGGTGGTGAATTAGTGTCTTTGAGTGAAACCATGGATCCTATTTCAACATTTTGATGAGATTTTCTCCATTTGGATCTCTCTTGAAGATTGCAGATGTACTCATGAGACAATCAGCAGAATGGAATGTTCCTTACATCAGTTTGGGGCAGTGAGGTAAGAGGCCAATAAAGAAGTGTGAGGTGGTCCAAGGAGAGAGATCATTGGGGTCATTTGATAAGGGTAAGAGAGGTCTAGAATTGAGGACAGCCTCAACTTGAGTGATTAGAGTATATAAGCCCTCATATGTTAAGTGGGAATTATTAAGAATTCTCTTGAGATGATATTTGGCAGATTTTATACAGGCTTCCCAGAGGCTTCCAAAATTGGGTGCATATGGAGGTGAGAAATGCCACAATTCATTTTATTCATTGATATAAATTCATTGAAGTTTGAGTCTTCCTTCAAACTTGAAATTATAACCTTCAGCTCATTTTCAGTACCCACAAAATTTGTGCCATTGTCTGAATATATTTCAGTGCAATAACCCTTCTAGAATCTGATCAAACATTTCAAAAATGATTCAGTGGAAAGATCATCAGACAGTTCAAGGTGGACTGCCTTGGTACCAAGACATACAAATACGCATAAATAGCATTTGACAATTTTCCTATTCCTAGTCTTGTCATCCTTAATATGAAAGGGGTCAGCAAAATCTACTATGGTAGTTAAGAACGGTCGCTATGGTTTGAGGCGCGCCTGAGGAATATTACTCATTTGGCCATTTGGTATTGGGTTTCAGTTGGTTTGGATCTGAAACAAACTATACAATTGCGCAAAACTCTACGGACGGCGTTACGACCATTAATTGGCCAAAAGTTGGATCGTACTGCTGCCAAAGTGGCTTGCATTCCTGCATGTAACTGTTTTGTATGTTCAAATCGAATGACTAATTCTGTAAAGTTACTCTTGGTATCTCCTGGTAATCTTTTTCAATTCAGGTATATTATATTCTATAGAAAACGTACTTTTTGGCCAATATTGTTTTTCCTTAGACATCCAGGGTGGTCCTACCCACGAAGTTTGACATTCTTTTAGTTCTTCTGTATTGAGACCACGTGAGATGATGTCTGCTGGGTTTGTTTCACTAGAAACATGAAACCATTGACCTTTATGTGAAAATTGTTGAATTTTTGCGATGCGATTAGCAACAAATGTTTTGAGTCGGTGAGGCTCAGTAGAAATCCATGAGAGAACAATAGTAGAGTCAGTCCAGTAATAAACATGATTGATATCAATATGTATAGCCTTCAAAACTTTTTGCGTCAATTGAATAAGAAGTAATGATGCGCAAAGCTCAAATTTGGGCAAAGAAATCCTTTTAAGCTGTGCAACTCGTGATTTGGCACACACTAAATGAGAATGAATTTTTCCCATCTGATCTATAGATCGAAAATAGCAGCAAGCACCAAAGGCTTTTTCTGAGGAATCCCCGAAGCAATGTAATTCTACTGAGCTTGGGTTCGAACAAATTACGTGTATGGGAATTTAAATTTTTTCAAGAGTTGTGAGTTGTCTAGAAAATTCCACCCAAGAGTGATGTAAATCAACTGGGAGGCTTTCATTCCAATGCAAGCCTAACTTTCAAGAGTTTCGAACGATTAGCTTAGACTTTACTGTACATGGACCCACAAGGCCCAAGGGGTCAAAAATTTGAGCAACTACCGAAAGAATGGTACGCTTTGAAACATGAGATGACTGATTTGCACTAAAAACATATTGAAAAATATCTTCAATGGAATTCCAAGTTAAACCAAGAGTTTTTGTGATTCTATCATCAGATATGAATTTTTGGGATGACTGGGACTTGCCACTGGACATTTCCTTTAAAATATCGCCATTGTTTGATACAAATTTGCGTAGACTGAAACCACTAGAACTGATAACCTGAATGAGTTCAGAAATGACTCGTTCGCCCTCTTCTATCGAGTGGAACCCTGTCGATAAATCATCGACCTAAAAACTGGATTTGATGATTCTACAAGCATCAGAATACCTATCCTTATTTTCTGCAGCCACTTGAGGAAAAGACCTAATACAAAGGAATGATGCACTAGCCGTGCCGTAAGTTGCTGTATTCAATCGAAAATGATCAAGTTTTTTGGATGGATCTGCGCGCCGCACTATGCGCTGCAGATCATGCTAAGAAGCTTCTACATCCAACATACGGTACATTTGTTCTATATCACCATTGACCACGTATTTATAGAAGCGAAATCTTGTCACTATAGTGAATAAATCATCTTGAATCGTGGGGCCTACCTTTAAAACACCATTGAGTGATATTCCGGTAGAGGTCTTTGCAGAACCGTCAAACACGACGCGCAAATTTGTTGTAGTATTCGATGTTTTCAAAATACCGTCATGTGGAAAGTAATAAATAATAATAGAAACGAACCTAATATCCATTGATTTTATTAGTAACTTGATAGCTAGTGAAAATAAAAATAAACATATTCTGGTAATAGTGGATCATTTTTCAAAATTCATAAAATTATTTCCTTGCCAGAAAACTAATTTTAAAATAGTAAAGAAGTGTTTGTCAAAATTTATAGAGGAAATTGGGAGACCTGAACAAATAAAACTCAACATATTCCAGCAACGCTAGAATGAAAAGATATAGTGAAAACTTAGGAATTCCATTAAGGTTTACTAGCATAAGGCATCCATCAGCTAATCCAACAGAAAGGTATGTTAGGGAAGGCATAAAGTATTTAAGATTGATAGTATGAGAAAACCATAGGCAATAGGATAAAAAATTACTGATAGTGATAGTTTTAATGAAATACCAAACACAATAACAGAAGAAAGTCCTAAGTATGTAATGACTGGAAAAATGCCAGAAAGAGAAAAAAAGGAGAGTGAAAGATGTGTGAAAAGAACAAAATTTAAAAAGAGAGATCTAGTGATAATCAAAAATTTAAGAGTACCGAATGAGAGGAATGGATTGTTTTCACTTCCATTTGAAGAACCTTATGAGGTAATGAATGAGAATCCAGTAAACAGTTATAGATTACAAAATACAGTAAATGGAAAAGAAAGGGGAATATTTAATATACAGCGTGTATCAAATTGAAGTTTGACTATTTCAGAACATGCAAAAACAAAGCGACTAACTACTAAGCAAACTAAAACACTACTAACGTGCAAAAATAATAAAACTAACAAATACCTAGTACAAAGGTAGCTCTTTTGAAATTATAATCTTCTGGAGAGCAAGTAAGAGCAAATGAAACAGTAAATCTGAAACAAAATAAACACAAAATTAAAAATTTGGTATTTTAATTTTTCTATGGGGTACAGAAATGTAAAATAAAAATTTTGGGGAAATTGTTATGAAAAGATAGAATGAATATTATATTGGAAATGGAAAGCTCCAAAATACCAAATACTTTGCCTGTTTTATTTCTTTGGTGATTTTGAATTTTAATCCTATCAGTTCATCCTGAATAATAGAAACACTTTTGTCTCAGATCAAAATTTCACATTTAACATCCTGTATATCATCTGGGAAGTAAGAAGAGAAGAGTCAAGAATGACAGTTTCATGAAAAATATAAAATCGATAACTGTGAGAGAATAAAACCCCAATCAGCATGAAAACTGAAATGAGTAACTTTGTAAATATGTAGAAAATGTTAGAAGTGTTCATAAAAACAGTGCGGAAGTTAAATAATAAAATAAAAAGACCAGTGACGCGAAATAAAAGATGTGATTGGCGGTGACAAGAAAGAAAATTTAAAATGAGGTTGCCCACGAAAAAAATAACAAAAGAAGAGTAGAAAATTTTAGAAAGAGAAACTTGCGAAAATTTGTGACAAACTAAAAGAAGAAAATTTATTGGAAATAGTAATAAGAATAACCACGAATCTACAGACAAATCAAAGAAAGCCATCAGTCGAACACAAAATAACAGGAGCAGAAATCAATTAAGTCAGCTGAGACGAAAAAATAATGATTACGTACCTGACGACCATAAATATCCCTGAAAGATGAACCGAGACCACTGGAAATGTTGAAATGTGATAATCTCGACTGGACTATTTTTGATTTTAATGTCATGTTGTCATGAGATTTTGATTTGTAATTTTTTGACACTGATCAACTTGAAAATATATTTACTGTCACGTTCATCTTATCAGTTTATTTCGAATCAAGTTTGGTTATGGGCCCAGAATACGTTAGATAACGTGATAAAGTAATATAGTCCTGATAAAAGTTCGATTATCCAATGTACTGTAGTGAATAATCAGAAGTTACTATTATATTGAGCATGATGTCGAACCAACCTTCTACTTTTGGATCACCATATCAAAATATTGTCTGGTCGAGATGGATACTCAACGTGGAAATTCAAAATGAGGGCTTTTCTTATCGATCAAAATTTGTGGCATGCCATGTGGCATGAATCCGACTGGAGATTAAACCAGCGCGGATGACAAAGCAAGAAATAATCAGAAGGCACTCGCGAAAATTTGTTTTAGTCTCGATGATGCAGCTATTACTCAGGTGAAGAATTGCAAATCAGCACAAGAAGCATGGTCATCTTTATCTAATGCATATGAGGATAAAGGTCTTGGAAGGCGTTTGAATCTCAGAAGAACCTCTATCGTATGAAGTTGTCAGATTTTGACTCAAAGAAACATATATCACTGAAATTATGAATTATGCTCAAAAGGTACAAGATATTGGGAAAAAAATTCCAGACGATGATATGGCAGCTATTATGCTGGTGGGTTATCTTCACATTATGATCCTCTTGTAATGGCTTTGGAAAACTCCAATGTAGCAATTTCTACTGACTTGGTTAAAACTAAACTTTTGAATGAAATGTCAAAGACCAATATACCCAATGAGACTGCGTTTGTGTCCAAATCATTAAATGCTCACGAGAAGAAATATCCTCCTAAGAAAAAGAATGGGCAAGATGGAGTAGTTTGCTATCGATGTAACCAGCCCGGCCATATACGCCCACGATGCCCACTTAGGAAGAAGGAAAATCAAGAAAAGCAAGTCCACAAGAATAATGTTCTACTTACTGTATTGGGAGCTTCTGAATTTTGTGAAAATTCGACTTTCTGGTTCGTAGATTCTGGTGCAACCGCACATATGACGTCTAGAGAAGAAATCCTGAATAATTTCAGAAGGGGGGGAAATGGTTTGCAAATGACTGTGGCAAACAATGAGAAGGTGTATAGTGCAGGAATTGGTGACGTTTCTCTTCACTTTGACGAGAAGAGTTCCATAAGAAGTATACAAGATGTTGTTTTTGTTCCTAATTCAAATGCTAATCTTATATCTGTTTCCAAATGTATTTGAAATGGTTTGTAGTTGTATTTTGTAAAAAGGGTGATTTATTTGAAGTTTTGATGACAGCAGATCCAAGTAATGGTATGTATAAAATGGAATCAAACATTTCAGAAAACGCAATATTGGCTACAACAAATGTCTCTCAATCTTTGTGGCATCGGAGACTAGGACACCTTTGTAGATATGTTATGGAACTACTCAGGAAAGGTCAAGCAAATGTAGTAGTCTTCAAATCAGGGGAAGGTTCTGAAGTATGTAGTTCGTGTTTAGAAGGTAAGCAATCTCGTATACCTTTTAGAAAAATTAAATCCAAAAGAGCTACCCAACGTCTTCAAATAGTTCATTCTGATTTATGAGGCCCATTCAGTGAAGAATCCCTAGAAGGTAATAAATACATGCTCGTTTTTGTTGATGATTATATAAGAATGTTATTTATTTACTTCATAAAGTCAAAAGTTGACGTTAAATCAGGATTCAGAGAATTCAAAGAACTTTTGGAGAATCAGAATAATCAGAAAATCAAAATTCTTAGATCTGATAATGGTACTGAGTGTGCCAACCATGAGTTTCTGAAGTATTTGAAGACTGGAGGTATTCAGCATCAGACAACAATTCTTCGAACCCCTGAGCAAAACGGTGTAGCCGAAAGGGCAAACCGAAGTATTGTTGAGAAAGCTCGTTCAATGCTGCATGGTACTAAACTGCCAAAAGCTTTTTGGGAGGAAGCAGCTAGAACAGCTGTATATCTCAAGAATTAATCTCCTCATAGATCTGTCATGGGAATGACTCCCGAAGAAAAATGGTCCGGTGAACGTCCTTATCTAGATCTCAAGGTATTTGGGTGTCGAGCGTACGTTCACATTCCCGAAGATCGGAAGAAATGGGATGTGAACAGAGTACATATTTGTAGGCTATTGTGAAGATAAGAAAGTGTACAAATTCAGAGACCCCAATATTTACGTAAAGTTGTGCATGCAAGAAATGTTGTTTTCTTGGAGAACACATTTTCTGATGGAAGTAAAGAAACAACTACTTATGAAATCACACAGTATCCATCAATGGATATATCAGAATCACTCGAAACTTCTTCCACAACTGATCTACAACCTGTTGATGAATCACAGATAGCAACATGCAGTACAGAAATTGAACCAGAAATGATCAAACTGGTGAAACTAGCAGAGACGAAGAGCGTAGATATCCAGAAAGAGTTCGTGCAAAGAAAACTTTTCGTGATTACCTTATTTATAAGGTAGAATGTATGTTGAACAGCGAACCTTTCGAAGAAGCAGTAGCAAGGGAAGACAAGAAACAATGGATATCTGTGATGAACAAAGAATGTTATTCTCTTCAGAAAAATGGAACTTGGGACTTGGTTGAATACAGTTCAAGTCAAAATATTGTTTCCTGTAAATAGGTCTTCAAGTTGAAGAGAGATGCAGTAGGAAATATAATTAAATATAAAGCACGCCTGGTGGCTAAAGGATTTAGTCAAGTTCATGACGTTGACTATGAAGAAACCTTTTCACCAATTGTGAGAGGATCGACAATAAGATTATTTTTTGCTTTGGCTGCAGAAATGAATCTCTCTGTCGACTACTTAGACGTGGAAACTGCATTTTTGTATGAAAAACTTGAAGACACAATTTTTATGGATCAACACAAAGGATTCAGGATAGAAGGTGCAGAGAATAAAATTTGTCGTTTCAATAAATCCATTTATGGTCTCAAACAGGCAGTGGATCTGAGTCAAATGAAAGAAGAAGGCAGGCAATTTCAAATGTCCCATACCAATCTCTTATTGGAATATGTTGCACTTTCAGAAGCAACTAGAGAAACAATACATCTTCAGAATCTAGCTGAAATTCTCCATGTCAAAGATACCATAACTATATATGGATACCATCAAAGTAATCTTAAACTGGCTGAAAATCCAATTTTTCTTAATAGAATGAAGAACGTTGGAGTAAAATACCATTACATCCGAGAACAAATCGAGCAAGAAAATGTCAAAGTGGAATATCTTTCAACAGAAGATATGATTGCAGATGTTCTTACCAAAGGATTAAATCGAGTAAAACACCTGAAATATATGCGATGCTTTGGCATGATTAATTAATTAATGATTTTTTTTGTTTTGTTGTACTCTCGATAACGGGGGGTTGTTGAAATGTAATGATAAGTTTATTTCGAACCAAGTTTGGTTCAGTCTACGTTATTCTGGTGAATTACAACAGGATACTGGTAAAATAAAGGTATTTATAACCATAACCTTTCCTTTGGGTACCATTCATCCAGTTTTTTGGAGCCAAGCAGCGCAGCAGTTTGATTCACTGAGTTCATTTCCATTTTTTAGTCGAACTTTTTATAAATAAATAAGGCACGATTCTCGATAGTTTTTGGGATAGAATAATAGAGAGCGTTCAATTTATTTCAGAAACGTTATTTAGAGTATAATAGGTCATAGATTCGTTATTAGGAGATTTCATGTTTTTTTTTATGTGAAATACGAATTCCAGTTTTGACAAGTTTTTATGTGAACAATAAATTACAAAATTCAATTATTAAAAATCTATTTTGGCTATCATTTTTGACAATTTTTCAATATTGCATATCATTTCACTTATATACAGGGCAGTCCGCGTTCCTGAATCCTACTGAGAGCAGGAGTTTTTTTTTTGTTTCACCGGCTGAGCTGAAAAAGGAAAAAGCGGGTAAAATAATGGTTTGGGATAGGGCATTTTAAAAAAGAGTTATTTACATAAAAGAAGTTCATTCTATATTTTCTACATAATGAATCAAATTAACATTTCAATTATGACCATTTTTTTGAAATGGAAAGATGAAAACAGAGTGAATACCGTAAATGAAACTGTCTTAAATGCATACTCCCAGGAACTGGTGAGTTTATCTCATGAAAAATATTGATTTATTGAACTGCAGAAAAAAACATTTAGCGTGCGTTATGGTTCATAATGCAGTAATGGACAAGTGAAAAATAAATTATATTTATATGCACTCCGTAAGTGTTTGTTTCTTTAACAATTAATTTTAATTCTTCTTGAAACACCCTGTATGTTTTTTCTGCTAAGATTCATGTTGGTGACATCCAACATTATTGTAATTTTCATCACAGTTAAAACAAAACGTTTCGTATACTATTCTCCATCATTAGTAAGTATACCATTTCGAATATTATTTAGATTTAATGTGAAAAATCCCTGATTTTTTTCTGTTTCAACGCAAATATGCATGAAACTCCGCATGGTAACGTAAAAAGTTACTGGAAATATGTGACTGATTTTTTTTATGTTTAATGACATATTTTCAGAAACCCTATAATAATTTTTGTGACGTTTCATTTAAGCAACATCCAATATATAATTTCTCTTTAACGTTGTAATTCCTTGTATACATTATGTTATGTTATGATTCATTTTGTGAAGCATTCAATATATTGATAAATGGTGTACGACATATTGTCAAAAATTTCGTTATGTTATGATTTGTTTTTGGGTGTCGTAGTTGATTTGTTTTTCAAAAATATACAACGTTTTTCCCCCGAAGGGTCAAAAACAATAATTTATTTTAGGTCTTGCCTAGGCTTAACCCTATGTGAGATTACCCCATCACCCCGCCCATGTACAAGCGCCCCTTTACTCTCTTGCCTCTCGCTCTTCCGCCTCCCTCCTGCGTTTGCTTCCCATTTTTTCAGCCTGCCCTACAGCGCCGCTGAAGCGCGGCTCTATTCCTCAGTACCTTCTTATGTTAAGTCGTCAAGGGCTTAACCGGGTCAAGCCTAGGCAAGACCTGAAATAAATCGTTTTTGACCCTTCGGGGGAAACACGTTGTATATTTTAGGGTCTTTGACGTCGGCTTGACCCTATGTAAGTGTTTGGGTTCTGACGACGTGATAGCGTACTGTGATAAAAGGTTGAAATTCTGCTGTTTGCTTTATTGCACAAAAACGAACAGGAATAAACGATTGGAATAACAATAACATCAAACTTAAGCCTATTCTGGATATAAGAGGAAAGAAAAAACTAAACAGAGATAAAGGAATCTCTTATAACACGTTCTTCGTCATTGTTGCTGCATTTTGTCACTTCCTTGACAAAGTGCTTAAAAAGATTTGTCGCACCCTTCCAGTTCCCGCATTTCAAGATGGAGTCCAAGGGCATGTCACGTTCCCATCTCGCTGAGGCTACCGCCGATCGGATGCTGCCAGGTGAATATTGTATTCCGGCGGCTTCAAAGCCCGTTCTCACCCAACCGGCCAGACGCCGCGCCGGTCTAACTGCTCTCCCTGTCGTGATGAACAAGTTTTGTAGGTCTGTCACAGCGCCTCGTCGATCTCTGGAAATGCCCAGTAATCTGAGGATCCAGAAAATGGGGTCCAAGGCCCTTTCTTCATTTCTTAAAAGTTTCCAACCAGATTGTCTGTGTGTCGATTTATCTGTCTTGGAACCAAATTGCGGCCAGAAAGAAATGGACCCTTGCTCTTTCTGCATATGGCTGCCATCTATTCTGAGTAATGTGAGGTCATGGATGCGACGCCCCGATGCCAACAGTAATAAAAGGAAAAGTCTTCGGGATGCCTGGAATATACTGCCTTCGCAATCTTTTCTTGTCTCATCCATGAAATCAGGGTATTGACGTTCCAAATGACCGGCCTACTCGGAATTGGCTTCCTCACCTCGATTGCCTCGATCATGTGTTTCACGAGTAGATTGTTTGATAATTGAGGACCATTATAAGGGTCCGCTAGAGTCGCTACGACGGACTTATGCAGTTTGATCGTGGCCGGAGACAGCTTTTTCGTTCTGTAAAGGAATGAAAGGTATTGAGCAAGCGTACTTGGCGATGGCATAACAGGGCTTTGCTTCACACTTTTGCACCAAGCACACCATTGCTTCCATTGGGCCGCATACGTCCTCAGGGTGGATTTTCTCCAGGATCCCTCTAGGAGCGTTATTTCCTCCTGCTGCCAGTTCTCGATAACACTGGCCCACCCCGTATCTTCCATGCCTCCAAATTTACTTTTTGAACTTGCGGTAGCGGTTTCCCTGACCGAGCATCCAGTAGGTGGTGTTGTAGGTTTCGAATCTGAAGAGGAGGGGATACTGCTCTCGACTTCAAGTCTGCTCTCCAGAACACCTTTTCCCATCTGGGTACTGAAAGAATGTAATTGCCGTGGGCGGAGTTCAGCTGACAAAGTACTCTCGAGATCAATGCTGGTGGAGGGAAGACCCACGCCTGTCGGAAATTCCAGTCTCTGCTGAACGCGTCTATGAATGCAGCCTGACCGTCCTTCACATCTCTCGATACATATGTTTCGACCACTTTTGATGCCCCTGACGCGAAGAGATTTATCTGAGGCTTCCGCCATCTCTTGAAAAAATCCTCTGAATCGCTAACTGCTACATCGTTGAGGACCCCGGGAATGAAGTAAGCCACTATAGTTATCCTGTTTATCGCAGTAAAGTTCAACAGGAGGCTGGCTAATTCTGTCAGCAAGGGAGATTTCGTTCCTCCTTGGTTTCTTATATAGGAGACCACAGTCCGATTGTCTGACTGAATGACAACTGTCTTTCCTGCTAATGCTTTGCCACAAAGCCAGATCGCTGCAAAGGCTGCAAAAAGCTCCTTCGCATTTATGTGCCATTTCAGGTGGCCCCATTCCCAAGAGCCTTTCAGTAGTTGGTCTCCAACCTGGGCTTCCCATCCGTGGTCCGATGCGTCTGTGGTTACGAATGCATCTGGATTTTTGGGGAATATCAGTGAAGCGCCTTCTATATTTGCCAGCCACCACTGCAATTCCTTTATTGCTGATGATGGGATAGGTAACTGCTTTCTCGGCTTCCATTCTGGGAGGCAATGGCTGCTTCGTTGGATCGTTCTGGAGTGTAGCCTGCCAGCGGTATTGCGAATGCTGCAAAATTTAATTTTCTTAAAATCCTCTCCAATCCCACCTCTTTGATACTAGCAATCTTGAGAGGTGGTTTTTTAGAGATGCTTTCTTGCGGCTTGGTAAAGACACTCGATCTTTGAATGTGTCCCAAACTAGGCCCAAAAACTCGAATATTCTCTTTGGGGTCAGCGAAGACTTGTCGAAGTTGATCACCCATCCTAAATCCTCTAGAAACGATAGCGTCGTATGAGTTTGGGTCTCCAGCATCTCCCGGCTTTGGTGCGCTATAAGAAAGTCGTCCAAATAGACTATCACTCTTATTCCTCTGGTCCGAAGATGGCTTGCCGTCCAGTTCGATAAGCGTGCAAACGTTAGTGGCGCTGTTGCCAGGCCGAATGGGAGACAGGTCATCTGTAGCACCGGTTGCTTATGGACCATGGAGAGAAACCTCCGATGGGATGGCTTCACTGGAACATGCCAATATGCCTGAGCTATATCTACCTTTACTAAGTAGTCTCCTTTTTTTGCAAGAAACCGGGGACTTTCAAATGATTTATGAGGCGAAATTTCTTTGGCGTCAGATACAAATTCAGTCTTCTTAGGTTGAAGATCGGCCTCGAGCTTCCGTCGGTGAACATTTTTGATAAGAACCCCGCAGGGTACGTTGATCTCTCCAAGACCTTTTGAACTAGCATGAGCTCGATTTCGCACGCCATTCCTGGGAAAGAAAAGCGGCTCAACAAGGCACTTGAATATCTTGTCTGGGGAGGCTGCTTTACGAAGGGGATTGAGTATCCCGCCAGGGTTTTCAAAATGCTTCTTGGAGCCCCGTAAATTCTCCATCTGGCCACAAAATTGGCCAGCCTCCCACCTCTGAATGCTGTACTTCTGTAGTCACCTTTTCTTCTGGCGTTTTCCGTCAGCTCCGCGTCTATCAAAGTCTTCCGTCGATTTGTTGAGTGGCCTTGAACCCTCAATATTGTATGATGGGTATCTCGCGTGGCTGGATGCACGCGAGGGTATTCGACTTTGGTCTAACAGCTTTTCTCCTCAGCTCAAATATCTCTGCTCGCCTTCCACAAGTGTATCGGACTAGGTCGTCGCTAATAGATCTGAAGTCAGATAGTCGGTCAGTGAAAAAAGACTGAGCATCAGGGGCTACAGCTGGGTGCTTGGTAACCAGTTTCTTTAGTGCTTCGGAAAAGGACTCCCTCTGGAGTAATAAGTCATGAGTTATAGACCCCAACATTGAGTCTGACTTGATCAGGTGTTCCTGATTGAAAGAAGAAAGCTTCTGAAGCTGAGGGTTGACCCGCAAAGCGCTGAAGACAGGTGCAGCCTGTAACCTTCTGGACATCCGAATATCGGATCTTGTTGAAAGACTGATTTCCAAACCGTTGGCACCGTATACCCTGAGCCTCTATGAACCGTTTTGGTGGAGGAGAGGGAAAACGGGTGCTTCCCATGGGGTTACATCCCCTTCATCTTCGGATGCAGCTGACGACCAATTTTCCTTGTCTTCCTCTGAAAACCCATCGGGGGTAGGCGATTTAGATGCCTTGAATTCTTCTACCATCGATGTGACCATGTTCCTCAACTCTAGATTGCTCTTCTCTAAGTTGTCCAGCCTCGAACTCCTACCGGTCCTGGAACTACCAGATATCTGGGTGTCAACGCTCTCAGCATCCGAACCGCTCTCCATCTGGGAACATGCTTGTCTTCTGGACGACAGTAGTGGCTTTAAACTAGCAAAAGCTGCCATAACCAATTCGTTCTGGACTGCTGAGCCCCGGATTCTGCAGGCCAACGACGAGGGACGGATGATGAGGCCTACACAGAAAGGCCAGTCCAACATCTTTACTTTTATCTCTCTGTATTTCTTTTCAGACAGAGACGTAGCTCTAGGATTGAATGCTTTTGCCAAGCCGATAGTCGGCAGGGCGAATCTTATCTTGTTCAGGACCTGTGGATCCATGTCACCCCCTAATAGATCTCTCTTGGAAAGATTCACAACCGCCCACTTTTCCCAGCCCCCTGGAAGGTGGGTAGAAGCTAACTCTTTAATTCTGCTGAGAATTGTGTTATCGTCTGGGTTGTCCGCCTCGATCACGGCTGTCTGCCACGGATACTGGGCTTGCTTGTAATGCCATCTGAAATGAGGGTAAAACATAAGTAGGGTTTCGCTAGAGGAAAATTCGGCTACTGTATAAATTGATCTGACTGCTCAAATGAGGCGACGTCTGAAGCCGACGGCTGAAGCTTTCGAGCCGACGGCTGAAGCCTACGAGCCGGCGGCTGAAACTCTCGGGCCGACGGCCGTTAAAAATGAGACGACGGCTGTCAGATATGAGCCGTTCGCTCGTCGAAAGCGAGCTAGGCAGCGGCTGTCTCGGACGAGCCGACGGCTCAAAGGCCACTTTGAACTGGCTGGTGTTGCCAATATGTTCTGAGAACATAACCTACCAGAATTGGTGGAACACGCCAGTTCTAGTTGGCTTTAGTTCCTAAATTAAAAGTCGACATGGAAATAAATGGCTAGATAGGAATAAATTGGACAAGTATACTCTGCGAACTAAGTATCAAATCATGCTGATCAAATTATTGCAATGGTTTACCTTAAAAGACTTGTCACACTTATAACTTCGATTTGTTCAACCAAATCTCGAACGGCCTCGCCGTTTTGTTGATATCGTAGGGAACACTTGCACACGAACGTAGTTGATAGCGTACTGAGGAATAGAGCCGCGATTCAGCGGCGCTGTAGGGCAGGCGGAAAAAATGGGAAGCAAACGCAGGAGGGAGGCGGAAGAGCGAGAGGCAAGAGAATAAAGGGACGCTTGTACATGGGTGGGGTGATGGGGTAATCTCACATAGGGTCAAGCCGACGGCACAGACCCTAAAATATGCAAAAAAATCCTGTCGTATTACCTAAAAAAAATCACTACAATTACCTTTTGAGAATATTTCATGAGACATATTATTGGCAGAGCTGTGAAAATAACTCCATCTATTTTGGATGTGAAACATACCAAATTGCCTGTTTTCTGCGAATAATAGGTATATTTCTCTCATTGCTTTCATACGTTCAAAACGAGAGATTTCTCACTCAGTGAGAAATATTCGCCAATGTATTGGCGAATATTTCTGTAGTGAGAAATAATTTCTCATTGTTATCACGATAACCCAAGTCAGTCATGAATTGTTACATGTGATATGACACGTTCTCCACGTTGACAACGCTACGCCGACGATTCGCGTGCAATATCCAAGTAGCCCATTGTTATCGTTTCTATAACAACAAAACCGAAGCACTGCATAATTATTGCTGTCAACTTACCCAACGAAAATAGTTTTATTGTTATTTGTTATAATATAATCAGTTCAGATCCATTAAATATGGAATATAATGGAATACGAAGATCGGAAAATACACCTCCAGAAATTAGTCAGAAAGCAAAAGATGTTTTCAATAATTTGCTACCAAGCACAACAAGAGAAAAATGAACTGGACTGGACTAGAAAATGAAAGCCAAGGTAAATTCTTGTTCCGAAAATACCTTGTTAGTTTATTTTGAAGAGTTGTCAAGAAGATTGAAATCATCAACATTATGGTCTCAGTACTCGATGCTGAGGAGTACCTTAATGATTCAAAACTGTTGATATATCAAAATACGTAAAACTACGTGCATTTTTAAAACGCAAATCTGAAAAATATGTTCCAAAACAGTCAAAAACATTAACTTCTGAAGAAATTCAACAATTTTTGGAAGATGCAAAAGTATTTGCTGATAAAGGTATGAATTGAAAATGTTTAAATTGAAACACGTTTTTTTTTTATTACAAAAATAGCAAATGTACGAAACAGCCTGTGGGGATAAATAAATTTGGCACCATGGCGAAAGAAATAGCGAAATTTTTGCAATTACCGAACCCTGAATTATATACTGGCCACTGTTTCGGAAGGTCATCTGCGGCTATTTTAGTTAATGCAGAGGCAGATCTTTTAACTTTAAAACGCCATGTGGGTTGGAAATCCAGCAATGTTGCTGGATCTTATATCGACAACTCCATAGCTAACAAAATGAAAATTTCAAAAAGTATAGTAGAATCTGAACACAACAATGCTGTGGAAGCTTAGTACGTTTCCCCACCAACTTCAACTTCGACCGCAGCTAATATTTCAATTACCGAAAACATGTTGAAACAAACTAACCTACCAGGAATTACTTTAGGAAATAGTTCAAATATAACTGTTAATTACTATTTTAAATAAAATATAAAAATGAGTTAATGACATACAAGTATTATTATATATGTATTTTAATTTTCAATACTTGAAAACAACGCATCCGTAGAAAAAGTAAAATGTACAATTCGTGAGAAAACGACAAATTTCTCAGTTGTTGTATAATATACTATTTTTCCAGTTTATTACTGTGAAATAGCCTTGGATATAACATCACATCCGATTGATGACGAGAACCGCATAAGATTCATTTCCAAGTGAAAAATACGGGTGTGAAAGGAGCGACGGTATTCCCAGCGACGGTTTTTTATTTTATTTTTTTTTGCGCTTAAATATTATTCTGCACCTGCTGAATATGCCCTACAAGGTGGAATAATTTGTGACCCAAAAACTACCCCTCAACAACCCTCTGAAAACGAAAAACTTTGAAAGAGTTGAAATAACCGTTGCTGGGGTTTTTTTGACGGAAATGCATTATTCTGGAGCTGATGGATACGCTCTATAGGTTGAAATAGTTTGTGACCCAAAAACAACCCCTCAACAAACCTCTGAAGAAGAAAAATCTTGAAACAGTTCAAATACCCGTTACTCGGAGTTTTTTTTTGAAAATGCAATATTCTACAGCTGCTGAATACGCTCTATAGAGTGAAATAATTTGTGACCCAAAAACTACCCCTCAACAACCCTCTGAAGAAGAAAAATCTTGAAACTGTTGAAATAATCGTTGCTCGGGGTTTTTTGACGAAAATGCATTATACTGCAGCTGCTGAATACGCTTTATAGGTTGAAATAATTTGTGACCCTAAAACTACCCCTCAACAACCCTTTGAAAAAGAAAAATCTTGAAACAGTTCAAATACCCGTTGCTCGGAGTTTTTTTCAAAAATGCATTATTCTTCAGCTGCTGAATACGCTCTATAGGGTGAAATAATTTGTGACCCAAAAACTACCCCTTAACAACCCTCTGAAAAAGAAAAATCTTGAAACTGTGGAAATACCCGTTGCTCGGAGTTTTTTTTTCGAAAATGCATTATTCTACAGCTGCTGAATACGCTCTATAGGGTGAAATAATTTGTGACCCAAAAACTACCCTTCAACAACCCTCTGAAAACGAAAAACATTGAAAGAGTTGAAATAACCGTTGCTCGGGGTTTTTTGACGGAAATGCATTATTCTGCAGCTGCTGAATACGCTTTATAGGTTGAAATAATTTTTGACCCTAAAACTACCCCTCAACAACCCTGTTTGAGAAAGCTCGTTGTGGTGCTTGATAATTTAAATTATCACTATTATTATCATTACCAATTGCACCGATCGACAAATCAAATAGATAGGATAGATTTCGATTGTCGCGACGGCGCAGTTATCCACCCTGAAAAGGACAAAATAAGTCAGTACAAGAAAACTCTCAGCAGGCTACAATCGCTGTTACGATTTTTGGTCTTTGCCACCATTTTTCATCTCTACTTATGAACACCACGCCGTGTTTGTGAAATTACTTTAATATATGTGAATTGTGTAATTACGTCCTCCCACAACAGATAACAACCAGAAGAAGGGGCGCCCCTCCAAGCAGTCAAGACGAGTTTGATTGGAATGGTAAGTCGTTGATGCAATTGATGTTTTTTTTTATTTTTGTTTTACGGAAAACTAGTTTCAAACATACAGTACATTATCGAAACCACTTACGGGCTTTCGATTGAAAACAAACCCTTTGAAAAAGGAAAATCTTGGAACAATTCAAATAACCGTTACTCGGAGTTTTTTTTCGAAAATGCATTATTCTACAGCTGCTGAATACGCTCCATAGAAAGAAATAATTTGTGACCCAAAAACTACCCCTCAACAACCCTCTGAAGAAGAAAAACCTTGAAACAGTTCAAATGTCCGTTGCTCGGAGTTTTTTTTTTTGAAAATGTATTATTCTATAGCTGCTGAATACGCTCTATAGGGTGAAATAATTTGTGACCCAAAAACTACCCCTCAACAACCCTCTGAAGAAGAAAAATCTTGAAACTGTTGAAATAACCGTTGCTCGGTTTTTTTCTACGGAAATGCATTATTCTGCAGCTGCTGAATACGCTTTATAGGTTGACATAATTTGTGACCCTAAAACTACCCCTCAACAACCCTCTGAAAAAGAAAAATCTTGAAACTGTCGAAATCACCGTTGCTCGGTTTTTTTTTTGGCGTAAATGAATTATTCTTTGCCTGCTGAATATATTCTATAAGGTGAAATTATTTGTGAACCAAACATTACCCGTCAACAAGACTTTGAATGATTAAAACAACTTTGGCATATATAAAAACTTACATATGAAATTATCAAATAATACAAAAAAAATAAATACCTAACACTTTTATCTTATTGGTTATAATAATTATTTTTGCTAATACGTGATATTTACTATAATAGTACTTTTAATGACAAATGTAATAATTGTTAATAATAAACTGTATTATTATTATTTTTCTTTGAGAGTTTTGTTGTAGATATTAGATTGCTAGTTGTTGATATTCATAGAAAAATTATAGTATTCAATTTGTATAAAAAAAATTTATATATTGCCCTTGCTAGATACTTACTTCAACTCTTTCTTGTAGATTTACCTTTGTTATTTTTTTTTCAAGTCCCTAGCTGCTTCAAGTCGGTGCGCCACATGAAATAACTCTTTCTCTCAGGGTAGAATTCAGGAAAGGAATATTTTGAAATAATATCAAATCAATTAAATGTAAATACTTCTCAAAAATAAATGTATCATTTCAACTCAAAACTTATTTCTCTTTATTGAATAAAGCTTCTCAAGGAAAATGTGAATTACTATGAAAATTCTCTCAAAAACAAAACCAATCTTATATTACCTATTCCTGCTTTTTAGCTAACTTAATTTATACTTGTAATCAACATTTGGGCGATATGTATTATATTCGCCAAAATCAGGCTTTGGTACAGGTACCGTGCTCACAGACACTGCCTTTTTCAATTTGTCTTATATTATTTCCTAGATCTGCGCAGCGCAGATACAAATCAGTATTTCAGATGCATTTAGCTCAAGGAAATAATTAAAAACTAAGTTTCTTATAACTAATTACTATTGATAAATAAATGTTTGGGAGGGTTAAAAGTTTCGTGCACTTATTGGAATGAAATTGTTTGTGATATACGGAATATTGTTCGGGATAGTGGAAATTGATGTTACGGTGCACTAGAAAGTTTTTCGACAAAGTATGTCTTTTGGAAGTTCTATTATACCTTGTGTATTTGCTGCAATTTACCATTCCATCCACTTAGTTGTTCTTGGTGAGTATTTTTATATTTACCCTTTGGTCTGCTATGTTTGTTGGTGTTTCCTAAAGTTTTGTGGTTTGATTTTACTTTTTATTCAAAGATTTTTCCAATTTTTTTTCTTCTCAAATTTTTTTTTGTAAGCCGCTTCCTTCTGGCTCGTTGTTGATCTCCCACCATTTTTCTCTTTTTATCTCCTTGGTGAATTTTCTCCCATTTTCGATGCACACGCGATCACTTTTTGCATTTTCGCGCACTGTTTTTTCCTTTTTAACTATTCTATCTTAATCTAATTACAAATAAAACTTATGTACTATATTTGTTTTTGTTTTCTGTAGATTTTCTAATAGTTTTCACATTTTTTTGTCTTTACTTTAAATTTTTTTATTTTACTCACATGACCTAAATTTGACTCTCTTAGATTCCTTGTCTTTTTCATTGACAACTGGTCTCCCTGTGACAAGTAAGTGCTAATGTGCTATACTGAGTGTTTACTATACTTTTCTAGAGTTTTTTTTTTGATTTTTATTTAAAATCATTATTTTTCTAAAAAGTTTCACTGAATTTGAATTTGTTGTATGTTCCGAATAAGTTGTCTTATTGCTTTTAAATAATGTCATTCTTAAAAAGTTCAGTACTGTCCGTCGAGTTATGATTCTACTCATATTTTGCCAAAAATTTCTGTATTGTTTGTTGTTTGGTATGTTTGTTTTGTAAGTGCATTCTATTTAGAGTAAAAATAAGTACAAGCTTGGGTTTTCTAAAGGAATTCTAATTAATTGATGTAATTCTATTTTAAACTCATTTTTCAACTAGTACTATATCTAATATCATAACAATATATAGGTATATAAATTTTAGTCCAACTCACGTTAGTATTTATCAGAAATATAGTGTCCGGCATAACGTTCGCGGCATATGGTAAACTTTTTTATTTTTGATTTTTCAGAAAAAAAAATTATTCCTCGTGAAAAGCTCTGCTTCATCCCAAACCTAAATTGCAAACACCAGAATTGAACCTTTTACGAGATTTACGAGATTGAAAAACATGCTTTGTTCTTAAAAAAATATGATCCCATCACTTTATTTTTCACGGTAGAAGAAAAAGACGGTAGAAAATAAAGTAAAGGGGAAATATTTTTCAGAATCAAATGTTGATCCAGAAATTCAAATCTTAGTCACCCAAGATCAATTTAATTTTTCAACTTTTTCTCCCATTTCCTTTTCATCGCCCTGTACGACATAAGGAATACTATGTATGCAACACTGATGGTAGGTATATTCTCAGATATGATAATATCACTCTGGATGTTCTCTCCTTTCTCCCTACCATCAGAAAATCACATTTATTGAAATATGACGGAATTTCGCAAAATCTTGCTCCAAGTTGTAAATGAAACTAAATTATCTCCAAGATATGATGCCAGAATGAAAATTAATAGAATATGAGCATATTTGTATAAAAAAGTAATTCGAAGTGAAATTCATTTTAATTTTGTGATCATACTCTGGAGACAATTCAGTTTTAATTACTATTTGTGAAATTCCGTCACGTATTTCAATTAAAGTGATTTTCCGATTGAAGAAAGAAAGGAGAGAACATCCACAGATTGATATCATCATATTTAACAATATACCATCTTTCTAGCAATTCCTAATGTCGTACATGGCGATTCTGAACAATATTTCCCAATAACTTACTTCTACCGTTTCAAAAACAAAGAATCTTTTTTAATCTCCCTGGGTATAGGGTCGTGAAAAATTTAATTCTGGTGTTTGCAATTCAAAAATAAATAATACACTTATAAAAGAAACAAAAATATTTTCTACGGATATCCTTCAACGATATATTAAAGGGTTGTTGAGGGGTAGTTTTTGGGTCACAAATTATTTCACCCTATAGAGCGTATCCAGCAGCTGCAGAATAATGCAATTCCGTCAAAATACCCCAAGCAACGGTTATTTGAACAGTTTCAAGATTTTTCTTCTTCAGAGGGTTGTTGAGGGGTAGTTTTTGGGTCACAAATTATTTCATCCTATAGAGAGTATCCAGTAGCTGCAGAATAATGCATTTCCGTCAAAAAACCCCGAGCAACGGTTATTTGAACAGTTTCAAGATTTTTCTTCTTCAGAGGGTTGTTGAGGGGTAGTTTTAGGGTCACAAACGACTTCAACCGCAGCTGCAGAATAATGCATTTCCGTCAAAAAACCCCGAGCAACGGGTATTTGAACTGTTTCAAGATTTTTCTTTTTCAAAGGGTTGTTGAGTGGTAGTTTTGGGGTCACAAATTATTTCAACCTATAAAGCGTATTCATCAGCTGCAGAATAATGCATTTCCGTAAAAAAAAAACCGAGCAACGGTTATTTCAACAGTTTCAAGATTTTTCTTCAGAGGGTTGTTGAGGGGTAGTTTTTGGGTCACAAATTATTTCACCCTATAGAGCGTATTCAGCAGCTGTAGAATAATGCATTTTCGAAAAAAAAACTCCGAGCAACGGATATTTGAACTGTTTCAAGATTTTTCATTTTCAAAGGGTTGTTGAGGGGTAGTTTTAGGGTCACAAATTATTTCAACCGTTAAAGCGTATTCAGCAGCTGCAGATTAATGCATTTCCATCAAAACACCCCGAGCAACGGTTATTTCAACAGTATCAAGATTTTTCTTCTTCAGAGGGTTGTTGAGGGGTAGTTTTTGGGTCACAAATTATTTCACTCTATAGAGCGTATTCAGCAGCTGTAGAATAATGCATTTTCGAAAAAAACTCCGAGCAACAGGTATTTGAACTGTTTCTGATTTTCCTTTTTCAAAGGGTTGTTGAGGGGTAGTTTTTGGGTCACAAACTATTTCAACCTATAGAGCGTATCCAGCAGCTTCAGAATAATGCATTTCCGTCAAAAAACTCCGAGCAACGGTTATTTGAACAGCTTCAAGACTTTTCTTCTTGAGAGGGTTGTTGAGGGGTAGTTTTTGGGTCACAAATTATTTTACCCTATAGAGCGTATTCAGCAGCTGTAGAATAATGCATTTCCGTTAAAAAAACCCGAGCAACGGGTATTTGAACTGTTTCAAGATTTTTCTTTTTCAAAGGGTTGTTGAGGGGTAGTTTTAGGGTCACAAATTATTTCAACCGTTAAAGCGTATTCAGCAGCTGCAGATTAATGCATTTCCATCAAAAAACCCCGAGCAACGGTTATTTCAACAGTATCAAGATTTTTCTTCTTCAGAGGGTTGTTGAGGGGTAGTTTTTGAGTCACAAATTATTTCACTCTATAGAGGGTATTCAGCAGCTGTAGAATAATGCATTTTCGAAAAAAACTCCGAGCAACAGGTATTTGAACTGTTCCAAGATTTTCCTTTTTCAAAGGGTTGTTGAGGGGTAGTTTTTGGGTCACAAACTATTTCAACCTATAGAGCGTATCCAGCAGCTGCAGAATAATGCATTTCCGTCAAAAAACTCCAAGCAACGGTTATTTGAACAGCTTCAAGACTTTTCTTCTTGAGAGGGTTGTTGAGGGGTAGTTTTTGGGTCACAAATTATTTCACCCTATAGAGCGTATTCAGCAGCTGTAGAATAATGCATTTCCGTCAAAAAACCCCGAGCAACGGTTATTTGAACAGTTTCAAGATTTTTCTTCTTCAGAGGGTTGTTGAGGGGTAGTTTTAGGGTCACAAACGACTTCAACCGCAGCTGCAGAATAATGCATTTCCGTCAAAAAACCCCGAGCAACGGGTATTTGAACTGTTTCAAGATTTTTCTTTTTCAAAGGGTTGTTGAGTGGTAGTTTTGGGGTCACAAATTATTTCAACCTATAAAGCGTATTCATCAGCTGCAGAATAATGCATTTCCGTAAAAAAAAACCCGAGCAACGGTTATTTCAACAGTTTCAAGATTTTTCTTCTTCAGAGGGTTGTTGAGGGGTAGTTTTTGGGTCACAAATTATTTCACCCTATAGAGCGTATTCAGCAGCTGTGGAATAATGCATTTTCGAAAAAAAAACTCCGAGCAACGGGTATTTGAACTGTTTCAAGATTTTTCATTTTCAAAGGGTTGTTGAGGGGTAGTTTTAGGGTCACAAATTATTTCAACCGTTAAAGCGTATTCAGCAGCTGCAGATTAATGCATTTCCATCAAAACACCCCGAGCAACGGTTATTTCAACAGTATCAAGATTTTTCTTCTTCAGAGGGTTGTTGAGGGGTAGTTTTTGGGTCACAAATTATTTCACTCTATAGAGCGTATTCAGCAGCTGTAGAATAATGCATTTTCGAAAAAAACTCCGAGCAACATGTATTTGAACTGTTCCAAGATTTTCCTTTTTCAAAGGGTTGTTGAGGGGTAGTTTTTGGGTCACAAACTATTTCAACCTATAGAGCGTATCCAGCAGCTTCAGAATAATGCATTTCCGTCAAAAAACTCCGAGCAACGGTTATTTGAACAGCTTCAAGACTTTTCTTCTTGAGAGGGTTGTTGAGGGGTAGTTTTTGGGTCACAAATTATTTTACCCTATAGAGCGTATTCAGCAGCTGTAGAATAATGCATTTCCGTTAAAAAACCCCGAGCAACGGGTATTTGAACTGTTTCAAGATTTTTCTTTTTCAAAGGGTTGTTGAGGGGTAGTTTTAGGGTCACAAATTATTTCAACCGTTAAAGCGTATTCAGCAGCTGCAGATTAATGCATTTCCATCAAAAAACCCCGAGCAACGGTTATTTCAACAGTATCAAGATTTTTCTTCTTCAGAGGGTTGTTGAGGGGTAGTTTTTGAGTCACAAATTATTTCACTCTATAGAGCGTATTCAGCAGCTGTAGAATAATGCATTTTCGAAAAAAACTCCGAGCAACAGGTATTTGAACTGTTCCAAGATTTTCCTTTTTCAAAGGGTTGTTGAGGGGTAGTTTTTGGGTCACAAACTATTTCAACCTATAGAGCGTATCCAGCAGCTGCAGAATAATGCATTTCCGTCAAAAAACTCCGAGAAACGATTATTTGAACAGCTTCAAGACTTTTCTTCTTGAGAGGGTTGTTGAGGGGTAGTTTTTGGGTCACAAATTATTTCACCCTATAGAGCGTATTCAGCAGCTGTAGAATAATGCATTTTCGTCAAAAAACCCCGAGCAACGGTTATTTGAACAGTTTCAAGATTTTTCTTCTTCAGAGGGTTGTTGAGGGGTAGTTTTAGGGTCACAAACGACTTCAACCGCAGCTGCAGAATAATGCATTTCCGTCAAAAAACCCCGAGCAACGGGTATTTGAACTGTTTCAAGATTTTTCTTTTTCAAAGGGTTGTTGAGTGGTAGTTTTGGGGTCACAAACTATTTCAACCTATAGAGCGTATCCAGCAGCTTCAGAATAATGCATTTCCGTCAAAAAACTCCGAGCAACGGTTATTTGAACAGCTTCAAGACTTTTCTTCTTGAGAGGGTTGTTGAGGGGTAGTTTTTGGGTCACAAATTATTTTACCCTATAGAGCGTATTCAGCAGCTGTAGAATAATGCATTTCCGTTAAAAAACCCCGAGCAACGGGTATTTGAACTGTTTCAAGATTTTTCTTTTTCAAAGGGTTGTTGAGGGGTAGTTTTTGGGTCACAAATTATTTCACCCTATAGAGCGTATTCAGCAGCTGTAGAATAATGCATTTCCGTTAAAAAACCCCGAGCAACGGGTATTTGAACTGTTTCAAGATTTTTCTTTTTCAAAGGGATGTTGAGGGGTAGTTTTAGGGTCACAAATTATTTCATCCTATAGAGCGTATCCAGCAGCTTCAGAATAATGCATTTCCGTCAAAAAACTCCGAGCAACGGTTATTTGAACAGCTTCAAGACTTTTCTTCTTGAGAGGGTTGTTGAGGGGTAGTTTTTGGGTCACAAATCATTTCACCCTATAGAGCGTATTCAGCAGCTGTAGAATAATGCATTTCCGTTAAAAAAACCCGAGCAACGGGTATTTGAACTGTTTCAAGATTTTTCTTTTTCAAAGGGATGTTGAGGGGTAGTTTTAGGGTCACAAATTATTTCATCCTATAAAGCGTATTCAGCAGCTGCAGAATAATGCATTTCCGTCAAAAAACCCCGAGCAACGGTTATTTCAACAGTTTCAATATTTTTCTACTTCAGAGGGTTGTTGAGGAGTAGTTTTTGGGTTACAAATTATTTCACTCTATAGAGCGTATTCAGCAGCTGTAGAATAATGCATTTTCGAAAAAAAAACTCCGAGCAACGGGTATTTGAACTGTTTCAAGATTTTTCTTTTTCAAAGGGTTGTTGAGGGGTAGTTTTGGGGTCACAAATTATTTCAACCTGTAAAGCGTATTCAGCAGCTGCAGAATAATGCATTTCCGTAAAAAAAACCCGAGCAACGGTTATTTCAACAGTTTCAAGATTTTTCTTCTTCAGAGGGTTGTTGAGGGGTAGATTTTGGGTCACAAATTATTTCACCCTATAGAGCGTATTCAGCAGCTGTAGAATAATGCATTTTCGAAAAAAAACTCCGAGCAACGGGTATTTGAGCTGTTTCAAGATTTTTCATTTTCAAAGGGTTGTTGAGGGGTAGTTTTAGAGTCACAAATTATTTCAACCTATAAAGCGTATTCAGCAGCTGCAGAATAATGCATTCCCATCAAAAAACCCGAGCAACGGTTATTTCAACAGTTTCAAGATTTTTCTTCTTCAGAGGGTTGTTGAGGGGTAGTTTTTGGGTCACAAATTATTTCACTCTATAGAGCGTATTCAGCAGCTGTAGAAAAATGCATTTTCGAAAAAAACTCCGAGCAACAGGTATTTGAAGTGTTTCAAGATTTTCCTTTTTCAAAGGGTTGTTGAGGGGTAGTTTTTGGGTCACAAACTATTTCAACCTATAGAGCGTATCCAGCAGCTGCAGAATAATGCATTTCCGTCAAAAAACTCCGAGCAACGGTTATTTGAACAGTTTCAAGACTTTTCTTCTTGAGAGGGTTGTCGAGGGGTAGTTTTTGGGTCCCAAATTATTTCACCCTATAGAGCGTATTCAGCAGCTGTAGAATAATGCATTTCCGTCAAAAAATCCCGAGTAACGGGTATTTGAACTGTTTCAAGATTTTTCTTTTTCAAAGGGTTGTTGAGGGGTAGTTTTTTGGTCACAAATTATTTCAACATATAAAGCGTATTCAGCAGGTGCAGAATAATATTCAAGCGAAAAAAAAATATAAGAAAAAAATAAAATAAAAAAACCGTCGCTGGGAATACCGTCGCTGCTTTCACACACGTAAATATCTCAAGGAACATTTTTTTCTTCAATTGTTATTTTAGTTTTCTTTCCGAAAACTTGTGCAAATGAATATTTTTTTCTCTCGTTGCAGCTGAAATCAAAGTTCAACTATAATTAGTTTTTTTTATTACTGTTTGGAAAGGCATACCTGTCAACGGAGTGGATGTTGTCATAGGTAAAAATGTGAAGGCTGCGTCACTCATCATTGATCGTATGGCGTTGCACGTTAATATGTAAGATGTACGTCTTTCAGGATTGTTGACTTGAATGCATGGCCTCGCAGTCATGATGAAATGTATGGTATCGCACGTTAAAATGAGAAGATTACATCACTTATCACTGTTTGTATTGTGTCGCACGTTGAATTGTAAGGTTTACGTCTCCTATTATAGTTTAATGAGTAAATCGCACGTTAAAATGTGAGGGCTGCGTGTCGTCCGACAGTTGACTGAATGCCTGATATTGCAAGTTAACATGTGACGGCTACATCACTCATGACTAAATGCATCGCATGTCAAAATATTAGGACTACGTTAATTAAGGCAATAAACACAGCGTCTGGCATCGCACATTGAACGCTAGTCCTCGTCACTTGTGATGAATCTACGATTGCAACGTTGAAACTTTAGAAATACGTTATTTCCGACAGTTGGAAGACTTTATGTCTCACACGTTGAAATGTGAGGGCCACGTCTCTTCCGACAGTTGACTGATTATCTGCTATCGCACGTTGAAATTTGAGGCCCACGTTCTAAGAACGATTATGTTTTTTGGGATGCTATTCCTACCTAAGGTTAGTTCGTTCTAGTAAGATCAGATAAAATTTATTGGTCTTTTTTCTTTGGGATGCTATGCCTACGTAAAGTAAGTTCGTTCTGGTAAGATCAAACCAAAATTTATTGGGTTCCGGGGTCGCTATGTCAACGTGAGATTAGTTTGTTCTGTAAATATTGATTGAAAATTTGATTTTGTGGAGGAAATCCGATTCTTGACATGATTTTTGGGTTTATGACCTTCCACAATCTGAAAATGAAAAAATTTTTAATCCAAAGAAATCTGTACAAGTGTAGAAGGGCAAATTAATTAATTTGCCCGATAAGTTACTGCGTTCACAAGACTGCTGTCTTGAAAGAAATTAATTTTTGTCAGTAACGTACCCTACACTGAATTTGCCTATCTGAAAAAATGAGATCGAATTAACAAAGAATACTTCTCTTTTTTTGAAAATTGTTGACGTTTCGGAGGCTGTATCTATTCTGCCTCCGTTATCAAAACTTCTTGGAAAGACGCTGAAGAAACTGAATTTGGTATCTTGATACATAGGGCGTTCGGTATCAATCAATCACCATTCTATTAGTTCTTATTTCATCTCTGAGGAGAGGTAACCAGGTGCGGTCCATTTCGATGCAATTGTTTGAAAAGCAGTTGTTCGATAAAAGAATGCACGCAGTTTGCTTTAACTTTCTTTTTTCTTGATTTGATTCTCTCAATAAAATTTTGGTATTATTCCATTCCATCATATGATCGCCATCAGATGTTAGAATATGTTCGGATATTTTCGAACCCATTATTTTTCGATTTCTGATGTAACTTTTATGTTCTTCCTGGCGCACAATCAATGGTCTTGATGTTTCACCTATATAACTCTTATCACACGAACAAGGTATGTTGTAAACACAATTTTTTGAACAATCACTAGCGTTTTTGGGTTTTGTATGTGTGAGTATTGATCCCAATGTATTGGTTGTTTTAAATATTGTTCTTACATCATTTCAATTTCATTAATGGTTTTTTCCACGATTTCATTTGGATAAGCATTTTCCCTGAGAACGGACTTTATAAAATTCAATTCTTCTTTCAGATTTTGTGTTGAATTACAAACCACTTATGCCCTATTGTAAAGACATTTGACAATTCCCTTTTTCGCGCTGGTATGGTGATTTGAGTTATAATGGAGGTATCTATTGGTATGTGTTTTCTTTCTATAAACAGTTGTGTTGACTCGAGATGTTGATTTTTTTATCAAAACATCTAAGAAAGGAAGTTCATCATCTTTTTCTGTTTCTAATGTGAATGTTATCGTTGGTTCTTGTTTATTAATGCAATCTAAGAACACTTTCAAGTCATCTCTACTCTGATTCCAAACAGCAAACACATCATCAACATACCTCCACCATACTCTGGGTCCATTCTGGTACGTTTCAACGAAAAATTCTTCAAAATAATCCATGAATATATTACTCAGTCTTGTGAACGCAGTAACTTATCGGGCAAATTAATTAATTTGCCCTTCTACAGTTGTACAGATTTCTTTGGATTGAAAATTTTTTCATTTTCAGATTGTGGAAGGTCATAAACCCAAAAAATCATGTCAAGAATAGTTTGTTCTGGTTATATCATACAAAATTACTGGGTTTTGGAGAGCTGTGCCTTCGTGAGGTTAGTTCTTTTCAGTTAGATCAGACAAAATTTATCGGAGTTCTTGATGAGCTATGCCTACGTAAGGTAAGTTTGTTCTGGTCAGATCAGACAAAATTGAAAAACTAAAAACGTTGACGAACGCGTCATCGAAAACGAAAAACGTTGACAAACACCTCATCGAAAACGAAACACGTTGACAAACGCATCATCAAAAACGAAAAACGTTGGCAAATGGATCATGGAAAACGCAAAACGTTGACGAACACGTCTTTGAAAACGAAAAACGTTCACAAACACGTCATCGAAATCAAAAAACGTTGACAAACACGTTTTCGAAAACGAAATACGTTGGAAAACACGTCATATTGAACGGAAAACGTTGACAAACACGTCAACGAAAAACGTTGACAAACATGTTAACTAAAATGTTGAACGTTGGCAAGAACGCTAACATTGATAACACGTTAAAGAGCACCTGAACAACGAACTGCGGTGTATGCTATAAACGCTGCCATGTTTTTTTCTCTAACGAACTCTCCAAACATTATACAAATAAATGTCGGATGTAATTCAATCTCTGTATACCTGATATTCGATTAATGACTGAAGCAACCATTTTCCTAACAAAGATGATGTTTTTGGAGCGTTATACCTATGTGAGGTAAGTTCGTTCTGATTAGATCAGACGAAATTCATTGGGGTTTTTTGGGATGCTCTGCCTACATATGGTTAGCTCGTTCTGGTTAGATCAGAAACATTTTTCCAAACCGCTCTGTATATCTCTACGTCAGGTTAGATTACACAATGTGTAACACGTTTTTGGGAGCTCTCTGCCTACGTAGGGTTCGGTTAGGTTAGGTAAGTTAGGTTAGGTTAGGTTTTTGGGAGCTGTCTGCCTACGTAAGGTTAGTTTGTTCTAGTTAGATCACACAAAATTCATTGGTAAGTTTGTTCTAGTTGGATCAGATGAAATTCATTACGTTTTATGATGCGCTATACCTACGTAAGGTTAGTTCAGATATAATTCAATCTCTCTGTATAGATGAGTAGTTGTTTAGAATCACCCATATACCCCCATGAAGCGGTTTTTTCACAAGACGTCCAAACTATGATATGCGTTGACCAATCAAACGCCGCCATCTTTTTTCTGACAATGGAGATTTCCTAAGGCACCCTGAATATATTTTTTCTGAATGATTAATTTGTGAGACGTTCCTGTACAATAAATCAGACGCCGCCATATGTTTTTTAATGACAGATGCGACTTTTTTCAAACATCATTATTATCATCACACCTTCACACTCTAAATACATCTATAATTATCATTCTCAAATTATAATCGCGTGCACTCTACTAACAAATCATTCGCGCTGTATAACCAACATTTCAAACTATATTCACAACGAGGTTTATAGCCTGGTGTGTTCACATGCGCTCCGTAATTCAAAGATGGCTGGTTCGCTTCACTTCGATCCATCAGATATTTCACCTATTTTTAATTATTTTGCATGCATTAATGGTTATTTAACGAACAATTGTATTAATAATAATAATAATATAATAATAATTTTAATTCACGAGTTTGTTACAAAACTTTTCCGTCGACAGTAGTTTTCAAAAATAGAGATATCTTACTTTCAATGTTTATTTATTTAACGATACGATAAAAAACAATCACTATTTCCTATTTATATTAACTCTACTCAGAGATAGTTTAATTTTTCTTAGTGGTAGTTTTATTTTATTTATTATTATTTATTTTCAAATTGAAATAAAAAAAAAATTACTATCGGTGAGATTTGAACTCTCGACCTCAGTGTTGCCTGCCAGGTGAACTTTACCATTACGCCACGTGACTATAGATGGTTTTGAGTGACAACTGGTGTAATGAAGATTTTCCGAAATTTCATTTGAAAATTGACAAATTAATAATGATAGATAGTACTAACCAATATAAAATGTATTAGAGCAATGTATGTTGGGTTGCATTGTATCAAATCGTTTTGAAAATCATTCCTTAACAGGGGTCATTAATCGATGATTTTTAGTGCGTTAAAATACATTATAAATGAACGGTCGACGGAAAATATTTATTTCACCAATCGGCGCGCTCTACCGGCAAAACGTTATCTTCACACCAGATCTATCGCAATTACGGCACAACAGCGAGCTAAAGGTAAATCCCGCTTGATATTCAACGACTTCGGGTCAGCAATTGACCATATTCACCGTCGCCATATGGTCATGCGACAATACCAACTTACCCAGTTTCCAACTAAGAATAACCAAGTTTACTAATTACATATACGTACGTGAAATTTTAAAAAGATATTTATTTAGGCAGTACAGTTATCAAAAAATGTTGAGTACAGCGGTAGTGGGTTTAGTATCAAGTTTTTTTCATTTTTAGATGAAAACCAAGGGCCCGTGGACAAAAACGATTTGGAATTTCCAAAAACATCAAAAGAAAATGATATTATGAAATAAAAAGAAAAATTTACCAAAGTCAGTGTCAAAAATTGCACCTTTTTGTTAGCCGCATGTATGAAAGGCAAATATATAAAGTTCAAAATGTTTTACGTATTATTACATATATTATATAAATAATTAAACATATACAATACAATTACACAATATATCAACGGAGAGAATTAGTTTCCTGTTGCTTATATAAAAGTATATAAGCCTCAGCGCTCACAAGGGACCTCGATGATATGGGAGAGACATGAGTGTCATTGTACTCGTGCCAGGTGCCGGAGTACGGATGTCTGCAGTAGGCGGTGTAGTGCCCGCTATTTGAGTGTCACTGTGGTCGGACAACGCATACAGATTGTAATGACATGGAGATATATTGGTAAGATATGAGCAACCATATCTAATCCTTCAAGTGGAAAGTCTATGTTGACATTGAGTTTACTTTGGAATCGTTTGGATGAAGAGAAACGTTTCAAATGAATCACCAACACTTTGGGGAATTTTTGAATCGACAAAGTTTTCTTACAAATCCTGTGTATCTGACTCAGAACAAAAAGATTTTTCATCCCCGTCCATTATCTCCTCACGCATTAACGAATCCAAACAATATGAAAGCGTGTTTTGATTGATGGGCAGCCAAAAATCCCAAAAAGGATCGAAAGTGACTGGACAATGGCTGCAGTGAGTGCATTTCAGGGTCGATTTCAATTGACCGACGAAAATATCAAGTATCTTCGAGTTGTCCATGAGCAAGTATCTGCACCATGATTCCTGTGCTTCTTCATCATCGTTCATGTTCCCAATTGTCTTCGTCAAAATCGGTTTCGGCTTCACCATCACCCTATTGACGTCTTCATGTAAACCTACGAGCAGGTAACGTAAGAAGTCCTAGGCATCCTGCTGTTCGTTACCCATGAACCGTGGCTCGTATCGCTGAATTTGGGTTTTCAAAGAGATGGTTTACGACTCGATGTGAAGAATCTCCAGACCACAGATTCTTTACTGCTACGGCGAATGTTTTGATCAGCAACCCCTTCATACTGGAAATGCTGGTGTTCATTTCTTCAACATACGTGTCCTTCTTCACGTATTCCAACAACCATCTAGTATGGGACATACACTGGATTATGCTACTCATAAAGCATGTGTTCCCGATGTTTTTCTGGCCAGCGAGATCATCAAATGAGACTGCCACAAGACGTGAGGTGTCTTTGTAGCCGCTTGTCACTTCGCTCGCCGATATCAGAATAATCTCTTTCCTGTTTATGCTCGAATATGGCTATTTTATCAGAACATTCTCTTCGACGTTTATGGGGATACAGCAAAATTTCGTCAAATGAATAGGACGTTGGTATGGTTCCAAGAATTGATGTCGCATGTCCACGCTGTATCGCTATGCTCATTCGCTGAATGAGAAATGTAGTTGCTCTTGGTTCCTGTGTTTCTTTTATCAACCTCTTGCCAATTTTTTGAATGAATTCAAGAGATTGTGATGCAAAAATCAAAATGTCTCAACAGCTACTGGGTAGAAGAAATATGGGTCAGATAAGGTTTTATATTTTTTACGTTTCAAGTTCTCACTGATGATAGCAGCAGCTCCAGACAAGTTGGCTGTAGATTGCAAATGAGATGGAGCCAAAGTGTCAGTGCAAGTAAAATCCCACACCGCAAGTATTCCACATCTCCAAAGTATGAGAGTCATACCATCAGGACGTTTTCCGTCATACCTACTGATACCAGGTGGCTCTAAAATAGCTGGAACACCAGCGGATATGAGAGCTCTTTTCAAGATATCGTTGACTTGATGGTGTTTCGAAAAGCGACCTGCACCATTCTTGCAACTCAATCCATGAATTCTATTGGCTTCAACAAAACAACCACATTTGCATTTATGGGGAGCACAAATTGGTAAGCCCAATCTCAAAGCAACAGCAATTCTGAATCCATCATCAAGAAGAGTGCCTGATGAGGCTACAGGAAGAGCATTCAGCCAAGCTCCAGATTCCTTCACAGACACTACATTGATTCGAGCCTTTTCTATATTCTGTTTGAGCTGAATCAACTATTTTCTGTGTAGCTATACGAAGTAATGGTAGGTAGGTTCCAAGATTTCTGAATCGATTTCGCCTCGACTTGTAGCTTACAATCAGATAGGGAATACTAAAGTGATTCTGCTTCATTAAACAAGTTGTCAGAAATATTGGAAAAGTTTACTGGCATAATGGATTGAATCAAACTGGTAACACTGCAGAAGGATGATAGAAAAGCGGGTAGTGCAAGAGGTGATGCAGAACGAGGACCTAGACCACCTAATCTAACTGGAAGTGTTCCTTGAATCGAAGATATTTCATTGAAATCGATGTTTATGATATTCTCTGTTGCAGATCATCAATTTTTTTCAGGTCTTCAGTACATTTCCAAGTTGGACATTTCAATGTATACATCAATTTTGGTAGTGAAAGACAGTTTCTTCAGCAAATAGAATGCTACATGGTCTGGTAGTTTTCTCAATCTACTTGACACTATATTGAGTGATTCCGTTTTTACTTCCAGGCATTCAGAAAGTTTGTCGATTGTTAAAGGAACACAAGTAGAGAATACTCAGTTTTATCAGTGATCTTTATACCAAGTGAGAGATTTCGAAATTTTATTAATGAATCTTCATCCATATCTGACAAATAAATCAGTTCACATTTATCAAAATTCAGTTCAAGCCCAATTTCCTTAGACTTATTATAGAATGATTCTTTCGAAGATTTCAAAAATTCATCATCGATTTCAAAACAGAAAAGGTCGAATGATCATATGGAGCCACTGAGTCCATTGAAGATAGGATTCTAACTGCACCATTCGCAACTTTGTATTTACAAACTTTGAAAGATCGGTATTATGGTACAGGTTATAAAATTTTTCCGAAACTTCTGACCTGATATCTTTGAGAGTAGTACAATTCGAATTGGCATTGATATTCCGTTTGATAACCTTCGTTAATGATAATTTGGCACAATTTTTTGCTGATGGTATTGCTAATGCATTATATGCGAGAAGAAGCAAGTTTTCCCAGGAAGTGTAGAAATTTGATTCAATACAAGAATCGATTTCTCCCCTAAGAGCTGCTGCGGATACGTGTCTCGCAGTTTTCGGAATTCTATTAATGATACGTATAGAATGTGTTAATGATGTTAGATGATTCATTAATGATATGCTGCTCTCTGAATCTTTTTCAGCGTATCCATCTATTTCCTGGTTATGAAAAGACAAAATTTTAAATACTTCGAACTGATAGTGCCAATGTTGTCATTATTGAAGCTCTGGTGAAAGCTGATACCGATAGTGTTATATCGACCCATTTATCCTAGATTTTCTCTTCAGTTACATTTTTCTGAAACTCACAAAATACGCACATGAAATATGCACCAACTAAAACATTCTTGATTTTTGCGGATTTGTTACAGATATATTATGTTTCTAACCATTGGTAACAATGGATAATTGGTATTGTGGTATGACAATATGGCGACAGTGAGTATGGTCAATAGCATAATTACTGTGTGTTCGTGAGGGTGAGAACTCGCCTTCTCGTCCTAAAAACTGCAGAATCGAGCTTAAAATCTCTTATGGCATTTTAAATGTCAAAATCGTCGATTTGATTCTTGAACAGGTGCAGCATATATACTAATATTACTTTTTCATGGCTTGCTGTGACCAGTTGCGAAGTGACAAAATGGGTAAAACACATCAAGGATATTTTGAGCACAAAAGTAACAGCAATTGCTGGATCGAAACATCTTGAAACCCCCTATCTCAATACTTGAATCTACAAATATACAGGGTGTCATCTGTAGCTGGCAAATTTGATAACCTTTATTTAATCGTAATGTTGATTTTTTTTTTAATTTATTTTCCAATCAAAAAGTACCAAAAATATTTAATTGGCTATATAAACCAAGACAACAGAGCCTGGTTCAGAATATACCGCAAAGCCAGAATTCGTTGCCCGGGTCATGAAATTATACAGGATATCATCCTGTAAATGGTAACATACTTATCTCACTTTTTATTCATGAATCTTGTTAAACGTGTTAATAACGAGAATCCGGTGTTAATTTTGTAAATGAAATGATTATTTTTATAATATTCAGAAATAGGAAGAGTGGAAAAGATTTCAGAGTTTGTTTTAATCATGAAACCAAATTCTAGGAACAATCTAAATCACTCAGATCCTGTTACTTAAACCATTGAAATTTTTGCGGGTAAAAGGGCGAGGTACGGATTCCATTTGATAGGGGGGGAGTCTTAAGATAAAAGAAATCTAAGTGTCTCACTTCAACACATTTTGCTGTGAAATAAAATTACTCATAGTCAGTCATAGTAAGTTTAACCTTGAACGCTTCGAGGCTGTCTATAAATAGGTACCCAAACGCTCGCCGCTTAAAAAAAATATTAATTTCCAATACGGTGAAAAACTCTTCCGAGCAGAAGATATATGATATCGTTTTCAACTGAATAAACAGTTGGCACTATGAAAATTTCAAGCGCATACCTACCAGAATTATCTCAGTCTTGGCAACACCGATTGCAAGGACGGCCATTTGCATTGTAGTATTTGTTTTGAAATATTGTAAAAGAAAGTTTTTGTGTGTTTTCAACAGCATTTGTGTTTTTTTACCTTGAAAAACAAGTTATAGTGACATTTGTGATAGTTTTCCTAGTTGTGCAGTGGTTTTGTGAAATAAAATGACGAAATATTACTTTGTTTGCAAAACAAGGGATAGTTTACAAACATTCTACAGGTGAGTCCAGAGGCGTCGAACATAGATGAGAACGTATTATTCAAATATAATATTGGATTGGAATAAGCACAGTATAAGGCCAAAAGAAGTTCTTTTAGCATTATAGTGTGGAATAAGTACTACTTATTGCTTATAATTCATACATAGGTTCCCTACTGACGAAAAGAAGTTGCAAATATGGTGTGATGTTCTCAAATTGGATCCTTGAGCTTGAAGAAATATTCTTATATTTGTTCTGTTCATTTTTCCACCAGTCAGCTGATTAAAAAGCCAGAGGGAACTACATGTTTGAAACCTGTTGCCATTCCTGGTATACAAGCAGTTGAGAGGTAATTTTAAAAGCAAAAAGTCAGATAGAGTTATAATCACACAAAAGGTTATTTTTGAGCATAAAAAGACTGTGATATGGCTGAATCATGTTCCTTCTAACATGGTTTTCAAAAAGAAATAATTGGGTGAATTTTCAACACCAAACGAACGATATTTTCTTCAATAATGTGATTGATAATTAATTTCTGTTCAATAATTTGTTCAACTCACAAATTCACTTCAGACATGTTTCTGGGAATGTAAGCATCCAAAACTATAAGTGTTGATAAATGCAGCCCAAGTTAACAAGTATTAATTAGCAAGTAAGTATAGGTTCATTCGTTTGCATCGAGGTGAAGCATGGTGTAATAATTTACACTCGATTTTTAGTATTTGTTTGCAGATTGTCTTGACACATACCTTTGTGTGAACTGCACTCAGCTACACTCGATTTAAAATGTGGTGTAAATTACACCACATTGTGCCACACCAACTTATTTTTCAATGATAGTCTTTACGTAGCCAAGTATCAACAAGTAGAAGTTGGTCCTCAACTTGGTCAACTTTTTACTTAGAAGATGGCCACACAGTGTTTATAGATAGTATGGTTTATTATATCTGAAACGTGGATATTAAGAAATGAAAAATTGAAATAGTTTATGCTTTTCAGTAGTCCCTTTTAACTAAAATGGCTTCGACCTCTGCCTATTGTTCATAATTACTTTTTTATCCTCAAATAGGTAATTTTTCATGCATTGATGATTATTTTTCGTTACTTGTATATTGATACTTTTTACTTAATAATTGTTACTTGGTGCTGCGTGTATCCACACTATGCCTGAAAAATTAATCAAATCCATAATTATATACAAGAGTAGAAGGTTGAACAAATTAGTTTGCCCCAAAAAGCTACTTACTTACCAAATGTTTTTACTTGTAAATAAAAAACTTATTTTATTTTGTATTTGCCTTGAAGAAATGAGCTGAAAATTCGATTATATTAAAAACTTTTTAATTAAATATTTCTCAGAAACTTAAATTTCTCAAGAGTTTCGTGCTTTATTGCAAATCTTATACAGTAAATTTCAAAAAGTTTGCAACATATGCGAAACTTTTTTATTCATTTATCAGAAAATTGTATTTTTCATATAAATTGGTGCATTGCAAAAAACTCTTATTCAAGTGATAAAAATTTTAAATTTTCAAACAGTGTACAGGGAAGAACAAAAAATAGGAATTTTTATAAAGAGTACCTAAGCTACCCTTATTTTTTTATTTTTTACCTTATCCATAAAGTTCATTTAGAAAAATTGTTTGTTATTGAAAACAACTATTAGATTTATTATCACAGCCACCTACCCAACAAAATATTTGTTTCGCATCTTTTATGGTTCACACCTCATAAAAGGTACTAGTATCTCATATACAATATACACCGTAGATGGCTACCTCATATTCCTATAATAATAAGTCAATACGAAATTAGGACCAATTTATCATTTGTACTAAAATATCGACGTTTCTTGAAAATGGTTTGACTTTTTACTAGTTTTTTAGTGCATATTTGATATTTCACTCTATGTATGTCCATAATAACTGTCAGTAAAATTTTATAGCAGAAAATTATTGAATAATTCAATTAATTGATGACAGATAATTGAATAATAAAATCTGCGAATTTACGATCACTTTATTCATATAAAATAGTATAAAAATATTTTGTTGGGTATGTGGCTGTGATTTCAATATTGTTTCAAGTCTAAATAACTTTTCTTCATAGATTTTTTTTGATAAGATCAAAATTCCTATTTTTTGTTCTTCCATGTACACTGTTTGGAAATTTAGAATTTTGATAACTATAATATGAGTTAATTTTTGAAGATTATTTTTTATTTTTATATTTTATATGTTTGTTTGTTTGTTTATATTTTATTGAAAATATATTATGATTGATTTATCTACTTTTTTTACCTTATTGTATACCTTGTATTCGTATGATCACTATATTCCTGTCCGAAATCGATGCAATGGATTACAGTTAATAAATATGTCTATTTCTAATTTTCTATTCAATTACTATTTCCAGTTGTAATCTATATAGAAAAACTGTTGAATGCAAAAAAATCTGCACTCCAATAGCAGTAATCCTAATCTAGTGGGCATATTTGAAATTTTGAAATTCATGAGGAGAAATTACTTTTGCAAAAATTAACCATTAAAAAAATGTATGGTATAAAGTAGTGAACAGTTTAAATATTGATGTGAATGACAAAAACATCGATTTGCTGAGGGCAGCATTGAATATGATACGGTTGAGTAAGTTAGTTGTGTTCATTAAAAAATAGTAATAGTCATAAAATAGTGTCTTAACGAATATGTATTTAAGCCTTTTTAGTGATTCATTAAAAATGTATCATCTACATAACCTAAACAGACATCAAACTTTAATATACTTGAGAGTCATCGGTCAAGAAACTTGTTAGTTACTTACCGTAAATTATTTAATTTAGACGATCAACGCTTTATTTATTATCGACGAAAACATCTAGATTCCAATTATGTATAGAATGGGATCATAAATCGAAAAACTCATCCACCATCTTGAATAACAAATTTTGATGAAATATTATTCCTAACTTCAGATTATTAATTTTCAGAAGAATCTGACCATAAATCACAAAAACAAAATCCTCCGATTCAGAAAACTCGTCAGTCATACACTGAATTTTCACATACTGTATTTGCTTAAGTGAAATTTTACATTTCTGCCAAGTCTAGACTGAACCAAGATATTATCCTCATTCATCCACGAGAGTATGGATAAAAAGTTGTTTTGATCCCTTTAAAAAAGCACGGCACTGTGCCGGAGGTGTTTTGTTTACGTTCGACTGTCAGAAACCCAAAACACAACAGTTCTCGCGAGTTACGTCACTGACAAATGCGACTCTGGCATTGTCCGCAGTTCCGCTGACGAGGCTTTCTTCTCAACGCCCGGTAAAAGAGCTATCGGAGAGGCAGTCAGTTGTTATTATAATTTTCACTTCGAATTTGTAAAATAAATGTTTTAACCTGGTTTCCAAATTCTTGCATTCGTAACTGGCGCAGTCGATAGGGATCTGGAAGTTGTGGATTTATCGAAAATTCACTTCTGCAGTTTCTACTGTTGATTCATATTTGCGAACCACCGTCCATCGAGGATCAAGCGGTTCATACTTAAGAAGAGAATCAAGAAGCAGACCAGGAAGCCACAACTACAACCAGAATGGTATTGGTTATTTTATTGTGAGTATATTTTCATTCATTGTCAGACTCCTCTGAATCCACAGAGTTCCTTTCCTGAAAATATTTCACTCACAAATTAATTGAACACATATAACATATATATACATAATTATATATAAATATATATTAGCATAGAATATAATATACTAGAGTTCGTAAATAAATTCAAAATGCCCCCAGTGCAAATTCCAATTATAAGTTCCGACTTATTGAAAACCATCCCGGAATACGATGGTAACCCAACCAGCTTGTCTAGGTTTATAAAAACAATTTCACAAATTGTTGATACTTATTACAATGAAGTTGAACCTAATTGTCCACAAAATATTTTGATACTAAATACAATATTTTCAAAATTGAAAGGCCCAGCACAAGAAACAATTAATATTTATAATGCTTCTAATTGGGTGGAAATAAGAGCTACCCTACTTCAAAATTTTGGTGATCAAAGAGATCTCAATACATTGATACAGAATCTAATGGCATTGAGACAAGGACAAGAAACCCCACATCAATTCCATTCTAATTGCATTCACATGTTGAATACAATTTGTAATTACATTGACTTACACATCCTAACAGAAATTGAAAGGATGAGTCACAGAAATCTATTTACTGATCAAACTTTAAGAGTGTTTCTCACTGGTTTGAGGGACCCACTTAGTGCTAGAGTTAGAGCCCAAACCCTGTAACTCTACCACAAGCCTTGACAATAATGAATGATGAAATCAATATATACAATCAGCAGAATCCCAGAAATATCTCAGACAAATTTCGAAATAACCATAACAACCGCCCACATTTAATGCAACGCCCAGCTCATCAAAATTATCCGAAACCTATTCAGTTCAACCCAAATTTCAATCCCAATTTTAACCGGCACTTCGGTCGAAACGTCCCCCAACTTTTCCCAGTGCACCTATACCGATACAACCAACCACCCGTCCACCTCAAAGATTCCCAATAAACACACAGGTATTTGGTCGCTCGCAAAATGTCTGGAAAAACCCACCAAATAGACAGCCGAACAATCAACAAACGCCAATGAGCGGAATTTCTTACGGTTCACTGAAACAGCAACAACCACGTCATAATCATTTCCAAAATAATGGTCAAACACGAAATTTCACTTCCCAAGAATTATTCAATGCCGAACAGAATTCATGTCCCGAAATCGAATACCCTGAAGACCACCCCGATTCTTACGATAACTCAGAAGAAGGTGCTGTAGGTTATGAATTAGGAAATTTATTTGAAGAGCAAAACGACCATGAAAATTTTCCCCAAATCACAGAATTCCAAGATCAAACATAGTATGCGAGTCACACAATATTAATGAAAGAATATTGCCTTTTATCGAAATAAAATATCCACCAATGAAACTTTTGGTCGATACAGGTTCGACTAAATCATTTCTGGACCCAAATTTAGCCAAAAAATATTTTAGTTCATTCATATTCGAAGAACCTTTCACTGTGTCTACTTGTTTTAATTCATCCCAGCATAAATATGCCATGAATATCCCCGCTTTCGAAGAATTCAAAACAGATAAAAAACTAAAATTCTTTTTGTATAAATTTCACAATGTCTTCGACGGATTATTAGGCGTTGATAACCAAAAGCTATTGAAATCCAATTTAGATCTCGTCAATAACGTAGTCAACACGCCAAATTCAATGATCGATATCCAATATTTTCAGTCTAACCCTATTGTTTTATTTGAAAAAATTATTCCGAAACAAAGCCTAATTTCAGCAGAAATTCCAGTTGATTATAAAGACGGTGATGTAATCATACCAAGTCAAGAAATACTATCTTGCAAAATTGCAGAAACGGTGACAAAGGTCAAAAACAGTCTAGCCACGGTGGAGATTTATAATCCCACAAATGATAATATCAAACTCGTAATGCTATACCCGGTTAAAGTTACACCATTACGATGCAACGAAACTCATTTCCTTCAAGTATTTCCACATATAAACGAAAACGATTTCAATGAACATTTTGAAGTATTTTTCACAGAAAATTTGCAGGAAGTTGATCGATCTAATATCACTCAATTAATTAGAACTGATCACATGAATAATGAGGAAAGAGAAATTATTTTAAAATTGTGCAGGCATTATTCGGATATTTTTTATATAGAGGGTGAACCACTTACGTATACAACTGGAGTGAAACATGAAATTAAATTAAAGGATGAGACGCCGGTGTATACTAAATCATACCGTTACCCGTTCATTCACAAACAAGAGGTGACCTCACAGATAAATAAAATGCTGGAACAAAATATAATACGCCCCAGCAAATCCCCATGGTCGTCGCCTATTTGGATTGTGCCAAAGAAGGTTGACGCTTCGGGCAAAAGAAAATGGAGAATAGTTATCGACTATCGTAAACTGAATGAAAAGACAGTAGACGATAGGTATCCTATCCCTAATATCACAGATGTCCTAGACAAAATTGGACGCTGCCAATATTTCACAACTCTGGACCTAGCGTCTGGATTTTATCAAATTCAGATGAACCCAGCAGACATTGAAAAAACAGCCTTCAATGTTGAAGGAGGGCACTACGAATTTCTTCGTATGCCGATGGGTCTGAAAGGGGCCCCCTCCACATTCCAGAGATGTCTTGATAATATACTGAAAGAGTATATTAACAAAATATGTCTTATATATCTTGATGACATTTTGATCTATTCGACGTCATTACAAGAACATATCGACAGTTTGAGTAAGGTTTTCCAAAAATTGAGGCAGGCCAATTTCAAAATTCAAATGGATAAGTCTGAATTTCTGAAGCATGAAACAGCGTACCTAGGCCATGTTATAACAACGAACGGTGTCAAACCAAACCCCGACAAGATCAGGGCTATCCAAAATTTCCCTATTCCCAAGACTACTAAACAAATCAAAGGGTTCCTAGGCCTCTTGGGTTACTACAGGCGCTTCATAAAGGACTTCGCCAAGCTGACCAAACCGTTAACTCTTTGCTTAAAAAAGGGTGCCAAAATTATTCACCACCCTACTTTTATTAATTGTTTCGAACATTGCAAAACAATCCTGATTAATGAACCTATTTTGATATATCCCGATTTTGAAAAACCCTTCGTACTCACCACCGATGCAAGTAATTTTGCCCTTGGAGCAGTCCTTTCGCAGGGTCCCATTGGATCAGACAGGCCAGTGGCGTTCGCATCACGAACTCTGAATGACTCAGAGCAAAATTACTCGACAATAGAGAAAGAGCTATTGTCGATCGTTTGGGCCACCCGGTATTTTAGGCCCTATCTCTTTGGGCGCAAGTTCAAAATATTAACAGACCACAAACCCCTTCAGTGGATCATGTCCTTGAAGGAGCCAAACTCCCGTCTGGTTAGATGGAGGCTCAGACTCGAGGAGTTTGACTACGAAATTATATATAAACGTGGTAAATTGAATACCAACGTGGATGCTCTATCAAGAGTTGAAATTCACGCGAACGAAACTGAGAAAACTATCGACAGAGAACTCTAACCCTCTGTTGACCCTTGTAGTAGAAACGAAAATTCCATTCTCAGAGACGAAGAAACAGAGTCAATTGTCGGACAAATTGATGAACCACCTGACTTACTAGAGCTAGACGATACCGATACCGTCCATACTAGTAAAGAAAACCCCGTCCTGACTATACCTATTTCGGAAAACCCGCTAAACAACTACGAGAACCAAGTCCAAATTTTAACTGTATTCCATTCCCCAGCCTTACCAAAAATTGTACAAATATTCCCCACAAGAAGAAGAATTATTGCCCAGATATCTTTAGACAATTTAGAACAAAATATTATCACGTTTATCAAGGAATATTTAGACCCGAAATTCCGATACGCCCTGTATTCAGAAAATGATAGTATCATGCCTAAATTCTGCAAAATAGTACAAAGAACATTCAAAACTTCTACATATAAATTTATCCAATGTACAAAAATTTTAGAAGACGAAACCAACAGCGACGAACAAAAACAGATTTTGAAAAGATACCACGAAGGAAAAACGAACCACCGAGGTATTGTAGAAACAGAAAGACGTATCAGGGAAACATACTTTTGGCCCAAATTAGGAATCGATCTCAGATCGTATATAAATAATTGTGAAATATGTCACACAAATAAATATGATAGAAATCCCCCAAATCAAAAATTTTCAATTACACCGACCACAAAGAAACCATTTGAAATCATCCATATCGATATCTATCAGATAAAAAATCAAAGGTTTTTGACCATAGTGGATGCTTTTTCGAAGTACGCTCAGGCTTACGCTTTTACCCATAAAAGCGGTATCGAAATAGCAAACAAACTCAGTCACCACGGCATTCCTGAAATGATAGTTTCGGATAGTGGCTCGAAAATGAAATTATACAGGAACTGGCAAAACTTCACAAAATCAAAATACATTTCGGAACGCCCGACCATCATGAATCCAATTCGATAGTCGAACGATTTCACTCGACCATTGCCGAACACATCCGGTTGCTGCAAGGCACTCATAAAGAAAATGACATAACCAAGCTGATGATCTATGCTATTTTAGGTTATAATAACTCCATCCACTCAGCCACAAAAATGAGACCTGTCGATATTACTACAGGTCACATTTCAAACTCCGATCCTTTCAATATCGATTTAGAGTATCGAGTTCAAAGCGCATATGTAACAAATCATAAAGAAAAAACCAAAGAAATGTATAAGATTTTAAATGAAAGACTTACAAAACAAAAAGAGAAAAACATTGGAAATCTAAATAAAACTCGCGAAGAACCATTAGACTATCAAAGTGGTGATATTGCCTATAAGGGAACAACTCCGCGTAATAAAATTCTTCCCAAATTCAAAATCGTTAGAATAAGATCTGATGAAAACACCAAAATTAATACAGCAGACGGTAAAAAGATTCATAAGTCAAATTTAAAACGTCCCTTGTTTCAGATCCTTCCTGTTGATGACACTCAGCCAGGAAGTTCAAGTAATACCCCTTGACAAAAACCCAGGCATATCAATCACCCTTCAAACTAGGAACTTTTGATGAAACAATTGAATTACTCAAACGAAACGAAGATATCGTGACAGACCGAATAAATAGAATATCTTCTAATCTACCCACGTTTGTATATAACTTTACTCATCTACTAGAGACAAAATTTGCTTTTGATCAAATTAGCTCATCATTACTCATTATATCCCAGTTACTTGTAGATCAGGAGAATGTCATTACATTCTCGAAAATGAATCTAGCTCACCCAAGCATAATAAATATCAACGAGTTAGAAATTATAGTCAAAATTCTAAAACGACAATACCTTCCTGAAAATTTAGTATTTGGTACTGAATCTAATAACATCCATAAATACTATGATATTTTGGACGTGGGCACCTACCAGAAAGAAAGCAAAATTGTTTTCGTAATAAAGTTTCCGTTAGTATTTCCAAATCAATATACTCATTACCATCTATACTCTATCCCAACCTCTGAACAAACTACCCTTATTCCACCGGCACCCTATCTGACTATGAATGAAGTGTACTTTCAATATTCTACCACACCATGTATGGACGTCCATGGGACCTACTATTGTCAATCCAACGACCTTCTCCTTGGGGAGACCAAAATGGATTGTGTATTCCAAATACTGAATATTGGCACCACCCCTTCAGGATGCCGACGGATGCCAATACAAATCGATGTTGATATAATCGAACAAGTCGATGAAGCCCATTATATAGGGATCTTCAAGAATCCAACCCGAGTTCAAACAACTTGCCGAACTACAGATATAGCAACTCTAATAGGGGTCTACCTAATAGCTGTTCCTCCAGGATGCCTGTTCAGAATACCAACGGACACTTACCGCAACGAAGCTACTGAAACACATCAACAGCCCCTACTGCTACCAGAATTGGCAATACCAAAGTTTGTCGAAATTGAGCCGATGCCACCAATAAAAATCCAGGACATCCCCCTGGATAAACTGCATGAACTTCGAGAAGAGGCACGCCGAATTACACCCCTGCAGGCTGTAAATACATCTATGGTACACGGCTGGACATTCCCCCCGTATGTTATCGTCGTATTGTTCATATGTGTGTTCATAACATTCAAATATAAACACTCAATATGGAACAAGGAATCTTCACCGCAACCCGAACCATCAACTACTGCCATGCCAATGGAAAGAAAAACGATTTTTGGAAAATAGTTTTTCATCTTCGAGGGGAGGAGTTACGTCACTGACAAATGGGACTCTGGCATTGTCCGCAGTTCCGCTGACGAGGCTTTCTTCTCAACGCCCGGTAAAAGAACTATCGGAGAAGCAGTCTGACATTACATTTTATATGATACAGTTGTTATTATAATTTTCACTTCGAATTTGTAAAATAAATGTTTTAACCTGGTTTTCAAATTCTTGCATTCGTAACTCGCGAGAGTTATCTTCAGTTCACAACATTTCCCGTAGATTCGGCATCGGGCCTATCTATTGTTTATATTATTCATCTGAGGGAAGAACTCAAATATGGGCAATAAAAATGAAAATTCTTGCTTTCTTCATTGGGATCGATATTTCGTATATTGATTGGTATGGATATAACTCATGAAAATATGTGTGGTTTAGGCAAACATAATGATTAAAAAATATAAAAAATCGTGTTTATCGACATATAAATAGCAACGCTGCAAAAACCATTCAGATTATGAGAAAACCATCCTACGGGTATTCATTAGAGATATTTATGGAAAATTTCTATGAATAAGTCCGCAGTTGCATTTTGTTCAATTGCATTGTTTTAGCGTACGAGACTGTACAACTGTCATTGAAAATGATGTTTTTAATTCATTGACAATAGTGTTAAAAATACTTTTAACACTAGTGTTAAAAGTAAAATGACAGATGGGATGATGGATACTCAGTAATATATAGATCTCTCTGATAAAAACACTTCAATCAGATATTATAATCAGAACACCTGCTCAAGAGAAATCATTAATGGAAGTTCACACATGTATTTGGCGTTTGTGCAATTGGTAATACTAATTCCTCTTGAAGTTACAAACGAAGTAGTATTCAGTCCAACTGTAGAAGGTCCTTCGTCACTGACAAATAATGACATTCATAAATAAAGTGCGTTGAGGTTTATTATTTTGGAGCTTCTGCCTTGTAATCCAAAGATCATGTGTTCGAATCCTCATGGATATTATTTTTTTTTTGTTTTTTCTCACTAGCAGTAACTGTTGAACAAAAAATGTGTATAATACATTTGTTAAAAGTGATTTTATTTTGCTCGTGGGGTTGCTCCACTCGCTAATGCTCGTTTCTCAATATTCCCTACTCACAAAATAAAATGCCACTTTTAACACTTGTATCATAAATAACTATATTCATTTTGGAAGTCATTGTATATATCTATAGAACCAGGGATAACACCGGATAAATAGGTAGTAGGTATATTATGTAACGATCATGTTGACACGAGACGTAGGCGAGTGTCGTAAACCTCGTGCGACTGTCGTTAATCTCGTGTGCAATCGTTATTAGCAATTAAATGATCGTTGCATATATTATTTTTTCTACGACCAATACAAAATTAAAACAAAACTGTATTTCAATCTAGTTATGTTCAATCTCTACGTCAACATGAATTTCAATACGAACATTATGTCCACAAAGAAAATTTGAGTTTCTTTGAGAATTTTTCAACGTAAAGTAAAAAAATATATATAAATCTTTTTTAAATCAATGATCCATAATTATCTTTATATTTTAAAATATATATATAATGAAAATCCATGTTATATTTTTTTGAACGATGTTGAGAAATAGATGATCGGATTGTCTCCAAAGTAATGGCATATGGATGTGAGGACTGAGCTCGATGGGACCCCTAACGGTGGAACGATTGATGATATTTCGGAAGAGCATCGTCCATGAAAATATGCATGAAACAAAGACAGATCGGCAACTTGTCTGCGGTGTTCCAGAGAAGTGAGCGAGCTTGTGAACGGAGTATCACCGCCAAGAGTTTCAATATGTGTTTGGGTGCTTCACTTCATATAATGAAACCCAAGACTGGTCGGATTCGTGCCTTATCAATCATAATGAGTTGACGGAAAACGAAATAATTTTTGGCACGAAATAGAGCACTGTTCATTTAAACGACGTCATGTATACAACGGTTCATCAAAAATCGTCTAATATTACAAACTGCCCAAATATTAGGTTACCTGTGGTAATTTTGCTTTTGAACTGAAGTAAACTTCAAAATTTTTGGTGCAAAGTTTTTTTTTAACAACTAAACTTGCTCAAACTAGTACAGTAACAAGGAAATGATGCTGAATAATATCAAGTGATAAAAAAATCAAATTAAATTATTTAATTAATTTATTAATGGAGTACATGTTTATTTGGAATATGTAGACATGTAAGAGAACAAAAATAATTAAAGAAAACCCGAGACGAGATTCAGCTGAACTCCCTACGTGAATAGAGGAATAACTTCTGCCGTTCCATCTATTTGTTTAATCATCAAAAGAACATGTCATTATGTGGAGTACTACATTAACACATTATTTCATACATACTAAATAAAATATCACACTTGCTGATAATAAATAGGTAGGAAATGAGAGCGTTGGACCCTAAAATGAAATAAAACGAGTATTTACAGAGCTGAGTGAATTATAATAAATGAGAAGCTACCAATCACAATTTGGATTTATATATTTCATCACTTTTATTTCTTTCATTTTATGTCTGTATGATATTCTTATGATTTTCTTTTAAAAAATAATATTTTATTTCTTATTTTATTTACGTGCTGTATATATCACTTATAATGTCCACCGCTCTCATTTTTCACCTATTTATTTATCAGCTTGTCAAAATTCAAAGTTTTTTCTCAAGTGATACATTTCATTTAGTCTTTGGTTCTTCATATTGAAAAATGAATCATCATTTTTGTTCGAAAATTGTTTGTTTCGGGTACAATTTTAATTAGGCCGCCGTTTCCATATTTCGTAATAAAATAACGAAAATAAAATACTTGGAAAACCATTGATACGTCATTAGTGTTAATGGATACGATCAAATAAATTCATCAATTTTGTGAACTTGAATTTTATTGACAGGTGAAAATGGAAAATTTTGAATGAATATTGACTCATTCACCAATAATTCATGAATTACCTGTTCGTTGAATAAAAGTTCTTGGGTTGAACCATTTCATGTCATTATGTTGGTATATCTCATAAACTAACAACAGAATTGGCGAATAAATTGTCATGTGTAAATACAACCAACGCTCATCAATTTCAGTAGTTATTCATTCGACATATTCTAAACTTCAATAATCCCATTTACAACTTCTATTGGTTTCATCTCCTGTGCTAAAATTTCGTGAATAGCTTCAGTATTATTTCCAAATTCAATGAATGAAACAACAATCCATTCAAACATCCATAGTATCCATGTAAAAGTACATATTTATGCGAGGGCGCTCGAATCAGTGAAGAAAAGGGATCCAATATTGATTATGCAGGGGTTCAGCAAAAATCACTTTGACGGTGCGATTTTGGATGAATTCTGGCAAATTTTTGTGACAAGAAAGAATAATGTATGAAACAGGCACCTCTCAGAGTACTTTTTTGAAAAAAAAAATACCTAGTGAGATAAAAAATAGTGAATCTGGCCAAATTTCTGCAATTTTTTCAAGGTCATTTTCAACAAAAATTGGAAAAAGTACTCTGAGAGATGCCTAGATCCAACCTTTTGACTTCAGATGGTGAAAAAAAAATCGTGAATTCATTGAGCGAGCTCCGAGTATTTTGATATCTCCTGCGCCTTGTTTCATCAATAGCCACTAATAGGGTTAACCCCCTCTTATAAAGAGTTAGACATGATTTTTTTATTTATAGATTACTTCCTTTATAAATTATGGTTCGAGCAACAAGATTTGGGTCCTTTATGGTGTTCTAAACCAGAATTTGTGGTTAGCTCGGAGATTTTTAGTATGTTTTCCTTAATGTTTCAATTTTCAACTAATAATATCTAGGCATCAAAAAGTAATGTTTGGTTATTTTTCATTTTTGTCAATTGAATAAATTTTGTAAATCAACTGTACGCTACCGATGAATGAGTTTTGCGAGCTATTGATGACATCCTGTGTATTTTTATGATGTAATAATTGATGTGTAGGAGTATTAGGGTGTCCTGAACCAGAATTGGCTGTCACGTTTGTGCTACGACTTTTCGACTGGTTATAGCTAGCTATAAAAAACTAATATTTGAATATTTTCTATAGCAATAATGTAACTAGTGACTATGTAAAAAAATTATAAATCAACCAAACATTACGGATGACTAAAAATCAATATTATATTAGTTTCAAGTGACACCCTGTATATTTCAAATTATCGAGTACTGTTAATTGGGGGTGTCAGAGTATTCTGGAAAAGACTTCATTGTTATTTTCGCTATAAAAATTCCTAGTATATTTTCCCAATTTTTAGTTTTTCAATTTGGTCGTAGGTAGCCATGAAAAAGTAATATTTGAGTATTCTTTGCGGCATTTTTAGGTACTTCTTTACCAAGGAAAAAAAATCGAAAACAACCAAACATTGCAGATGAATAACAAATGAAAATTTTGTTAGTTACAGATGACACGCTGTATATTTTAACGAAATAGCACTGAGATTTGGGAGTTTTAGGGTGTTCTTAAACAGACTCTGGTGTTAGTTTTGCGTTAAAAAATGCCTAGTATGTTTTTTCCAATTTTTCACTTTTCAATTGGTCGTAATCAGCCATGGAAAATGGATATATACTAATATTTCATCAACCTGAAGGTAGATATTTCTGGGTACTATATGTAATGAAAAACTTATTTTGAAAATACGAGGGTGTGGCTGCTCAAAGTGGGACACACTATTTATAGATACATATATATTGATATTCTACCTACATGCAAATGCATTATCCATTTGATGACAAGCATACTACAAAAGGAAACAAGTAAAAGACAGAAATTAATAAAAAATAATAAAGGTGGTGCTCATATACGGAAAAGACAATTAGGCCAAGCTGAAGATAAAAATAAGAGGCTATTTTCACACAAAATAAAAGACGCAAATGGCATATACTACTTTTTATGAGATAGTTCGTAAATGAAAACCACGGTTTTCGCCCCAGCAAAGTTGCAATTTGGAATTTTTTAAACAAGCAATAGTGAAAAAAATTACAACTCTTTTGGTTTCTTGCAAATATCCCAAAAAGTATTGAATGAATCGTTTTACAATCTGAAACTTTTGTAGAGAATTATAAAACCTACAAAACAGTTCTTTGAGCGACAGGATTGGTGCATTTTCCAGTGAGAAAATCCGGAAAAACCTCGAAAAGAGACCATTTTTCAAAAATTCATAATTTACACAAATCTGAAGATGAACAAACAATATTGTCTGTGTCCAAAATTGCAAGTTTGATTTTCTTCTTAAAAAGATTTACAAAGTAAATGTTCCGAATATCCAAAGGAAGGTTATTGTGAATTTTCGTAATATCGTAAGAAAATTTGTAAAGTAAACTTTTGTGTTTTGGAATAGTCAAATTATATTTTTGTCGTGAATCGACATTATGTGCTTGATCTTGAGACTGAAGTTTCTCAAATAGATAAACAGGCGTCTTTGTAGTGATTATTTTGTGATCAAATGTACATCTGTGAAGAAACCGCCCTTCTTTCATATTCAGCCAACCAATTTCTCTCAAAGAGGTCGTGATATGGTTTCGTCTTCGCAATCGACAAATCAGACGAACACATGGATTTTGAATAAGTCTTATACGTCTACTCTCGGATTCAAGCTGGGCTGGACCATGTACACAGTCTATATGTTGGAATTTTGATAAAACTAAAGAGTCACAAAGAACCATTTCACATGTCTATTTAGAATTTTTCTATTGGAGAAACCTTTGAGGCTACCAAATGATTTTTGAATAACTGAAGACACACGTTTTTTGAATCTGAGATCAACATCAAGTTGTTAACCCAAATTCTTTTTATACATAGAGAAGGTAATTGGAGTATCACCAACAATAGAATTGATTAAAGGTGCCACACGACTTCGAATTGCTTTTTTGCCAAATAGTAGGGCTTTCTATTTAGAGGGATTGATTTTCAAGCAAAATTTGGTTACAAGTTGCTGTAAATCTTCATTAATTTTTTTGCAAGCAGAGTTAACATCTTGCTCGTCAAAATAATGGTACAGTTGAGCATCATCTGCATAGGAGTGATACATAGACGTTTTGATACTCTTATGGAATTGAGATGTGTATAGGTTGAACGCCACACACAATATCAACATAATTCGAGGAATTTTATTTAACGATAACTGCCTAAGAAAAATTTTAAAAATGATCACATGATTCCCCTGCAAACCCCAAGTAATTTATAATGGCAACTATCAGTTGATGGCATACCATGTCGAAAGCCTTAGAGTAGGCTATAAGAACAAGAACGCATACTTTATCATCGTCAATAGCACTATGAATGTCGTCTGTTACTTTGGCCGAAGATGTTTCAATGAACATTTCCATGCAACTAGCAATTGCGGAGACATCCTTGTAGGGCTCTGCACGGAAATTCATTATATGTAATTCAATGGTCGTCGTGGTATTAGCCAGGAAAGTAGTTATTTTCTGATGGATTTTCGACCCAATTATTCCTATTGTATAGGATTATGGCAATAAGCGTGGTCCTGGTATTGCAGAAAATTTACTATTCGTTAGACATAAATTATATATACAGGGTATTCCACATTCGATGGCCCATTAGACGTTTCTAGAGAACGGAACGGCATATCATTTCAAAAACGTGTGGGCATGGATCTCAGATCAATACAAAACCCTAGATAGGCCCGATGCTATGTAAACACCATATTCAGTGAACCGAAGACAACTGTGCTTATAAACATTCACCTCCTACCTCTGTTGTTTAAAATCTTTACATGCTTTCGGTAGGTATCAATAAATGCGTAATCATTCATATTTGATGTATTATTCTAAAAGTTTCAGGTAAATATTAATTTCCAAAGAGATGGAAAAAAAATCTTTGAAGCGGAAGATATATGTGGTTTTCAACTAATGAAATAGACTGGTCACTCAGAAAATTTCGAGCGGTTACCAGAATTTTTCACTCTTATCGAATTACTCCTTCGGTCCAAAATAAACGATAGCCACGTTGCATTCAGTGACTAGTAAAATTTAACCTGAAAGGAGGGGTACCTCAAAGTGGCCTGGGGAAAGCTGGAAATAATTCTACAACCTTGAGATAGTCTTGAAAATGAGTAATCTGAGTTTTTACACATGCATGTCAAAAATTTCGGACTTTCTTCAGTTTTTCGCTCAGAACTCCTGAAAAACGCATCCCAGCAAAAACCATGCCAAGAGATAAATTGAAGAACATGTACCATTTGACGACTTTCTGTCGTCTGCAGCAGTCCAAGTACTGGTCCTATCAGAACACTATTGTAATCAACATTTAGATAATTCAACTTAGAGATCAAAAAACACTTGAATTATAAAATTTTACCAATTTTACCCATACTTATATGATATGAAAAATTACAAACAAAGTCATTTTGCTTCCTGACCATTATTTTATGTATTCAGTAGTACATTATCAGTAAATATTTTATTATACTAAGTATATTTCAGTAAAGAATATGCTTTAAAAAACATAAAAAAATAAATAACGACCAAAAGTTACATACATTTTGATAATACGCATATACGGTTGTTCCAGTCAGTGGTATATAGGAGTGATTCATTCTTTTATGAGAGTGGAAGTTTGACTAAAAAGGAAAGCAATCGAATCATTTCTACTTGTGCTGTGACTATACTACCAAATTAGGGTGGTAGGCCGTGGTCCTGAGGTGGTCGATGCCAATCAGCCGGTTCGAACAGCGAAACAAATGGTCCGTAGTCAGGCGGAGAGGAACGCCGTAGCGCGCTACAGTCTCTGCTTCCTGGTTCTGGAGGGGTATTGCACCGCGAGAACCGATCGACGCAGGTGAGGCAATACTTGTATCCCTCGGAGTATGGCATGATGATGAGGTCGATGTGGACATGATCGAATCGTCTAGTTGGTACTGTAAAATTGCCAATCTGGGTAGAGACATGTCTTGTGACCTTGGTGACTTGGTGACTTGGTGATGCAGTCACGGACCCAGGAACGGCAGTCAGCGTTGATGGACAGCCAGACGTAGAGTTGCTTCACCAGCTTCTTCGTTGCCTTGACGCCTGGGTGCGATAGGCCGTGGATCGCGTCAAAGGCTGGTTTGCGGAAGGCGGCTATTAGTCGTGGAGACGTCGCAGTGTTGGATCCTGGAATAGTCACTTGGCGCAGGATCAAGCCAGAGTTGTCCCTCTGGCGAAGTGCCTGCAACTCTTGGCCCTGTTGCTAAGCTGCTGCGAGTGCCTCGAAATCGAGTAGCGCAGCAATGGCATCTACCTGTGAGAGAGCATCTGCTATGACGTTATCCTTCCCAGCGATGTGTTGGATATCTGTCGTAAACTAAACTGCCCGATGAGATGAAGGTGGCGGAACTGTCGCGAAGAGCACTGGTCGGACTTCTGGCGGAAGGCGAAGGTGAGCGGCTTATGATCAGTCAGAATGGTGAAATGACGTCCTTTCACCATGTGCCGGAAGTAGTTCATAGTTTTGTAGATGGCTAGAAGCTCTCGGTCGCAAGCGCTGTACTTTGTTTCGGCGCTGCTTAGCTTCTCTAAGAAGAACTCAAGAGGTTCCCACTCGTCGTTCCCCAGCTGCTGCAGGACGGCTCCCACGGTGTGATCTGACAAGTCGCAGACCAAGAAGAGGTTGGAGCCGAGCTTCGAGAGCGCAAGGAGCGTCGCTTTGACGAGGGTGTCCTTGCAAGCGATGAAGGCGGTTTCTGCAGCATCATTCCACGTAATTGGTTTCTTCCCTCTAATAATGGCCTTGGGGAGGTTGTTGTAAACAACGGAAGTTTGAGGGCGCGAAAAACTGTGGGTTTGACAATAGGGGGGGGTTCATTGTTATATCCGTGCTGATTCTACAATGTATTTATTCAGGTCCCAAACCATAACTCACTCGCGTCACTGTCACACATAAAACTAAATCACGTCGGGGTTACCACTGTTGGGATAGGGTGACGGGTGAGTTTATCATCAAATAACGAACACAACAGCTAACAAGTAACCATAACAATTGATTTACACACTGTTACAATGATAAAACTCAACAATTGAACGTACATTACGATGGTATAATACCTGAAGCTTGACCAGAGAATGGCCAGTCAAGAGACTTCAAAACGGAGAACATCGCGCTACGAAAACTCAAGAATAAGTGCCTTCTTCTCCCAATCTTTCAAACCCCTGAAACTATCCCTGTTTAGGTAGTAGGCCAAGTAGAAAAACGTCAGGTCGCGTACGTCATAGAAAATCCCGAATCTACTACGAATATCAGAACGTAATTAATTTCACTGGCATTACCTGGGCTTTTCATCGCCATTAGGGGCATTTGAAAAAACAGTCGATGGATATTCGAACCATTGTTCGATAATGCTCTTACAGAAAATATTCGCAAATCAAAATTGATTTGGGGAAAAACCTACAACTCATTCATTCTTACATTTTTGACAATGTGAAAATTCATATTGCACAGAGGTTCGACCAATTATCACCCAATATTTTTGCCGTACTTTATTCAACGCCAACTCGACTCCCTTATGTCTGAATTTCTCGCCGTAGTATTGTTTCATCTATAATTTTGTATAATATTTTTTCGGGTCCAAAATTATGGGGTTTTTTGTTCTCTTAACAATTCTTCAGCAATACTCGAAGTTTTTTCAGACATTTTGCTCTTGAGACTTTGCTCTAGGTACTTATTTTCATCAATGGTCGTTCAATGCAATGGTTCTCATTGAATAATGAGTGGCGTTCGCGTCCAATTGATACACTTTCTGCGTATCCGCAAAGTTCATCGAATCGACAAAAGTCGATGTCAGCATTTCGTCGGTGCTCCGGTCCGGTCATGTGGGGTCATACTGGGTGGCTTGAGTAAATAACTTTTCCATCCCCAAATGGCAGTATTTCATGGATTGAAAAATGCTGGGGTGTTCGTCGGGAGTTGTTTATCTGTTGGCCTTGGTGGATTTGTTCTTCGTTTGGCACGAATAAACTGGAATCTGTAGTAGGTTCTTACAATAATCATTGGAATGTAGATGGGAATGATCCAGTGGCGGATTTTCTGCATGAAAAGTGTGGATCGGTCCTAGGTTGTGCTGTTGCTTTTGAAGTTCATGTAATATCCAGAGGGATATTTTTGATGATGATTTCGGAGACGTTCTCCCTGGGTGGACTGTGTGGTACGATAATTTTACTCTTCCTGGTATCCTGGATGGAATCTCGGTAGACACACTGTATATAGAGTTCAGATATTCCATTCAAGAGTTGAAACTCTTGAACAGATAGATATCCACAAAATATCCTACCACTGCGCCACTTAAATACTTTGAACGTCGAAGACTGTTTTTAAAAAGTTTATTTTGAAGAATCAAAGTTACAAAAAATATATGAAATACGTCTGATTTATGTCAGTAGTATATAAAGACTTAATAGTACATACAAATTCAAATACAAATACAAATACAAATTCTGCGTATCCACAAAGTTCATTGAATCGATAAAGGTCTATGTCAGCATTTCGTCGGTGCTCCGGTCCGGTCATGTAGGGTCATACTGGGTGGCTCGAGTGTATAACTCGGGCCGCGAACACTGGACGTCGCAGCGACATTACACCTCACGGCTACGGACGGCACGTTGATTCGAAAAAGATACTTGCATTCACAACATATATCCTGGATAAGAAGACCGTGTGATCGACGATAAGTTACGTGGACGGAGTATGGGTACGAAGTCCCGCAATGATACTAAATACAGTACTAAATAGTACGTACTAAATACAGTACGTACCTGTTCCAAAGGAATTCAGATATCAGCCATTTCCATACCAAATAAGAGACCGGTTCTTCATGTGGTTCTACCTCCACCTTACCAATCGAAAAATCCTCTTCTTAGCTCACCCACAATGCTGTTCTCACTGCCACATGGCATGTCGCTCGAGTTTCTTAGTCTATAGTCTATTTGTCTATCCGTTTCTTCAGTTTCTTCAGTACATTGGAAGTACGATATGTACGGGTACATGTAATTTGGTTCCCAGATTGAGAAGGGTCAGATAAAATGTGTAATTCGGTTCCTGATATTTTAGGTTTACCCAATTTTTATGTGTGATTTGGTTCCCGACATTTTTTCACAACACTCTTGATCTTATCACAAAATAAAATAATTTAGTGTGGAAATTGAATACATCAATTTTGCGAGGAGCAATTATTTCGTACAATCGAACCAGAACGAACTAACCTTACGTAGAACGTTTTAGTTCCTGATGTATTAACAACTTCATTTCTGCAGATTGCTTCAGAGAACACAGTCAATAATATAGAATCTTGTGGCATACTTGCAGGAAAACTGCAAAACAATTTATTGTAAATCACACATTTGATTCTCCCAAAACAAATTCATATTCGTGTTCAGCATCCAATGAGGAAGAGCACAAAACAGGTATGACCTTATAGACCGTCAGATAATGACATATTTTGCTGACTCATTTTCTCGTTTCAGAGATTTCAACCACTGAAAATGTCAGTGTTGAGCTCAAAAAATTAACGTGTGCTAGGCATATAGAAAATTCATTTTTATTTTGCAGAAAAAAAAATGTTTTTTTCCCAATTTTCTCGTTTATGGCATTTCAACACAATAGGTGAAACAATCTAATAGTGAAAAACCAAAGCCATAAGGTTTGCACGTACTTAAAGGGTTGAAATAAGGGCGCGATCTTGTAAAAAAATACTTGGTTGCAGAAATTTAATATTGTTAGGAACCCGAAAAAATTTTTCCATAAGCCGGTCTGCTGTTGAAGTAAATTTTCCGGTAGAAAAATTTTGTGAAATTTTTTTTTGTTTTCCGGCAAACTTTCTCGTTTATGGCATTTGAACCATATGATTTTGATGATTATAAATATCATAATAAAATTTCCAAAAGCTTTGCATGTACCTCAAGAAAAGCCATAATTTGTAAAGTTGAAGGAAAATTTATAGAATTTTTTTTAATTTTCTCGTTGATGGGAATTGGCATGTAAGAAGAAAAATGTATTTCAAGACCAGAAAAAAAAGCCATAAGTCGGAAACATGATATCGATGTTTTATACAGTGTGGCCCATTTAAAATGGAAGCACACTCATAAAACATACATTTTTCATCCGACTAGATTTTTTTTTTTTTAATTGGGTAGATAATCAAAAAGTCCACTAACACACACCTAATTTCATGCACGAATCTTCATTTTCAGGGCCAACTATTCTTATTTTTCAAGTTAAAAAAACTGAAGAATTCATTAGCGATTTTTTCAGAAAAAATCTGACCACTGGATTCGTGGTATTTTCAAACCGTTCATTTTGAAATTTTGTTAAAATTCGTACATCGATAAGAAAGTTATAGGATAATGAAATTTACAAAATATGCCGTTAACCAACCCACCAATTAATTTTCTACTCTTTTCAAAATTTGGAATAGACCACTGGATCCAGGTAGTCTCAAAATATCACTGATCAGAATTTCATCGAAATTATTGAATAATAATGAAGAAAATATTATGGATCGTTGATTTAAAAAAGATTTAAATATATTTTTTACTTTACGTTGAAGAATTTTCAAAAAAACTCAAATTTTCTTTGTGGACACAATGTTCGTATTGAAATTCATGTTGACGTAAAGATTGGACATACCTAGATTTAAATACAGTTTTGTTTTAATTTTATATTGGTAGTAGAAAAAATAATATATGCAACGATCATTTAATTGCTAATAACGATTGCGCACGAGATTAACGACAGTAGCACGACATTTACGACACTCGCCTACGTCTCGTGTCAACATGATCGTTACATAATATACCTACTACCTTTTTATCCGGTGTTATCCCTGGTTCTATAGATATATACAATGACTTCCAAAATGAAAATAGAGTGGAACAACCCCACGAGCAAAATAAAATCACTTTTAACAAATGTATTATACACATTGTTTTGTTCAACAGTTACTGCAAGTGGAAAAAAACAAAAAAAAATAATATTCATGAGGATTCGAACACACAATCTTTGGATTACAAGGCAGAAGCTCCAAAATAATAAACCCCAACGCACTTTATTTATGAATGTCATCATTTGTCAGTGACGAAGGTCCTTCTACATTTGGACTGAATACTACTTCGTTTGTAACTTCAAGAGGAATTAGTGTTGCCAATTGCACAAAAGCCAAATACATGTGTGAACTTTTATTAATGATTTCTCTTGAGCAGGTGTTCTGATTATAATATCTGATTGAAGTGTTTCTATTAGAAAGACCTATATATTACTGAGTATCCATCATCCCATCTGTCATTTTACTTTTAACGCTAGTTTAACACTAGTGTTAAAAGTATTTTTAACACTAATGTTAAAAGTGATTTTGTGAAAAAGTCAGTTTTTAGTTCATATGTCAATGAATTAAAACATCATTTTTAATGACAGTTGTACAAAAAATTATTTACTGAATTGACACACATTTCTATGTAACCCTTTTATGTCTGATTGCGCTACTTATTTTTTACCCATGAGGAAATTCGAAAGTCTCGTACGCTAAAACAGTGCAATTGAACAAAATGCAACTGCGGACTTATTCATAGAAATTTTCCATAAATATCTCTGATGAAAACCCGTAGGATGGTTTTCTCATAAATTGAATGTTTTTTTCAGCGTTGCTATTTACATGTCGATAAACACGATTTTTTATATTTTTCAATTATGATGTTTGCCTAAACCACAGATATTTTCATGAGATTTATCAATACCAATCAATATACGAAATATCGATCCCAATGAAGAAAGCAAGAATTTTCACTTTTATTACCATATGTGAGTTCTTCCTTTTAGAAAATACGGGACAATGTAATAAAATCGAGTCGGCCGGAGTGGTAAAAAGCGGCGAGCGTTTGGGTACCTATTTATAGACAGCCTCGAAGCGTTCAAGGTTAAACTTACTATTTACTGATTTTTATTTCACAGCAAAATGTGTTGAAGTGAGACACTTACTTAGATTTCTTTTATTTTGAGACTCCTCCCCTATCAAATGGAATCCGTATCTCGCCCTTTTACCCGCAAATATACTTTGACCTTTTTCAGAAACCCCTTCTTAAAGGACCCCGCACTTTCCTTATGGAAAATGGCTTTCGGTTAAATTCCCTGAATTTTTGGTATGTTGAAGATTTTGATTTCCTCGGCAAAAGTGTCCACGGGCACAAAAAAATCGGCAGACTAGTTTTCGAGATACAGGGTGTAAAAGATGAAAAGTGAAGCTTTCTGCTCAGAATTTTTAACAACTCCGAGAATTGACAAAACGCCCATTTATGCATGGAAGAGCATGCCTGAATGATGGTACAATGTCATCTAGATCTCGTATCCATTATAAATTTACGTTTTGGGCTACAACAGGGTGAACAAAGAAAAAGCCAATTCGATTAATTTTAAACCAACCAGGGTAAGTTCTTTCATGAGAATTAAAGATCCAATTGAGTCTGAATGAACTTCCTCAATCCCGATCGAAGTTTACTGACATTTTTTTTTTAAATACAGGGTGGTTCGAAAATAGGGGTACGTCAATCCCTTGTTTTTTTAATCGGAAAGGAGAGAGCATGTCATATATATATATATATATATATATATATATATATTGTTACAGACCTGAAATTTGATAAAGACTTCTCGAATTGTTCGAGATCCTTCGATGAATTAGATTTGTTCTGGATCAATCGTCGAACATTCTATTTGTGTTCTATTGATTTCTTAAGTTTTCTAGAACTTTATTTGTATATAAAAGTGATGCATTTGTTAGATGAAGAAAGTTAGTTAGGAAGTTACTCTGAGTTACCTTGGATACAAGTATTTTGACAGTGACTTGTATCACAGTGTTGTCAAGTGAAGTTGGAATAATAAAGGCGAGTTCATACCAGTGTACACTTATTTTTGAACCCGAAGACGCAACAATTGGTGACAGCGGCGGAATAAGTGTTACTGAAGAAAGAAAAGTAAGGCAGTTTTCCAGTATTTGATGGTGAATACTCGAGCAAATAATTACGACGAGATGGCGACATCTGCAGATATCCTTGAGTTTTTAAAGGAACAAGAAGCCAAACGAAAACAAGAACAAGAGGAACAAGAAGCCAAACGAAAACAAGAACAAGAGGAACAGGAGGCGCGGTTAGTCCAGCAGTTACAACAACAACATGTTGATATTCTGCAACGTATTAGTCACAGTCAAAAGTGCTTCCAGAATGAAATCACCGAAGTAGTACAAGAGGTCAGAGGAGAAGTTCAAGAGGTTAAAGGTGAAGTTCAAGAAGTCAGAGGTGGAGTCCAGGGAGTCAACAGAAGGGTCCAAGACGTCGAAAATGAACTGTCCAAAATAGATGAACGGGTGGCACGAGAGGTGAACAAGAAATTCAACGAAGAAGTGGATAGGATCAAGGAGAGGTTGGAAACGCTACACCTTCCACACAAGCGTGCACCATCTGAGGAAATCTTCCCCACCAGCGAAAGGCCATCCTCACTGACAACTCCGATAAGGCCTACACAAGTGAAAATTTTGAAGCCTCCAACATTCGATGGGCAATCCTCGTGGCCCATGTATATACGTCAATTTGAAGCGGCAGCAAACGCAAACGGCTGGTCCGAGGAGGAAATGGCCACCTCTCTAGTCCTGTGTCTACGAGGACAAGCATTGGACATCCTTCAGAACATCCCCGAGAGTAATCAGAAGGAATATTCAAGAATCGTTGAAGCTTTGGAAATCAGATATGGACAGCAATATCTCAAACAAGTATTTCAGAGCCAAATAAAGAGTCGATACCAAAAATCCAACGAAACCCTACAGGAGTATGGAGCCGACGTAGAGCGACTAATTAATTTGGCATACCCACAAGCACCGAAGGAGTTCATAGAACAAATTGGGGTGCAGACTTTCATCGATGGTTTGAGAGATACTGACATGCAGCAAGCCCTTCGACTAGGACGACTTCAAACCATAAGCGCAGCACTAATAGCATCGTTGGAGTTCGAGGCCGCGAAAAACGCATCAAGAAATACGAGGCCCAAGTTACGTGAAGTTAAATTCAACGAGGATTCTCCTACAAGCGAGGCGCTATTGAAGAAAATATTGGACTCCATAACAGCATTAAGCAACCAAGTGCCTTCCCCACAAGACAGGAAGAGGCGCTGTTATAACTGTGGGAAAAGCGGCCATCTACAGTGGAGTTGCTGGGAGAGATCGAGATCCAAAAGTCCAAGAAGAAAGAGGTCGTCATCAGCGAGCAACGAAGATAGATCGAGACCTCCGGGCCCAGGAACAGAGCAACGTGGGCGATATACCAGAGGAGCCTTCAGGAGATCGACCACGCCAGAAAGGAGACCTCAAACATCTGAAAGAGGACTTGCTCCCATCCAGGAAAAACGAGAATTAGTCGGCACTAGGGGGCGCGTGGCGACTTTCAGTGTTCAAAGCCCCAAGATCCATATATCGACATTGAAGAAAAATGATCAAAGTCTACTAATACAAGGCTACTTAGAAGATCGGAAATGCACCTTCACTATTGATACAGGAGCTTCGAGATCAGTCGTTCGCCCAGACCTCATACAAGAATCTGTGAAGCCGATGAAAAGGAATATGGTTTTGGAAACGGCAACGGGACAAACCGCACCAGTCATTGGGGAAACACTTGTACACATCCAGATAGGACCTATTACCATGGAACATTCTATGTTGGTTGCGGAAATAAGGGATGAATGTGTTTTGGGTCTGGACATCATGGAGAAAAACGACTTCATCCTTAACATCAGACAGAAAATTTTGCGGATTGGCAATGAAGAAATCTTCCTGAGCAGATACGATGAGAAAATCCAACCAATTAAGATTTATGTTGACGAAGACATCCACATTCCGAAAAACTCCGAAACCATCATCATGGCCAGAATGGATAAACAACCTGGAGATTTGAGCACTGGAATAATTGAAAATGATGAATACCGCCAAGATGGAATTTTAATTGCCCGATGTCTTGTGAACACAGAACAACTAATTCCTGTCAGGGTTGCCAATACTTCGGAAAATAAAGTCCTACTGAAGAAAAACGACCAATTGGGATTCTGCAAACCTGTCACTCGAGTTATCAATTGTGAAAACCACACTCAGGTACTGCGAAGAAATACCACTAACACCGATCAGAGAACAATAGACAAAATGATTGAATCCACGGAACATTTAACTATGGAAGAAAAGCAGAAGGCCAAAGAGTTTCTTGATAGCCATCGTAACATTTTCTCGACAGAGACTTCGACGGGACGTACCAGTCTAATTCAACATCGCATCAACACTGGCGATGCCCGACCAATCCGACAGGCTCCGAGGAGACTACCGTTTGCCAAACAGAGAGAGGTAGCAGACATGATAAACAACATGATGGAGGGTGACATAATTGAAGAAACCACAAGCCCATGGTCCTCACCGGTAGTATTGGTAACTAAAAAGGATGGATCAACCCGATTCTGCGTGGACTATCGTCGATTGAATGACGTAACGATGAAGGATAGCTACCCATTACCAAGAATCGATGATACACTAAACACATTATCCGGTTTCAAATGGTTTTCAACGTTGGACCTGAAAAGCGGGTATTGGCAAGTGGAAGTTCATCCTGATGATAGAGGAAAAACAGCGTTCTCTACCGGACAAGGGCTGTACCAATTCAAAGTTCTTCCGTTCGGATTATGCAATGCTCCCGCCACCTTTGAGAGACTTATGGAACTAGTATTGAGAGGTTTGACATGGAAAATTTGTCTAGTCTACTTGGATGACGTCATAGTAATGGGAAGGACATTTGACGAACACCTGAATAATTTGGAAGAAGTATTTTTGAGGTTAGAAAATGCTAACCTGCAACTGAATCCAAAGAAGTGTTATTTATTTCAAAAAGAAGTCAATTTTTTAGGCCATGTCATCTCGGCCGAAGGAATTAAGACCGATCCTGCTAAAATCGAGGCTGTTAGGAGTTGGCCACGTCCTAGGGATAAACATGAAGTAAGAAGTTTTCTGGGGCTATGTACCTACTACAGGAAGTTTGTTCAAGACTTTGGTAAAATTGCCAAGCCACTCCACCGCTTAACTGAGAACAACGTTCAGTTTGATTGGAGCCCTGATTGCCAACAGTCGTTCACTGAACTGAAGAAGAAATTGACAACTGCGCCTATTTTGGCTTACCCACGAGAACAAGGCACTTTCATTTTGGACTGTGATGCGTCTCAGCAAGGCATTGGATCAGTTTTATCCCAAGAACAGGATGGCGAAGAGAAAGTAATAGCCTACTTTAGTAAAACTCTAGGCAAAGCCGAAAAGAATTACTGCGTTACAAGAAAGGAGCTTCTATCGATAATCAAAGCCATTGAACATTTCCATACCTTCCTCTATGGCAGACGTTTTCTCGTAAGAACTGACCACAGCGCTTTGCAGTGGATAATGAACTTCAAGAAACCTGAGGGTCAGATTGCGAGATGGCTAGAGAGACTCCAACAATACGACTTCAAAGTTATTCATCGCAGTGGCAGGAAACACAGAAATTCAGACACATTATCCAGACGTCCATGCTTGGAACAGCAATGTCGATATTGCCAGAAACTCGAAAACAAAGAAGTCAATTTTTACAATGATGAACATTGCAAGGAAATTCTGCAAGTTACCACCGTAAGAGTGGAGTCTGAAGAATCTGATTTATGGACCACAGAAGATATGAGGAAGAATCAGAAGAAAGACAACAATTTAAAGTTAGTTCTAAGCTGGCTAAAAAATGGAGTTAGACCTGAGTGGCAGGAAGTATCCAAGTTTGGTGCAGTTGCCAAGGGATACTGGGCTCAATGGGATTCCCTATGTCTTCGTGATGGCCTATTGCATCGCAAATGGGAGAGCCCAGATGGAGCAACTGTGGTGTACCAACTGGTCCTGCCGAAAGCACTTACTAAAGATGTGCTCGAACAACTTAATAGTAGTCGTGCAGGTGGACACTTCGGAATCAAGAGGACCCTTGCTAGAATTCGAGAACGATTCTATTGGGTGAATTGTCGTCGTGATGTAGAGGAATGGTGCAGAAGATGTGACCTATGCTCTTCAAAGAAGGGACCCAAAACTAGAAGTCGAGGGAAAATGGCTCAGTATCTTTCTGGTGAACCATTCGAAAGAGTAGCAGTTGACATTCTTGGGCCGTTTCCTGTTACCGAGCAAGGAAATAAATACTTGATGGTAGCCATGGACTATTTCTCCAAATGGCCTGAAGTTGTGCCCATTCCAAACCAGGAGGCAAAGACCGTTGCAAAGGCCTTCATAGAAAATGTAATAGCCAGACATGGAGTCCCACTAGAATTACATTCTGATCAAGGACGAAACTTCGAATCTGAATTATGGCAGGAAATGATGAACATTCTAGGTGTGAAGAAGACTCGTACCACAGCCCTACATCCACAATCAGATGGTATGGTTGAACGACATAATAAAACCATCAGTCAGTACCTGTCGATGTTCATCTCCAAAAATCAAAAGGATTGGGATGAGTTGGTACCACTATTTCTCCTATCCTATCGAAGTTCCCAGCATGAGTCTACCGGATATACTCCTTCAATGTTGATCACTGGGCGAGAAATGAAACTACCATGCGATCTGTTGTTTGGAATGCCACCTAGAAGTACAGAGGACAAAGTCCTACCAGAATATGTCCAAGAGTTGAGAGAAAGACTGGACCAAGTTTATGAATTCTGCAGACGTCGTCTTCAAATCTCCAGTGATAAAATGAAAAAGAGGTTCGACAGGAAGAGTCCAGGGACTATGTTTGAGCCAGGTGATGCCGTTTGGCTATACCAACCTCAGAGAAAGAAAGGAAAATGCCCCAAGCTACAGAGAAATTGGACAGGACCCTATGTCATCATAAAGAAGATCAACGACTTGGTATACCGCATCCAGCTCAACCCAAGGAGTAAACCCAAAGTTGTTCACATCGAGAGGTTAGCAGAATACCGAGGCCACGATCCCCCAAATTGGTTCCAGAGGAACAGCCAAAATGGTGATGGTGTTATCCGGGACGGAATAACCTAAAGGAGGAGGCAGTGTTACAGACCTGAAATTTGATAAAGACTTCTCGAATTGTTCGAGATCCTTCGATGAATTAGATTTGTTCTGGATCAATCGTCGAACATTCTATTTGTGTTCTATTGATTTCTTAAGTTTTCTAGAACTTTATTTGTATATAAAAGTGATGCATTTGTTAGATGAAGAAAGTTAGTTAGGAAGTTACTCTGAGTTACCTTGGATACAAGTATTTTGACAGTGACTTGTATCACAGTGTTGTCAAGTGAAGTTGGAATAATAAAGGCGAGTTCATACCAGTGTACACTTATTTTTGAACCCGAAGACGCAACAATATACATTCTTTAATGTTGAGAACGTCACATACTCATTTCATATATATAGGGTGAGTAAAAAGATACAGTCCAAGTTTCTTAAAAAAATGCGGTTTTTTTCAATGAATACCCTGTACTTCGAAAAAGAATCGGTTAATTTTCTTGTATTTTTGATATAATGTACGATTTGAGGAGTCCGAGATATTGTCATCAATATTAGCATAAGTCTCCGGGTTCGTTTGTCGGCTATATACTTTTGAATGTACGGATTTTATTGATACCCGATATACTCCATTGGAGACCGAAATGGGCTATTTTCCAACAATTCATGTTGAAAAATTTTCGGGCTAGATTAGTGCGGTACCTATTCCACAAATGCAATACCTTATATAGGTGAATGAAATGTTTTTCATTTGAAAGCCCCGTTTCTGAAGAAACTAGAGAAAATTGAAATGTATAAGGAGCAATAACCCTCTCAAGGTTGGAACTAATTATACAGTATTTGAAAGCTATTTCAATTCAGATGGGAAAATATTTCATATGATTTCTGTGAAATGTGCGTTTTCTACAAAATTGGGATATTAATTGGTACTCATTGAACAAAATAATGGTGAAGGTATTATACCTCCAAAAATTCTACAAGTCCGCGAAAAGAGATATGTACGTTTTGTGGTAATTTCCTCTTTGAACCAAGTTTGAAATGTATTTGAATAATTTTTCACACAAAAAATATGAATAAATATAAATGAAGAAACTTTATCAATATAAGATTTTATTGAGTTGCACTGAAAAGGAAAAAATAATTCCTTTACGGGTGCAAACTTATTCTATAATAGATTCAAAGACTTCAAAACCGCGATATAAGAGGGTGGTTGAAACTAAGGCAACAGAAATAAATGAATCTTATATAATTATTTGGATTATCATATAATACGAAATGAATCAACTCGTTTCCACAACACCCAAGGCGCGTTTTTTTTAGTGGTATCACCTGTAGGCCTATCCCACTATGTATGGGGAAAATACGCCAAACACGTTTCTCTGATATTCCAAATGTATTCTCTGATGATTAAGTGTTATTGAGAGGAATATAATTGAATTGACTTTTTTCTGCTGTCCATTTTCTTGGTATCGGCAGTCTGTTCCCAATTTGAAATGGGAGTATCTTATCGTTTTCAGAGGAAACTAGATGAAATGTCTTGAAAAAAACTTATTATTTTGCTAAACGTTAAACAATTTTTGTAATGAAAGGTTTCATTGTTCTATGATTTGAATACCAACATCATCTGGAGCTCTTCTGTGAGCAGCATCAGCAATGAATCCAAAAAGACACGTCGAAGGAAAACGCACGTCACGCTGGTATCTTGCATATCCCAAGAACCACAAAACACTTCCAACATGTGCACAAGTTCCTAATGTTCTTGAACCAGATTTACAGGTACAGTAATAACCCATAATGGGAGGATCGTCGTCATTTTCTTCTGTGTTGTAGGCAATCCATAACATATATTTTGTCGCATTTCGAAACCTAGAAAATGCCCGGAATCTTATAAGGCTTTCTTGTTCCAAAACATCTAATTCCAATATATCTTTTTCTTGCCGCTGGAGTTTTTCCTGAATATAAGATGGAGATAGCTGTATCTGATACACCCCAATAGTCAAATCCTTCAAATATTCCATCGTCAGACGTGGAAAGTTTGGAACGTGGGTGTGGTCCAACTACACCCATCGACCAATCCTGTTTTGTAGGTTTTCGCCTTCAACTTTAGCTTGAATAACATTCACATCATTAAAGCACTCTAGTATTCGTCTAGCAAACTGAATATTGGTCCCTGGCATTGTTATCAGACGATGAAAACGATTTATCAACGCACCAGCTATGCGATAGAAGTCACCCAAGTTCACAACATGTGTTGTGGATATTGTCCCTTTGAAGAACTTAAAAATTGAATTGAAATGTCCATTTCTGGATTCCACTACCCACCTAGTTTTGGTTATTAACCTAGAACTATTCGCTTCGTCGGTAGTAAATTGTCTTTGACCTCGTGTGAGAAATGGGGGCATATGATAATCAATACCAAGTTGTTGGAACAATGGTGTCGAGTCACGATAACCCCTGTCCACTATAAAAATATCCCCATCTTGAAGCCAGGTCCTGATACCTTCGATGTCCCTCTCGAACTCCTGGTTCAATATAGTGGCATCATTATTTTTGATGTCTGAAAAATAAGGCCCTTGAATGGACAGGATATAGCCGTCTGGAGCAACATTTACTTCCGGTTTCACCATATGGTCTTTTTTATGAAAACAATAGGATTGCCTGAGAATTCTGAAATTACTATTTTTTTCGATTTTACTATAAGTACAATCGATATAAGCTATTGCTTTTGGTTGGTTAGGATTGGGGTTATAGAGTTCATTGACAAATTCTGTGACGTGTCTTGTGATGTAGTTTTCTCTGGTTATAGCATTAAAGCCCAAATTGTTTGGTACAAATCTTTGTGTCAATGAAATCCTGACATTAGATATAACGAGACTGGTGTCCTGGCGGGTGGGATATTGAAATATCACTTTGAGAAAATCATCAGAAATACCGTGACGCAATTTCAAGAGAAAGGTTAACAAATGTTTTCTGGTAATGTATCTTACATTTCCTCGCACAATAGGATCACAAAATTCATATAATTCGTTGAACTGCACTTTACTCAATGAAGTAAGAGATATGAATTCTTCATTGGAAAAAGAATTGATGTCCTTGAAATCTCTGGATGTGTGCTTTTTTGCCGCCTCTCTCAGACCTTCCATAAATTGTTGGAGCTGCATTCCTTTCAGAATATATGGTCTATTCACGTACCTCAAGCCTGCATGTAAAACATCTAAAAGGTATCCATTTTCATTCAGGTGATGAGGGCACACCCTCACATTATCAGGAATAAAAATATTCACTCTACAATCTGTAGTAACCCGCTGAATGTTATGTCGAGAATCACATATGAAACAAGTATTGCTCGAAGTTTGAGTTAATACATTTAATCGGAGAACACCTGGGTCATTTTCTAAGGCTTGTATTTCATTTCGAATCAACAAATTACAATTGAAACACACCTAGTGTTGGTATTGATGCCTTCTTGAGGCCTTCCTGCAGCATCTCGCCTAGCAACAGCCAACTCCTGAACAGGAAAATTATTGTCTCCAAGAATCCGACACATTTGTCTACTGGGAAATTGTCTGTCACACACGTAACAAATGGATCTATTACGAATTGGCATAATGAAAGAATGAAGAACTAATATTCCTACTAGAGAAAGATTCAGACGTTATCGATGAATAACACTCCTAAACACACCTATCATTCGATGAAAACTGACAGTTCTTACTTGTAAACATTGGAAACGTATTTTGTTTCCAGAGCCTCCTTCAAGAAAGGAGAAAGAAGTACTTTCGAAAAATGCACCCTAAACATTTAACACCTAATTAAAATCATTCGAACGAAGGAAACCGCAATTGAGGTGTTGATGTTTTTTTCTTGGCACCATTAAAAAAAACAGTACACTCAATTAGGAAAATCTCTCGTGCAACGTTGTTCTTTAGTAAACAATATTCCAAAATGAATCTTTTCCGAAGTGATAAATATATATTATCCGCAAGTTTTCAATACATATTCAATAATAACCATGGTAAAGGAATAATTATAAAACAGGAACATTACACACATTGTTTCATTTTCTCGACTAGTAAATGTGAACAGTATATTTTTTATACAAGCTTTTATTTATTCGATTCCTGATGGTCTGTTCGTCAGGACAAATCTGGCGATCGTTTGACCCACTTCCACTTGTCCAATCGACTTGAATTTGACATATTTATATATAAAACAAGATGGCGGCCAAAATAGCGGAGGATTTTTGTAATTTATGGCCTGATATTAATCAAATTGGGTCCAAATTAAAAAAGTTAAAATGGCGGGTCCAAAATGTCGGACAAGATGTGTGAATTATTCGATTCTATTCATAATTGGATCATAGGGATTTTTGGGGTTAGAGATCGTAATTGTTTTGTGAAAATCCAATAAATCCAAATGGCGGTTTCAAGATGGCAGACGAGTTTTATAATTTATGAATTGATTTCATTAAAAATTAGAATGAATGTGCTTGTGGGGCCGGAGATCATGTTTTTTGTGACAAATTCAAGTATTTGAAATAGCGAACGAATTTTGTGATATATATGATTAGATTATATTGTTGAAAAATTAAATTAAACATTAAATTGATATGAAGGAGTTTGTGGGGTCAGACACTTCAAAATTCAATTATTCAAGCTGGTATCCCAATTTTGTAGAAAACGCACATTTCACATATGAAATATTTCTCCATCTGAATTGAAATAGCTTTCAAATACTGTATAATTAGTTCCAACCTTGAGAGGGTTATTGCTCCTTATACATTTCAATTTTCTCTAGTTTCTTCGGAAACAGGGTTTTCAAATGAAAAACATTTCGTTCACCTATATAAGGTATTGCATTTTTGGAATAGGTACCGCACTAATCTAGCCCGAATATTTTTCAACATGAATTGTTGGAAAATAGCCCATTTCGGTCTCCAATGGAGTATATCGGGTATCAATAAAATCCGTACATTCAAAAGTATATAGCCGACAAACGAGTCCGGAGACCTATGCTAATATTGATGACAATATCTCGGACTCCTCAAATCGTACATTATATCAAAAATTCAAGAAAATTAACCGATTTTTTTTCGAAATACAGGGTATTCATTGAAAAAAAACGCATTTTTTTAAGAAACTTGGACTGTTTTTTTTACTCACCCTATATATATGAAATGAGTATGTGACGTTCTCAACATTAAAGAATGTTTGATATATATATGACATGCTCTCCCCTTTCCGATTGAAAAAACAAGGGATTGACGTACCCCTATTTTCGAACCACCCTGTATTTAAAAAAAAAATGTCAGCAAACTTCGATCGGGATTGAGGAAGTTCATTCAGACTCAATTGGATCT